>OZ037718.1:3627380-4829007 GCA_964035505.1 Watsonalla cultraria | reverse complement strand
TTTTAACGGTACTTTCACTGGCAGGTAGCTGAGTAACTTAGGTTACTTTTATTTATTAAAAATATTAGGGTTCCGCGACAGTAAGGATAAAACTAAATCTACGCGGGTGAAACCGCGGGGCACAGCTAGTATCTAATAAGTATGATTTAAAGTTTTATAGTGAATTAACCCTCAAACAACGATTTTGGATAGAAACAATTTATATAATAACTAAGTTAAAAAACTACGAGCAATACTATTTTGAATGCATGATATTAAAATTAAAACATAGCATGCAGGCGTTATAATCATAAAAGTACCAACTTACAAATGTAACAATGCAATGCGAGCTGTGATGGTCGTCTCATTAAACTCATCATAATATGTGGTTGTGTGTGAGAAAACTTCAATGTGAACTAATGTGTTATATGAAAACGAATAGCTGGATGTGTTAGCAACACATCCAAAGCATCGCAAATCTCGAGAGCATCGATTTTGCTATTTCCTTTTTTAGAATATTTTTTGAAGTACGAGGATAGTTCATACGGAGAGAAAATTTTAAAAATTCTGTTTGGCAGTACGAAGTTCGCTGGGTCAGTTAGTAGTATATAGATTGACCACGAACTTTATTGAGAAGAGAATAAAAATGGTATCGAAACTTATCACCTCTACACGCAATCAAATTTGACCATCGACACCAGCTCAAACTGGCAGAGCTATTGTACGGTTTACGATATAACATATATCTTGAACGGTCGTGAATCTTTCTCCAATCTGTGTTTTTTGCCGTCGTTTCGGATTTCGATTATATACGGAACGTACCGTACGTACCTACTTACGGAACACTAAAGGACACATGCCAAAAATATAGTGTCCAACGTAAAACTACTATGCATCAAATTTAAATTTTATGGGTCCCAACTAGTAGGTACTTTTAAATGGCATGTCAAGATTTTTTATTGTTATTGATAATGAATCAAAAATGTGAAAAGCATATCAATGCCATCACAACAATCACTTTTCAGAAACGAATAATAACATGATGGTGTGTAAGATTTATAACGGCTTTATTCATGTGAGATTCAGTGACCCGGTGTTGGTTTTGTGTCTCTACACAAAAGTGTATGTTTTCGTGGCAATACACTCTGTTCCGCTGTTGCCCCTGCTATTTGCGTAGCGCCAATTGGAAATTGCATTATTAAACGCTTTTGTTTAGTCATCACAACACTTGCCCACAATCAACTGCTTGTTTGCTACCTACAATTTGTTATTTTATGGTACGTTTTAAATTCAATTCAATTTATTTTTCTCAAGATATATATTTCTTTATTTACATTCATGTTCTGAAGGCCAAGACTTGAAACCTGACTGGATCAAATGTATTTATATAATTATATCGCAATCGCAGGTGAATAAAGACTATTCGAGCTTCAACGCTAAACACTGATTACGATGAAATTTGTTATTCTTTAAATACACTGTATTATATTGATTCGTGTCCCTAAAGCGTGAACAAGAGAGTGATATGACAAAAAATCGATATCTCGGTTGGGTTAATTTTGATAGGATTTTATCAGGGGCCTTACCATGAGCTCTTATTGCCATGATAGTTTCACTCATTTATGAGACAGATGTATGTGACGTGCATACATCTGTCACTGTCGCACAACTGAATTAACATTGCAATAAGAGCTCATGGTTGGGCCCCTGATATGTGGTTGATGTAAGATAATGGAATATCTTAATCTACTTTTATTTTAGAAATATATTTATTGAATATACACGCGGGCGGAATCGCGGGGCACAGCTTCCGCAGCTTATCCGAGTTTATTATTATAAGGTTGACTACCTTATAATAATAAACTCGGATAAGTAATAAAATAATCTGTAAATTTCCAAGAACACAACAATTGGTAACGTTGAGGTGATAAGTCGGGAGCCGTAGGCTTCGCAAAAACCATTTGAAGGAAAGCGATAATTTTTATTTTAGTTTTCCTGAACACTAAACATTGTACTGAAATGGAAAAGAATGAACATTGTGTTGTGAATTCTTTTCCATTTCGCAATTTTAATGGCGATTTATAATAACAGTTCACGATCACGATAACATGATACCAAAGACGACTGTACCTTCCTTCGGTGAATTTTGGTATTCTTATTTGAAAACTAGATGTGCCCGCGAAACCCTAATGTTTTTTAAAATAAAAGTAGCCTAAATTACTTCGTGTAACACTCGGTATCTGCGAGTGAAAGTCCCGTAAAATCCCGTAAAATGATTAGCCGATAACAAACAGACAGAAAGACTTAAATAAAATTTTAAAAAAATGATTTTCTATATCAGTACCGTGTATAATTTCTATGTGCATTTAGTGAAAAGTTGTAATTTTGGAATTACAAACAGACACTTCAATTTTATTTATCTGTATAGATGTATCTATAAATACTTAAAGATAATCGATATATTCATAATGAATGTTTGCATTCCCTAATATGCATATTTGCAGACTCAGTTTAAGTGTATGTTTCTATCGTCACAGAAATAAAGTGGAAGGGTGTGTAATCTATACCGACTGATGTAACTAGGTGTATATCAGGTGTGTATGTATATTAAAATCTGTATTTCGTTTGCAAGAAAAGGTTGTGTCAATATTTCAGTTGACAAAGAGCGAGCAAGTAAACGGAAAGATAACGAGGGGCTCCATTCGTGTAATAGAACATTGTTCTGTAGATGCTCAACTCTTTACACAATTAATAATTAAGTAGCGGTATAATCTAGCGTTGTCTCTCAACGGAGCGAACCGCCCGCGGCGCGCCGACTCCATGTCAATGTTGATCTTATTGTGAGTACTGTCTGATTAAATCTGGTTAGCTTGTAGCTTGTTACGTTATGTTTTCATCTCACATTTATAATGGAATAAAAATACGTTTAAGGATATCATAATAATCCCTCACAGACCGATTTTTGCTCGTTTCACTTATTTATTTTAGTACTAGCTGTGCCCTGCGGTTTCACCCGTATAGATTTAGTTTCATCCTTATTGTCGCGGAACTCTAATATTTTAAATAAGTAAAAGTAGCCTAAGTGACTTCTTTAAACATCAGCTACCTGCCAGTGAAAGTTCCGTTAAAATCGATCCAGGCGTTTCAGAGATTACACGGAACAAACAGACAGACAGACAGGCAGACAGAGGAAAAATTTGAAACTTGGTTTTTAGTGTCAGTAGCGTGAAAGTATTCATATGCTTTTAGTGAAAAGCCGTAATCGTGGAATTACAAACAGACACTTCAATTTTATTTATCTGTATAGATGAAACATATTTTGATCCCAAGAACTTAGCTTTATAAAAAACTTACTATTAAAATGTTTTTAAAATATTTACTGTAAATGTGATGAATTTAAGAAGAATTATCATATATTCCCGGAAAAAATATGGTGACTGTATTCTTATTCGTTGGTCACTTCGATTTAACGAGGAAGTCGTCGATTGTTTCAGTACACTTATTACGAGTTTTGCAACGTTTTCGTAATCTATACTGTGCCCCGCGGTTTCACCCGCGTAGATTTAGTTTCATCCTTATTATCGCGGAACTCTAATATTTTTAATAAATAAAAGTAGCCTAAGTGTCAATTTTTTTTGTGTGTGAGCGTATTAATTTAAAAATATTATGTAGGTACAGTACCTACTTACTAACTCAATGTATACATTATGTATGTCCTCAAATATGTACATACATGTATACAGATAAATAAAAGTTTGTTTGTAATTCCAAATTAACGTCACTTAATGCACAGTATATGCAAGTAAATGGGAGACCGAAAAAAACCAACTCAATTTTTTTTACTCTGTCAGGGACTTTCCCTGGGATATAGCTAATGTTACAAGGAGTAACTTAGGCTACGTTTATTTTTATAAAAATATAAGGGTTCCGCGTGCCACCATGAAATAAACTCTACACGGGTGAAACCGCGAGATACAGCTAGTGCACGAATAACTATGGCCGATTTCATCTCTAGACTCATCAAAAGGCAAAGTATTGGTATAATCGCTGTGTGAGTAGACTAGGACATCAGACGAATGAAAGCTATACCCGCGCGTGAGAGCACGGGCACAGCAATAAAAAGAGGGCGTGTCGCTCCGCCCAGCGGCGCTTGTCATCCTGCAGCCTCCCCGCGGGACTTATCTCCTAATAGGTAGCTATAATAAAACAGATACGCTCGCAATGTGTTACTAAGTAATAAAGCGGCGCCATTTTGTCCTTTGCTTCCGTGTCAGCTGAAAGCAATAACGCCTTTATGAGCTGAGCAGCGATCCGGCAGGAAGTGATCAAAGGACTGCGCTGTGCCTTCATTTTACGGTTGTTACTTCTATCACTGTCAAACGAAACGTTGATAACACAATCTTCTCATTCTTTCCTCTATTTGAGCATAACAAATAAACAGCCCGCTCGGGGCCCAGAATGCAATATCAATACAATGTAAGGTATGACTATATCTATACGTAAAAGATATTTGATATCATCATAATATAATGAAGGTATGCAGGGTATTTTGCATATTGGCAATAAGCGAATAAACAGCCGATTGTTTTTTTTTAAATGAAAGGATTCCCATCAATCCGGCCGGATTGATGGGATGGATCAAATCAGGATGATTTTCGCTTTCTGGTTGAGAATGAACTGTTACTGTTATTAAGTTAATCAAGTGCTATTGCATGTGTAAATTTTCGCACAGGCCTTCGTTAGGTGGTTTACACATTAATTTAAAGTAGCCTAAAAACCCTTTATCTCTTTTTATCAAATGTTTTTTATTAAGTGTTATAAGGGCTTATTAAAGGTTCGATATTTATTGGATAATATATTACGAGTATGTTGTATGTATATTTGACATAAGGCAACGCTTATTAAAGTTGTAAATTCTAAAACCAAAACTACCCCAAAAATAAGTAAAACGAACGACATTTATTTTAAATCATGTGCATTTTTGGGTATGTTTTTTTTAATTTATGTGCTAAAAAGCCGAAGCCCAGTGCCAAAAATTTACGCCTATAAAACGTACATCCCGTATATAAAATTTACTTTATTTCCAATCCAATGTTAGAATTAGTCAACGAGCAATCAAAATCTCGTAGTAAGTTTTGACAAAGTATTGTAATGAGTACCTAACGAAGGCTTTCTAGACTTCACTTTCACAGAGAGATCAATTATTTTAGTAAATCACTTTATAAAACGTACAGGCAGAGGGGTTGTTTCTTCATAAAATTGTCACAAATAAGAGCCGTGGTCGCCGTTGGGTTAGAGCAGTCGCCTGCTACGCAAGTTCGAATCCCAGCGGGGCCTGTACTTGATGGTGAGGTGAAGGAATGAGTTTTTCTAAAAACTTATGTGCAGTGATTTCACATCACGTGCTTTACGGTGAAGGAAAACATCGTGAGGAAAACCTGCATATGACTGAGAAGTTATTCAATGATGTATATGTAGTGCCTGAGACGGCGATAGACTCACCATCCGTGACATTGGCACTTATCATCTCCAGAGAGAAGGGTGGGTGCTTTTATTACAACACCTCTGCCTGTACGTTTTATAAAGTGATTTACTAAATAATATAGGTGTGAACTTATGTAAAATGTCAAAACATGTCTAATATTAATGACGTCAAATATATATAAAAAAAAAATATCAAACGGGAACGGGAACTACGCGGGTGAAACCGGGTCGACGTCCGATAGTTAATTATAATTTCAAAATATTTCCTTTTATTGATTTGTCGATATTTAATACATGTTATTACTACGGGTGACTACTAGTGGCTAATGAATGAAATAAAAACTAAGATGATTTCACTAACTGTCCACCTATGTGAACAAGTAACAAAATTATCGTAAAAAATTACATATCGTGTTTGAAGTAGTCGTAAAGTGTGTCTGAATTCGCTGTTTTTTGTGATGACTGGCATGCCAATCCACTAAGCCAGTATTCAATGTAAATTTACTTACCGGGTGATTAGTAAAATTGAACAGCTGTTAAAATATGTGATAAGGATATAAAATACTTACTCGGAAACAAATAGTATATCTTTTTCTGTTTTGGCGTTTTTGTTGCAGTTTTCTTTCAAAGTTGTTCCAAATTAGGCCTTTTTAAAATTACATGAATACTATATACTCTTCCACTATGAAATTGCAATTTCGATTAAATTTTGTTATTATTTACTCCAAGTATTGATCCGGCTAGTAACTTAAACCCCCTTATATAGTAACAAAGCGTATGCTAAGCTAATCTTTGGATTAAAAGTACCCAATTCCATCTCTTTTGTGATACGGATTTCAAATGGGATGGAGATAGTATTAGCCCAAGTTTAGTCTAGTGTTGTTTAAAACTACGTTGTGTAGTAAGGAGGAAAGACACGCATCTACATCATGCACTAATCTCATAAATTTAAATAAAATAAAATTACAAATAAGCTATATTTAATATGGTGAATTGTTTACATTCAAATACTTAAAGATTTTCTTGATTCAGAGATATTGCAGCAGTATAATTTGAATGATTTTTAAACCGACCAAGGTGGTTAATTACTGCATGATTTACCCTACCTCCACACGTTTCTGAAAAACATCTTGACAGACGGATGGAAAACAGATTGATCTTTTAAGGTTTCTTATTTTCCTGTTGTGGTATGGAACTCTGCAAACAAAGAAGTACTGCACGAAAATACATGAGATCGATATATTGTTGTTGTGTTTTTCATTGACAGGCAGACAATACGTAACATACAGTTCTACCCGGCGGAGTTTACTAGACACCATTGAAGAGTTCCACTCAATCTCCTATCTTGAAACCAGGAATTTTTTTTTCGTAAATCAAAGTAGCCTAAGTTACTCCTTGCAACAATAACTTAAAGTCCCGTTTAATTGTTAAAATCCCGTGTTTTGGGTCCCAGCCTCGTCCAGCACAATTCATACTTTCTACGCACCAGTAAGATAGCCAATAAGTTTATCGATGAACACAATTTAGATATTTTCAACACAAAGAAACAACAAATTCGTCGCCTCACAGCTAATACTTTCTTCGACTCTCAATCCAATATTTGATGTATATTTGTTAAGTTCTAAATTTAGTTCTGATCCTGTAATTTAGATATAGATTATATTAGTTAGATGCTTTTTTTTTTTTTTTTTTAGCAATTAATATATTTATTCAATAAAACTTAATTATATATACAAGGAACAGTACTTAAAACTAATTAAAGGTAGAAAACTTGTCCCAAGTCGGTGTCTCTCGGGATCGTGCCAAGAAGGCTGGCAGCATTGCCACGTTGAATAGCAATGCTGATTCTCTGGGCGAGAAAAGCCCCAGCTCTCTTGTCACGAGAGGCTACTTTGCTACTTTTAATTTTCAAATAGTTGTCTCATTGACGGAATTGTATCTTTATTTCCCATCTGCGAAAACTGAAGGCTTGTAAATTTTAAATAGTAACGTTTACTTTTTTATATAAAAGCTGTTTGTTTTCCAAATAAATAAATAAATAAATTAGATAATATTAAATTATATCAACATGCGAAACGAATTTAGCACTTTACTGCAGAGGGCGGCTAGCTGCAATAATAGTGTTCACTAAGTATTATTATTTTAAATGGAACTACATCCCAACCGTGGTCATATCACAGAGTGAAGTATCACTCTATTATTTATAGGCGCGTTCGATACGCAATACAAATTATTGTTTTCAAAGTATAACGTTTAGGGGAACGCGTTGTTTGCAGAACAACCCTCGGGGACCCCCTTTGGCCCCGAACTGCTCAGCCAATGTGAATCTTACTGATATGGGTTTAAGAGCTATTTTTTGCGAAAGTCAGAGCGATAAAATGCTTTTTTGATTTGAAGAGCCATTGTGGTGCTATTAAAGCAATCTTTTGACAATTGAATTTGGATTCGGCTGTCGTGTTGCGAGCAGTTACGTCTTTATAGCAGTGCCGGCTCGGACATGGGTGTTTGCGTGCGGTAATTGATACGGAGTGACAGATACGAGGGGATACTCTATCAGCCTCCGCCCGGGGAGACGAGTAATGTTTTGACATCAACCAAAAGAGATGGGTGTGATTTGAAGTGCCCTTTGTGGAATTATACTCGCGGATGGCGTCTTTAATATTGACTAATGCATTTCGCAGCTAATGGCCAAATGGAGTACGACAGGTGTGAGGGTTTAACGAAGCTTAATTTTAATAAAAAAGGCAATACGTTAATTGCTTTGTTCAATGTTACTTAGGTAGGTACATTATTATGTCAGGACATAAATACTTGTATATGTGATACGATTGTTGATACTTCCTGTAAACTCAACTTTCGATAAATTTTGATCTTTACCCAAACATACGACTACATTGTTCAAAAATACGAGTGCGAAGGGATGTATAAGTAATTAAGTGTTACATAGTCATACCAAACCCTAATACCATAAAAGTGTGTTATCTATACAAAATTGAAGTGTCTGTTTGTAATTTCAAAATAACAGCTTTTCACTAAATTCATATGAAAGTATACACGCTACTGACACTAAAAAACCAAGTTTTAAAATTTTTCTCTGCCTGTCTGTCTGTCTGTCTGTTTGTTCCGAGTAATCTCCGAAGCGGCTGGACGGATTTTAACGGGACTTACACTGGTAGGTAGCTGATGTTTCAAGGAGTAACTTAGGCTACTTACTTAGCTTAACGTTACTTTAATTAGCAAAAATATTAGGGTTCCGCGACAATAAGGATGAAACTAAATCTACGCGGGTGAAACCGCGGGGCACAGCTAGTTTAAAATATTTCCTCGTCGTAAAGTTCCAAATATTATATTTTAAAGTAAAAAACTGCTAACCAATTAAAATCTTATCTAAACCATGTCAGCTATAGTATGAGTTAGAGTTTTAAAGAAGAGAACAACAGCAAAACTGTGCCGATATCACAACTCTTGTAGAATTATTAGCTTAAGTTCGCTTGGGTTTGAACAGTTAGTAACTATTGCATGCAAATTAAATCGACATTAAAGTATCAAGGGCGGATCAGGCGGTCCATTAATAAATCAGTTCGCTAAAACCGTAATTGTAATCTCAAACAAGGCGGAGGGAGCGCGGTGTTTGTTCTAACAACATTATTACAATAAGTTCGGGCTCGGTTCACCGCCGCCGCCGCCTCGCCAGCCCCACCGGCGCCGTTCACACGATCCAAGCGTTATTCTGTTACTCCAATACCTACTACATTTTATATTATGTACACTCTATTTTCATAATTTATATTTGCCATAACGCGTAAAGAAATCAAGAAAATATAAAGCAATCTTCAATGTCTAACCAAAGAAGCCTTCTACTCGTACATTGGTTTTGTAACGAGTTTGATTGAAACGTTGTAGAGAGTAGAGTGTAACGGCTCTCTACAGTCTCTACCCCGTGAAGGTTTTGGTGTGATGCTATATAAACTATAAAACTTTTCCTAATACATATTATTATAAAGCATACAGGTAATTATCATAAGAGTGGGGTAAGGGCCCGTAGTATTTTTCCAATTTCCTCAAAAGGGGTAGGTCGTATAAATGAGTTTCTAGTGGTGGTAGTAGAGCGGGAAGATGAGTAAGCTTTGTGGCATAACATTTCAATAAAATATCTACATACTGTTAATCTAAGCGAAATTCACCATACTTATAAGCAACCTATGCATGGAATGTATTCCGCCCAAAGTATCTGCAGTATCAGATTGAACGGTTTGTCTGATCTTCCTGGTGTCCTCTCCTGAATAGTGAGTGTCATGTTGGTGTTTAGACTAGTGGTTGTGTAGGTACTTGGCGGGCAGGCGTCGAGGCGTGGTACACATAGCCGGCGGGCTAGCGGCTCCGCCCTACGCGATCTCATCTGCTTGTCTTCCCACACTACCACTACTCACTAATGCGCTCGTAGGAGACACTTCTTGTAACAGTATAAATTGAAATCACCATTTCAATACATAATTATTTTGTCTGCTTTCGAACGCATCGTTTTGTAAACTACTTTGCGGATCTTGACATGGTTTCTACCAACATGCAAGAGATGAAGTCCGATCAGGGGCGTGCATTGGATTTTCAGAGGGGTAGGCATAAACAATAAGTAAGTAGGTAGGCAGGTTAAGTATATCCCTATGTGACGCGGCATAGGTACGTATGTCTTGGTAAAGATACACATACTAACATAAACACACACCCACACGACATAAGTGTATTCAGTGATCACAAATTGTAACTTCTGCTTACCTGCTTATATGCAATGCACGCCACTGAGTCCGATGGGTTGGTAAATAAAAGTAAGTATTAAAAATTTACTCGACATGAAGCGAGGAGGGATCGATAATAATTTCTTTCTAAAATATAATCACACCAGATCAAATTCGTAATACCTACCTAATTAGGAATAAATCCGACGCTATCAAGACTCCAAGAATATTTTGAACTAGCGGATGTCACGCTCACCCGCGTAGTTCCCGTGGGTGTGGGATAAGATGCCTATGTTACTTGCTGATGAGGTAGTTATCCATTGCTGAGATAATTTTCAAGATCAGTCAAGTAGTTTCAGAGCCTATTCAATGTAAACAAACAAACAATTAATTTTTTCGTCTTTATAATATTACTGTAGATGGAGGACAATGACTTTATACAGAGTCATACAAATTAGCTTATGCTAAGCCTAATCATGTTACAGATCAAATGGAACTTACCAGTAAGGTACTGAAGTGTAGCGCACAAAGGAATTTGGAACTACACTGCGCTAGTTATGCTGATACAATAGAGAATATGGCATAGTCACATTAAGCTTTAATAATTAGGCACCTGCTTGGCTTGGCTTCGGCGCCCTCCGCCCATACTCAGAGCAAATCTATTCTAATCTACCTATGTATTTGAACAATCGTGTCTGCCGCCCTATTCTGGATAACTACCGGCATAACTTAATTACGATTAGGTTATGTTTATGAATTAAGTATAAGTACATGGTTGACCTGTGCTCGGTTTCTTAATCTCACAAAAAACTAAACGTTTTCCCTCAAAAGAAAAAAAATTACTTTTTCTCAAAAAAGCTAGTAGAAAAAAAACCAAAAGAAAAAATTTGATCCGGTGAATATCAGTCTCGAACCGGGGTACTCTAGTTTCGTTATCAACTCGTAAGCTGACAGCCTCACCTCTAAGCTATCATAACTTGACAGTTATCGGCGAAATTTATATTGTATTGATATTCTATGAGTTTTTCAGTGCATAAATACATGGCCAAAAGTATGTTTTCTGAAAGTGAAACCTAGCTAAATCAATTTTTTGCCCCCGAAACCCCCTATACATACATACAAAATTTCATGAAAATCGTTGCAGCAGTTCCAGATTCCAGATTCTATATACTTATAAATACAAGAATTGCTCGTTTAAAGATATAAGACTGGAAAGACTGGATATATACAAGAATTGCTCGGATAAAGATATATGATAAGATTTTAATAACAAATTGAGAACATGATTTATTTAATTTACTGAAATACAAATATTTAAGTGGCTGAACACTATGCTTAGACTTTAGGTCATATTTAGTTAGGTTCTTAAAGTGGAAATAATGTACCATGGGTCTTTAAGAGCAATGCATATAATATTAAACGAATTTATAAACAACCTCAATCTGAACCCAACCTTTTCGACTACATGATTGAAGTTATATCGATAGCGGGTGCTTATCTTATAGAAATCAAGTCATCGACTGCAATACAAACAGCAAACGAGTTAAACCAAATACAATCAGCTGCGTACAAAAGAGCGCTGGAGCTAATCTTATTGTGGGTGAGGAATGACAAAGGAGCTGGGTGCGAACAGTGGGTGTAGGAGTCGCCCTGAAGTCTGCCAGTGGCAGCGGCCATATTTGTCGCTCGAGTGGCATCGAATAGGCGGCGCGGCGTGGACCAGAACCCCGCACTCTTTTAGCGAAAGTTAATGGGGCTTTTGTCGAGCTGCCGACCGACTCTTGTAATGCAATTAACTCGCACAATAGTCCTATCGTTAACGAATTAATTTTAAGCTTTCTGCACTATGTTCAGGGATCCGTAATTGAGACGGTGAAAGTTTTTGAGAGATTCTTCGAATAATGAAACATTGTTCAGTAAGAACCTAGATATAAGTTACAAAAATTTAATACAGGTACTTACTATACAATTATGGACTGTAAATATATGGCTATCCTTAATATTGGTGTACAATAAACATAAATTTATACCTATAGAAGTAAACGGTAAAATAATAACTATTAAATCGGTGGAGATTATAGAAAAATTGCAAATAGATTTAGGTAGACAGACACCCTCTTTGTTATAATTTCGAGCATTATAATTTATACATGTGAAATAGTTGAATGAAGATTGTATGACAAAGAAATAGGTTATGAAAGAGGCCGACCAGTGTTGTGACGGCGAGGTGCCACAATGGGCGGACCACCCGCGGGCCGGCCACTTGTGTCCGCTCACTCGAGTGGAAGCGCCCACGGTATCTACCCAGAAATATATCAATGATTGTCCACACACAACTACACCATTAGTTTTTGTCCGTGTTTCAAACTTCAGTAGCATATTCAATGTTTGCTACAAAATTAGCTCGCCATTTATCCGCAAGTAATGTGGGATTACAATGTATGAATAAAATTGTTAGTGTACGTACAATATAACAACAAGATGTGCTGATATTTTCTCCATTCAAAAATCCTTTAGAGATCAATTTCACACTCAATATTTTTTGCTATCTTTGCAGCTGAACTGAATATTTAATATTATGTTGAATAAGATGTTTAGAACTTAGATTATCCTACTTTGATTGCTACACGAGATTTATATAATTCACCGAACTTACATTTACATATTTTCTACCAACTTAACTAGTTCGTCTTAGTGCACTGCAGTCATTATATTCTTAAAAACTAAAGATAGAGAATCAAAGACTAAATAGTCTTTGATTCAAAGCTGACTCAAATGAGTCAGCTAAACATAGAGTTAGACTAGCTGTGCCCTGCGGTTTCACCCGAGTAGATTTAGTTTCATCCGTATTGTCGCGGAACCCTAATATTTTAAATAAATAAAAGTAGCCTAAGTTACTCCTTGATATATCAGCTACCTGCCAGTGAAAGTCCAGCTGTTTCAGAGATTACCCGGAACAAACAGACAGGCAGACATACAGACAGACAGACAGAGAAAAAATTTAAAACTTGGTATTTAGTGTCAGTAACGTGTATACTTTCATATGCATTTAGTGAAAACTGTTATTTTGCAGTTACAAACAGACACTTCAATTTTATTTATCTGTATGTATGTATGTATAGATATGTTGGATGTTGCCACCTTCTGTAATGCGATTCATTGAACTCTTTAATCATCAAACATGTTTCTTTAGAGAATGAATATTTTCATGATTGTCTGTGATGGGTCCCAGGTTTTGATTCCCAAGTCGCAAAAAATTAAATTTAAGCTCTTAAGTTTAAGAAAACTGAACATGTATTTGTGCGCAGGTGTGGTTCAAGAACCGGCGCGCCAAGTGGCGTAAGCAGAAGCGCGAGGAGCAGGAGCGCCTGCGAAAGTTACAGGAGGAGCGAGCGTGCGGGCGAGCGCTGCTGGGGCGAGGGTCGCCTGCGCGCTCGCCGCCCGCCCGTCCGCCGCCCGCACCCGCGCCCCTCACCACGCGCGTCTACACCGATGACTCCGACTCTGACTTGGAAGTTGCCTAAAACGTTTGATAACTAATAGAAAAGTGAGTGACTAACTTTGAAGCTTGTGACGAACTATTGCAGACACTGCTCCTGCTACTGTTGCATCTAAAAAGAGAGATGCAATCTTTACGCATGATGAAAGCGTCTCTACCAAGACAGTATAAAAATGTTTATGTGATTTCACTCTAACAATGATGATCTTGTGATTTTTAGTGTTGCTTGCTTCAATAGAACGTTTGATTGACTCTACTCTCTAGGACTCTACTTTGGGTGGTGTTGTGTTTCATGAGAACTTTTAGTGGGTTGAACATAACAGCAAGCCTAAACAGATTTTGTAAATCATATTTATATTCTTCATAGTGACGTATGATAGCTATCTTAAGTAGAAAATATTCAACGTATATATGAATCGTTAAGATGTATCTATACTAGCGTAGTGTGTATGTAAACCAAATAAATCTAGCCTTGGTCACATATATGGGTCTCAGTGACGACACGATAATATTATGTGGAACCCAAACCAACTCATATATACCTACCACTATACCTACCACTACTAACGAAAGGGCAGTATCGGGCTACAGGCGGCAAGAAAGAGTAATTAACGAATAGTTAATTTGGAACAGTTCTGTCGCAAACCAAACATTTCCTTTTTCTAAGCTGCGCGCGATTTGGGGAACAGGAATTTTCTTCGACAGAGCTCGGAGTTCTCTGATTCGAGTAAAAGAGCTGATGACGTTATTAATAATAATTAAAATAGAGAATTTATTAATATTTGTCGATGATTGTTTGAACACAGATATGGATCTAAAGATATGCCGCGAGTGTACCTACTTAGCGTCATCTTTTGTAAAACAGATCGAGTATTTAAATATATATCTTTGTTTTGAGTATCATTACTATAATATGAAACGGGATTTGTATTCTCGTACGCCTCCTGTCGACTTTTGATAGCGTTCGTGGAGCACGACGCATATCTATTGTACCCCACTTCGAGCTCGATATTTAAGACAGTAATCTCATAAACACATAATAATAAATACTATTGTTAAAGCTACATAAGAGTTTTTGAGTGTATTTTACTGAAGAATTCATTAGTCTTGTCGAAGTCTTTTACTATTTGCGTAATTACTTAGCCCGGTCCTCAGCCTGTGACTGTATCGAACATTATTATGAACCAACTGAGGTTTACGGCAAATGGTTTTTTTTGCATTATATAATAACTCTTCTCCAGAAATATTATGAAATATGAATTACTTAAATGTATTTATGTAGCTATTGTATATCAACCATTTTTAATCAATCTGTTTTATTATGGTTGAATGAGTCCATCCATTTTATATTATTCGCAGATGGGTGATACGCACGAGTTCTAAGACTAGTGTTCACTTTTCAACAATTTTTTGATGTGAATGAATAACCGTGGCAATCAATAGTATTACTCATGTAATTATTGTATAGGAGTTACGACCTAATTATTATTATATTATCAACTTAAGCAAAATTCGCATTTTTTTACCGACAGATTTTCCACCTCAGAATTTGCAAACAATTTACCCTTTCGTTTTTTAAAATCCTGTTAATAAAAAATGCCCCATGCCATTACTGCTTCTAATATTAATCAACTTGGTATTAAGTTTGAGAAACATTTTAATTAAGGTAAGGTAGCTGCCTAAGTGAAAATATTTAATTTTGGAATTAGTTGTGCCTCGCGGTATCACCCGCGTAGTTGTAATGTCATAAGTGGCCCGTGGAATCCTTATGTTTTTTAACTTAAAGTAGCCTATGTTACTCCCTGTAACATTAGCTATCTGCCAGTGAAAATTGGTCCAGCCGTTTCGAAAATCTGCCAGAACAAACAGACAATACCGTATGTAAGTACTTTCATATGAAATTAGTGAAAAGCTGTTTGTTTTAAATTATGAACAGTCACTTCAGCTTTTTTTATTTGTACCTATAGATATTGTAAGTTTGAATGTAAGGAGTACCTTACCTTCATTCTTAAAAATCTTTCACCTACATTTCGAAAACTTTCTCTTTTCGCCACTTACTTTAAAAAATAGTCTTCAACTTTAACTACGCATATAAAATTTAAAGATCTGACTTAAATATTCTGTGTAACTTTTTATAATATCATAGCGTTATTATCCTGAAACACTAATTAAAATACCTGTAACATCTGTTAAAAAATGAAGGATTTTTATCTATACAGATAAATAGAATTGCAGTGTATGTTTGCTACTGACACTAAAAAACCAAGTTTATCATTTTTGCTCTGTCTGTCTGTCTGTTTGTTCCGGGTAATCTCTGAAACGGCTGGACGGATTTTAACGAAACTTTCACTGGCAGGTAGCTGATGTTTCAATGAGTAACTTAGGCTACTTTTATCATCATCTCCCTGGCCTTAATCCCATGTATTTGGGGTCGGCACTTGATTCAACCCAATGTGGCTGATCACCTGATTTTTATACAAAGCGACTGCCATCTGACCTTCGCAACCCCTTTTCGAGGAAAATCGGCAATCTGGGTTAAACCAGTTATCAGACTTTCTTAGGCCTCTGACTGACCTGTAACGATTGCCAAAGATGTTAAAATGGCAACCGGGACCGACAGCTTAACGTGCTCTCCGAGGCACGGAGGGAACTCGGGCGGTCACCCATCCAACTACTGGCTAGGCGTATGGTTGCTTAACTTCGCTGATCGAATGATATGCGCAATAGCAACTGTGCCACGAGCTCCTCTCAGAACTTAGGCTACTTTATCAATTAAAAATATTAGGGTTCCGCGACAATAAGGATGAAACTAAATCTACGCGGGTGAAACCGCGGGGCACAGCTAGTTAATATATAAATTTTCAACGTTTCTCTTTAGCTAAAATTTCTATCTTAGCTTAGTGCGCCTCTGCCGAACAAGAATAAACCTTTCCATTTTAAGTCCTTCTCTGTGTGTAGGAACCAGTCAGTCATGTCAAGGTATCATATGTGTACTTATAGATATATATATGTCTAAGGTACTTTATGATTAATACATGTGGACGAGATGTGATATTTTTCCTAATGATACTTGCAACCAAAGGCGGATTAGCATTGTACTGTCGAATGTGACCGCGCTTCTTCGGCATACAAATGAAGGTAAACGGAGGTAAGTGCGTCCTTGCACATGCCATGATATTGTGTCATTGACTATGCCCTCTTGGACGATATGTACCTAGCTATTACGTTTTAACAAGGAGGTACCTACTTATGGAATCTAGTTCAAAAACGCTAATGTGCGTACTGAGTAGGAAGGTAACAAATAAGCAGTCCGCGTATTAGTCGAGCAAAAAAAAAAAACCTATTATCGAGATCCCGTATTTTAATGTACGAGCACATCTATACATATAAATTTACATACATTAATGAAATTGAAGTGTTTGTTTGTAATTCAAAAAATAACAACTTTTCAGTAAATACATATACGATATAAAAAGTAAGTACTAATATAGGTACGATAGTGACATAAATTAAACAACAATTTATAAAAAAAAAATCCGTCTGCTTTTCTGTTTTTTCCAGCTAATCTCCGAAACGACTGGACTAGTTTAACGATTACATTCACTGGCAGATAGTTTATATTACAAGGAGTAACAAAGCCTACTTACTTTTGTTAAAAAAAATATATAAGGGTCCGCGGGACACACATGAAATTAACTGTACGCGGGTGAAACCGCGGGGCACAGCTCGTTGATAATATATCCATGATAGAGGTCCTTAATGTAGCTTGTCTTGTTAGCCAATGCTAATAAGGATGGTGACAGTTGGGATTGATTACAAAATAAAGACGTCTTTTGAAGGGTTTCGAGAGATTTAAGTTTAGACAATTATTTTTGGAACTTTCCCTATTTGTCATCACAAACTTTTTCAGATAAACAACATAAAGAAACCTGCAATGCGCTTACTCTGACATGCCTGAGATGAGATGTACTCACCATCTGTCATTAGACACCGTAGCTTTCATCTTTAGTGAAAAAATTTACCCCTCAAAAGTACAACAGTAGGTACAGGTGGATGCCATGTCCTTTGTTTAAAAGAGGTTTACGAATTACTTTGAAATAGTTAAACATTTAGGCGTGTCTAGGAATGATATATGATTTATGAGCAAGGTAGCGGTTAAAGAAACACTTTTTATATAATCAAGTGTTCTTTTTAAATTTGCAATTTGAATGACAATACTTAGTCAAATCAGCAGTAGTTACCGTGCCAACCATGTTGCCTTCACGTCAGTCTGAAGATCGAAATTAATGAGAAAACTCGGTGCGTGTACCTACTACTTATCACTTAACTGTTTCAGGATCTTGTTTGGGGTGTCGATAGCGACGGCGGATCTATGTCCCTTTGTGCATCTGATAAAATTTGGAACTGCACACTACGGATTGACTCGGCTTGCTTCTCCAATGATAGACTATAATTACACTCTGTGACTATCATTGATAGCCAAAGAGTGACGATGTTTATCATCAAGGTACAGGAGGTGGGTAGGTAACCACAATAAATATGGATATAAAGGATGCAAATAAGTATTTTTATTCAAATACATTATATTTATTTAAATACAATATGTATTATGGGCACCAAGAACATAATCATGATTGAAATAACACATAATATCTACTTTTAACGGTAAGTACATAATAAACCTATAATACAGGTAGATGTGTTAAGTAGTTAAAATAATATCACAAAATCATAAGTTGTAGCGTGTCCGTGCATTCTAGTAGAATGTGTAGGGGTACGAGTAGGTGTATGCGTATGGATATGAGTATGTGAGGGGAGCGCTATAGGAGGCGACGTATGCGGGCGCCGCGTAGTACCCGTAAGGGTCCACCAGCACCTGCGGCTTGGCGGCGGCGGGGCTGTTCGCCAGCAGGGCGGCGCATGCGATCAACAACACCTGGACAACAAACAATGATCATTACATAAGTACTCTAGAATTTAAGACACATACATATGCTCACGCCTGTATTCCCTAAGGGGTAGGCAGAGGTGGTAATGATAACACCCACTTATCATCGCAGATGATTAAGTGCCGACGTGACGGATGGTAAGTCCATCTCCGTCTCAGGGTCAGGCACTATACCTATATACGTCTTTAAATTACTTCTCACAAAACTCTGTGGCCATCACTAGTTGTTATAATCCGCTACTTAGTTTACAATTTTAAGTAGGTAGGTAAGTAGTAGGTACCTACCCAATGTCCGTCCATGGGGTTAAAGCGGCTTTTTTTCGTCGTGAATAGGTTGTGGGTGGACAAACAGAAAGAGACACAATACGTACTTAATACAATATCTACCTAAGATTTGTATATAACTGACATTGTACAAAACGACTGAGGAACTAAATAAAGTAAATTATAAAATCAAATCGCTATAGACCCAATCTCATGTTCATATTTGCGACCTCCAATGTAGGACTAAACAAGCCGGAATATAAGACTAAATTCATTCCGATTATTGTTATCTATCTGTCTATTGAACTTTTGTCCTTTCATCAAATACCCACAATACCAAACAAGGACCCCTGAGTCAAGTCGCGCATTTGATTATTGCCAGGTAAGTAATTAGATTGAAATAAATTTTAGACGTGCATTATGATTCGCACCAACGATAACAACTAGAAGCTTAGTAGTAACAAATATCTTAGCCACCAGACTAATCAGTATAAGTAAACAAAGGTTTAAGTATATTAAAATAAAAACTAACTTACCAGTTTGAACATGTTGTATGTTTCCTAATAAAAGGCGTCACAGCACAAAAACCGAATCTAGAGGATTAGCTAGACAGGACTGTAGCCGTCGGGAGCCAATGTGAATATTGTGGTCTCTCCCATCGCTGGACCTTATATACGGAGACTGCGGAGTCCGGCTTCCCGTCCGTGCTTGGAAAAACTAATGACTCTCGTACTCGGCTCGTCCTCAACGTGACATAAAAAATGTCGCACACAATGTCGCATTAAGCGTTAATAGAACGTCATTCCCATATCGGTCCCGGATCACGGCCGCGACAATACATTCATGGAGGATCCGACGTAGATTAATACATGCAAAAACAATGGACTATTGCTTATACTTATGTATTTTGTACGTTTATGGTGTAGGTAGAAGAACTGACTCACTCAGATTGTTCCATGTTTAAGTGTCCGATTTGCAGCAGACTCAAATATTCGTTTACTTTATATTTTCAAAACAAACGATATGAATAGATGTGTGATCAATATGATAATTAAATGAAAACATTTGTTTGAGCAGGGGAGCAATTTAGTTAATGACTGAAGTCTTAGCAAAGTGAGTAATTACAGTGTATTGGTGGGGTTTCGATTTCCTTAACTTTTCGATTTCTTATGTAAAACATGTGTGGGTGGTTAAGCCAATTATTGGCTCGAGGTAGCGGGCTCGTCGTTGAGAACACAGGGAGCGCCATCTCTCGGATGGTTTGTGAACCATCCGAGAGATGCTTTACCATACGCCAGTAATAAACGTGGGTACGTTAATTCATGATTACTCAAGCTCTTTTTAAATACAACTATGAAAGCAAACAGTAATGTACTAAAATCATAAAAACGGAATAGCGCTTCATTCTTTCTGGATCTAGCTATAAGGTTTCATTAAAACAACGTAACAAGATAAAGATAAAATATCACTATTTATTCTTAAAACATAATTTACCATTAATACATTAGTCATCATCGATCTTTTGTCGCATATTTCTCTTGTTGTTATGAAGCTTGCGTTTCTTGAAGTGGACGGGTCCGTCTCCGAGCGAGATCACTCGTTTCTCAGTGAACACGACCTCGGGCTCCGGCTCGGGCGCGGGCGGCGCGGCGCGACTCACCTGCGGCAGCTGCAGGTCCACCTCTGCACACACCCTGCATATGAATACATTTTAAGGCCACAGCAGTGAACAGACGGCGCTATGTTATATAGGTACTAATATAAAAAAAAACTAAGAAGATAACCGTATTCCGGTTATCTTCTATGCTAATATTATAAAGAGGAAAGATTTGATTGTTTTTTTGTTTGTTTGTTTGCATTGAATAGGGTCCGAAACTACTTGACAGATCTTGAAAATTCTTTAGCAATGGATAGCTATATCATCAGCGAGTAAAATAGGCTATATTTTATCCCTATACTCACACGGGAACGGGAACTACGCGGGTGAAACCGCGTGACAGGAAATAGACACAGCATCTGTCACGATGACTCTTTAATCTTCAGCAAAATTGTTTTATAACACCTCTGATAACCCCTTCGGAGAACCTTCTGGGATGCCGTAATCATATTTTTTTTAATGTTAAAAGTCTAATCAGATAAAGATAATTGAGTTAGAATTAGAGCTTACTCATGTTTGACGGGCTTCCAAGAGCCGTAGGGAGCCGGTGCGCGCGGCGGCGAGCCGGCGGGCAGCGCGGCGCGCGGCGCGGGCTCCGTCTTCACGCACAACTCCTTCATCTTCTCACGAGCCACGTGGGCTCTCACTTCCTCTATTGCTTCTTTCTGCTGCTGCTGCTTTCTAAAACACGTAAAAACCCCCAATATCGAGCTAGTTCCCAACCTTTATCTGCGAATGTTACATATGATTTCTTCTATAGGTGGTCAAACCGCTTATGGATTTCATTATATAATAAATCATTTTAATTTTGACACTTGACTAGCCTGGAGCAACAATGGTCTCTAGCTAGATTTACAGTGGAACACTAATGTTTTATAAAGTATATTCCTTTAATCACACTAAACATCACACACAAATGCTGTAAATCTATGGAATATGAAAATATAACAAACTAGATTCAGTTTCATTCTTATTGTTGCGGAACCCTAATATTTTTGATAAATAAAAGTAGCCTAAGTTACTCCTTGAAACATCAGCTACCAACCAGTGAAAGTCCCGTTAAAATCCGTCCAGCCGTTTCACAGACAGACAGACAGACAGACAGACAGACAGACAGACAGAGAGACAGTCAAACAGACAGAGAATTTTTTTATAACTTGGTTTTTTGTGTCAGTAGCGTGTATACTTTCAGATGAATTTAGTGAAAAACTGTTATTTTGGAATTACAAACAGACACTTCAATTTTATTTATCTGTATAGATGGATTACTTTAACTTCTCTTTCTTTTGCACTGCCTTGTCTTCTTTTAGTTTATTTTGCTCTTGTTCAGCAACACTCAGGTATTCATCAGGCTGATCCCAGGTTGTTTCTGAAAAAATATTATAATCATTTTTGCGTAACATAGAAAGATCTTAAAAACGAATTTCTATTGATGCTTTGCTCTTATTGATCGGAGTATTATAAAGCCTAAGCCATCCGGGATAAATGGACTACAATAAAAATACTTTTTCAATTCAAGCATGGTTATTGAAATTAACAGTTCAACCAAACAAACAAACTCTTCAGCTTTAAAAAATTGTATAGATTAATGAACCATTAGTCTTGGTGTTCCAGTAGTAAGAGCTCCCATCATCATTGGTAACTTGGTGCCATACAGGAGGTTGTTTGGTGAGGGGTGTGCTGTTCACTACTATTGTCACCTTGGACTCCGAGCTGCTCTGCCCTACTAGCTCGTTGATACTCTAAAAATAAATACATTTATTACAAGCTGTGCATTGCTGTTTTACATTTATAGATTTAATCTATTCATCTATACAGATAAATACAATTAAAGTGTCTGTTTGCAATTCCAAAACAACAGCTTTTCACTAAATGCATATGAAAGTATACACATTAAACAGTTCTGACATTTGAAACACAAATTTTTGTAATTTATCACTTTCTGTATGTCTGTCTGTCTGTTCTGAAACGGCTGGACCGATTTTAACAGGACTTTCACTGGCAGGTAGCTGATGCTTCAAGGAGAAACTTAGGCTACTTTCATTTTAAAAAAGTGTATATTATGAGGATATTTGTAACATTAACATATTTGTAACAACAAAAAGTACTACACCTGAGAAGTGATATCAGCATTGTTCTGGACGTCCTTGAGGTAGGCAGACATAGCTGCCGCCTCCATTTTCTTTATATCATCATCCATTTTCTCTTTCTTTTTAAAGTCTTTGGAACTCTTCTTACTGAGTTGTGATATGTGTTTCTGTACATTTTCCTTGTGTCGTTTACCATTTTCATGAAATGATATGGACTGTAACACATATTATAATATTGTAGACATTGTTTCACTAAGATTAATGTATTATTTTGTAAAATATTTATGACTCGGGAATACAAGAAATTGAATTGCTAATTTTTAAGAGATGTTTTAAAACATTCACCTCTAAAATTTCGTCTTCTTTGTAAATTTTCTAACAGTTGGATGTGCAGGTGCGTCGTTGGCAGTGAATGCGTAATATTTTTAAATCCATAAATTCATAATAAGTATAATAAGCACAATTTATTAGTAATGTAATATCTCTGGCAAAGGCAACGGCCTCTATTGACATGAATTATTTATGAAAAAATCGGGCTTACATAGGTCAGTCAAAGATCATTTATCAAATATTAACTTACAACTTTGTTGTCTGCAAACCAACATTTGCAAAAATCACAATATTTGCGGGCCTGTGATTTCCAATACTCAGTCCTGAAAGTGTTTTAAATTGCATTCAATGCTTTTACCCATCATACAAGTAGAAATGTTGACTATATTTGTATACAGAAATTCGTTAGATATATTATCTTAAATAACAAAAAAAAAATCTCCATCCCTATATTCTATAAACAAATTCAAATTGAGATTCATTGAGAAAAGGAATCCAATGGGTTCTTCCATATATTTTTAACAAATTACAAGTTTTTGTCATGACATTGGCGGAATAGCTGTACTCAAGCTCGTCGCCATTAAATAAATAAAAGAAAGAATAATAAACAATATAAATTTTAATAGCTCTCTGTTCATTTATACTTGCACAATGGATGGATGTTATTTAACTGGCAGACAGCTGATGAATAGTGCTGCAAGGACGTTTACTTTAGACAAGAATTTAGTTCAACGCAAAAATAAATAAATAAAGAAGTGGCTATCTGCGATTAACACATATTGAGTCAATTAAAACTTACATGTTATTTGATTAAATGTAACGTTTCTTCTCACTTAGCAATATGACCGCTAAATTGCGAGCAAATGCATTTAACTAAGGTAATAAATATATGAAAATGTACTATTTATTTTTTAGGTCCGTGCGTTGAATGTTAACTTTTATAAACAAAACTCCTTCATGTAAATGGAATTTTACATAAGGGACTGCTACCTAAACTTTATTCAAAATCCAAAATTTATAAATATTAGTACAAGTTGAATTAAAAATTTTAGTTTTTACTCGGAGTTTATGAAATTCATTAGTTAGTTTGGTTGGTTATGTTATGACACACACATGACGTTAAAAAAATAATGGCATTTTTTTTGTTTTTTTAATTGACTCTCTACTTCTTTTCTCTTTGGAATAGGCTAGAAGCATAAATCGATACTGTACGATGTTATTTTATGCAACTAAAGAGACGTAAACCTCTCTTACTCACGTGCCTGCTAATTTCCGCGAATAGATTTCACGCGTTTACTATACATAATTTGATGATATATGTAACTATTAAAATCTTCTTTCTTCTTCCTTCAAGGGTCCTCGAGAAGAAGCAGCAAGTGGTTTTACTTTATTAGATTTGAAGTACAATTTATATTGTAAGTAAAACAATCCGCTTTTGGATGTGATTGTATTCTGCTTAGAAAGCTATTTGTGAAAAAAAAACCTACCATCATCATCATCATCATCTCCCTGGCCTTATTCCCATGTATTTGGGGTCGGCACTTGATTCAACCCGATGTGGCTGATCACACAAAAGGACCAAGCAATTTTGTGTATTTATAATAAAGTTACGAAACATTTTAAATCTGCGAAGTTATCAAAGAAGTAATCTATAATGTCGTGCCTAGAACGTGTCATAGTAATTTTTGATCAAGGCGTTACAGTTTTTTTCTTATTGTATGTTTATAACTTTTTATTGAACTTTCGTAGTGACGACGACGAGATGAACATCCGTGAGTGGTAATTCAAGATTTCTATGGAAATTATTCAGTCACCTGAGACCTGTCTATATAGCGTGGTCTGTGAGCCCTCGTTACTCTACGATGTTATAAACAAATTATGCGAATATATTATATTCTGAAAACTTTATAAATCACAGCTGCAGAAATAAAAAACGTGTAATCCGATATTAGTTTAAATCGAATCGGATATTTATATTATCGAATAGAAAATCGAATCTTTATGTTTTACACTCAGCGAAAATTGTTTGTTGATGTTTATTGTCTTTGGTTAGTGGTTGGTTACATTGTGATGTCGTCGTCGAGTATCGAGTGTCGTCGTCTTTTTTAAAAGTTTTATCAAGGTAAATACTTGTTATACAAATGTATTGTTGTCGTTCTAATTACATCTTACAATCACTTTAAGAACTTTTAAGTAAATGTTAACATGATTTCATGAAAAGTAGTTTATCAGTGGTAATTTATTTCCTTGGCGGCCATATTATATTGGAAGATAGATCTGACTTCGTTTATCCTGTAAAATCTTTGTAATCTTAATACGTTTATGTTTACAAGAATAATACGTAACATTAATACTTCATAAACTTCAATTTTGTAACGGTAGTTATCAAATTAAATCCTAGATTTTAGCGATTGCTATAATGGTAGTTCGACGATGTATTTATTTGTGCCAATTTCCGATTGTTGACGCGTCTTATTACGTTACTTTGTTTCGGGCTATTTACATATTGTTATCTATTGTTTGTTACAGATATCCCTGGACTAAGTTGGTGAACGTGATAAACTTCTAAATAGCCTATGTATCTAAAAGTGACTTGTCGTAAAATTTGTTTAGTGTTGGACTTGGACAAAGATTTGTGATTCTAAGGTTCTAATTTTAGTGTCCCTAGTGGGATAGTTTGGCAAAATGATGACCGAAAATAGGATTAGTTCAAGTAATCACGTCGGAAACATGAGCAATCAGAACAAGGGGTTCGTTTATTTCCATTTGACGTGTATAATTTCCGTTATGTATTCAACCAACATAGTAATTTGAACTTCATTGTCTACACTTTTTTTTTGCAGTGATGTCGATAAGACTATCGACGACATCGGTTGGAAATCTAAATTAAAAATACCCCCGAAAGACAGGAGAATAAAGACTAGTGTAAGTAATGTTTTAACTACCCACATCGTAAACTTATTTTTATACAACTACTACTATGAGTTTATTTTGTTACAGTTATATGTTTTTCAAATTATGCACTACTTTTTTCTATTGTGACTTATTACTTCTTTTAATTTCTTACTCACTTCTAACAACTCTATAGCTTGCGACTTAAAAAAATATTTAAATTTTCGTTCAATCATTTTCAGGCAACTTCTCTATTTGAATTGCAATTTCTCAATTTCTCGACTTCCTTCATATTTTTAGTATGATTTGGTGTTTCAAGTATTCAATTCCATCAAGTTTACTGAATTTACTAGTTAAGTTTTATTCAAACAACATTGAAACAGGTTTCAACACTTGCACACAGCTCCAATATCTTCATTTGAAGCAGTAGCAGAACGCAGTAGTATCATGTATAATCCTGTAAAGTCATGTCATTGTGATGATTTGAAAGTACTTTGTTAAAAGTCTAATTACATAAAGATATTATTGAATTGAATTAAATTGAATAGGTTTTGAAGTAAGGTAGTAAGAAAATGCGATGGTAGCTTTGCAGAGTTGCATCCTACACCATCATTGTCCTTGGTCATAATTAGTATATTTGGTTCTTCGCTTGAAGATTAATTTAACAAGCTACAAAAAATTCAGTAAATATTGAGAATAATATGATAATAATGGTAATGATAGTGTGTTTGCTTATCTGCAATAATTATTTATATTGTCTTAGCAGCTAAGGTGGGGTAGAGGTGTTAGTGTTGCATGATAATCAAAGTGTAATTTAACTTGTTAGGATGTGACGGACACAAGAGGTAATGAATTTGAGGAGTTTTGCCTAAAACGTGAGTTGCTGATGGGTATATTTGAGAAAGGGTGGGAGAAACCATCCCCTATTCAAGAGGCTTCAATCCCCATTGCACTTAGTGGTAAAGATGTTCTTGCAAGAGCTAAAAATGGAACTGGCAAAACTGGCGCCTATTGTATTCCAGTGTTAGAACAAGTAAGTGTCTCTTTGTTCTTCTCTAGCTTATTAATTAATTATAAAACAAGTAGGTTTGGAATAAAAACGCTATGCTATGATGATATGTTTGGATTCCCCTTCACTTCTGTATAAGTGATAAATCCGTTTTCTGAGCAATTATAATATACCTTATTACTTATAGGTACTTCTACTATAATACTTATTTAATTTCATACAATTCATATACTTTTGAAGTTCACAATGCATTAACACTTGAATTATTTATTTATCAGGTTGATCCAAAAAAAGATGCTATTCAAGCTTTAATTGTGGTACCAACTAGGGAACTAGCACTCCAGACATCACAAATTTGCATTGAGCTGGCAAAGCATACAGATATTCGTGTTATGGTCACAACGGGGGGCACCAATCTCCGCGATGACATTATGCGTATTTATCAAAATGGTAAATTATTTTATTTTATTAAACCTCAGTACCCCATTAGTTGTGATAAATGTTATATACTTAAGATTGTTGTTACAGTTCAAGTTATAATTGCTACGCCAGGGCGTATGATTGATCTCATGGATAAGCAAGTGGCCAAGATGGAACAGTGCAGGATGCTGGTCCTGGATGAGGCAGACAAACTCCTTTCCCAAGACTTCAAAGGCATGTTAGATATGGTTATTTCACGGTGAGTTGCAATGTTACAATACCAAACTGACAATTAATTTGTCATTTCATGATGAATAAAATGATAAAAATTATATTTTTCAGATTACCAAAAGAACGCCAGATCTTGCTGTTCTCTGCTACCTTTCCACTCAGTGTGAAACAATTCATGGAAAAACACTTAAGAGAACCTTATGAAATAAATCTTATGGAAGAATTAACGTTAAAGGGAGTCACACAGTACTATGCATTTGTTCAGGAGAGACAGAAAGTGCACTGTTTAAATACACTTTTTTCAAAGGTACTTACTTTTTTTTGATTTAGAAAAAAAAGTATGTAAAATAATACATTGAATGGTCTGTCATCCATTTTACACTTCTAAAGACCAAAGGTTTGAAATTTCAGGTATATCATGATAGAGGAGTCAGGTTACTGTTGCATGATATAAATGGGTATATTTTTGTTACAGTTGCAAATAAACCAGTCTATAATATTCTGCAATTCAACTCAGCGTGTGGAGCTGCTGGCCAAAAAGATAACTGAGCTGGGGTACTGCTGCTACTACATCCACGCGCGCATGGCGCAGGCGCACCGCAACCGCGTGTTCCACGACTTCCGCGCCGGCCTGTGCCGCAACCTCGTGTGTTCCGACCTGTTCACGAGGGGTATTGACGTGCAGGCAGTCAACGTGGTGATCAACTTCGACTTCCCGCGGATGGCGGAGACATACTTGCACCGCATCGGGCGCTCGGGCCGCTTCGGCCACCTGGGTATCGCCATCAACCTGATCACGTACGAGGACCGGTTCGCCCTGCACCGCATCGAGCAAGAGCTGGGCACGGAGATCAAGCCGATCCCCAAGGTCATCGACCCCGCGCTCTATGTGGCGCGCGTCGATGATGGCGACGACTCGGCTGACAAGTAACGTCACCCTTAATTTGGACTTGCTGACTGGTGAATGGATATAGTTTAAAATTACAAAAACAAAAAACTTATTTGTAAAAAGTGTAATGAATTTATTGTAACAAAATGTGCGTGTAAATAGTTTATCGTGAAATAAGACTTTAACCTGAAATGGGTTACTTTTTTAAAGTGTATATAAAACCATCAGGACTCGCAGCAGGTATCTCGCGCGCTTTGTCCATATTGGATACTGGGCGTGAATCCTACTTTGTTAAAACGTAAAATATTTATCGGAAAGTCTCCTGTGGGAGTCTACCTAAATTTGTCCATGATCTTACATAAATTGTGGTAGACTCCACAGATATTAAGTGAATTGCCTATCCACATGGAGAGTTTGAGCTAGCACCAGTTTAATTTTTTATTTCAAAAACCTAGAGAAGTTAAATCTGAGGTGTGGGTAGGCAAGTAAGACTAGCTTAAACAGCAAATTGTTCTCAAATGTTGAGTGTAGTGATCAGCATAACATGTGTTGTTTCTGACCGCTTGAAACAATAACTACTTACATCAAGCCCTATGTGATAATGCTAGGTTAACATGATACTTCATTTGGACCAAGTACTCATAATACAGATTAAAGTGAATGTCTTGCCTTTTGTTTGAAATAGGATGTACAGTGAAAGATTATAGGTGATGCATATTTCAAATGGTACTAAGGTTCTGAAAGAATGAGTATTGTACTGACCTGGCCTTACTGATTTACTTCAAATATATATTTTTTTTATTTTGATATTGGAAAGCGGTTTTGGTCACAGTCCTGTTAGCAATTTGGCTAAGTATGGTATTATGAATGGGTGCCATTATATAATCCAGTTATTACTTTGGAAAACTGGACAGTCCAAAAATGTAACTATATTTTATAGTTGCCTTATTTTATATTCAAATGAACATCTTGTTGAACTGATTGCAAAGATTAGAGCAAAAAAGCCCACCATACTAAGCCATGTAAGTGTAATGTAGTTCTTAAATGAACATTCAGGATATGGAGTGCTGTGACTTAACAAGGCAGGGCAATGGTACATTCTGTGGCGGCTTGTGGATATGGCACATTGCTCTGTCTGGGGGTACTTTATTTTAGAGAGCTTTGAGTTTACATTTTAATACCACAACCATTAGTTTTGCTCTCTGGGGTGTCTAAAGATTTGGGATGTCAAGTGAAGAGTTACAATAATTTGGTCATGTTTGTCTTAGCACTATTATAAAAACAATGACTATGTTTCTGCAATTGAAGCCATTCTATGAACAAATTTAATCAGTAGGTAGATATTTCTCGGATTCTTGAATTTGAATTATGCTCTTATGGTGGTGCACAAAGTGATTGAAGTTATCTACAAACCTATTTTACATGTAAACTGTGCAGTATGCAATATGTTGTGTGACATGTTGATATAATAACTATGAAAGTAATATTATCTGTGATAAAAGTGGACAGTTGGTATAGGGAGTTTGCTTGTGTAATAATTTAGTCTTCCTGTAAAAAGCAAGTAACTTAACACATAAATTATATTTTAAATTGTGGGAAGGATAAATGTACCGATTGGTTAGCCTTTGTGACTGTTTTGGATGGAAGTGGGGGACTACGTGTGTCAGTTCAGTAATCAAATATTTGGAAGTAATGTAACAATTCTCGCGCAAGTACCTGAAGTCCATGTTAAATTAATTTATACATATCAGTCATGTTTTGAGAATGGTTGCAATTTAATCATGCTACTGTACCTACCTACTTATAACCTACGTTATGTATATTGATGTGGCTCACAAAATATATTTCTGGAACTCGTTTCTTCTAGCAATGAATGACTTAAACCAAAATTGTATTATTACCGAATTATATTGTTTTACTATATACTTCAAAAATATGTTGTTACATATATTTTATTTGTATGGACCAAAAAATAAAACTCTTCACACCAAGAATTGCTTTTATTACCGTCGATGATATTTGGGGATTCAAACGGATAAATATGACCAGCAGTAGACTAATGCTATCTAGTGGTGGCACAGAGGAACACTTGATTAATATGCTAAAAAATGTACAGGAAATGTACATTATTGTACATCACATACAAAAATATGTACGATTCAGGGTTACGAGTAAATAGATTAATTTGCCACCTCTAGAAAGCATTCCCTACAGCGGTGACTATTTGTTTCATTATGTACCAGTGGGAATATTTGACTATATTAATAGCAGTGAATGTGTTAATAGCCAGAAAACGTACGTAAAATGGATATTATTGTACGTTACACACAAAAATATGTACGAGTGTGAAGAGGGGTACATTTAAGCAAGAGGTACGTTGATATATAAAATAACATGCGCACTGTCAATATTAATGTGTCCATTACGGTGAGCAGCAGCAGTGAGAAATATAATTATAGTATTTCAATTTTAAATTTGATTTCCTTAGCTCATTGGGTGCATTTGGAGGAGTACTGTGGGTGCGTTTCATTTGATGCGCTGCGAGGAATAACCCGGTGCAAAGATTCCGTTACACAGATACAAAGTAGGGATACATGGAACGTTAAAGTGTACCGCGCTTGGCAGGTGGATTATATAACGCATAACTAATATATAGTTGAGTAGTTTTATAAAATCATAACACGGCAGTATATTATGTACCAGGGTTTTATTCCAAATCAACATACATCACATTTTTTATGCGTTGAACAATAATTGCAGCAAATAATTACCTACAATAGTAACCTAAAGTAGAAAGATCGAAGATGCATATGGTTGATTATTGTTTACTTCAAAATGTAAAGAATGCGAAATGTTTAATTAAAATAATATTGAAAAACCAATCCAGAAGGTAACATAATATTATATTAAAAAAGGAATTAGCATACATTTTAAAGTTTATAAATTAAACTGGAAATAAATTAGTATATTCAACATTAGCAAGCCCCTTCAACATCATTCTATACAGGATGTCGGGAAAAATAGGACAGCTGTTAAAATATAAAAAATATTGGGTATAATTTTAGGAAGCAAATAAAATTATGCCAAAAAAACTCTTCGTCCGTTTTCGAGTAATTGACGTTCAAAGTTGACCATATCAAGACCTTATTTTCGCATAAAAATCAGCTGCAACGTAGAGTTATTCACGTGAAATCTAACTACGTTTTATTTTTTTTCTCCCACTAATAAATCCTGCAATAATCCCATAAAACCATTTTTCGAAACCTTCCCCTTAATTTAAAAAGTTTAATTACCGCGTACGTAATGTCGCCGCGAACCCTTAGGCCATTGCCTATAACATTATCGTTGGAGCTAGATATTTTACGACTTCAACATAGTTATATATTCATAAAACCCTACAACTTCTAGAAGAAGTTCATTTTTCTCAGACATCCTGTATATTGACAGAATTACAATACGTCACTCATGTTTCTGGGCAATGGAATTTGTAAGTTTCAATTTCAGGTCCCCAAAATATTAAAAATACGTGAACACACGGAACTAAGAATTACAAAATAAAGTTACATACAAAATAAGTTTAACGCACACTATTGTTAATTAAACACTTAATTATATTATAATTTTAGTAAATTAATGTCATTGAATACAAGTAATTGTTGTTGTGAGAGATCATTTGATGTTATAGTGTTAACATGAAACCAATAAATACATTTTGTTTGAATATAAGCGCTAAGTAAGAATTTTAAATACTTACTTATACATTTGCTTATTATATACTATTCCCAACTATGTACGTAATAAAAAGAAACAGAGCATCATTTATATGATTTCAATAATTAGGATATGTTTATGCTTGAACCCAGGTTTTTCTTGATGCAATAGCTTTTAATAATAAAATCTGGTATAATTCCAAGGCTTTAAGCACGACACAGGGCTAAAACTGATTATTATTTAACTTGAATGGATTAGATCTATAACATTTTGTTTTTGAGTTAATTATTTCTATACCTATCTAACTAACTAGATTAACTTACATTACAATATTAATGTCACATGAATTCAAGTGTCACACCTACATTAGATATTAAGTACATACTTATTTCTTAACAATCGCCTGACAAAAACATAATGTAAGTATAATAAAGTATTATAACTAACTAGCTGTGCCCCGCGGTTTTACCCGCGTAGATTTAGTTTCATGCTTCATGTCGCGGAAGTCTAATATTTAAAAAAAATAAAAGAAGACAAAAAAAAATAAAGAATTAAAAACAAACACTTCAATTTAATTTATCTGTATAGATGTATAGATAATTAACTTATATTTTAGCCGACAAAGGCATATTAATAGCAGAAACGTTAATAGAAATTAATAAAATATACGAACACAGTGCGGAATGAGTGTGTTATGGACTTTCTTTTGATTTTAACGAACTGAAAATGAAAATCTTTATTCAGTTGCGAACAGCGAGAAAGTATTAACTAAATAGGCTCTAACGGCGAAGTAGAAGTGTTTTTCTATACGCATTTATGAAAAACTGGGTACCTCACGCAATAAGGGATCGTTAGCAACTATCGAGGAACCCGTATCGATACTTACTTCTATATTGTTTGTATGAAATAAAGTTTATTATTATTATTGTTATACTTATTAGTAAATTATTATGTAACAACAATTCATAAATAGTAAAAAAATAAGTACAAAAATGTAAGCTGCTATGTTATTCACTGGGGCATTCAAATACTTGTGCGACTCGACAGCGGCAAGTATTAAACATTATTTAATTTCCTAGATAACTTAATGGCAGTCCTAGTTTCGAGATAACGACTAGCTAATATAGTGAATACAATTATTATTATTATTATTACTGTACTGTTAAGTTGCGATACAACTGGAATCATACAAATATAGCTGATAATGAATTGAATAGAGGTAAACTTAAATAATGTCATGTACCCACTAGGAATATTGTATAAATGTTTTTCTATGCGGGGACGGCACTCACCATAAAGATATTTTCCAATAACACCATGCAGTGACAAACAATGTGCACACGCCGGATTTAGTAAATAAATATGTAGTTAAATAGTAACTTATAATAAATTTGTAAATTTTTATAAACATAATTCTAAACTAGTTAATTGATAAGGACCTCGCAAGTGCGGTCATTATGATATGGGTTGGCCGCCGCTCCCACCCACCGCTGTTACACAGATAATCTTTATGAGCATAGATTGAATTTCATCTCTATATCGAGAGCATAGGAGATCTGAATATGCTCGCAAAATATTCTCTGCAATCTACCGAGATGAAGTTATAATCTATCATATCTATATATTATAGCCTACATAAGTAGGTACCTCAAATATTTTGCAAGTATGTTCAGTATATATGCTATCTTCAGCTTTTGGTATAAAAGGTGTAATTGCAAACATCGTAGAGAGGCTCGTATGCCGATATATCTTAATATTATCCTATTCAACGCATATTTGAATAATGGACGAGGACCGGATCCCTAAAACAGCTTACCTTCCGATTGTATAATGATACTTTAGAACTATTATTTGTCGGTGGTGTTGTCCCATATCCTAGTAGTGATGTTACTCGATGGCGAGCTGCGTCATGAGGAGGTCAGGCGGCGGCGGCAGGCCGGGCTGCAGCGTCACGGCCACGCCGCGGTTCAGGGACACCGCCGGGTAGAACGCGCCGCGGAGACCCGTGAACGCTATGTCACCCTACACATATTATTACACAATATATTAATCGCAATAATGTACACACTTACTAGAACAATCCCCGGGTTTTGGCAGAGGTGCACTGCTTAGATGTTTTTAAGGACCTAAATAATGCCCGTTTCCTCACATGATGACGAGTTGCGGCACGCCAGTGAACGTGTATGTACAGCATGTGTGTAGTGGAGGTACCTGCGGGCGGTCGTCGACGGTGAACCTCAGCGTGCCGCGCGTGAGGTCGAGCAGCACGCCGACGCAGCGGCCGGGCGCCACGCCGCCGGCGGCGCGGCCGCCGTGCGCGCCGCCGTGCACGAACCACGAGCGCGCCCCGTCTATGTACATCGCCCAGCCCAGCGCGTCGCTGCCTGCACGCACATCACTCATTCATAATCGACACATGGCATTATCCAGCGAAGATTAATTCAGTTTTATTAGATGTTCTAAAATGAAAATAAAACATACGCTTTAAATTATTCCTGCAATTATTTGTAGTTATTTTTTTTAATCTACAAATGTACCATATAAGCGTACAGTCTACCTGGTGTTAATCGGCTACTATGAACGTGACCAACACCCGAGAGGCACTCACGCATGGCATTCCTTATAGGTACAGAATAGAACCCTGTACCAACATGGTAAAAGATAAGTCACAATATTTGCTAGCACAGCGCCTCTACTCGTTTTGTAAGGTGGAGGTACAATCCCTAGATGGGCCACATCTCTTAATAAATTAGGCTGTGGTTGTGTGAATGATGTGTCTAGACACAGGTAACTAACCGAGCATCTTGTCGCGGGCTACGTCAGCCCGAGCGATGCCGAAGGCGGGGTCGGCGTCGCCGTCGTAGGCGTCGAGGCGTAGGCGCCAGTAGTGCGTACCGCGCGCGAGCGGTTGGTCGGCGAGCAGCACGCGCGGCTGCCAGCCGGCCGCGGCCGCGCGCAGCCCGCCCGCCGCCACGCTCACGGCGCCCTCCGCACCGCGCGCGTCCCAGGTGAACCACGCCACGGCCGAGGTCTGCAGCCCGATCACCTCGCTGTAGGGGCCCGCGCCCGCGCCGTTGAACGCCTTCACGCGCGCGCTGTACAGCGACGCGTAGTGCAGCCCGTCCACCGTGCACACCGTCTCCCGCCCGCAGTATACCTCCTGAAAGACACTATTGCTTTTACTTCAAATATTAGCTCCAGACTTACTCTCTTACGAAAAACTCAGTAAGAGAAAAGTAAGTGATCAAGGTTTTACAGGTGTGGATTGGTGCCATTACGGTCACACCCATCAATCATAAAATGTAAATGTAATGAGATTTAACTTTATGTTCAGATTCCCTTTTTTTTAAAACTATCGTTTTGCTCTTTGCACACAATAGGTAAACATGCTTAGAGTAATTTTTGCAATAATTAATCGCTCAAAAAATGTGTTTACCCGGAAGGGTCCTCCGCGGCCGTCGTCGAGCTCGAGCACGTACCCGCGCACGGCGTGCGGCGCGGCGGGCGGGCGCCAGGCCAGCGTGCACGAGCAGCCGCGCGCCGCGCACGCCTCCACCGCCATGCTCGGCGCGCCCGGCGCTGCACACAACACGATACTACTACATCAACAATACCCGCCCAACCTAACACAATTTTGCTACTAGGTCATTGTCTGACGATATCGTCCTCCTACTGCCTCCCATGTTATTTGGGGTCGATTGGTAGGTGGGTAATTATTATTAAATTTTTAAAAAATTACCTGCTGTCTTCATTTCTTCTTCCACAGCTGCATGTGCAAATATTGTATATAAAATATATTTAGTAATAGTTCACCATTAGTAATAAATTACGGCTGACAAGTATATAAACTTACGTATGCACTCAACAAAGTTGATACTGTTAATAGTGCGCAGAACAGGTTCAATGTCTAAGGTGAGTGCAGGCGCAGGTGGAGGCGAGTCCAGCGAGGCGCACAGCGTGGCCGCCGTCTGCTGCGCGCGCGTCGACAAGATGCTGCCCACCTGACACGCACACACACTTTACCAACTCCCCTTTGATTAATACAAGTGCAGTCACGAGTTATAAGTGCTCAGCGAAAATAGTGAAGATAACTACGCATCTTTTTTTTTTATGGTTAGGATTCCCTCTGTTTGGATTCACCAACCAACAAATGGCCCAAGTCAGTCCCTAAACCGCAGAAACAAAGGAAGGAAAAAATCTATGCATGCATGTGATTGCTTGTAGCTCAGATGACAAAGCAACTGCATGGTTTGCAGTGACAGAGCAACTGCATGGTTTGCAGTGACAGAGCAACTGCATGGTTTGCAGTGACAGAGCAACTGCATGGTTTGCAGTGGTTGTGGCTTGTACTGTTTCATCTTTATTTTTTTTAAGCATGTATTTGTTTATATCATAAACATATTGTGTGTCCAGCATAACATCTAATATGTGCCAATCTTTCTATTATAACTGTAGCATACTATTGCAATTCTATTAACCATTATCCATGTATACAGTAAAATGATGATGAAAATGTGTGATAATTCCAATCTATTTAATAAATATAATATATCCAAACTAAAACAGACTATCAATAGCTTATTAGTCAACTAGTATGCTGATAACCACCCCCAATACAATGAGATAAGGTGGATAAAGTGATTGATAATATTTGTGCACTCAAAGTGGGTCAGTATAATAATAATTCTTCCACTGATGAAAGTTATAAGGTATGTCCTCTTGTGTACTCCTGACTTGTGGAAAGATAATGTGGAATAATGATATTCAGTTGAGTAGTTAATTTTAAGTTATTTACTAAGTTTAATTCTAAAGGTTCTTTATTTCTAAAAATTGCAAATTAACTTAGAATCACAAATTATTATTATTAGATATTATTAAACTAATTAGGAATTTAATTGATGGTGAGACATTACCATACATTAATAATGTGTAATTTACTTACCTGTAAAAATGCTGCAGGGTCTGGTTCCTTTAAGGCTTCTATAGAAAAGTGTAGCAGTGCTGTTGCTTCTCGAAGCTTTTGAGCTGCAAGAGAGGTCAGTGACCTCATGTTGGTTTTTGCTTGAAAGCGGGAGTGTCTAGCAGCTCGGACCAGTTCATCTCTTCTTCTCTCTATGGCACGGGTTAATTCAGCACAAGTCTGATTTATTTGTTTCTCTAACTCCTCAGAGGATTCCTTGCAAATAAGCATGATAAAATAGTAAGAAAGTGAACTCAGCTTGCTACATAAAATATAAATAAAATTTTCCTGATCCTTACATTAATTTTATCACCTGATCCTTTAACCAGCTGTATATACTCTGTCATTGCTTTGGCTTGCTCCGAGAGTTGTTGCAGTGATTGTGATAATTCAGTCTGAAATAAAATACCAGACCTTGTAATGTGATGGAACAATTTAAAAAGAAACATAGTAATTTATTGTCAGAAAGTGTCTGTCACCTTGTGAGCTCTAGCTGCACTAGGCAGCTGTTGTGTTTCATGACTCGAGTGCCTCTCAGCTAGGCACCGCTGGCAGATAGGAAGCAAACATGGATTGCAGTAAAGTGTTGGAGGCGAGCCATGATCGGTACATGTAGTGCCCAGCGCGCGTAGCTCGTGCTGCGCCAGTGGGCCGCGCGTGGGGTGCCAGGCGTCGCGGCAACCCGCGCAGTACCGCACCGAGCACTGTTCACAGCGAACCACGGCCGCCCTCCGCTCTCCCTCACACATTTGGCACGCTTCCTCGGCAGGGGGCGCGCCTGATACACCACCGAAGCGCTCCACAATTGTCCGCATGACCCGGAATGGCGGTAAACCTTCGGCCCCATTGTCATCCAAGTATACTATCTTACTGCACACGGGACATGTTATACTGAACGCTGCGGTCGGATAAGCGGGTGCGGCCGGGGTACCTGCGTAACTGTTAGGCCTTGATCCACATACCACTCCACTGTCAGTTTCACTAGACACAGAAGCTTTGTCAGCTTCTTGATAGTCATTGGAAGCAGCCGAATTTTCAGCATCTTGTATAGGGGTTTGAAGATTAACAGCACAAAGACGACAAAGCGCGTGTCCACAAGGTAACAATACAGGTTCCTTGTAGAACTCTTTACAAACAAAACACCTTATCTCTTCTTCCATTTTGTATCACTTACAACATTTCGATAACTTAAAGTCCACAGGACACAATAACATAAGTGATAAATTCCACTTTTCATTTATATGCAATGATAGATAATTAACTAACTGTTTGTTTGAAATTGTATTATTTACATTTACATTACTATAATACATTACCGTGAGAGAGATTTGATTTATGCAATTTGACAGATGATAGAGACAGACATAAAGTAAACTGAGTGAGTAGTACATTGTATAGAAAAAAAATCGCGCAGTAGTACTCAGAGATAAAGAAAAAAAATTACATTCTTTATCTTTGGTTATATTATATTAGGACAGATTAAGAAAACTTTCGCTCGTTGCTTGCAGTTGAGGTCCATAGACACATACTAATAACAAAGATATGAATTTTTATTATCTTTACTATCTTATAGTTTTAAAATAATGGAGTGCACCCCAATAGCCACACACATAATCCATAGTGCGTGTGGATTATGGGCAAAATAAATATAAATTACGCAGTGGATAATATAAGAATTTCTCATGCATGATAAAATGATGAAACTTAAAGTATTCGTAATCTTCTTTTTATAACAACATAAGACCGAGTAAAAAACTCTCAACGTTAAAATTTTGGCAATGACAAATTAACATGACACCCATGACATTGACAACAGGTATGACATAGACATACGGAAACAAATTTCATATGTTTTTTTTGCAAGTCGTACGTACTTCGTAAAAACATAAACAGCATAAAGATTTTTCAATATTAGTTATTCATTAAAACAACTCCCTTTAAATATATTCAATATAGTGGATTAATGTAAAGGTTTTGATATACGGGATTAAAATAAGGCCAGAGATTTTGAAGGAGGCTCTAGATATACTTACCCACTTCAAATTTCATACATTATACAAAGAATATTTCAAATAGCATAGATTTCTAACTTGTTCTTAGGATCATGGAGCCGCCAATCGTGTCTTCTGACGATAGCTGTGATTCTGAAATGAAGAACATGAAAGATGAATTAATTGGTAGGTTTCTATTGTCTTTTACTAGTAATGCAGTGGCTGCAATTTTACATTATAGTAAAACACCTATCTAACTTTTTAATCATTCGTTATTAGTCTTGAACTAGAGTCAGACTACTTATTATAATTTTTATCATACTCATAAGTACATTATGTTACCTATCAGCATATATTTATGTAGATTGTCTCAATTCCTATGATAAAATAATAACTACTGTTTTAGAATTTGGTTTGGATGAGGATAATTTGAGTAAAGAGGAGATGACTGATCTATTGAAAGCACTGAAAAATTCCAAATCTACTAATAAAGAGGAAGAACTAATTAGGCACAAGGTAAAATATGTGTCCTTAATAATTTGTTGTTGAATGTTGATGAATACATACTTAGTAATAATGTGATTGTGATACCTCCCCAGGTGGATGTGGATCTGTCCTCACCTCCAACAAAGAAAACAATGAAGAGGCGCTACCTCAATGTAAAAGACAGAAGAATGCCATGGTGCTTGTTGCCAAGTACTATAAGCCAGGCTGAGAAGGCTCGCACTCTTGCTGTGTACATCAAGCTGATGTCTCTCAACAGCTACAGACAAGCAAGGCATTCTTCCAACTTCATGGCCTGGCCACCTCCCATACAGATCTTAGAGGAAACCACTCGGATTCAACCAGTGCGCTCTACAAGAAGTGGCCGTTCTGTGCCCATTTATGCTGGCTTTGATGATGACTCCTCAGATCTAGACTTTGTTGTCACTAAAGCTAAAAAACGGAAGGTTTCATCTAGTGAAAATAATGCAAGTGATGGAGTGTATTCTAATAAAGTTATTAGTTTGAAGAGGAAGCCTTCTAAAGATGAAAGTACAAGACCTGTGAAGGAAGCAAAAATAAACTCTGACTCTAAACTAGAGTGTATAACCCCAGGGACTAGTTCTAAGATAAAAAAAGACCTCTTTTCAATGATTGAAGACTGAAATAGGGATGTAATCTGTTTTTCCTATGCATCCTTTATGAAAAGAAGGCTGGTTGAGCTGTTTGTGTTTATATAATTTATTTATAATGTTGAGTTGATATATGTAAGTATTGAATGTGCTAGCTTGATTCTATCATTACCCGCACACCCACTACAGCTAATGGAGCTAGTTCAGATTTAGTCATTGTATAAAGGGTATGACAGAATGTGGAGAATAAATGTATATTAGATTTTTTATAACTTTACTTTTATCATTTTTTCATGTCAAAATTACTAAATCAAATGAACATTTCATACAACTCTGATCATTGCTAAACAACTTGTCAACAGACTCTCATCAACATACAGCTACATACTCAAAACTTATGCATCAATGTCATAAGTTGAAAAGTTTGAAGGTTTGTTGATTTCATATTAATATTTCATCACGCCACCGAGTTGAGACTGCGGCGACAATTTGTTTCATTGCCCTAAGGGGCATAAGCAAAAAAATTGTGCAACATCTTAATATCGGAATTATTTACCAAACCTATGTATGAGTGTGTTAGTATGAATGATTACAATAAAGTTAATGTTAGTAAGATAAATATTGTAGGTGAAATGAATACTGTACTTGAAGAAAAATGTCCAGCTAATTCGACAATCACTTGTTGAACTAGTTAGAATAAACGGAATATTGTATCTAGATTTGAGTATAAATAGTACAATTCAAATTTTGCCGTCGCTACCAGCGAAATGAATGAGCACATTTTAAATGTTCAACTGTTTGTTAGCCTAATAACATTTATATGAATAATTTATAGGTAAGAAACTGCAAGCAAAAAAGTTTTAGTCCCCTAAGACATTAGCCGCCATTCCAGTCTACTCGTTTCTGCCATTGCTTGTATATAGATATAGCAGGCTACATGCAACGGCGGATCCAGGGCGGGGGATCATGGGGGTCATGACCACCCCTGAGCTGGTTCCAGGACTTAGGTGGAACCCTAATTGAACATAATGATCTTATTTATATCTAGACCTAGCCTCAATCGGAATCGGAACCACTAAACTTCAACATATCATGACATACTTCTAAGTTAAAAAACTAAAATTTGTTTCCACTTACTTGAATATAAATATTTTTAAGTACAGTACTTACGTACATTTATAAAATACCTACTTTATACTTGTATCTAACATTGTACATTATTGACTTGACCACGACTATGTGACCCCCTCCTAGCGCCAAAGCTGGATCCGTCCCTGGCTACATGCATAGGAATTATAAATTTATGAATGAAAATTGTTTTGCAAAGTTTCATTCTAATTCGGTTTCGTGACGTGGCTGGGAAGACTCACACGAAAGCTTGGTATTAAGCTTATCCATACTGGATAAACACCTGGGGCCCAACCATGAGCTCTTATTGCAATGATAATTCAGTTGTGCGACAGTGACAGATGTATGCACGTCACATACATCTGTCTCATAAATGAGTGAAACTATCATGGCAATAAGAGCTCATGGTAAGGCCCCTGTATTTTTTATTTAATCATATTTTAATAATGATGCAATTAAAATACAAGTCAGTTAAAGGCATTATTTGTGCAAATTATTTTATTGCTGAGCATAAAATAAACCCTCCCTACTTAACCCGTTGTGCCTGTAAATAACTAGCTTATTTATGTAAGTACCAACAATACCTACTTACGCACAATATGCGTGTATGATTCAAGCTAAGAACTTATTATGGTACACTAGCAAACCCGGCGAACTCCGTTTCGCCACCAGATGGCTTCGTTTGTCCTGAATTTTTCCTGAATTTTCTTTGCTATAAACCTCACGGAGCCCGAGACCTTTCCAACGAACGCAAAACCGTGGAAATCGGTTCGTGCGTTCTAGAGTTATAGCGTCAGGAAGGAAAACCCGACTTATTTTTATATAGTACATTACATACAATGATGACGATACGCAATTCCTTATAAAATTAAATAACAACATGTCAACATCGTCTCATTAGACGTTCTCTAGAAGTAAAGAGTGGCACAAAGTATCAGCTAACAGCCTACTATTAGCAGCGTACACTTAGGTAGCTTAAGACATTGGAATAAATAACAAAAACATAAGTGTAGCAACATATCCTAGTTGCTATGGTCATCATTACCGACTGAAAAATGTTTAGCGGATTGTAGTTTCGTATTGTATTTAATCACACAATGTTATAACAATCGAGGGGCGTCAGGATCTCCCCTGTTCTTAGCCACTCGATCAACGAGTTGGGGTGAGGCGGCCTTCAGGTCGTACGCCCAGCCAACACGGGCGAACAGGTCCAGGAGTGTGGTGGTCGTGTTCAGGGACATGCCCAACTCGGCCGCCTTGTAGTCCCACGGGAACGTGTGGTGGTAGTTGTGCCAGCCCTCGCCCATTGCCACTATTGACACGCCCCAGTTTTCTGACGGCATTATGTGACTGAAATGACATTGTAAGATCGCTTTGCATAACACGGTCTACTTATATAGGTAAAACCTAAATTACCTAATAATTATCATCGTTTGGGTATTTGGAAACGAGTGTCTTGGTTATCGGTTCGTTAAAATTTTAAACAGGTAGACAGGTATGTTTTATATTCTGTATATCTAACGATATAGTAAGAGGTAATAGAGAGAGATAAACGATTATCCGTGTTCTGTGCTCAGAGCTGTATAAAAATAGACACGTATATGCTTACCGATCGTAAGGTTTGTTTCCCCACAGATGCGCGAAGCTGTTGACGGACCAGGTGAAGTTGAGGCTGCACACATACCGCACCAGAGCCTGAGACATTACTGCCAACTCCCAGCTTTCACCCCACGCGTAAACTGGGATTATTGATGGCACGACCCAGCACAACAGTACTTTGAACAACATGAAGTATCTGCGAGTAACACAAAACAATAATTGTATGCACCGTAAGGAGACTCATTAGTTAATCCAGGATGGCAGCAAAAGCCATTTTTCCCTACCGCGTTAACCATCCTTATAAATAGGAATTAAAACATGTTATAGGTACCCCGCTTACCTAGTGTGAAATTGTACGAAGGGATCTTCGCGAATATCTGTGAGATCCAGCTTGCGGCCTTCTCTGATGACGTCAGGGTGCTTCCTCATCATGAGCCAGCCCACGTGCGAGAAGAAAAATCCGCGAGTCGCGTCGTGGGGGTCCGCCGAGCTCTCGGAGAACTTGTGGTGCACGCGGTGGTCGCGGACCCACTCCAATATGGTGTTCTGTGGTCATGTTCCTTGTATGTCAGAACTTAAATCCGACTACCTGATGACCTTCCAATCAGTTTACCGCTCCATCCATGGTTTAAGATGGCGATAAATTCATTGGATTGACTGATAACTTAAGTTTAGAAGACTTAAGTAGTTATAACGTCTTCACCACAGTCTACGAAAAAATATCTGCTTATCTATATCTATACATGTATTATATCTATATGTATACATACAGTACATAGGTACAGATAAATAATATTGAAGTGTCTGTTTGTAATTCCATAATTACAGCTTTTCACTAAATGCATATGAAAAAATAAACGCTACTGACACTGAAAAACCAAGTTATACATTTTTTCTCTGTGTGTTTGTCTGTCTGTCTGTTTGTTCCGGGTAATCTCTAAAACGGCTGGACCGATTTTTCCGAGAGTTTCACTGCCAGGTAGCTGATGTTTCAAGGAGTAACTCAGGCTACTTGTATTTATCAAAAATATTAGGGATCCGCTACATGAAGCATACAACTAAATCTACGCGGGTGAAACCGGGGGGCACAGCTAGTCTATTAAAATAAAATAACTGTTAATAAATGGTACATGAGGCTAATGATCAGTCGTGGTATAGGTTATTTCCGGTTCATACTAGAATAAGGGCTACGGGGAATATTATTAGCTAATAGATGAATCGTCTAACTAAAGGTCACTTGCAATTTCTCCAAAAAAAAATCACTGCCAATGATTACCTGTCCAGCAATGGAGTAGCATATGATAAGTATGATCTTCAGAGGCCACTTGGCCTTGTAAGATCGGTGGCACCAGTGCCGGTGCGCTCCGGCCGTCACACCGAATCCAGCCAACTGGCCAATGAATAGAGCTGTAAATACATTTCATAGTTGTAGAACTATACAGAAGTGAAGTCACATATGTGGGACTGAACTATGGTGTTTTTAATAGGAGAAACATCACCGACAAAATATGTCATAGATAAAGAGTAATGCTCTTTGTTTGCCGACGTTCCTATAGTAAGTTGATCATTTACCTAGTTCTTAAAATGTATGTCTATTAGGTAAAACTTACATAAAAAATCTCAAACTTGGGGTAAAATATCAAACAAATTATGTTATTTGTAAGGTAAGAGTTAAAAAAATGTTTGCTTTGCAGAGTTAGATTTGCATTTAGGTAGGTATCCGGGTTATTTTTACTTCGCTCACACCACACATGGCGATCCTTCCTAAATTAACATACTTAGGTAGCAGTTAGTGCTCGCGTTATTAGAATATGCATTTTCAGCTTTGTAAAGTTAATAATGCAATATTAAATAAAGAAGATATATAAAAGTGTTTCACACTCTAAATATTGAAGGTTAATACTAATTTGGGAGGTGTTATTATCGCCTTATTGCCAATTTGACAATGTGTTAATTTATAGTCGGAAATTTCCCAATTTACGCTGAACTTTTTATAAATTTTATGTTGTCTTCAAAGACGTGAAATCGAATAGGTAATACTTAACTACTTAACTGAAATAAGTTGTTATAAACACCATCAAGCTATACATACGATGAACTCACCGAAAGGTATAGTAGGCCATTTGGTTTGAAAGTTGCAAATCTGGGCACGAAAAAACCAAGTAAGGCTTACAACGTGAATAGCCGTGATGAGGAAGGAGTTGGTCCAGCGGATTGGTGTGACGAAGCCCATCCTCTTTTCCCATCGGCGCACGGGGGCCATCCATCTAGGTTCCTTATATTTCTTTATTATCTCATCGTACGGACTTACTTCACTGCTAATTGTGTCGTCACTTTTACATTCTTCATTAGCGAGGGTTACATTACCGTGCATGCATTCCAAGTGTTGCGTCGGATGGTCCAATAATGATTCAGTAAACATTATCGGAGCCATCATGCTATCCTGTGAACAAATCAGTTTTGCGTTATGATATATTATAGTCATTTTACAATGGGGTCTTTCCTAAGTAAAGGGTTTCCAACTTTCCTAAGTTAGATACTCAGCATGTTTCTTGATTAGCCTAACTGAGAGCCATTCTCCTTTCTGAGTCCGTACATACGATCAGATAGAAATGATATAGGGGTAATAAGGATTAGTTCGATGATATACTAAATTATAATTCAAATATAAAATATCTTTATTTGATAATAGGTACTTTGTGAAAAGTCACAAAAATAACAATTATAAATGTTACCACCGGTACGCGATGCAAACTAATTCCAATCGTTCAACACCTGCTTCCTTAGTATGAAACATGAAAGAAGGGACTGGGAAGCCTAGCGATTCGATAACAGTCATTCTAGGTAAGCATACACAAACCAATCATTATAGGTATTATACAAGAAGCTACAATTTAAACCACTCAAAAGGTTGTCGTCTCATCTCCCAGGCCTTATATTTGGCCCATACATTGTTGGGGTTGGCACTTGATTCAATCCAATGTGGCTGATTTTTTATCGAAGCGACTGTCACCTGTCCTTCATAACCCCGTTTACGAGGAAAATCGGTTATATGGGTTAAACCAGTCATCAGAAAGCCATCGACTGTAATGCAAAGATTGCCAAAGATGTTAGATGGTAACCGGGACAGACAAGTTTAGGTGCTCTCCGGAGCATGGAGGGATCTCGGGCGGTCACCCGTCAAACTACTGGCTACAATTTACGGTTCAATTGTTTAACTTCGCTGATCGAATGATACCTATGTGCAAAAGTAAATGGGCCACGAGCTACTCCAATCTCTCTAATCCAAAAATAACCCAAAAGGTTATTGTTCAAAATGATATGTCATGTTCTGCCTTTGAGTAATATCACCTTTTTATTATTTTTTATTGAAGAGGGGGAAACCTTCAAAAGGTCCCCGACCGCCCTGTGAGAGGCAGATCGGGGTATGTGGGACTTTTACCGCACTAAAACCCCCCCGGTGGCCATCCTCAGTGCGCTCAGGGGGGACTCCGGGTACTCTGATAGATCGCACCGGTGTGAGTAATATCACCTTTTTTTTTTTTTTTTTTTTTTTTATTGACGAGGGGGAAACCTTCAAAAGGTCCCCGACCGCCCTGGGAGAGGCAGATCGGGGTATGTGGGATTTTTACCGCACTAAAACCCCCCCGGTGGCCATCCTCAGTGCTCAGGGGGGACTCCGGGTACTCTGATAGATCGCACCGGTGTCCCCCCACACTTTGCCGGGGCACATCCCCGGGGCAGCTGTGTCGCCGCCCCTGGAGACCTCGCTGTGCAAGGCAGCGCGAGCCACGTCGCGCTGCCACCTTCCCGGGCCCGCGGCTCAGTGGTCAAAGCTCCCACCCCGACCACCGCCAGCAGGCCCTCCGGCCCCCTTTTAGTCGCCTCTTACGACAGGCAGGGGATACCATAGCCAAATTCTTAGACCCTGGCTATTGGGTGGAGTAATATCACCTACTCTTAGGCAACAGTTAACATAGAACATAGCCATTAACATTCAGTGACACCCTACTACCTAATACGTTACAATCGGCGGAAAGCGATCGTTTTGAAATCGCCTGAAACCGTCTCAGGCCCTTTATGGGTCAGGCTGCCGACGAGAGTTCAATTATGAAATTCCGGTATCTATAAATAAATATTCATTTCTTACCATTTAATTTGCGAACACAGAATACTAAATTAGTTATTGTGCCCTGTTTTGATTATACATTTCTCTTTTCCCATTTCTAGGTCTATTCTTTTTATATATAAAAATGATTCCCCATATCCCTTGGTCACGGCATCACGCGTAAAATGCTGGACCGATTCTACCCGGACTTTTACTGGCAGATAGCTGATGTTTCAAGGAGTGTGTTAGGCTAATTTTATTAAAAAAAACAGCATGAAACTAAATCTACGCGGGTGAACCCGCGGGGCACAGCTAGTGCTAAATATATTTATACTTAAGGGGGCATCCATAAATTACGTGAGATGATTTAGGGGGTGAGGGGGTCGAGTCAAATCTCATATAATCTCACGTTAGGGCTCTCCCTCTGGACTAGGGAGAGGGTCTAGACAAATATCACGCAATTTTTGTTCTGTATGTAACAAAAAAAAATTATACTATTTTGGTCCATTCAATCCAAATTTTTATTACATTTATAACTCTCAGCAATATTGATTACTTACAATAGTCTTAACTAGTCGTAAATACATATTATATTATACAATAACAACCCAACGCGTTTACGTAAGAAACCCACATTCTGAAAAATCTCACGTGAGATTGCGGGATGGGGGAGGGGGTTGACCAAAATCTCACCAACGGGGGAGGGAGGGGCAGAAAATTTTAAAAAACACCTTACATAGTTTATGGACGCCCCCTTAAAGTACAACTGGTACAGGTACACTTTTATCCATATTTAGAAAGCTTATGGAAAATTCTGCCGATATGTAATAGGTACAAGTATAGTTTATTTTCCTGACATTGAGGAGCACTTTCATATGTGTCTTAATTATCATTTGTAACAGAATGTCATTAATCATGGTCTACATTTGAGTTTGGGCCTATACAGATCCAATACTTAAACAATTTGATTAATTATGGTTGGTCATGTAAGGACACAGCTATTTTACTTGGTTCACATTTGGAGTAAGTTGTTTCAAATTCAGTAGCATAGATATCAGTGCTCTAAATCAACGTAAGGACAGTATCTGGGATCTTGGAATTGAGAAAAACTGAAATACGTACCTATAGAAAAATACACGCACCTACTCACAGGTTTTATTACTTATTATATATATATATACCTATTTATTAGTTATTATTATAGTTTTATCCAGCCAGCTGTTCCTAACCCGCAGTTACCTACTCTGTATTAAATTAGGGTCGTAGCGAAATTCTAAATTAGATGGGTAGTGTAAAACCTCCAGGGACGGATTATCAAAAGGCTCGTCCTTGAAGCATTTACTTCTGATATATTTAGTAGATCTACTTACTAGTCTAGGCTGTGCGCCTTTATAATCAGCCACGACTGCTTCGAAAATATAACATGTAACGCAAAGGTACTCACGTTATGTACTACACACGGCTAGACGTACTGTGTGTGTTACTTGAAATGTGGGGATAACGTTGTCTATCTAGATGTTACCCATAATAAGGATTGTTAGGGACAGATTTCAACAAGCTGATGAACATTGACATTATATAAATTATTGTGAAACAAAAGTTCGCGCCTTAGTGCGATGTAAAGGTCAGCTTTCCAATTGTTGCATGTTACATCTTTATATGACCGCCACCAATAGATTTACACAACAACAATGAAGGTGCATAAATCATAAATATCATATAGCGTAATTATTTACCACTTTCATTATGAATAGATATTACCGAATTACAAACTGTTAAAATATATTGCTGGCCTGGGAGCCATTATTAAATTAACCGGCATTGACCTATTGACCAAGCTTTTTGTTTTGTTTCTATTGTTTGATAAACAAAACAAATATTTTTTCTGTATCGAAATAATGGAATTCAAACTCAATACCTCTCAAAATTGAGAAGTGAGTGACGTCACTATATGGAACTCAAAGTGAAGGATAGGATAAGTTATGCACTTCAGTAGGTATTACAAATAGGCAAAGACATTGAACGTCGTTGAATCTCTTAGCCAATCGCAGACCACAGAGGGGCGAAATTATTAGCCGCTTATAACGATTGACGAAAACAATTAATAACTGACCAGCCAGGGGTAGCTCGGTTTGTCGCTTGATAATAACATAGAGAAATTGATAGAATAATATCTACAGCCGCATCTTGGGTATGATACTCATCGTTCATGAATATACAATTCGGATCGTAAAGATATAGGTACCTATGTTCGTATTCTGTATATTGTTTGGGAGAAAATGGGTAGGTAATAAGTATTATCATAATATGTGGGACTATACTTATATAATATGGATATACACATTTAAAGAGTTAGGATAGTTTTACGCTCCACTAGCCGTCTTGGCCATGATTTCGAGCGGAAAAATATGATATCAAATTAAGGTGACCTCATATCTTTCGGCGAAATCTGTTCGGCGCCTAAGGCTGTGAAATGGTAGGTTGTTAGATAGACAATGTCGTCTTTGTACCTACTAATATATAAATGTAATAGTATTATACTAATGGTTTGCTCGTTGTTATGTACAATAAAATTTCGTTTGATTGCTAATACTCAGTGTATGTATGTAGAATAAAGTACCTACATGTAGAATACTGAAGGAGAGAGACTCATGAGTACACATGATACGAGATGAGGCAGCACGCTGTTGTTAGGTAGTTATATAGGTACCTAATTAGTAAGTTCAAAAAGTATTGTGTAACAAGAAACACCTACAGTTTGGAATTATGAAGTATTTGTGGAGTTTGATAGCGGCACTTACGGGGCTAATGTCAGTCCCTCAAGCAACTGCAAGGTGCTCTGCAGTGCTGGCGCCTCTTCCTTTCGCGCTGGAGTATGCCGTGTGGAGGGGCTGGCAGCAGGCTGTTATTTACACCCCCAGCGTAGAGCGGGGTAAGTTTCTATATACTTCCTTATCTACGCCCTCAGTATCTGTGACTTTTAAATGCAATGTGCGCCGAGCATAGATCCAGAATTTACGCGTACGTTGATCTTTGGTGGAGACAAGCACAGAAAACCATGACTCACCGTGTCACTCACTTTGATAGAGTCAGGAGGCGTCAAACGTGCCGGCTGATTTCAAATTAATTAAGGAATACTTGTAAGCGTGACAGATAAAAAAACATCGTTCGTTATTCTCAAGGAATCTAATGAGTTTGATCGCAAATTTGGATTTAACAGTACTTATATGTGTTTGTGAATATATATCAAACAAAATTAGCAACGTGGATCACCACAGGCAATTTTAATGAGTATGTTTGAGTTACAAGTAGATGTGAATAAATGTATGCGAGGCACAGTAGGCAATAAGTACAGGATATTATGTTTTGTGATGGTCCCACTCAGGGTACATACATGTCGTATTGTTTGTGAAACGAGCGTAGATATTCAGAGAACAATTTTGCGGGAGCAGATTTAAAAATAAATTGGTTAGAATCACACCTTTAAATAAGAATATCATGTATTTTGAGTTACATTTATTTTCCTTATTTTTTGCGGGTCATGTTTTATCTACTTAAGGAGCGCCGATTGTGTTCCCTAAGAAGTCAAAAATACGATGTTTATAAACTGCCTATCCCTATGGGATACAAGCGTGGGCGTGTGGATGTATGTATGAACTATAGTCCACAAGGACACTTTATTTGGAATATCAATTATCAATATAGTAATTATAGTACTAGTAATAGTACTTCAATTCTGTATTCCACTGTTACAAGTATATAAATAACTTACAACAGTATATCCAGCCTGCGCCTTGTGCGCTTTCTGCATCACCGCCTTCGTCGGTTCTAGACGTCCAGAGGCTAGAGGGCGTGCAGGACTGCACTATATCAAGATAACTATTTTTGTTTAGCATAATGAAGCAATGTGAACTTCATAGCTTTATTTAAAAAAAATCATCCTTTGCTTAACGATTAACCACAAATCTAGATGGAAAAATATCCTATTCTTTGTAAATACAATCAAAGTATTATGAAATTTTATTTAAAAGGATGGGATAGTAGTTAGGTACCAAAGCATTCTCACCTTTTAGTTTTGCGTTAATTTCCAATACAATGTCACGATTTCACTTCACTTACTAACAAAATTAATTGGCACTAGGATTCACGTGTTATTATGAGAAGCTGCAGAGATGAGTGAGCCGCAGTTATGCGCATTCGCCAGGCTGGGTCACGTCTGTTTGCGCTACGTGTTGCTGACCGTGTCAACGGGCGAGCTTGATGGACCTTCGTCACGTACTTTCACTGCAGATGCACATACTCATACTGATATTGATCAATTCAATAATAAATACCATTTGATAATATTCTATTTAAACAGTCATTTCGCAATCAATCTATGATTCATTGTTGAATCGTTGCCCTCTTGATGCCCAACCCTGATTGTGTTGTGTTCGCAGATGAATGGCAAATGATAATGTCGGCATGCATGGAGGAGGAATGGAGTGTATGGACGTGGATCTTATTATGACTATACTTTTAAATTTTATCATGTGTCTTAATTGGTGTATATACCAATCGCCAGACATATGTACTAAAAAAAAATGTTCTGTGTTCAAGTTTGCAAACTTACCTACTCAATTGTGATTGTGTGTTTGTATCCTTAGTTCGGCTGCAATAAATTTATCTTCTTTTGCCTAAGTGCAGATGGTATTTCCATCGCCTTCTCAAAAAAATACCTGTAATAGTACATTTCAGCGAATTTTTTTGCTTCTCAGACAATTGCAGGTTTTCGATGTTCTCCTTCACCATAAAGCTCGTGGTGAGAAAACGCTCCACTAACTTTTTAGAAAAACTCCTTTGTACTTACAGGCTATTTGAACTTGCGTAGCAGTTGACTGCCCACTCGGCCAGCACGGCTCTTTATTGCTTAATTAACTGTTTATGTTCTTGTAGGTTGCAACTGGGCGTTCGTGCGTCTGGTCAAATGCCTGGGAATCAATGGAATAGCATCTGCACTCAACTGCAAGTCTAGTGCCCGAGTACTTACACATCTTGGCGTTGTTATAATATCGCCTTATTTGAATATAAATGCTACAGAGAAATTAAAAGACTTCATGAAGCAGGTAAGGTCGGCTTCCATAAGTATATCGTGAAAATGGCTGGCTGCCAGTGAAAGTCCCGTTAAAATCGGTCCAGCCGTTTCAGAGATTACCCGGAACAAACAGACATACAGAGAAAAATTTTAAAACTTGGTTTTTTAGTGTCAGTAGCGTGTACACTTTCATATGCAATTAGTGAAAAGCTGTTATTTTTGGGATTACAAACAGAAATTCAATTTTATTTATCTGTATAGATATAGAGGCATAGATTTGTTCACTGGAACTTTTTCCTTGGATTCGTCTACGTGTTTTTTTATTATAGCGATATAAGATATTTTGGAACATATATTATTTAATAGTGTTATTGCTGAGTTTCATGCCGGGTTGTTCTTTGTGAAGTCAACCTTCCGAACCGGCGGTAACATTCTTTATATGTCATACAAATTATAAACGACCGTGCAAATAATCGCTGATTGTGCAAATAATGCCAACTGTGTAGTCAGTCATTCCGATGCAAATTTAATGGAATAATTATCTATACAGATAAATAAACTTGAAGTGTCTGTTTGTAATTCCAAAATACCAGGTTTTCACTAAATGCATATGAAAGTATACACACTACTGACACAAAAAAAAATAAGTTTTAAAATTTTTCCCTGTCTGTCTGTTTGATCCGGGTAATCTCTGAAACGGCTGGACGGATTTTAACGGGATTATTAAAAATATTAGAGATCCGCGACAGTAAGGATGAAACTAAATCTACGCGGGTGAAACCGCGGGGCACAGCTAGTCTAAACTAATATTATAAAGAGGAAAGATTTGATTGTTTTTTTCTTTGTTTGCTTGCAATGAATAGGTTCCTAAACAACAAGTTGTTCGGTCAAGATCGATCTTGAAAATTCTTCCAGCAATGGATAGCTAGATCATCAGCAAGTAACATAGGCTATATTTTATCCCCGTACTCCCACGGGAACGGGACCAACGCGGGTGAAACCGCGTGACGTCCGCTAGTCGATAATATCTGTACGAATGTATACGTAAAGTGGCTATAGTATTTAACCATATATCGTTATCGTATAAACCGATATGAAATTTGATATAATACTACGTTTCTCACTTTAAACTCGCGTTCTCCGGCGGTTTCACCCGCTTAGACTTAATTTCATTGGTTAGACCGCGGAACCCTAAATTATTTTTTAAATAAAAGTAGCCCAACTAACTCCTTGTAACATTAGCTATCTCCCAGTGAAGGTCCGTTAAAATCAGCCCAGCTGCTCCGGAGACTAGCCTGAACAAACAGACGCACAGAGATTTTTTATAAGTTTTTTTCTTGATTGCCATTAGGTATATATACATTTAGTGAAAAGCTATTATTTGAAAATACAAACATACACATTAATTTTATTTATCTGTATATACAGATATTCACTTATCAATGCGGATTCGCATATGCTTTAATTAAGTAGGTATGTATATCCAATATTAAATTAAATGTAGACAAAATTAAAAGTCAAGGTTAGCATATATTTAGGTCCTTTTAATAATATATTTTAGGTATTCGTTTTCTTTTTAAGGTTTTAGTTATGCTTGAAATATTATTACAAACATTTTGGACAAATCTTATACCTTTAAACGAGCAATTCTTGTATATATAGAATCTGGATCTATGGAACGGCTGCAACGATTTTCATGAAATATTGTATGTATAGGGTTTCGGGGGCAAAAAATTGATCTAGCTAGATTTCACTTTCAGAAAACATCGTTTTGACAATGTTTTCATGCACTGAAAACTCATAAAATATCAATACAATACGACAGTAAATTTCGCCGACAACTGTCAAGTTATGATAGCTCAGTCAGAGGTGAGGCTGTCGGCTTACGAGGTAACGAATCTAGAGTACCCCAGTTCGAAACTAACGTTCACCGGTTCGATTTTTTTCTTTTGGTTCCTTTTTTTTCTACTAGCTTTTTTATGAAAACGTTATGTTTTTTCTTTTGTGGGATAAAGTTCAGTTTTTTGTGAGAAAAAGAAACCGAGCTCAGTTCGGTCAACCAGGAACTTTAGCTTATATGTAACAAAATAGTATTTATTTAAACAGAACTCTTGATTACCAATTAAGATGAGAACTTCAGATATTAAACTATGCATCAAATTTTTGGTAAATTTCTAAATAATGAAGACAATAGGTATTTCTAAATTCAACACATTAAGTGACATGATTGAGTTCTTAAAAAAAAATATCTATTACATTAACTTTTATAGTTATTATTTTGGAATTACAAACAGATAACTTCAATTTATTTATCTGTAGGTATACATAATAAATACAATTGAAGTTGTCTGTTTGTAATTCTAGAATAACAACGTTTCACTAAATGCATTTGAAATTATAAACGCTACAGTCACTGAAAAATCAATTTTGTCTGTTTGTTCTGGGTAATCTCTGAAATGATGATGTTTCAAGGAGTAATTTAGGCTACTTTTATTTATTAAAAATATTAGGGTTCCGCAATATGAAGCATGAAACTAAATCTACGCGGTGAAACCCTGGGACCCAACTAGTACTTACTATGAATTGTTATTATTGTTATAGCTTCACGAACTGAACATGGGCTCAGCGTCTTACGATTGGCTTATTCTAGCTAGATCTGAGAACGATTTTAAGCACATCAGCGCCGTGTTAAACTCCACATCTATGAGATTCGATCATAATGTTGTGGTTGGATACCCACATGTCCAATTCCAATCGAGAAGGAATCCACTTAATCTGTGCGACAACAACTTTATTTATAAAATTCCTAACGAAATGGACACACGATCTGATCGCCGCATACTCCACGCCGGACTCAACTCAAATGACTCCAAATATTACAGAACCTCCTCCGGTGATAAATTTAAAAATGAATATGAAAAGAATTACTTCCGAACTTCTAAAAGATACACAAATTTAACGAGAAATCTTACGTATAAAAAATCTGGGAATGTTTTGCCGCTTTATCAGACAGGGATCCTAAATTACAACTACTCCAGGTATTTTGATATGACAAACATCACCAGGTTTTCATTGAGAGAACAGTTTACCCGATGGATCAGAGTCAACCATGTGGTGACTGAAGGGAGGGTAAACATTTATGTTATTCAGTTGTTCAAAGTGCGGATCAATTCGACGCTGTATGCACATTTTTTGGGTGAGTTAATATGGCAATTCATAAAGTAGTGAGCAATAAATGAATTTAAGTTAAATGATATACTACTATGGCTTGCTGCTATAGTTGCTGTATTTTCACATATCTACTGACAATGAAACCGATAGCGAAATTTGCAGTCAAAGCTTTAGTAAGTAGTTACGTAGTTATTGCTATCGTCAATAAACCTTACCTAGTAATCTTCATGACGATAGCAGTTGTATGTGTAGAAGTCGCTCGTGGGACTCTTATTGAGTAAAATTCCTCATACTTTTAAATCAACGGAAGGGTACTGGACTCGAGAGCATTCCATGTCGAAAGTGGAGGTACCATACCCGGTGGAAGCTCGTAACTTCCTGGGTGAGGAGTTGGTGGTAGGACGGTGTAACTCGTCGGGCGACGGCACCCCGGCTCTCGATGACGATGGCCCGGCTGCTCCCGATCTTTTGGACGATGTTCTTCACTTTCTCACTGTGCGTCTTAACAGCTCGTAAGTTGAAATTATCACGAGTCTAATAATAATATTAGAATCCCTTGGGCGTCAATCATATTTTTTTTATGTTAGACTAAATTTATATGATTTCTGAACCAATAATGTATGTGTGCAGTCGGTCACCTAATCCATCATTTGAGGAGTGAGACAGACCACCCTCGTATATCTGTAAAATATTAGGGACAATTTTACCTACTCAAAGTATCGTGAGTCAAGTGATGCCGTCTTTTTCATGAACATTTATCGTGCTCTGGAATTCGTTATTATCGAATGCTATAGCCTTATTTGAGATATTCTAAGGAGGACGACTGCGCTAGCAATAATGGGACCCATTTTCATTACAAGTGGGACCTTCCTTCATAAGGACATATCTGCAGTCTGCAGTAACGATATTCAGACGGGCTGCACGCTTGTATCCTACCTGGGCCTGTAGACAAAGCAATATTATCTAATGTGCAGTATAAAAAACACTTGATTACAATTGGATAGTTACAAGTTTTTCGTTGTTATTTGAAAACAGATTTACTTTAGAGAGAATTAATTAAAATTTTATTATTATTGCTTTAAAGGAGGAGTTTATAATGAAAATATATCAATTATTCGAGATTCATTTTGCAAATAATAAAGATGTTATTTGAAACTTTTGTATGCAGGCCAATCAACCGCTACTACACTAAGCTTGGATTTCGGACGTATGAGGGCGCATGGACAGGATTACTGGGAGCCCTCATGGAAAGTTCTGTGGACTTAGCACTCGAGCCCGTCACCGCTCACACAACACGTCACTATGACATGGACTTTATCTTCCCTATTGCGGAAACTATGTAACTATTCATATTTATACTTGCATGCTCTGCCTCGTTGATCATATGCGCTACTAGGAGTCCTGGGTTCGATGCCCGGGTTGGGCAAAATGTTATTGGGTTTTTCCATCTGTAATTTATCAGTAGTAGCCTGGATTAGTGCCCGGTAAATGGCAATAGCCTCGTGAGCATAACATGTATTTATGTGTATATATATGAATACGCTCTTTTTGTTTGTGCTTAGATACTACAAGGAAAATTCTTATTGCCGAGTATGCATAATATAAAACGCGATTGCACGAATGAATGCTGATACAATATCGTCTTTGTATTTATATTAATGTTAAACGGGCCCTACGAATGAATAATTATTGTTAATTATTCATTCAGGCTTGGGAATTCACGAAGAATGTTTCTCTTAATTTTTTCTTCAATTTTAATCATTAAAGTTTGTGTTGAGTTTATGTTTGAGATGTAAATTTATGTTATTAAACCTTTAGCTTTTGGTCGAGTGTGGGTGCTCAATGTGAGGTTTGACGTAGATATGATAGCCTACGATATGTACGAGATAAAATTATTTGTGTTATATAATATTTAGACCGAATAGGCGTTTTACGGAAAGTGTGACTGAAGTCTTGGCGTTCTATATGGACGAGTACAGGTGCACGATAATTGCATTGCTAACCTTAATACTTACCTACGGAATAAATGATTGAAATAGGAAAGTCATTTTCACATCCTAATCGAAATAGTACCCACATCCTGAGGTCGCTTCTGAAAACCCATCGAAGCGATATTGCCCTGATAGGATTTCAAATTCAAAATAAAAGATAAAATCTTAAAGTGGCTGACAAGCCCGTCTAGTTTCGATTGTTTGCTTTACGTGAATCGAGCAGGTTGGCTGGGGGGCTTTTGGACACCAGCAAAACTAAAAGTGAATTTCAGGTGCAATATTTACATAAGACATCAGGAGACTTCGACAGTGCGCGACATATTCTTAGCACCGTTCAGCGCGCGGCTGGTAGCGTGCGTTGTGGCCGTGGCTCTGGTCGCTTCCCTGGCCATCGCCGCCATTAGCCAGCTGGCGCCATCCGAGAGGACCGGTGCCCGTACCATAGGGTACACTGAGGCCGTCATTTGGTCTACTGGAATTCTTTGTCAACAAGGTATAATTACTATACGACATATAAATTCAATTTCGTAAACATATTTATTTGAAGTCTTCTTAGAAAATACTCAAATCCTCAGAAGGACAAAAAAATAATTAGGTACATTAAGTATGCAGGATGATAAATGTCATCATCGGGCTCGCATATCATCCAATAGTCATAAACACATTAAAGGACTGTATTGATTTACCTCACACTAGCGCCATCTATGTACCGAAAGAAGAAACGTCACTACATGTTAACATCATCATCATTATTTCAGCCGACAGACGCTTACTCTGGGCATAGGCCTCCCACATACATTCTGCCTCTCACATGTTAACGTGATTCTTATTTGTCTGGCGTTGTCAACAGGCGGTACTTGGACCCCTCCGAACCCGTCAGCCAGTGTATTGCTGATCGCGTGCCTATTCTTCAGCGTGGTGACGTACAACGCATATGCCGCGTTTATCACGTCGGTGCTGTCCGTGCGCGTCGCCAGCGTGGACAACGTCGCCGCTGTGCTGCACTCGCCTAATTTCAAAATAGGCTATATCAAGAACGGGCCGGATCAGATGTACCTTATGGTTAATATCACGTAAATAGCACTTATCTCACGAGGATACATATATAAAACGAAACCGGGTGATAGGCGAAGTTATAATAGTTCTCAGGAAAATATAAAAGAGAACAAAGTTAGATACACTATGTTAAGATGAACGAATGACATTTTTATAATCAGTAATAAATAAAAATACCATGAAAAATTATCAATAATAAAGGGCCGAGAAAACCGCGTCTCCATGCTGTCTCTGACGTAATCGGCGCGAGTGGCGGCAGGAGTACAAAGGGAAGGGGCGAGACTAGATCGAAAGAACACCACGTGTTCCGTACTCTATGTGGGCATTTCTTACAAGTGGTATCTTTTGATTAATATGGATTACGTATTTAATTGGACATTTTTATGAAACATCTAGAACATAGTAAAATTGTAAGGTTTTCATACGCAGGTTTTTTCAGGATATTTTTCTTCACCATATAGCTTGTAGTGTCACATCACAGCACTTCACTTTTTATGAAACACTTATCTTAACATGCGTCGCTTGCGTAGCAGGCGACTACTCAATGAATATCTATACTAATATTATAAAGCTGCAGAGTTTGTTTGTTTGTTTGAACGCTCTAGTCTCAGGAACTACTAGTCCGATTTAAAAAATCTTTCAGTGTTGGATAGTCCATTTATCGAAAAAGGCTATAGGGTATATTTTAGTCTCATAAAAATTAGGGGTCCGTAAGAAAATTGCAATTTTGTAACCCAAGGTGTAAAATCGAAAACCTATTTATGCGTGCGCTGCAAAAACTATTGACAATAGAACAAAATGATGTACTACGGGTTTGTAGGTCTTATTAAGATCTACAATAAAATTTGCGAGAGCATTTATCTAACTATCATAGTTTAGTCACAATAGTCGCTTTTATGTTCATAAAAAGTATTAAATCGTCTGAAGAAAGAAACTACGTTAAATGTTTATCTTAATATTAATCCTTAACCAAATTAAGCATTATGCTATCAAGGGTATTTATCTAGAAGTAAAATACCGTTTGTTTTATTCTAATCGGACATTTCGTTGAGAAATTATCACGAATATAAAAACGCAAAGAATTGGTCCATAAGAATGAATTATTTGCCAGACTTTATCAACATGTCGTTTGTGTTCCGGGTAATCTCTGAAACGGCTAGACCAAATTTAACGGGACGTTCAGTGGCAGATAGCCGATGTTACAAGGAGTAACTAACTTTTATTTAAAAAGAACATTTGGGGTTTCGCGGGAATCAAATGAAATCTACGCGGGTGAAACCGCAGGGCACAGCTAGTTGAGTATAAATATAATGGTAAAATGTAGGCTTACTCATTATCAATAAATGTAGTAAACAAATAACTAAGTAGGTACTTCAATATATTATTTTTCTTGCAGTCTACCAAAGATGCTGAGTTAAATGCGTTTTATATTCGCGGTTACTCTGATGCTGAGAACTTAGTGTCATCGGCTGAAGAAGGCCTAGCTCGCGCCGCAAGACAGGATTACGCGTTCTTTGCTGGCCAGCGCGTCGCACGATATACACTAAGGTTACAACTACTTTGTATTTTATTAGAATATTCTTTCCTAAAAATATGGCCCATCTATATACTCGTATAAAACCAGTATTCCTGCCCCTCCCTCTACTATTATGTAAACAACAAATTGGGATAATAAGTACTGAGTTTTATTTTCGATCTAGCAGAAAAGGGTATTGACTAGATTGATAGATTCTTTAAGTAATTATTATATTTTGACAAATCACAAGAATGACGTTCGCCTACGAAAAGCAACCCAAAATAAGTTTGTGGGCACTCGTTCGTAGCATTTCGTAGCACTTTCGTAGCAGTCGATTATTTTGGAAGTCGTCAATGAGTTCAGTTTATTCTTGAAAGTCGATATCAAATATCAATTTGTTATAAATGAAGATATAACTTATTATTAGTTGTTATTTTTAGCCTACGTATACCTATTTAGGATTGAATCTTCAACATTTACTAATTATTTTCTATGGATCCCAAGTCACAGTACATACATAAGCTAGTAAGCTTATATTATGTTCCTATACTGTAACCAAATGTAGGTTAGACATGTTGAAGAATTTCGCTGGAAACGTTGTGATACATTTTCGGAGGCAGGAGCAGTTCAATTTCTAAAGATCACATCAACACTTTTTAGCCACACTTTTTCAGGTCCCTGAGTCAGTCCCGCGGGCGGTGCGCGGTCCGCGAGCTGCCCGTGTACTCGACGCGGGCGCACCTCGCCTTCCCATTGCCTCATCTGTCGCCCTACTCTCGCCCCACACTCGTCAGGTACGTCACATTTTATTACATACTAGCTGTGCACCGCGGTTTTAGTTTCATCCTTATCGTCGCGGAACCCTAATATCTTTAATAAAAGTAGCCTAAGTTACTCCTTGAAACATCAGCTACCTGCCAGTGAAAGTCCCGTTAAAATCGGTCCAGCCGTTTCAGAGATTACCCGAAACAAACAGACAGACAGACAGAGAAAAATTTTAAAACTTGGTTTTTTTGGTGTCAATAGAGTGTATACTTTCATATGCATTTAGTGAAAAGTTGTTATTTTGGAATTACAAACAGACACTTCAATTTTATTTATCTGTGTATGTATAGATATGTATTATATCCTCAAATATCAGACGATACCGTTGGTCCAGTCCGTTCAATTCCCGCGGCAGGGCAAACATGTAATGTAGGTAAGTATGAGTGTAGTGTGTTGTATGAATGGATATTTTTTTTATATATTTTGTGTAGTATTATACCCATAGTAAAACCTTTATTTAGTTTAGGACTAGATGGCGCTGGGTAATGTTAATGTTCAAACATTTATTATCCTAAGCTGAGTCTCAATTATAATTTATATTAGAATTACTGGTTGAATTTGTGCGTCCTAAGCAAGACGCTACGAAGGACTACCAAGTTTCTATTAGCTTATGCGGAATATTTCATCTTTAGTGAGCTAGTTCTGCCGATTTCTCAGCCAAGTTTGGTTGCAACGAAAACTTTATAGATGGGACGCTTCGCAGCGCTGGAAGTCTCGCTGTAGACATTAAATGTGTTTGTTTTTACATAGTTATTTCCTGTTTATTTACATTCCCAATTCATATAAGACGATCTCTTTCTCGGAATGGTAGTAGAGTTTACCAGAGATTAAATCAAGCACAGGTAGACTTGAGTATATTGTGTTCCAATTTCGAAATATGATGAAACGAAAAGATGACGTACAAACTATTATATCATATTTATGTTTAAAAAGCGTACAAATATCAAAATTATTTGTGTAATGTTAGTTATCTTTCTAGAATTTCATTTTACAACAAATATAAGTGATAAGAACGGAGGAGCTCGTGGAACAGTTGTCATTGCGATTGGCGAAGTTAATCAACCCTAACCGTAAGCCAGTAGTCGGACGGGTAACCGTCCGAGTTCCCTCCATGCGTCGGAGTAAGGCCAAGGTCATGAGGACATTGTTGCAGCCTCCTGCAGATGCGTAGCGGCGGCGCTCTGGCCCGGCTGGAGGCTGCACTGGTGCCTGACATGCCGCAGTGCTCTCCGCCCCTCGGCTTCGCCTCCGCACGTGCCTCGGACGTGCGCTCCGCACTCATCATACTAAGCATTGGGCTAGTCGCTGCTGTTGTACTGGGTCAGTATACAATCACTTATTACTATATTTACGTGTATTTTTAGGGCTAATCTCAAACCAACAACTTGGTTTGTTCTTTTACATTAAATGATTTCATAGAGCACTGCTGCTATGTTTATCTTGTAAGTGTGTAGTAAGTTCATGATAATAGAGAACCGTAGTAGCCTTTGGGCTTGAGCAGTCACCTGCTATGCAAGCGACGCAAGTTCGAATCCCAGCGGGCTCTAGACAAATTCATTTTTCTAAAAACTTATGTGCAGTGATTTCATTCAACGTGCTTTACGGTGAAGGAAATCGTCGTGAGAAAACCTGTATATGTCTGAGAAGTAATTTAAAGGCATATGTTTAGTGCCTGAGATATACACTCACCATCTATCATGTTAGCGCTTAATCATCTTCGGTGAAAAGTGGGTGTTTTTATTACATCACCTCTGCCTACCTCTTCGAGGAATACAGACGTGAGCATATGTGTGTACAGAACATCACAGTAATATGCCGTTACATTAATTACCGCGAACTAATATGAGTTTCAGAGCATTATAAATTACAATGTCAGCGGGCAGGGGAAGTCAAGTAGGTATAGCATTTAAATAACTTGTAGCAGCGTTTCTCCACTCGCTCACAGATGGCGCTACTCGCTAACAAATGCGAAGTTTGAGTACAAATACACGAGAACCTAAATCGCGCCAGATGAGTTTTCAAGCGCATTGCAGTATATATACAAGTTTCCAACTAGAACAGTTGGAGCCGCGGTTCCCCAGGCATGACACCCGCCTGGCTGGAAGATCTTCCCTTTGCTGGGGATGAGCATGATCACTCGCTCTCCCCACAAACTGTACTGTAAAAACCGTGATCCATTTACGTATTTGGTTTATTTACTTACTACAGAAATAAATTAAACCATTAAAATTAAAATTGAGTATTTTCCTAAGCATATTTAGTTACTGTTATCAACAAAGAAAACCCACGAACTACTTCAACATTTTGTTTCAGGCCTAGCGGAGTATTCTTGGAAGAACCGGATGGAACTCGAAAAGTGTATGAAGAAATTTTGGTCTCGTATAAGGAGTATAGTTCAATAATTACAATGTGTAATGACTTGTGTACGAATGATGATATTTGAGAACAGCTCGCTTTTCCCACTATTCATTTATTTTATTTACAGTCAACGTATAAACATTTAACAATCTAGTAGTCCTGTCTTCAATTGGTTACAAAGCAACAGACCAATAAAATTGTATGTATGATAAATAATTATCCTCTCTGTAGATAATGTAGTACCGGTAGACTTTGGTCTTTGATGACTTCCTCGAGGCAGGTTTGTAGGGGGCGCTTCGTTTTGGCAAGGTTGGCCAGTGCCTTCTGCAGACTGGGCGTGTCCATTGTTCGCAGCTCTGTGGCTAGACCGAGGGCTGCCCAAACACGGATGAAAGCAGATGAGCATCCCGCATCTGTAAAACAAGTAATTATATTAGAAGTAAGCAGAACAAGTAGGTAAAAGTAAAAGTGCAATTTGGTGTTCAAATAATATTAATATTAACAATAATATATTATACAAGCTGTGCCCCGCGGTTTCACCTGCGTAATTTTAATTTCATGGCTGCCCGCGGGCCCCATGTTTAAAAAAATCTAAGTAGCTTAAGTTACTCCTCGTAACATTAGCTATCCGTCAGTGAAAGTCCTGTTAAAATCCGTCCAGGCGTTTCGGAGATTACCCGGAACAGACAGACAGACAGAGAAAAAAAATTTTAAATTGCTTTTTCTATGTCATTACCGTGTATACTTTCATATGAATTTAGTGAAAAACAGACACTTCAATTTTATTTATCTGTATCTGTATAGATAGATATAGATGTATAGATAAGGAGTTGAGAGCCATTCTTTTTTTAACCAAATCAATTGAAATTTCGTGAAAGTAACTACATAACTCAGCATATAACTAGCTTCCAGGACTCGCTTGCTTGGTTCAGTGAGAAATACGAAGAAACAAAGAGTGCGCTTGCAACAAATGATGAGAAAATAAAGTTATTACAAAATGAAAACAATAGCCTAAGAACCGAGTGTGATGATCTCAAGAGGCAGGTTCATCAGCTGGTAGAAGACAACCATAATCGGGATCAATGGGCTCGGCGTTCCAATATTGAAATTGTCGGCGTACCAGAGAAGAAGGATGAAAATCTTATTAATATAGTCAATAATTTAGCCAAAAAAAGTGGTTATAACCTAAACGCATCGACTGATATCGACTTCGTAACACGGGTGGCAGTCAAGTCACACAACGAGATCAAGAGACCCAAGCCCATAGTCATAAAGCTCCAATCTCGTTATAAGAAGGACGACTTCATCTCGGCCTTGAGAGCACGCAAGGACCTAAAAGCTACAGATATCGGATTTTCAGAGTGTGATAGAATCTACATCAACGATCACTTAACTAGCAGTAACAAATATTTACTCAAACGCGTGAGGTCTTTGGCTCAGGAGAAGAACTACGCCATGTGCTGGGTACGGAATTGCACCATAATGGTACGACGAAATAAAGAATCTCCAGTGATATACATAAATAAAGAAGAGGACTTAAAAAAACTAAAGTAGGAAGTATTATTACTGATTATTCTTATTTTATTTTTCGTGCAAAGTTTAGAGGAATATTTTTACCATGTTATAATATTTGGTTTTACTGTAAATTTAGTTTATTTGTGTTATATATTTTTTGGAATTATGATTCGTTATTAAATTATATAATTATTTGCTGCAAGGTGTACTGCTGTAATCCTACTTTTGCGGGTGAGTGTCTGCTTATATTACTTTGTTTTGAGTACATGGGATTATGCGAGCATCAGTCAATGTGCTTTAGTGATTGTAATGTGTATATTGCTCAAATTAGTCACAGCCACTCTGACTTACCTATATCAGTTTATTTAAATGTACTAGTAATCTCTGATCTACCATTTTCGATTTAACTAAATTTAAAATTTACTACCAAAATGTGCGAGGACTAAGAACTAAGACCAACAAATTTTATTTACAAGTTTTAATAATTACGACATAATTTGCTTGTCAGAGACTTGGCTGTTACAAGGGATATATGACTCAGAATTATTCGATTCGCGTTACATTGTGTATCGAGATGACAGAGATTACGAGTTAAGAAGAATGCAGCGGGGAGGCGGTGTTCTTATAGCGGTAAAACGCACACTACATATAGACGAGCGCGATTTAATGAATACTATCCCACACCTACCCGACACCGAAGTGATTACTGTTTCCCTTACTTTGACTGAGTCTTCACCAACTAAACGACTTCGAATCTTTTGTGCCTACTTTCCTCATGGCCCTGAACAAATGAATGCCGAGTCTATCTTCTTTGAATATCTTACTAACTTAATATTAAATGATCCAAATGGTAAATACATAGTATTGGGTGACTTTAACATAACTGATGCTAGCTGGACAAAAGAAACTCATGACCCCAGCCGTACATACGTGTCTAACCCATCTAATGGTAGTCTTGAATATAACATATCTGCGTTTTTAAATCTAACTGATTTGAATCAATACAATCAAATTTATAACAGTAATAACAGGCTGTTAGACTTAGTTATGTCTAACTGCAAATGTATGGTATCTCATTGTCAAGAACCCCTTGTGTATGAAGATATATTACACCACCCTGCACTCAAAATAAATATGTCTGTTGAGTATGATGTTATTAATTTGGTGCCTCCACAGCGAACTGTGCGCCAGTATTTTTCTGCAGATTATGAATTAATCAATGAAGCTATAGCTAATACTAATTGGAATACTGAACTTGATAAAGGTAACATAAATGAAGCTGTCAATAGATTTTATGAAATCATTAATAGCATTATTGATCAGTATGTACCTTGTAAACTTGCTAGATGTACTGGAAATTTTCCAAATTGGTATTCCAAAGGATTGAAAAACATAATAAGACACAAGCTGAAGTATCATAAGAAGTGGAAAATATATGGCCGTCTCGCTGACTATAAAAAATTTGTAGAATTAAGGGCTCTCCAAAAACAAGCTCAAATAACTTGTTATACTTCATTTTTGAGCAAAGCAGAGGCAAACATAAGGCGTAACTCAAAATTTTTTTGGTCTTATATTAAATCAGAGATGCTTAATAATTCTGATCTTCCCGATATAATGCATAGTTCTAATAGAAACGCTGACCAAGGCCCTCAAATTGCCGAATTATTTAATGAGTATTTCCATAGTGTATTTGAACCCACTAGTAATGAACACACTTCCCCTCAACCATGCGAAATGCCTTCTGTTGATATAAGTTCAATACCATTAAATATACCAACCGTGCAATCGTACCTAAAAAATTGGACATTACAAAAGGTACTGGTCCGGATGGTATTCATCCAGTCTTTCTTTGTAGATGTTTCAAAACTATTGCTGAGCCACTTTATATACTTTTTGATTGCTCTTTGCGTCAAGGTGTTATGCCTGCCTGTTGGAAGCAATCTTTTGTTGTACCCATTCTGAAAGGTGGAGATCGACAAGATGTCAAGAATTACAGAGGAATTTCTAAAATTTCAACCATTCCAAAATTATTCGAAAAAATCATATATGATTCACTTTACCCTTGTATAAGACCAATTATAATTGAGTCTCAGCATGGTTTCATTAACAAGCGCTCAACAGAAACTAATTTATGCGAGTTAGTCGATTTTGTGTCGGTAGCGCTTGATAAGGGCCAACAGATTGATGCCGTGTATACGGACTTTTCCAAAGCTTTCGACAAGATTTCGCATTCTCTTTTAATATCCAAGCTTGGAATTCTAGGTATTCATGGTGATCTTCTAAGATGGCTTGAATCTTATTTAAGAGACAGAAGTCAAGCGGTAGCTGTAAAGGGGTATACTTCATCTTTTATGCCGGTCACATCTGGGGTTCCCCAGGGTTCTCACCTTGGTCCTCTCCTGTTTAATATCTTTATTAACGATCTATCTAAAAAGCTAAATTCTAAAATTCTGTTATATGCAGATGATGCAAAGATATTAACCAAAATTAACTCAATGTTTGACTGTAATTCTCTCCAAAATGACCTAAACATTCTTAGCCATTACTGCTCTGCCAATAATTTGAAATTAAATATTGATAAATGTAGTACTATTAGCTTTACTAGAAAAAAGAACCCCATATTATTTCATTACAGCATCAGCGGTCACAGCCTTAAACGAGTGGACGAGGTGAGAGACCTGGGTGTACTCTTGGATAAAGAATTGACATTTAGATCGCACATTGATCACATAACTAGAAAAGCATATAAAATGTTGGGTTTCATCGTAAGACAGAGTAAAGAATTTAAAAAATGTCATACGCTTCTTATCCTTTATAATTCCTTTGTTCGGTCGCATCTAGAATATGCATCTTCTGTTTGGAACCCACATTACCTTGTCCATAAAAAATCTATAGAACGCATCCAAAACAAGTTTATACACATATTACACTTTAAAAATAGCAGGAATTCAGAGTTTAATTTTCAAGCAGACAAAGTCATTTCATTAGAAAAACGTCGCACTTACAAAGACTTGGTACTATTACATAAATTACTGCACAATTTGACTGATTCTCCATACTTACTTCATCAAATAGGTATTCGTTGTAGAAGACCCACCTCGCGAAGTAAAGAAGTTTTTCATGTTCCACCATCACGTACTTTATATGCTACTAATAGATTTATTAGCAGAACTACCAACTGTTATAATAAGAAATTCAATAACGTAGATATTTTCCACTTAAACTTACCTCAATTTCAGACTTTGCTAAAGCAGATGTTGCTTGATCAAATCTGATCATAATTGTAAAGATTTCAACTAAATGTATCAATATCTTTATCCCATGCCAGTTGTATATCAAAGTTTAATTTGTTTTTTTCGTTATTTTTTTTCCCACCGACATGCTGTATATTTTATTTTATTTTTAATTTTGGAAACTTAATTGGTTTATGTTTAATTTAAATGTGTTTAGTTTAATTCATTTTACATAAAACTGTATGTTTCCTTTACACTAATAAATAAATAAAAAAAAAAAAAAATACATGTTACTTTAAACTAAAACTAGATTCACTAATTCTGGAGTGGTGATAAGATACGTGGGGTTAAATCTTGGAAGTAAGTCGGTACATATCGCTGCTTATTTCTCTGCTAAGCAATCATTATGGTAGGGTTATCGAACGCAGATGTCAACTAGAAGAAGAAGTTGTGGATATCTTCGATACCACCTTCCAACAATCTAGATAGAATCTATCGATGCACTAAACAGACACGCACTGTCCGATGGTGTAATAAAAATGTGTATGAAGTTAATGAGGTAAGTATTTGAGGTCATTACCATAACTGCCATATTCGCCTGATTTGTAATCATAAGGTATCAGATAATGGTAGTGAGGCCAGAAAGTCTTTGTAATGATGAACACTGCGTTGGAGTCTGGCGGCGATCTGAAAGGAAATTTAGAACAATGAGGAAACTCAAAAACATTTTTAAAGCGTAAATAAAGTATCCACCGCCTTCGGTTTCTATGAAACTTTTAAGAAAAGAGGTTATTTTTTAACTTTATTTTTTAACAAAATATTCAGGAAAGGTTAATACAGATGTCATTTTTATTCAATAAAACTTAATTAAAGGTTAATTAAACTGAATATATTTATACCTCGTGCAAAATAAAAAAAGCATCGTGAAATTTAATGTTCGACATTTTGTATAGTGAACTTAAATGTCACGAGCAAAATCTCTTCATCGAGAAAACTAGTTATGACTTGAGAGCTTTTAGTCATTACTTTACTTTTCAATTAGGATTGGAGTGATAATTCATCTAAGAGATTCGCACAAAGTCATAGAATATTCGGTCTCGATTACCCTGTTTTGTCAGTTACAATCTTATATAACTTTTATAACGAGTGGTTGTAGAAAAACTATTATGTAAAATTCTCTTGTCACAGCTTCTGTAACAAAACTACCCCGAAACAGCTTGACTAAGTTTTATGAAATTTGTAACTATCTGTGGATAGGACGACCTTTCTCTTCGGAGATAGTCATATGCAGAAGTGATAGGTCCACCCTCAAAAAAGGTCATAACAATGTTTGCCGGGCTCATCTAGTATGATATATAAAGTTTAAAGGTACTAACTTTTCACCGGGCTTTAGTCCCCAGATGCAAATAGCGCTTTCAATCAACCAGGCAGCGTGTAGGGTGATGCCGTAGCGAAGGAAGCCGATCACGAAGGAGGTCCCCAGGACTGACTCGTTCCAGTACTCGAGTGGCGCGTTCAGGGGCAGGAGTAAGAACAGGATTGCGTATAACAACCAGTATACTCTGCAATATAAAAATAATTTAATGTCTAGTCTCTAGTGATTCTCGCAAATCACTAAAGGGAGGAGGCAGAAGATCTCTACTAGAGGTTAGCCTTGTCTAAACTATGTCCGCACCAATTATATTACACTCGGAAACTTATGGTCGGTTTAAATCTAGTTTAGAACCTGTTATCGCGTATTACTTCGATACCTTAAATTCTTAAAATTATTGACGATATTAAGAATCACTACTAACATGTCTAAATAGGCGTGTCGGGTGAATTCAACTCTATGTAGAGATTTTCAATTAGGTGGCTTACCTTTGCTTCGGTCGGTTGGTGATTAATACAATACTTTCTAGATTTTTTTTATAGGTAGGTACTTTTTTGATAAAGAATTTAATGTAAGGTAGAAATTGCATCACACTCAAAGAAGTTGCTTCAAGGGCTACGTTAAGAAATTCATAAAATGTATTCTTACTTTTTCTGAAACATAACAACGGAGTCAGCTTCGAGGTCGGACATGTCGATGGAGTCCATCAGCTTTTCCTGGGCTGGGCTGAGCTTGCGCAGGCGCGTAACGATGTGTGCGTATAGGAACCCCTTGTTGTAGTCGTACGGATCCATCTCAGTGGCGAAGTGTGCGTGATGCATCCTGTGCTTACGTACCCAATCGTATATGGAGCCCTGTCAATGAGATTTTCTTAATTCTATCTTATAGCTAGGATGACAAACTTTTCGCATAGTAGATTTAAAAAAAATGAGAATTAGGCTTTAAGTTTTGTAGGAAACTCAATAACGATTAGCTCATTAGAATATCATTCAGAATACAATCAAATAAGAATACTATTTTAGACTTTTTACAGTCTTTTAACTATACAGGGTGTCGGAGAAAAAGGAACAGTTGTCTTCTAGAAGTAAAATAAAAACGTAGTTAGATTTCACGTGAATATTTGATTGACTGATTTTTATGCGAAAATACGGTCTTGATATGGTCGACTTTGAACGTCAATTACTTGAAAACGGAAGAAGATATTTTTGTCATAATAATTTTATTTGCTTCCTGAAATTATACCCTATCATATATAACAGCTGTTCTATTTTCCCCGACATCCTGTATAAGGATTAACTGAAAAAGCATGGAAGCACAGTATGGTATGGTAGATATGGATAGAGTTAAGGTGGGCGATACTCACATTTCCGGTTAGAGTCTGGCACAGCATGAGCGCAATTCTTAGACCTACGTGTGCTTTGTAACTTCTATGCGCCCACAGTCTGTGACAACCAGCAGTCATGCCGAGAGTGGCGACTGATGCCAGTGTGAATACTGCAAAAAAAAAATATTACCAATTCACATTTGGGTGTCATAGCACTGCTTAGTAAGCGTAATTTAATAATTGTCATATCATGCAAATTTTTCTGAGAATATGTATTCGCAAAGTAACAACGGGTTCAATAATTAACTAAGTTCATTCGGATATAGGGTTGGCTACTTCAGAGAAGAAATATACTTACACTCGATAACGTGATCGAGGTTTTGATAGCGAATACTCTTAGGTATACATCATTTCATAATTCATTGACCCTTGACAATTTAAGGAGTTGAAGGAATCACAGCAACGATGAGAAAAGCAATGTATTGAACAGGGGCTTGCATAATTTATATCCACACTCTCTTAATGTGTGGACATACATTATTTAAGCTTAACAACAAATCAGAATTTTATTTTATATAAGTACTTGTATAAGATCTTATATATTGAGGAAATGATATGAAAATTTCTTAACAGATGCGGAATTTCCCTTCGTCTGTTTAGATTATGCCAATTCAATAAAGCTATACTATTAAAACAATTGCCTTGCAATCCAATGCGATTCGAGCGGTAAAAAGACAAATGCCATTGTTTTTATTCGTCATTCGCACTGTATATTGGTATTTCGTGAGAATTCAGACAGCTGTCTATATTGGTTCCAACTTTCATTAAATACTGAATCTATCATGAAAGAACTCTCAGATTTGGAAACCGCTTAAAATGTGAATGAAATAGAGTGTAAGCGAAAATAGACCTTGTCGTCCTAGAACTAACAAATATCGATTTTTAAGAACATTAAACAGTCATTATACTGTCCACCTAATTTGTCACACCTGTTCTATGCACCAGCCTTCGTGCATCCTCTTGGGCAGGTGTAGAGAAATATAAGGGAACAATGGATTAAGACAATGTTAATAGCACAGATGAATAATGTTGACGACTTGATGATGTTCGACTTACAAAGAAAATATTAACTAGCATAATCGGTATAGACTTTTAGGTGATGACCTGTCTCCTTATTCAATAAACGAAAATAAACAATAACATAACTTACGGAACAATACAGTTAAGAATTTAACTTCATAATATAGAAGCCACAGTCCATAAATAGACAAGAGGTGTATGTGTATGAAGAACAGTACAGCTGGCCAGTCTGATTCCCGACTCTTGCTGAGTGTGGCCGACCCCTCTGGGGCCGACTTGGTCTCTTTCACTTCAGCCATCTTCACCTCCTGTAATCGTAGTGAAGAAAAAATATTATTAACCTGTGCTAGAAGCGGTATCACTATCTATACATCTATACTGATCAATAACATTAAAGTGTCTGTTTGTAATTCCAAAATAACAACTTTTTACTTAATGTATATTAAATCATATACGATTCTGACATAAAAAACCAAGTTTTAATTTTTTTCTGTCTGTCTGTCTGTTTGTTCCGGGTAATATCCGAACAGATTTTAACGGGACTTTCATTGGCAGGTAGATATTATTATAAGGAGTAACTTAGGCTACTTTTATTTAAAAAAAACATTAGGGTTCCGCGGGTCACTCATGATATTGAGAAAAATATTAAAAATTTTATACCGATCACTTTCCCCAACTCCAAAGTAATAAAATTGTTTCGAGATATTTAAAATTATGTTCATATAATTCGTTACAGTTCTACTTATTAAACAGTATGAGTTTAATCCTAAGCCCGCCGAAAAACAAAGAAAAAAAAATACCTCAACTTAAAGACCCATACACTTGTGTGTGTGATACACTTAGGTAGGTTAACTCAGTATATTATAGCTGCAAGGGAAACCCCTGTGTTGGTGCAAAAAGTAAGAAAGGGGAAATTTTGAAGATATGTTCAACGATGTCTTTGCGACCAAGTACGTTTGGAACAATGGAATTGTTATTTAAGTTCATAAGACCTAAGTTTCAGAATTTTCGAGTAAATTTTCTTATGTTAAAAATAGCATAAACACATTGCAAATACCTCGGAGAATTTAAACGCATTTATTTATATCTTGCACATATCTCTACGATACAATCGGCTAAGATGAACAACACGTACGGTAAAGGTTTTGGTTAGGTTTCGATTTATTTCAATACTTCAATTAATAAAAATTCATTTTTTATTTGTTTGTCAATTTCGAACTATTTCGTCCAAAAGAAATGTATGCGGTCACCGTATAAGCACTGTATAAAGGTATGTAATGTAATTAATTATTTACATAAATTTGTGTACCTGATGAGCAGCGGGACATTTATTCCCTAACCTGTGCGATGACCTTACCTTGGCTTACCGAACGCTTGACTTTATTTCCACATAAGTAACTACTTATTAGTATTCTTAATAGATTGTTAAATTAAATTGTTTTGTCACAGGTGAGGGGTAAGTGGCACAATAGATATTTCATTAAATTTTATTCAGGTACGAACTGCTCTATTCAGTCAAATTATTTACGTACACAGATCAGCATGATTCAGCAATTTATAAAACTAGGTTAGTTTTCTAATACTGGAATATCGCTAAAGTTTGGGAAGAAAGACTAGTCACATGAGATTTTGCAATACCTGTATATTCAATAAGGTGTATCCAGTCTGCGGTACGAACTAATACGGCCGTAGAGTTTTATTACGAACTAGCTGTGCCACGCGGTTTCACCCGCGTTGATTAAGTTTCATGCGTAATTTCGCGGAAACCTAATATTGTTTGTGAATAAAAGTAGCCTAAGTTACTCCTTGAAACATCAGCTACCTACCAGTGAAAGTCGCGTTAAAATCTGTTCAGCCGTTTCGGAGATTACCCGGAACAAACAGACAGGCAGACAGACAGAGTAAATTTTTAAAACTTGGTGTTTTAGTGTCAGTAGCGTATATACTTTCATATGCATTTAGTGAAAAGCTGTAATTTTGGAATTACAAACAGACACTTCAATTTTATTTATCTGTATACTGTATATATATAGATATGGATAAACTACCTTTTTTCGCGGCTTTGCTCGCATTGAAATATTTGATTGAATAGAATCCTATTTTACCTCCAAAGATATGTGTACAAAGTTTCAAGAAATTTAAGTGGTTTTCACGTGAAAGCGTAACAAACAAACTGGCATTTTCATTTATAATATTAGTAGGATATAAACCCTACCCTAATTACAAAAGAAAGTATAGTACCTACTTGGTTTAACAGTAGTTGCATACTGCTATAGATGTGATATGGATTTCGAAAAGGATGGACATAGCTTTAGTCCGAGTTTGGTCTAGTCTTCGCTTAAACCATGCTTTGTAATAAAGGGTATACAGATAAGTAAGTACTAACGTATTAAATACGGTTCAACTTGGCAGGATGATAACTTAGTATCTACTTGGGTCAACATACTATGAGATACTTGTTACTGATACAAAAAGTGTCATTCTTATGGAATGGGTACAACAGATGTTATTTTGTTTTTTTGCTCTTTGATGAGCACATTTACAAATAATAGATAACAAAACAAAGATAAAAATAAATATGCTTACGCCATCCAACAAGGTTCCCGTAAGGGGTAAACAGAGGTGTGGTCACCCACATTTGTCGGAGTATGATTAAGTACCAACGTGACAGAAGGTACGTTTTTGAGTTTCCTCACGATGGTTTCCTTCACCGTAAAGCACGTGGTGTGTAATTACTACACATAATTTCTTTTTTTTTTTTAAACTCATTGGTACTGGTCCCGCTGCGATCCGAACCTGCGTCGATTGCGTAGCAGGCGACTGTTCAAACCCCAAGGCCACTACGTCTCTTTTTTATAAAACAAATATATATTTAAACTATACTGAAACCTTACCTAAACTAATTTATATACGGATATTAACACTATGTGGCTCTAGGAGTAAGTACAGTGAAAGACAAACTAGTAAAGTAAGCAACAACCATCGTATGAAAATTATATCTTTTTTAGTTTAATAAATTCATAAAGTGTAATAAACCGGCAGGTGTAGTTTTTATGAAGAGACTAAAAGGTTGATGAAGTATTTTTTACTCCCCAGACTCCAATACAACAGATATTTATCAAATGCTAGATGTGCCCGGTGGTTTTTAAGTACTATTTCCGACTTCTAGGTCAAAGCTCGTTTCGTCATTACTTTAAAATCTTCGATTTGTAGTATGCCAGAAATTGCAACTCAACCAATGACGGTTTCTGCTGATATCATCAAATATGAAGTGAGGTTGTATTACAAGTCATTCGTTCTTGAAAGAATTTATGATGAATAATTATTATAATGTATTTATATGCAGCTATTATACTGTGAACTATTGAGTGAGGATTATTCATAATTAACGTGGATATTAAATACCCCTAATCCGACGTAATATAATAAGGACGGGATCCCAAATTAAGGATGTACATCAAAGATAAGTGAGTAGTTCATATACAAAATCAGTAAATAGATAAGTTGTTAATTATAATAATAGTATACTCACCAAATGTTGGGCACGAGACGTGCTCGGTGCGCGCGCTTGGATACAATAGTAATTGATCCACCGATATGTGCTGATGTGAGGTGACGGCGCACAAAACTCGCTCACTGCATTATAATTTCATGAGCTGAACCCTGCCCAGTGACGGATAACCAACGTGTACTTACATACACATGGTATATATATGTTGCACCCAAAACTCTTAATCAGTCAAAACTATTTGTGACTGCTTAGACTGGATCTTGACTTAAAATCATGGGTCATTGACTGCAAATTTTCGTTCAAAAGATTATTAAGCAAAACTACTTTTAACTGCAAGTAAATATATTTTTTGCTGGTTAGAATCTAAACATAATATTTGCAAAATGCACCAAGTTATTGTTGTAAGAAAATAATGTATTAATATAAAAATAGTAGTTCGAATTTATAATTACTGACTGCTCTTGAAATAGTATAACATAAACATTTTTATTTTTATTATCTTAGTAATTTGTTTTTGTGGGCATAATAAATAACTCCATTCTGCAAAACTAATTTTTGCTAACATACTCGGTCAAAAGTAGTACTGACTGGTTTCGAGTTTTGTCAGCGACATAAACACACACACACACTTCATCCTCATTGTCATTGTTTTACATACGTGTATGCATACGTGTATCTATTGTGCCTAACAAACGAAAATAGTATTTTTTTAAATTAATAATAAATACTGGCAGGACCCGTGGTGGCAGAGACCTCATCGAAACATCATCCACAAATCCTCTAAGCCTCTATTATTCAAGTATAGGACTCTATTTATATAGTCGCCGGGTTGAATTCTGAATATTTCTGAACAGAATACTAATAAAAATATCAATATAGGGAAAATACATTTTTCTTTAAAGACCTGTCCGTCTGCACTTTGACCGATAGTGGAAAGCACCGATATTAATAATTTATGTTTCCAATTTGTTAATTTTAGAATCAAAGCCAACCGCGTGGAAATTTCAGTAAATACATCCAGATAAATCGACGAGCCAAGACTGATCAAATAATTACTGCCAAATTCTAAATTAATCTTAAGTACCTACATCCACGTATGCCTGAATTGCATCGGACACCATTTATACACATAGGTACATCATTCATGGAGTTTTCTTAAAATCACCGTCATAAGTCATCGCGTTGACGTAAACGCAGATTTGTATAGGATCGAAACAGCGCCACCTGTCAGCCCTTAGAGACGGCGGCAGTGAAAAACTCGCACTAGGCCTTGAGGGGTGGACCCCTGACCCGAATATGCGACGCGACCGTCCATTCCAAAGTAGACAGTTGTTCAATCATGTATACATTCTACGTTTTATTAAGTAAAGTAAGATACAGTGAATTATAATTGTAAATATGAGAAGGGTGGCTGAATCTGGAACAAACAGAGTACTTTGGAATACATTTGTGTATTATCTCTCTTGCATTAGGTGTGTAATTGGATTGCCTGTTTGTTGAAATATGTGATAAAAAATGATTGCTGGAATAACAAGTAGCCATCTTCTCGAGTAAGCGTGTAAACATTGGCATAACATTATTTTCATAAGCCTCAAATCTTGAGGCCTTTGAAAAGCTCTGTTTCTATTTATGTGAAACAACACAACAGCTGATACCAGGGTGCACATTATAATCATTATTATACTTCATTTAAATATTATATTCTGGGAAAGGAAGCTTGAGGAGCTCGTGGCACAGTTGCTACTGCGCATATCATTCGATCAGCGAAGTTAAGCAACCATACGTCTAGCCAGTAGTTGGATGAGTGACCCGAATTCCCTCCGTGCCTCGGAGAGCACGTTAAGCTGTCGGTCCCGGTTGCCAATTTTAACATCTCAAATCTATTTCAGAGTATGGTAATATGCAATTACTAGTAGAACCCCGCAATATCAACAGCGAATAAATTTTACAAAGAAAGATTTAGTATAGTAGAATGTAGGTACGTAGAGATAAACATTCGAATGCGAATTTTCATGAACCTTTTCAAAATTGAAGATTAGAAGATTATTAGACATGTTACAATAATCGAGTGCTATCACGATCTTCCTTGTTCTTAGCCACTCGATCAACGAGATGGGTTGAGGCGGTCTTCGGGTCGTACGCCCAGCCAACGCGTGCGAACAGGTCCAAGAGTGTGGTGGTCATATTCAGGGACATGCCCAGCTCGGCCGCCTTGTAGTCCCACGGGAACGTGTGATGATAGTTGTGCCAACTCTCGCCCATGACCACTATCGACACGCACCAGTTTTATGTCGGTACTAGCTGTGCCCTGCGGTTTCACCGTTTAATGAGTGCCTCGCGAAACCCTTATGTTTTTTTAAAAGTAGCTTAAGATACATACATACATTCATATGCTCACGCCTGTATTCCCCGAAGGGGTAGGCAGAGGTGTTGTAGTTAACCGTAAAGCACGTGGTGTGAAATCACCGTACATAAGTTTTTAGAAAAATTCATAGGTTTTTCATTCACAGGCCCCGCTGAGGTACTCCTTGTAACATTAGCTACCTTCCAGGGAAAGTCCCGTTAAATCCGTCCAGCTGTTCCGGAGATTACCCGGAACAAATAGATAGACAGACAGGCAGAGGTTTTTTTAAATTGAGTTTTTATCAGTATCAGTTATATGTATATCAGTACCATGTATACTTCCACATGTATTTAGTGAAACTCTGTTATTTTGGAATTACAAACAGAAACTTCAATTTTATTTATCTGTATACATGTATAGATTTTCTGTCTGAATGAGGCCACAGTGCAAATGGAATTTACTTTTCGGGACATAGCGTGAAGCATGTTTATGAAGTTAAGTAGAGAGGTATTAAATCTATAATACCTATATCTATCATCTTCTATACAGACGAACAAAATTGAAGCTTCTTTTAGATTCACTGGCAGATAGCTTATGTTACAAGGAGTAACTTAGGCTACTTTTATTTAAATAAACATAAGGGTTTTGCGAGTTACCAATCAAATTAACTCTACGCGGGTAAAATCGCACCTATTAATTCAACTACCCTTCGCCGCCTCTTTCAGAAAACGTGAGTAGGTACCGTGCATAAAAGCTATATGGTCGTTACAGCCTATCATTCATGCGGCAAGCAAGACCGCGATACGCTCTTAGATTTACTATTACATTAATGGGTCACAAGAATCTTTCTTGTTATTTGATAGTAACGTAATCTGAGATTATAATCAAGATCTACAAAGAACCACTGCATTATTTTTGAGACCAATGTTAAAGATTACTTAGTTCTAATTTTTTATATCTGGGCTTATTCCCCATTAGATGCGGTACAGTTGAGGGTAAACACATACCGCAGTAAAGCCAACATGATAACTGATTTCTATACTCATGAGTAAACTGATATTATTGAAAGCAGGCAGCTCCCAGCACAATATTATTATGATAAACATTAAGTTCTGTGAATAAATGACAGGAAAAGAAAACAATTTTACGAAGATATAAAAAAATATATATAAATATACATATTTATAGCTTTTTTAAATAAAAGTAGCCTATTTTTTCTACTCTCTACTCCTAACAGTAGCGATCGCGTTATGAAAGTCCCGTTAAATCGCTCCAGCCGTTTCAATTCAAATTTCAATTCAATAGACAGATACATCAATTTTATTTATCAGTATCTATGTATAGATAGATACATTTAGATATATGCTCACGGTATCCCCAATGTTTGGTAACAACAACACCCACATTTCACCAAATATGATTAAGTGTCAACGTGACAGAGGGTGAGTCCGTCGCCGTCTCACAATAGGTGAAATAACAGGCGACTGCTCAAACCCCAAGGCCACCACGGCTCTATGAAGATATTATTGCGAATATTTGTTAGATCCAGCTTGCGGCCTTCTCCGATGGCGTCAGGACGCTTCCTCTTCAAGAGTCAGCCCACGTGCGAGAAGAAGAAGCCACGAGTCGCGTCGTGAAGGTCCGCTGAGCCCTCGGACAACTTGTGTTGGACGCGGTGGCATTTGGAAAATATATTAGAACACTATAAATCAATGTGTATCACGGGGTCGACACAAAGGCAAGAGTTTTTACCACATTGTCAATCCCACATTAGACATATTATATAAGTTGCTGTGAGGTTTAAGTAGATACTTGTTTCGATGTAATTTATTTATGCAACTGTGGGTGTTGCGACTGACTAGTTTCAAGTGATGTTGGTTGTATTTTAATATTTTAAGTGTAAATAAGGAATTTTACATTTATGTTTCTGTTTAGCTGTCACAATAATTTGATGGCTGTCGACCCTGACCTAAAGAGCAATAACGAGCAAAAAATATTATTTTGCGATTACGTTACTAACAGAGGATTTTCCCAACGTTTTATACATACCTAACTACAGCATGCACGCGTATACATACGTTAATACCATGTCATTTATTGTAACTGCAGTGGAGTAGCATATAAGTATGGTCTGCAGAGGCCACATGACTGTGTGCTATCGGTGGCATCATAGCCGGCGCACAGCAGCTGTCACGCCGAAGCCATAATACAAATTAATTTATTAAAGTTGGTCGGTCTGTGCCTCAAATATAGTTTTTGACACGTTTGAACGTCGTCGTTTGCCCTTATTATTTGCGCTTTATTGATAGCGATACGTAAAACTTCCTACTGTCGTCGCATGTGGCGCTGCTTAGTACTCCCATACAAAATGAGGAAAAAACAGATGGTACCGTTAACGTAGAACATGCTATTGCGGCACTGATCTCATAGAACCTAATGTTCAAAATGTGTATAAATGGTGAATGGCATGAGCATATTTATTTATTTATTTAATAAATAAATATGCTCATGCCATCCCAGAAGACTCCCCGAAGGGGAAAGCAGAGGTGTTGTGACAATAGCACCCACATTTCACCGAATATGATTACGTGCCAACGTGACAGCGGGTGAGTCCAACGTCGTCTCAGTCACTATACATACAACTTTTTTTAATTACTTCTCAGACATATACAGGTTTCCTCAAGATGTTTTCCTTCATCGTAAAGCACGTGGTGTAAAATCTCTGCACATAAGTATTTAGAAAAAGTTAGATATTGATTCAAATTTGCCTCGCTTTCGTAGCAGGTGACTGCTCAACCCCCAAGGGCATCAATCATCAATCACGGTACGTAAATGGCGAATATTTATTATTACACGAGTACTTCAATCTTAAACTTCAATCCAACGATTAGCTTCGTTAGTGCCACATATCAACTGAAAATATATAAAAAGTCACACAAAAAATAATAATTTAGTCTTTTTTAGATTTTAGATTTTAATAAAAAAAAATTTGTTTGTACAATTACTCGTTACAACGAAAATTAGCAGTGTGTTATGTTTCACATATCATTCCATAAGCATTGAGCCTTTTGTAAACATAAAACGAAATAATGATTTTTCATTTTATAAATATGTGTGGATTTAAATTCTCGACTATGTATGTTCAAGAAATATTAATTAAATGTTCTTACCGATAACATGTAAATATAATCAATTTAATTTGGGAGCGCAACCGGAGGGTAATAATATTGGGCAATATTGCCTTACGCGGGATAGCAATGGTTCGGAATGAAAAGCTGTGAAAATTCCGTCTGCCCGTTATAAAAAAAACATACTCGAATTGATAATCTTCTCCTTTTTTTGAAGTCGGTACAAACCATTGTTATCATCCGTGCTCCAAGTTATAGCTTTGTTCCCGACTACAGTAGGTCTAAAAAGGCCAGTTTGGTAGAATCGTAATGTGATCCGAATATAATTCATCATCGAAATGAGAAAATGGTCGCTTAGATGCAATTCATATTATGGAATCGATTGAGACCAAAGGCGATAGACTTACCATTTGTCACATTTGTTCCATTACTTTATTTAAATAATAATTTTTATTAATTTTATAAATTATCTTTGGTGAGAAGTAAGCCCTACAACATGTATCGTACGGGCTGGCTCAATGCCTGCCTGTACCCCTATCACGACCTCACGTCACCGACAATATTTGTACGAGATATTTTATTTCTTCACGTCAGCGCTAGAAGGCGCTGTACAATATCTCATATAAATATTTGGCGGAGAGCTATAGAGTATAGATTAGGAAAACGGTAGTAATAGGAGTACTGAACGCGTGAAACTCCTTGGGAAAACGGTAGTAATAGGAGTACTGAAACTCCTTGGGTTGAAATTATGTTTTCGTTTTTATTTCTTTTAATTTTACTTTATCAGTACCTCTATCACGGGTTTGCCACTGCTTTCGTAATCTATACTCGCTAGCGTCACTCGCCACATTTTTATGAGATATTTTAGTTCTTCATGTCACCGCTAGGAGTCGCCGCACAATTTCTAATACAAATACTCGGCGGAGAAGCTAGCGAGTACCTACTGATTATGAAAACTTTGGTAAACTCGTAATAGGGGTGAAACAGTGTTCCGTAGTGGAACAATATATGTATTTAAGTATCAACCTACTAACACCATTACACATACAAGACAGCACATTCATGGTTTTTTATATTTTCGTCTGTTTTTGTATGTACTGGCGACTTGCTACGATTTTCTGTTACCGCCATTATCCTTCGGGTGATGGCATCACTGGGCTGGATGGCAACTACTAGCGCCATCTCGTGAGTTGAGCCGTCGTCTACCGGCGTCTCGAACTTTGCAAAAAAATCTCTCTGCCACCCGCCGTCGTCGCGTGAGCATGTAATTACGTGTCCTTCTAATTAAATATCCCGAGATCTCTTTCTCCCTGGAGAATCGCTGAACCGATGACCTATGGACTAAATGTGCGGTATCTTAGCTAAAGAACATCAGTGTAGTGTTGTGTGTCGACTGCCCACCGGACCGACGCCTAGCCCTTGGGACCCTTGGCGGTGTTGGATCATTTGCGGTGAGTCGCCAGATTTAGCTGAATATCGTACATAAAGTTTTTTGATCCGTTCGATCCGGATTGTATTCTCCAGTCTGTGCTGCCTTGTTGTGTGTATCAGTATTACGTACTAACCTCAACATTTTTCTCACACGAATTCCTACCCGCCATCTTTGTTTCGCAAAATGTCGGACGAGGAATATCCGTGTGAACAAGATATTTTCGAAAGAGACCTTATTTTTGACGAACTCAGACGTTCGCTTCAGTTCGCAACAACTGATGAACAACAGTTTCGTTCGCGAACTACAGACTTAACATCACATCATCGTAAATTCAATAAACTTCAAACTAAAATTGAAAAAACCCTAATCAAGTTAAAATCGTTTAACAAAGAGGAACAGATTAAGATTCGTAATGATTTCAATGACCTGTACTATGCCATTATAACCCATTTAACTCGTCTAAAGAAGTTGGATGAAGAACAGCGACGTATGAGTCGTCCTGTTGTCAATCCAGTTGCAACATCTCAGTTTAGTCACTGTAAAAATTTACCTACTTTACCATTACCAAATTTTCATGGCGATTCTACCGATTGGCCGTCATACTTCGATTTGTTTCGCTCTCTTATTCATAACAATAGTGCCTACACCGATGCGGAGAAGTTTAGATACTTACTTTTAACGGTTCACAATGAGCCACATAATTTAATAAAATCCATTCCAATCACGGATGAGAACTATACGGTAGCACTGGATATATTAATCTCCCGCTACGAGAACAAACGAATCATTGCTACAAAACACCTTGATAGAATTTTCGACATCGAGCCGTGTGCAGATAATTCCAACCAAAGTATACGTAATGTACTTAATATTTACCAAGAAAATATCAAGGCACTCGAAGCCTTGCACTTTCCCACAAGTCAATGGAATTTTATTTTATTAAATATTTTACTTCGTAAATTATCCCTCACTACACGAAAGCATTTCGAAAGGTCGTTATCTAAACCATCCGACATTCCAGATGTCAACTTACTTATTTCATTTCTTAACAAAGAAATATCTGCGGGTGAAATAACAATGACTGTTAGCGGGCAGTCCACTAATAAATATTTTATGAACGGGGGTAATCGGGGAACTTTGCACAAGTCAGATGGCAGTGTGCCGCATTCCACACGCCGCCAGTCATTCAAGTCACTCGCAGCTAACGTCACTCCGGCTAGCGACTCGCATCGGTTGTCGAGTCATTCTCAATCTTATGTTCAAGGTCCAAAGTACAAATGTTTATGTTGTGAGGCGCAGCATACATTAACTAAGTGTGCAAAATTTTTAAATTTCACCCCTCAACAGAGGTATTTATTTATACAAAATAAAAATACTTGTCACAACTGCTTACATGTAGGTCATGACGTACAAAAGTGCACCTCCAATTTTGTATGTCGCACATGCCATAAGAGGCATCATAGTTTGCTACACTTTACAAGTAGTCAGGCTTTACCAATATTACATGACACGGATAATAGTGCTGTCACACTCCCTCCCAGCGAGCAGTGCAGCTCCGCTGCTGCGAGCGGTACAAGCGTGACTTATGAATCGAACGAAGTTTATAATAATTGTGCGTCGAATGCTCTGTCTGGTCAGACAAGCACGGTACTTTTATCTACTGCGCTCGTTGATGTTTGTGTTGGCGGAACGAAATTATCGACTGTTAGATGTATTGTTGACACTGGGAGTCAGGCATCTTTCATAACAGAAGCTTGTGCGCAGCGCCTTTCTTTGGCGCGTAAATACATTAAAATGCCGGTTTTCGGGATCGGGGACTCTGAGCCCGTGCAACCAAAAGGGATGGTTTCGTGCATTATCATGCCTAAGGGGAAACAACACCCTTCGATTCCAGTGGATGCTCTCGTTCTACCAAAATTAACTTCACAAATGCCAAGTGTTCCACTGCCTCATATGGGGTGGTCACATTTGGAAAATTTAAACTTAGCTGACCCTACTTATAAAACTCCCCAGCCAGTGGAGATGCTGCTGGGAGCCGACATTCTGTCTAACGTCTTGTTAGGTAACATTATTACGGGTTCGCCGGGATCGCCGATAGCGATGAATAGTATATTCGGGTACTTGTTGTTAGGTAAACTCGCTTTCAATTCCGTTGTTTCTCCTCCTCTACAGGTATGTTTTAGCGCTTTTAACAATGAGAATCTTCAAAAATTCTGGGAGTTAGAATCGCTTCCTGAAAAAAGAAGCTACACCCCAGAAGAACAACTGTGCGAATCCTTTTATCAAAAGACGCACACGCGTGATGATTCAGGGCGATACATCGTCGCCCTCCCGTTCAAGCCCGACGCTCCGCCCCTTGGTGAGTCACGGCAGATTGCGCTAGCTAGGTTCCGTAAATTAGAATATCGGCTAGAACGTAACCCTAAGTTGAAGGCTGAGTATCACGCATGTCTTCAAGAGTACGTAGACAACGACCATATGGAGTTAGTCGACAAGGAGACCACCCCCGGAACTAGTTACTACATTCCGCATCACTATGTGGTCAAAGAGGCAAGTGAAACGACTCGCACTCGCGTAGTCTTCGATGCTGGGTGTAAATCATCTAGTGGGCATGCTCTCAATGATGTACTTCTAACGGGTGCAAAACTACACTTGGAAGTGGTTGATGTGCTTCTTAAATTTAGAATACATTCCGTGGCGTTTACCGCGGACATCAAACAAATGTATCGAAATATCCTAGTCCGAGAGTGCGACAGGGATTTTCAGCGCATCTTATGGCGTCGGTCACCCGACGAGCCTGTGTGTGATTATCGTCTCCGTACAGTCACATTCGGTGTTAACTCGTCCCCTTTTCTCGCACTGCGAACAATTCAGCAGTTAGCTCGCGACGAGGCTGATCACTTTAAACTTGCCGCGCCTGTTTTATTGAATTCCGTATTTGTTGATGACGTAATATCTGGAGAGGATTCGGAGGTCCAGGCTCTCGCTCTACAAGCCGAGTTGATTGGTATCTGTGCAGCGGCGGGTTTTGAACTCCGCAAATGGCATAGCAACTCCCCAGCAATACTTGCAGCTGTGCGGACTCCAGGTTCTCATGGTGAGCGGCTGGAGAACGTGCCTATTGCCGAAATGGAGAACGATAAACAAATCAAGGTCTTAGGGCTCCAATGGAACCCCCACACTGACTGTTTTAATTTCAAGGTGCAGGTGTGCTCCGACCTATGCACAAAACGTTCCATTCTTTCTGAGATAGCCAGAATCTACGACCCGCTCGGGTTTTTTATCTCCAGTGACCTTGTATGCCAAACATTTGATCCAACTATTGTGGATTGCTAACATCGATTGGGACGAATCTCCCCCGATTGATATAATAAATTCGTGGAAATGCTTTACAACTGAGCTCCCGCTCTTATCACAAGTTTCTTTTCCTCGTCATATTTTCAAGGAGTCGAATTTAATTCAAATTCATGGTTTTGCCGATGCGAGCGAAAGAGCTTACGCAGGTTGTGTATATATACGTCTTACGTGTAATAACGGTGTCAATCGCACTTTTCTCGTAATAGCTAAAACTCGCGTGGCCCCGATCCGTGTGCGTCTTAGTATACCCCGCCTTGAATTATTAGCCGCTTTACTCTTATCAAAATTATTAGAAAAGGTTATAATTACTTACGGCGATCGCATAAACTGCGACCAGGTTTATGCGTGGTCGGACGCATCTATCGTTTTAGCGTGGCTCCGCGCTCCTCCGCATGAATGGAAAACATTCGTGTCCAATCGCACCAGTGACATTTTAACACGAATTCCCGTGTGTTGCTGGCATCACGTGCGCTCGGCGGACAACCTGGCAGACTCCGCATCCCGAGGATTGCTCCCCTCGACGTTTACACAAAATGATTTATGGGTACATGGTCCCGCTTGGCTTAGGCAACCCCAAGACTGCTGGCCTGTCTCTAAGGAAATCTTAAAGACCTGTGAGGAGAGACGAACCCTTCCCTTGACCTCTAACACGACTACGACGAGTCCTGTGGAGGAGTTAGATATTTTTTCTCGATTTTCCTCGCTTGGTAAGCTCGTTCGGATAACTTCATTAATATTTCGGTTTTACAACAAATGTAAAGGGATTGACCAATCTTACTGCAAATATGTATCAGTACCTGAATATAACTTTGCACTAAATCGACTTATTTGCTTAGTTCAACAATCGAGTTTTAGTGATGACATCGATAATATAATGCGAGGTAATTTGCCCTCATATCAATTAAGACGTCTTACGCCATTCCTGGATAGTGACGGAACATTACGTGTAGGTGGACGAATCCACAAATCATTTTTACCGTATGAATCGAAACATCAATTGATTTTACCAAAGAAACATATTCTAACTAATCTTATTATCGACGACGCGCATGTGAGTCATCTTCATGCTGGGCCCCAGTCCGTTCAACATGCATTAATGCAGCGATACTGGATCATATCTAGTCGCGATATCGTACGTCAGCGCATACATCGCTGTGTGCGCTGTTTCCGCGTTCGTCCCGTGCGCAGCCAGCCGCGCATGGCACCTCTCCCTGCCACTAGATTACGTCCAGCGCGACCTTTTCTAAAGACCGCAGTTGATTATGCTGGTCCCTTTTACGTGCGCGCTAATAAAGTACGTAATGCTAAAGTAGTAAAATGCTATGTCTCCGTATTCGTATGTATGAGCGTTAAGGCTGTACATCTGGAGATAGTTTTGGAGCTGTCTACGGACGCCTTTTTAGCAGCCCTGCGACGCTTCACGTCCCGCCGGGGTCTGTGCTCTGATATTTTTTCGGACTGTGGAAAGAATTTTGTCGGCACTGATAATTATTTAAAAGAGTTATACGCGTTTTTACGTAACGATTCCATACAAGGCGCGCTAAACAAACAAACCTTGGATCAAGGTATTACGTGGCACTTTCAACCTCCGTACGCAAGTCATTTCGGTGGACTTTTTGAAGCTGGTGTTAAGAGTTTCAAACACCACTTGCATCGCGTGGTAGGAACACGTACACAAACGTACGATGAGATGCACACGCTTCTATGTCAAATCGAGGCGGTCTTGAACTCACGCCCATTGTGCGTATTGAGCTCGGATTCCACAGATCCGCTTCCATTGACTCCGTCTCATTTTTTAATAGGAGAACCTTTAATGGCCTTGCCTGATGTCACGTTGCTGAATGAAAATCCTAACCGCCTCACACGTTGGCGCTGGATACAACAATCCATCCAGCATTTCTGGAAACGATGGAGTAGGGAGTATCTCCACCATATTCAACAAAGCACTAAGTGGCTTCATGATCGCGGCGCCCCCATTCGTGAAGGCACTATTGTTGTGGTGTGCGACGACAATCTTCATCCGCTGCAGTGGAAGCTCGCGCGTATTCATGCCCTACATCCTGGACCAGACAACGTGACTCGCGTAGTCACGTTACAGTACAGAAGTACTTTTTTTAAACGCCCTGTCGTAAAGGTGTGTCCACTTCCCTTAGATTAAATTGAAATCTTTACCTATCTTTTTCTTACCTTAATATTAATTTCATTTCTTTTTTTTTGTTTATTTTCTTTTTTTTGTTATTAAAAGTAACCACGTTCTTTTAAGGTGAGCGGCATGTTCCGTAGTGGAACAATATATGTATTTAAGTATCAACCTACTAACACCATTACACATACAAGACAGCACATTCATGGTTTTTTATATTTTCGTCTGTTTTTGTATGTACTGGCGACTTGCTACGATTTTCTGTTACCGCCATTATCCTTCGGGTGATGGCATCACTGGGCTGGATGGCAACTACTAGCGCCATCTCGTGAGTTGAGCCGTCGTCTACCGGCGTCTCGAACTTTGCAAAAAAATCTCTCTGCCACCCGCCGTCGTCGCGTGAGCATGTAATTACGTGTCCTTCTAATTAAATATCCCGAGATCTCTTTCTCCCTGGAGAATCGCTGAACCGATGACCTATGGACTAAATGTGCGGTATCTTAGCTAAAGAACATCAGTGTAGTGTTGTGTGTCGACTGCCCACCGGACCGACGCCTAGCCCTTGGGACCCTTGGCGGTGTTGGATCATTTGCGGTGAGTCGCCAGATTTAGCTGAATATCGTACAAACAGTTCTTTTCATACAAAAAAAACTCCTTTTCATTCCATTTCAGCAAACATTTAATTAACTTTCTTGTATTTCTTTTAGCGCCCATGTCTGGCAGCCCTATAGTTAACATGGCATAATGAACATTTCATATACTTTGTTTTTTGTTTTCAAGTATTATTAGTTATTCTTCGTTCTATTTATTGATGTAAGTTGACCCAAATATAATCTATACATCTGTACAGATATTTACAGTACAGATAAAAAAAATGGAAGTGTCTGTTTGTAATTCCAAAGTAACAGCTTTTCACTAAATGCATATGAAAGTATACACGCTGCTGACACTAAAAAACTAGGAATATTTTTTTTCTCTGTCTGTCTGTCTATCTGCTTGTTCCGGGTAATCTCTGAAACGGCTGGACCGATTTTAACGGGACTTTCACTGGCAGGTAGCTGATGTTTCAAGAAGTAGTTTAGGCTACTTTAATTTATTAAAAATATTAGGGTTACGCAACGTAAGAATACAACTAAATCTACGCGGGTGAAACCGCGGGGTACAGCTAGTATATTTATTTACATATTTTATTCGTTGTTCTATTCTATTTGTTGAAGGAAAACATCATTAATTCAAACGCCTGAGACAGCGATAAACTGATCATCTGTTACGACGGCTCTAAATCGTGTTCGACAAAAAGTGGGTTTTGTTATTTACACCTCTGCCTACCCCTTCGGGGAGTACAGGCACGACCGCAGGTATGTATGTATTTGTAATTTGTGGGACATTTAATTAAATTTAAAAGCAGTCATCTTGAAGCATTCGCTTAGTGTCTATCGGGCGACAGTGGTTGATTAGACCAGTTTAATAATACTTAGTATGAGGCTCAGACCGACGAAATTGACAAATGAAGAAATTGAAAAAATGGCCTACTTATCGAAATATACCGACCTGAGGGACTTCATGAATCATCATTCATTAAAGCTTTCTTCAAAAATATAAAAGCTCGTTATATATAAATAGCTGATTTATTCATTCTTAATCTATTCAAATAAATAAAATTGAAGTGTCTGTTTGTAATTCCAAAATAACAGCTTTTCACTAAATGCATATGAAAGTATACACGCTACTGACACTAAAAAACCAAGTTTTAACATTTTTCTCTGTCTGTCTGTCTGTCTGTCTGTTCCGGGTAATCTCCGAAACGGCTGAACCGATTTTAACGGGATTTTCACTGGCAGATACCTAATTTTACAAGGAGTAACTTAGGATACTTTTATTCAAATAAACATTAGGGTTCCGCGGGACACCCATAAAATTTGCACTACGCGGGTGAAACCGCGGGGCACAGCTAGTAATTAATAAGATACTTATCGAAGAAGACTACCTCATATAGTGAAGACTAGCTTTTGCCCGCAGGTTTGCCAGTGTGGAATTTACTTGGATTATTTGGTATTGCATTTTGAATAACTTTTGCCATGGTGTATTATTAACTGAACACAATAATAACACCAAGTTCGAAATGAAGCCCCGAATGTCCTAAGGGAATGAATTCCACAAATCCTAACTTTGTTTTTCACGGCCTTAGTCCAAATGTGGTCAAACTGCTGAGTTTGGGCCGAATATTGTTATGCTAGTCAGTCAGTTATTATTTTATTATCTACACTAATATTATAAAGAGGAGAGATTTGATTGTTTTTTTGTTTATTTGCATTGAATAGGCTCCAAAACTACTTGACCGATCTTATAAATTCTTTCAGCAATGAATATATTTTATCCACGTACTCCCACGGGAACGGGAACTACGCGGGTGAAACCGCGTGACGTTCGCTAGTAATGTATGATTTCCGTTATGTGCTTAATTCAATACAAATGTATTTTGATACCCACATTGGTCTAGTGGTTAGTAAGTTCGCCTGCCGAACACGAGGTGCCAGGTTCGAATCCCGGGTCGGGACATAAATATATATGGATCAAGAAATTCGCGAGTTTGGAAGTTGCCGGTTTTTCCACCCCCGTGCCTCGGCAAGCACGGTAAGCCGTCGGTCCTACACCTGATCTCCCATCTGACATGAGAGTGAGGGAAAAAAGAGTGCACCTATGTGTTGCGCATACACTTGTGCACTATAATATCTCCTGCGCAGATGGCTAGTCCCTATTATAATTTTCACACGTGGCTGTAGTTTCAGGGCATTCGTTTAGTGAGGAGTATTAATAAAATGGACAGATACATTTAAAACATTTATTTACTCTCCCTTCGATGTGCACTACTATTGAATCTCAGTCTTTAATCTTCAGTCAAAAACAACACTACAATACAAATGTTCCAACGAAATATAATAAAGGCAGCAATATAAAAAAATCCTTATCTCACATTAAAAATACCAACTTAACTCGTAACTCAAAAGTGGCGCCGTGGTTAGCAGTCGACTGTGTTGGCAATAGATCATCGCGTCTGTTGCCAGCACAGCATATCGACACAATACTCATCGTCGTCACACTCACACCACACAAAATCAAGGTTGTTCAGAGTGTGTCACCCCTGGTCAGTGGTCATGATCAACCATATCAAAGTACACATTACTACTGCCTACTAAGCAGCATGGAATATAGACACTTTTTTCAATAAGAACTTTTGTTCTATCGTGCGTAAGGGTTATCACTCGTTTGAAAGACACCCCTTAGTGACATTATACTAAGGCCGCTCATAATCTCGTAGGTGTGAGTGTGTTCTTTCGAAAGATTTGTTCCTAGATTCCTTAATGTTTGTAGTAAGCTCATCTGACCCATACTCCCCTTATATGTACAGTATACGCAATACACATAAAAATTATGACTATTCTGAAGACTCGCCCAGTACCTATTTACACATAGCACATCATTGTCGAATTTATCCAAGCATATACCTATCTAGGTAGATTAGGTATCCTATCCCCTGATACCCTGAGTTAGGCTTTCATTTCATTCGTTCCCATTGTTAATAATCATCGATATTAACAAATATTTATATATAAATTTACCCCTCTCACCCAAAAAGAAGAAAATATAAATTGTCCTGTGACTGTTGCCCGTACTATTTATTTAATGTTACGGGCGTCGGTCTTGATATATAAGAAGAACATACTAATATCGAAGAAGACATGCAAATACATATATATTATTAACTAGCTTTTACACAGACTGCCTCGTTGGTCTAGTGTCTACCCCCAATTACATGGGACATAAACATAACTGGAGAAATGTGGGCAATAAGCGCACATCTGCCGCGGGATGGGCATAATATGTAGTTAATTAATACCTTGGAAATCCATTATATGAAAACCTGAAAGAATTTCTTGAAATAGGTGAGTAGTGTCCAATATTAAACCCTACATACAAACACACAATTTTACCTCTTCAATATTAGTATGAAAATTCCAATAGAAAATGAAACTGGAACCCAAATACGGAAACCCTAAATCAGTGTAATAACTATAAGTCATTGTAAAAATCACCATTAGCCTATGACGAAAAATACTACGACTACATAAGAGGAAGCTTCAAAAAGATTCACGTAATGAAAAGCACAACGATATCGTGGGGACGTCTATACAGATGTCTATATACAGATAAATAAATTTGAAGTGTCTGTTGCAATTCCAAAATTGTACTAAATGCATAAATGAAAGAATATGCGGTATACTGACATAAATTTTTTTTCTCTGTCTGTCTGTTCGTTGCGGGTTTTCTCTAAAACGTTACAAGGAGCAACTTAGACTACATTTTATTTTTAAAAACATGAGGATTTCACGGGTCACCCATGAAATGAAGCCTACGCGGGTGATACCGCGGGGCACAGCTAGTTCAATAATAAAAGTAATTCAATATAACACTCTTCGAGAAACCATTTCTATCCAAGTTTAAAAAGTCCAAGTGTCTCATTATACCCATTAATTTGTTTGTTGTTCTTTGTATGAATAATTCTAGATCATTGATCGATTAGTTTGACGAGTAATATAATTACGTTTACTAATTACGAGTGATCTATAAACGAGTAATTTAATTACGACTAAGAACACAAAATGTTAACAACAAACTTGACAATGACACTTATTAGCTCTGTAACACCAAATGCCCAACATTATATTCCGTTAAGTGCGACATTTTTTATCTTTCGCGTAACCCTCGTCAGCCTGTCGATACCCACTTTTGGTCGACGAAGTAGCGAGGTACATATGTGTGTGCCGCTTGTATATTAGTTAACCGTATTCTTTGTCACGTTGTGTAAACCTTAGCTTTATTTCCTTGAGGTAATTCTCAGGCTCATCTATTAAGTATTCTTTTTTATCGGGGATGGTTTCATCAAAGGCATCTCCACATTTTACATCTTTGGGGGATGACTGTTTGGTGGAAGAAAGTATTTCTGGAGGGTTACGTTTCGTATCAACGAGATCTACGAATGTCTCAGCTGGCGTTTCATTTATCTTCCGTAGGAGTTCCTGCTGTTCGCTCGCCATGAAGTGGTCAAAGGAGAGCTTGTGGTTGCACTCGATAGGTTCATTAATGGCAGGAGTCCTTAACGGCTTCTTTACATGTTGATCGCCTTGCACGTTTTGAGAATAGTTGTTCTTTTCCATGCTGCCTTGTCGTCTAGCTTTGTATTGACACGCTGTTTCGTTTTTGAGTGAATTGCCTGCAAAAAATAAGTGTTCATCTGATAATTTTTCGTCAACGTACAACCTGACTGACCGCCATCTTCAACTACAAATGAATATTATTATACGGGTTGCTCAGCTAAATGGAAAAATGTTAATCTTACGTATGAATACTAATGGAGGAGCTGCTTGACAATCTATTCAGTCAAATTACTGAATAGATTGTCAAGTCATTAAATAACGGCCAACATTATTTATTTGGATAGAATGAGATTGCTTCATACTAGATTTAGTGGTTGCAAACTTTACTTTGAAATACGAAGTCCTGGATTCGTAATTTCCCGGTAGCAGTCCGAAGTCTGGATTTGTACCCGGTTAATGACAATAGGCTCGCCTCCAATTACGTGGGACAAGTGTGTAATATCTCCTGAGTAGATGGCTAATCCCCGTTGAAATTGACCACTGTGACAAAATTCGATTTAGAGAATTTTATCTATTCTCATAATACATAAGTAGAATTAAAGTGTTTGTTTGTAATTTAAAATTAACAGCTTTTTACTAAATGCATATGAAAGTCAGACAGGATGTATCTGTTTGTTTCGCCTTGCTCCCCAAAGTGATTATACCGAGAGGCACGAAACCCACCCATGAAACAAAAATTACCAATGAACACGACTTTTAATCAATCAAAGGGTTTAACAGAAAGGCATTTAAAAAAAAAGTACCAGAGTTGTTGGTTCCGCCGCTGGATGTAGGGTGCTTGGGGAAAGGCATGGCAGTGTAGGAGCAGCGCTTGCCGGTCACCTGACTCTCGCCGCGGCAGCATTGGGACTTCATCGTGTTCTGCGGAATGTATTCGACACACTAATTATAACTACGTTGTAACTGTTGTGGCTTTCACATTTGCGTGAAATTCGTATATTTTTCCATGTTTGTATTCTCATAAAAAGGAATTATTTTGAAAAATTCTCAAATACGTGTTATTTTTTTCCAATGAATAGCATGAATACTAATTTACACTGTTTTATCATACTTGGTATCTGGGATATGGAATTTCTCTCAGGGTTTGAAATTCCCACTCCTGTAGGGGTCTACAGAAGTGGGAATTTCAAACTTTTTCTTAGTATGTTCGTCTCTAAATAAACAATACGCATCATCTAACATATTATGTTATCCATCATTATTTTAAATCGAATTTAAAAAGTAGGAAGTTCTATGTTCGACGATAGTGTTTTTTTTACTTTAACAATAGTACCCGGAATTCCGAGTATTGCTAGTTTTCTCGAAATTAATCGATTTATTGCCCTCGAAACCCTCTGCATACAAAACTCACTAAAATCGTTGGAGCCGTTGCTAGATACAGCTTATCTATACAGATAAATAAAATTGAAGTGTCTGTTTGTAATTCCAAAATAACAGCTTTTCACTAAATTCATATGACAGTATACACGCTACTACTAAACCAAGTTTTAAAAATTTTCTCTGTCTGTCTGTCTGTTAGTTCCGGGTAATCTCCGAAACGGCTGGACTGATTTTAACGGGACTTTCACTGGTACGTAGCTGATGTATCAAGGAGTAACTTAGGCTTCTTTTATTTATCAAAAATATTAGGGTTCCGCAACAATAAGGATGAAACTGAATCTACGCGGGGGAAACCGCGGGGCACAGCTAGTATATAAATATACAAGCATTGCTCGTTTAGATAGATAAATACATAAATTCAACTAATAAGCGCTCTCGCTACACTGAGAGATAAGTTTTTTTTTAAATTATAGCTTTAAGCTAACTGATTGCAATTTCTACATTTAAGTAAAATTTTAAACCTGTTTAGAAGAAAAAAATTCTCTGTACTTAGTGTACTGTGTAATAAAAAATCGTGCATTCAAAGTGACCTAATAATTTTGTACGGAAATGCCGCCTTCCATTGATTACGACTGACAGTTATGGTTTTATAGTATTATTATAGATACCTATATATTTTAGATGTATGATTTAGATAGAGATATAGTTTAGATGGATGATTCGCTCCACTTGGTAGATCACTAAGCACTTTTGCTTCAATTAAGTACCCGTATGTATCGGTTTCTATGAGCTAACATAGGTCATATAAATTGAATGGAATATTTTTTATTCCTTATTATTATTATCATTCCTTGAAACATCAGATATCTGCAAGTGGAAGTCCCGTTAAAATCGGATCAGCCATTCATGCGTGATGGCGTGACCAAGGGAAATTGGGATTCATTTATATATATATAGATTTAAATTTTATTCAATGTATGTATCGTATAAAGGCACCAATGCAAAGTCACAACCCATATAAAAGTTATAAATATACCTTGAAAGCTTCACGAAACTTGTTGGACATGATGTGGTAAAATATAGGGTTGATGCAAGTTGAAAGGTAGTAGAAGACACCAGAGATATAGGTGAGCGAGGAATACACCGCGAGCAGGATGGGTGACCGCGCCAGGTGTTCCTCCGTCGTGCCGTAGATCGCCACCAGTCGTTGAGCGTGGAACGGAGCCCAGCATATGAAAAATGCTACTACTACTGCCACTGTAAAATTAAAATAAAATAAGCACCTTGTAAGTTTACAAAATTCATTTGCATCCTATTTCCTAAGTCAACAAGTTTTTTTGCCTTACCGATGACCGTATTTTAATGTCACACACAATCATGTAGTTTTGAGACAGATCGGACCTCTATCACGAGTTTGTCATCGTTTTCGTTAACTAAACTCGCTAGCGTCTTCGCCGAATATTTGTGTGAGAAATTGTTCAGCGCCTCCAAGCGGTGGCGTGAAGAACTGAAATATGTCATACAAATATTGTCTTTGACGCTAGCGAGTATAGATTATGAAAACGTTGCTAAATTCGTAATAAGGGTACAAATAGTATGGAGGGTTAGGTTTTGCATTCGAGGCATATTACCTTTATCATACATATCATAATGGATGTATTTTTTTACTTTTGTTGACTCGCCGCGTTGCTAAGCGTGTTTACCCATTGTGGGGAAAGGGCGCAGAATACAAACGAGACTATATAAAAAAATTACGTTTAACTAAAATTATTTTTTGTAACAAAACTAAAAAAAAATGTTATATTATTTGATGATTGATTTAAGTCAACCTTCCTTTTAATGAATAAATTAACATCCGTTAATATGACAAGTAAACAAAAAAAATAAAAAGTTACGCGGTCTCCATTAGTAGAAAAGGACGTACGATAAGTCTAACTTGAGTTTTGAAAATCCACTTGAAATGCGCATGTTAATGTGTAATGAATGTGTAATTTAATTCACCAGGAAGTTTAACTAATTGCAAATTTATTTGATAGAGTATCACCTAAATACCTAACAGCTGCTGCAATAGGGATGTTAAACATTTTACTTTATTTTGAAGAGAGTGACAATTTCGAAATTTTTCGTGATATAAAGTTTTTAGTTACCTATATTTTAGTGTCAGTTTCGTGTTTACTTTCATATGCATTTAGTGGAAAGCTGTTATTTTGGAATTACAAACAGACACTTCAATTTTATTTATCTGTATAATATATGTATATGTATAGAAGATGTATAGATAAATCTATTGATATAACATTTATGTCGTTTATTTTGAAAATAATTGGCAAATTAGGAAAAAAACTATAATTTTAACATAAACGATTTTTATGTCACATCCTTACTACTTCTACAGTTGCAGTATCACTGAACAATAAACGGTCAGTGATACGTCACTGAATTTGCTAAGCTCTTATTAGTGTTAAACTTTTGTCACGTGTGCAGTCACGTGACAAAAGTTTATAAATTTATTAAGTTATATTAAATAACGAAAAAGTGATTTACGATATTCTATTAAAAGAACATCATAAAACACTAAACAATAATTTGTGATTAGTGTAAACATCCCTATTGCTACCAATGTAAATTTAATGAAAAATGAAAAATAAAATGGCATAAATAATGCAGACTATCTAATAAACATTGCACACTCACCCAGCATTTTAATAACCCTCTTTGTAGACTGACTGTGTTTTCGTCGTAGTTGATGAGTGTATCTTATACTTCTTTCAAAATCATTTTGACTCTCTTCTTTGCTATTGCTTGTTTCTCTTAGTTTCATTCCAATGAGTAAATAAAGCACAGAGATGAGCACCATCGGTGCGAAAAAGAACACGAAGGTGGATATTTCGAAGGAATGTTCGATGATCACGTGAGTCTGCAAGCACATGATGACGCCCTTGTGGCTCCTGATGCCGAACTGCAGCGCCTGTGGCAGCGCCAGCCCCAGAGCCACCAGCCACAGCAGAACCACGTGCTTCATGGCGCGGGACAGCTTCGACATCTGGTGCGACACGAACGGGTGGCATATCGCCAAGTACCGCTCTATTGTGAACAATGTTATAGTCAGCACGCTGGCGTTGGTCGAGGTCTCCGCGGCCAGGCCTCGGATCACACAGAAGCTATAACCGAAGATATAAGGCCATTTGGACCATATGGAATATATCTCCTGCGGCATCCCGCTAACGAGCAGCAGTAGGTCTGATATAGCCAAACTAAACAAGTAGTAGTTGGTTGCTGTGTGCATGCTTTTGTTTCGCACAATGACTAAGCAGGTAAATATATTTCCGAGTAGTCCAGTTACGAAAATCACGGAGTAAATAATCGTAATCGGCAGCACGATGTAGAGCGAGTCTCTTTGAGGGCCGAATATCGCCGTTGCGTCAACTTCATGTGTAGCATTCATGGCTATGTCTCTAGAATACGCTGTTGCTACGTCTGCCTATTTAGTATCTGAAATATGGGAAATATACAGAATGTTAGTTCAAATTAAGTAGGAGAACTGAAAAACATTGTAATTAATACATATCCTCACGCTTGTATTCTGCGAAGGGGTAGGCAGAGGTGTTGTTATAACAACACCCACTTTTCACTGAAGATGATTATGTGCCACCGTTACAGATGGTGAATCTATCGCCGTCTCAGGTATACATACGTCTGTGAATTACTTTTCAGGCATATGCAAGTTTCCTCACGATGTTTTCCTTCACCGTAAATTACGATTCAATCTATATACGTATATAAAAAAAATATTGGTACAGGTAGTGAAATTTGAACTTGCGTCACTTGCGTAGCAGGCAACTGCTCAAACTCCACGGTCACCACGACTCTTAGCTACTGAATCCTTATCTAATGAGCTGACACCTTGTCTATTGATACTGTGAGGTAGGTATGCAATATTTTGCTCTCTTTATCTTGCAGCGCTGTCAAATACTGTTGTGTGCTCATTTGTAAATCTCAAAGAACTCGGTCACACCTTTGGACATGATTTTATAGGAAAAAATTATAATTTACATTAATATAAATCATTTTGTTGCCATTCAGGGTAATTTTCTAAACCATATACTAAAATTAACAGCTCAGATAACTAAATTGCCGCCATTATTCCCATCTGAAGAATTTTAAATTAGTTATACCGGTTTGTACTGCGTAATTATGCTACCTACATTAGATCAATTATTTCTTCTGACAAGGTGGGACTTATACTCACTAGTCGGAATGAAGCCTCGTTTTGTATATATTCTAAGCTCGTTTGATAACATGTAGATACAATTGAAGTAAGTACATATGGCAGCAGTAGTAAATTTAAATCCCCGTACATAATATGACTCTCTCATGAATCTCGCCATAGTCCGGTTAAGCAGAAATAGCCCCCGGTGCTTTATCTGGGTAAGACAATTAAAAAAAAAACATAAAAATATTTTCTTACTTTCTACCACGGCAATGGGAGTGATGTTTTTTGAAGATGAATTTAACTCTGAGATCAGAACGGCCATGCTGTCTCAAGGTGAAAAGTCTTCATTTCGAAGTAGGTTGTCAACAGGGTGACCATTCGGGTCGATACTACCTAGGAAGGCATACTCATTATAAAAAGGTAATTGAAGTCACTTTGAAGGAGGAGTTGCTACGTAAGTGATGCAAGCTTAAATCCCAGTGATATGTACAAATGTGTTAGGTGTACACACTGCAAATATTATACCACGAGCTGTGAAGAAAAACATCGCGTGGAAACATACATATTATGTTTGTGGAGAAATGTATAGTGACTGATAAGGTGATGGAATCATCATCCTTCACGTTTTAATTATCTGCGGTGACAGGTGGGTATTGTAACACCCTATCTATTCCTCCGGGGATCTTTCTGGGAAGCATAATATGTGCATAATGTGTATATATGTAGTCCCACATCCAATTATGAAAATGTTTTCCATAGATTAATTTGTTATTGGTAAATTTTGTATTTTCGCAGATAGTCTCAAAGCCAGTTTACATAAATGATTATCAGTGCTTGTACTTAATTTCATAGATACATCACGACGTATCAAAAAATATATTTATTACCACTTACGATGACAAGTACACACTACTAAATATAAATTCTACATTACATTTGCTCATGCTTGAATTCCCCAAAGGTTGAGTTGTGCTAAATACTTACTTACCACATTCAGTCCATTTAGAAATTATATTCAAATACGGGATTATTCAGTTAGTATAATGCGGGTATGTAGATTGACTTTCATATTTTACTCCCTACTTCTTTTACTTTTCTTTCGGACACCATTTGAACTACAAATATCAATTGTATTCTTGATTAGTGACCGGTCCTCCTCTACCACTTCAGGGAATACAGGTGTGATGACATATGTATTACTGTAATATTTTCCCACGGTGTTGGATTACCTTGTGTATTATAACTATCAGTATCTATGACAAAATTCAAATCAGCTGCAACTCGTGATAAAAGGATTAGTCAGGCACCACCGGAGGTAGTCAATAAGGGTTCAAATTACAGCCCCAAAGAACCTCCATTCTAAAATGGCTGCCCCTAAAAAAATGATTTCGATATTGAATTATTTCCTACTAGCAAAGTGGTATAAAGCATGATAAAATATACAAAGGTTGAGATATAGATAGGTTTTTTAAACACAATTGTGTTTTCGGTCCAGTAAATTTCCCGCGATGTTCAGTGAAACGAACTTTTTATATTTTATTAAATATATAAAATGATAGAAAGGTATTTCAGATTGACAGGAGTAAAAACGCAACATAAATCTTTTATCGAATATTAATATACCAACGAAATATTGTTTATGTCTCGGTAGCGTTTCCGTCGAATATTTGTATGAGAAATAGTACAGCGCGATTATGTTATTTAAATGTAGTTTTTACTGAACATATACGTACTTATATAGATAATGTTGATATTGTCAAAACGGAACATTCGGTCGGATTTGTTCTCTTCTGAGAACAAACAATTCTAAACGTAATCTAAATTGACTTTAATCCATGCTTATAAAATTCAGCTTAATAAATCATGTACCTACTTACTTCTTGGTATTGACAAGTAGATACCAGATGATAATTGAAGGACATGCTCGTTAGCAGCATTCAAAAATGTTTTTTCATTGAGTTAAATGCCATCAAATATGCATTAAAATCCGATCGGGATATAATAAATAAGGAGCATTACATAAGAACCTAACAATAAGCCCGATCTACTACAGTGCAAGGTGATATGTAGTCATGTAATATCTGCGGCATTGAGATTATACTACTCACTGCACTAGACAGCATGAGAAGTAAGTAATTGAAACACGCAATTGTCATCATAATGCACATAATTAGGTAGATTCGCCGAAGCGACGCCAACCAAGACACGAGACATAGCTACTGAACTACGCACCCGTCCAAATCGCGTTGAATGCTTTTTATGAGGTTGAAGCTGTGGCATGTGACCTTTGATTTGTCACATTAATTTTTAGGGCGAACCACCCTTATTACTTCAGGATATGAAACATATTTACGTCTTATTCCCAGACCTACAAAATTTACACAAAAACATTAATGAAATCAGTCAGAGTGGTTTGAAGAAGTCCACATATTAGATTATATTACGTATAAAAAAATTCGTTCCAAGGGACTCGCATATACATATTTATCAATACCTCTGAAGCCCTTGAAAACTCCTATAAAAATGTAAGATTTCCCGTAGAAATGAACATCAATCAGCATTTATATTCTTTGCAAAAACATCAGATCTTAATGGTATGGTATTAGGAATTCTAAGCAGACACATGATATAATATCAGATATCGAGAATCGATAAAAGGAACCGAATCCGTTCTTTTTACATTTTATGCCTTGTCAACGTATTCGCTAAATTCTAAATTCGCTGGATGTGTCTTGGTGATGTTTTTTTTAATGATAATAATTTGAACGGCAACAAATAGCCAATTACACTAATTATAAGATGAAGCATTTATTAAAGGATTTTTGGATTATAATAATGCTAGCTATCATTATTATAATCCAAAATTAAAACGAACGAGATGTCGATGAACTTGGTTTGGTTGTCAAACTTAATTCTTAAATCCCGCGGGAAAAAGAATGGTTCGAGTTCATTGTAAAATAAATGAATAGATCTTCAATATCTTAATTTCAAAAAAGCTTATACTGACTCGCATTACAATGAGCGTATACCTATTTGTAATAATTAATACAATGACGGAAATATAATGAAGTACCTTGACTCGTGATGGCCGCCAAGTCTTCAATAGGTACGACTAACATTTACATTATTTGTAAAAACTGAGAATTATTTAACTTTATGACCCATTATAAAAACACTGCGCTTGGAGGGTACAATGGTACAAAGATGTCGTTGTCGGATATATTTGATTTGATAGCAGTACATCTAGGAACGAATCGTTTTATAACGTTACAAATTGTGTGAGGAATGTATGAGTTCTCAGAATCATATAACGCTGATCGAGCGATGTGATTTGCAATTGTTGTTTCCTGCGATACCGTTCAACTTATATTATTATGCGAAGGCTTGTTTGTCGATTATATTTATGCTATGCTATTGAATATCTATATACAGATAAATAAAATTGAAGTGTTTGTTTGTAATTCTATTTTAACAGCTTTTCATTAAAGGCGTAATGAAAGTATTTACGATACTAACAAAAAACTAATTTCAAATGTTTTCTCTGTCTGTTTGTACCGGGTAATCTTCGAATCGGCCAGATGGATTTTATCGGGACTTTCAATGGCAGATAGCTAAAGTAAGAAGGAGTAACTAAGGCTACTTATATTATAAAACCACCCTTGAAATTAAGTCTACGCGGGTGAATCCGCGGGAACTGGTAGTCTTTAATAATTACAGTAATTAATGCAATTCACTTCTATTTGAACCGAGCTCATGAATGATAAATCAAATAATTACTTTATAGGCACTTGGCTAGAACTAAGGTAGGTACACATTTTCAAATGATAATATTTTTATGCTCGCGCTAATCCAGAAAGGTTTCCGAAGGGGTTAAGCAGAGGTGTTACAATTATTCTTTCCGTATATGGACCGCATTTTTGCCCCAAATTCCAAAAAATCCTGTTTCGCCCCGGTACCCACTAATAGGTTCATAGGATTGTTGAAGTTTTGATACTTGTAATGAGCGTGCGTGTGTATTACCTATAAATCTATATCTATACATCTATACATCTATATACATACATACATACAGTACATACATACAGATAAATAAAATTGAAGTGTCTCGTTGTAATTCCAAAATAACAGCTTTTCACTAAATGCATACGAAAGTATACTCGTACACGCTACTGACACTAAAAAACCAAGTTTTAAAACTTTTCCTTGACGGTAAAAAATTCTCGTTTGTCCGTCGGTCTGTCTGTCTGTTTGTTCTCGGGTAATCTCTGAACGGCTGGACCGATTTTAACGGAACTTTCACTGGCAGGTAGCTGATGTTTCAAGGAGTAACTTAGGCTAATTTTATTTATTAATAATATTTGGGTTCCGCGACAATGAAACCGCAGGGCACAGCTTTTAATAATAAGACAATAATTCACATAAAGTAGTAGGTTTAAACACGTCGAAGAAACGGGAAAATCGGTAGATCTACAGAACCACGTGTAATTGCTTCCTTGCAATTATAATAATAGCATTCCGTTATTAATTAGTAAGTTGGTACTCTTGTTTGATTATTGATGTTTTACATCTATACATCTATACATCTATACTCTATACAGATAAATAAAATTGAAGTGTCTGTTTGTAATTCCAAAATTACAGCTTTTCATTAAATGCATATGAAAATATACACGCTACTGACACTAAAAAACCAAGTTTTAAATTTTTTCTCTGTCTGTCTGGAATTACAAACAGACACTTCAATTTCATTTCACATAAGTATGTATATGTATAGTTATTATTATTTTTTTACTTACTTACTATTACTATTATTATTATACTAAGTACTACTATTATTATTATTACCAATGTAATCATCATCATCTATTCAAAATAACAGCTTTTTAGTAATTGCGTGTGAAAGTGTAAACTGATATACAACAGACACATATCTGTATATAGATGAATACATTGATAGTAATGGGTAATAATAATCTCCTGCCAAATTTCGGTTACGGCAGCTAATCTTAACGGGGTTTAGCTGCGTGTGTAGTCAAGTGTGTGCGCAAACACAGATGCCTTCCTTCGTTATTCCCTCATTCCCATAATAGTCCGACAATCCGACGCAACCGGAGAGAGATCAGGGGCCTTACCATGAGCTCTTATTGCCATGATAGTTTCACTCATTTATGAGACAGATGTATGTGACGTGCATACATCTGTTACTGTCGCACAACTGAATTATCATTGCAATAAGAGCTCATGGTTGGGCCCTGACCAATGGCTTATCGTTACCGAGACATGGGTGATGTGGAAACACCGCCGCCAACTTCCAAACTCCGGGCATTTATTGTGAATATCTTGAGAGAAATACCCAACATCTATTGTTGACCCTACCCGGGAATCAAACCCAAGACCGTGACAGTGATCGGCTGGCGAACTCGCTAAACACTAGCCCAACGAGGCAGTATTGTTATAAGTGTAGTAATATTTAGGTATCTAATATGTATATGTACATATACATAACATATACGTGTTTGTTTGTAATTCTAAATCAAAAACTTTTCATTATACTACATACCGTACAAAAAAAAAATTTAAAATAATACCGGGACTTTCACTGGCAGATACCTAATATTAAGAATTAACTAAGTTACCTTTTATTTTAATCCTCCACGCGAGGCGTAGGATTTTCCATTAAACGGTTGAGTTCTTGTTTATCTACAGGTTACTGAGATAAGGTTGAAGCGCATCAAAGATGTTTTAGTTTTTTTTATTACATGAAAGTAGGAACAATTTAGTCATCCAAGCAAAATAAGCGATTAGCTGGATCGGGACAAAGTCGCGTCGTCTCGTAACATAAAAATATCTGCCATAAACTTATCGTAAAATCGCTAGCGTATTTTATTACAATTACGGAACACGTCATCTATAATAAATACTGCATACAGAATGTACAGGATATGATCAATAATATTTTAAACTAGCTGTGCCCCGCGGTTTCACCGGCGTAGATTTAGTTTCATCCTTATTGTCGCGGAACCCTAATATTTATAATAAAAAAAGTTTAATAATAATCAGTTCAGCCGTTTCAGAGATAACCCGGAACAAACAGACAGACAGAGAAAATTTTTAAATTTGGTTTTCTACAGTCAGTAGCGGTAGCAGTAGTATACTTTCATATGCATTTAGTGAAAATCTGTTATTTTGGAATTACAAACAGACACTTCAATTTTATTTATCTGTATAGATATAGATGTATGTATTAAATCCAACAATCAACAGCACACACTCATACTACCTATATGAATATCATTATCATCTCATATATTGTAGGGGTCGGCACTTGAGTCAACCCCGATATAGCTTATCACCAGGGTTTTATACAAAGTGACTACCATCAAAGATATTTACGTTTATAATAGGTAATCTATACTAATATTATAAAGCTGCAGAGTTTGTTTGTTTGTTTGAACGCTCTAATCTCAGGAACTACTAATCCGATTTCAAAAATTCTTTCAGTGTTGGATAGTCCATTTATCGAGGAAGACTATAGGCTATATTTTATTCTCATAAAAATTAGGGGTCCGTAAGCAAATTGAAATTTGTAACCTAAGGTGTAAAAACGAAAACCTATTTATGCGTACGCTGCAAAAACTATTGATAATAGAACAAAATGATATACTACGGGTTTGTAGGTTTTATTAAGATCTACAAAAAAGTCCGCGAGAGCATATATCTAACTCTCATAGTTTTGTTACAATAACCGCTTTAATGTTCATAAAAATAATTTAATCGCCTGAAGAAAGAAACTACGTTAAATGTGTATCATAATATTATTAATTCTTATCCAAATCAAGCATTATGCTATCAAGGGTATTCATGTAGAAGTAAAATACTGTTTGTTTTATTCCAATAGGACATTGCGTTTAGAAATTATCACGAGTATAAAAACGCAAAGAATTGGTACCTAATAATGAGTTATTTGCCAAAGAGTAATCTCTGAAACGGCTAGACTGATTTTAACGGGACTTTCACTGGCTAATAGCTAATGTTACAGGGAGTACCATGGGCTTTTTATTTATAAAGAAAATTTAGGTTTCCGCGGTAATCAAATTAAATCTACGCGTGTGGAACCGCAGGGCACAGCTAGTCTATATATATAAAAATGAATCCCCATTTCCCTTGGTCACGACATCACGGGTGAACGGGTGGACCAATTTAGATAATATTTTTTTTGTTGTGTTTGTTATTGTCAAGAGATGGTTCTTATGAAAGAAAACAGTAAGAAAATTGCGTGGAAAATTTGAAAATTAAAGTATACTTAAACACCATATAAAATTATTTCTTTCTTCTTAAATCTAACCTTAGCGCTTTGGACAATAATAAAAACTATTTAATATTTACCTTATTTGACAGAATACGTGCTGAATTCTCATAATTAAGACAGGGCAACGTCTGTCGGGTCAGCTAGTAATATATAAATGTATAAAGCTGCAGAGTTCTCGTGTTTGTTTATTTGTTTGCTTGACGGCGCTATTCTCAGGATCTACTGATCCGATTTGAAAAGTTATTGGCTAGATAGTCGATTTACCGAGGAGACTATGGATTATTTCTTTATTTGGATAACAAACAGCTTTTGTATAAAACAGTAAAGTTACAGGCTTTAAACCTTACAAGCCTTCAGTATTCGCAGATAGAAAGGCAACCGTCATGCTAAGACCAATCGCGTGTTAAAAGAAGCGGTATACCAAAGTAACTAAGACGTAGATGAAGTCGCGCGCAGAAGCTAATATTATAATATACCTACACTGAATAAGTAATGGATACATTTATAATGTAAAATGAACGGCGAAATTAGGTACATATCTAAATAAGTGACAGACAATGGTGATTATTCGGGAAACCCGCTCAATAAATCACTTAAAGGTATATTATTATTAATTCAAAATTTACTTCAATGTTTTTATATTCACATTCCTTCGTTTGGATTTTTATGAAAAATAATATGTCTTGTGTAGGTACATGATGTACATGACAATAGCATATATTTTAATACCTAAATATTGAGTGCCGTCATGGTGATTGTTTTAAATAATATTATATTATCATCATGAATCTTATGTTTATATGTAGCTATGTAGCTATTTAGCTATGCCCGCTATGTTGCGTCTTATAACATTAGCTATCTGCCAGTAAAAGTCTCATTAAAATCAGTCCATCCGTTTCGGAGTTAAGCCGGATCAAACAGATTAACAAACACTCAGACAGTCAGAAAGAGAAAAAGAAGTTTTTTTTGATGTGCGTACCGTATGATCTCTCATATTATGTATTTAGTGAAAAGCTGCTAATTTGAAATAACCTGTATAGATTTTTATACCACAGTTACATTATTATAGACTTAAAAAGGCGTGGAGGTTATCTAGTTAAGTCATGTATTTTTGTCGTGTGTACCACCGACAGTAAAAACAATCACAATATTTTCCATTTATAAGTAATGTAGGTAATCAAAATACTTAAGTATGTAGACTTGGCTTTTTTGATATTTTTTTGTCAAGTGATAGGATAGGATACCGATAGTCTAACGCAGAGTGGCGTTCTATTATATTTTTATACATATTGCGCAGCATGATAATATATGTAAAAAAGTCCAAAAGTAAATATTTTAAGTAAGTACCTGCTAATTATCGGCATGAGTTAACCTTAGACCTCGGTTCAATGAAATATCTTGCTGTAAGTACATACCTATTGGTGGTAAAAAAAAAGTGTGTGGTGTAACAAATACCTACTAAGCATTAATTCACGGAGCATGCAGAGGCTTGTTGACTAATGAAAATAATAAAATGAACGTTCTGTTAAAATAATGACTTAGGTATCGTTCTTTTTTATCAATATAATGAATTATGCTAAGGGGTACCTGAACGATAGACGTGTATGTTTCTAGAAAATTTATGACAATGTACGAGTATTATGCGTACCATTACATCTATACAGATGAATAAAATTGAAGTATCTGTTTGAAATTTCAAAATTACTGCTTTTGACTAAATACATATGAAAGTATACACGCTACCGACACTAAAAAACCAAGTTTTAAAAATTTTCTCTGTCTGTCTGTCTGTCTGCTTGTTCCGGTAATCTCCGAAACGGCTGGACGAATTTTGACGGGAATTTCACTGGTAGGTAGCTGATGATTCAAGTAGTAACTTAGGCTACTATTATTTATTAAACATATTAGAATTCCGCGATAGTAAGGATGAAACTAAATCTACGCGGGTTAAACAGCGGGGCACAGCTAGTACTACATAAAGTAGAACGAATAGTTCTGTTTGTGCTATCTGTGGATATGTCATTCGAGATATAGAGAAGTAGTAGGTATCTGAGGATACACTCTACTTTGTAAGAAATATTGTCTACTTCTGCACATAATTATTACGAGGGATATTCGAACGGGCCGTGACCATTCGCGTGCAATACCTTTCTGCAGCTCCAACTTCCGTGTTTAAAGTACTAGTATACTATTATATTGCACTACAATAAACGTTCTACAAGTTCACGAGTCTCCTCATTTCATAACCATAAGGTTGGCAAGATGCTTTATCACCTTAGTTGTATAAAAAGAAGCATAGCATAGAGCCCGCATATCATTTGCGCGTAACCTGCCTTATAAACGACGGAATAGTTGTACCATTAATATACAAGTCCCCTTGATTACAGTACTAGAGTTGATTTCAATCATAGGATATTGATAAATAACACATAGAGGATAAGGTTCTTTAAAACCGACACTCAACGACGAGTGCGACGCTTGATACCTTAGTGAATAACGCGGCAGGGGCCGTCACAAGTTATCAGCGCTCAGCGAAAATGGTTGTGGTGACTGTGCATGTATTTATTCTCGTCCTGCCTTCGAAACGCCGCCATCTGTCGGCCCATAGATGGCACTATTTTGATCCCATAGAAATCTGCGTTTACGTCAACACGGTGACTTGTGACGGCGATCTTAAGAAAATTCGCACTAGGCACTCAGATCATAGATTTTCCTCGTGAAAGAGGTTACGAGGGTCAGAAGATATAAAAGCAGGGGATCAGCCGGGTTGAATCAAGTGCAGACCACGACAATACAATACCACATGTATGTATTGTATATAATAACTTGCTTTGCCCCGCGGTTTCACCCGCGTAGAGTTAATTTCATGAGTGTCCCGCAGCCCTTATGTTTTTTTTTAAGAAAATTAGTCTTAAACTCTCCTTGAAATATCAGCTATCTGCCAGTGAAAGTCCCGTCAAAATGCATCCAACCGTTTAGGCGTGATGCCATGCCGTGACCAATGGAAATGGTGGTTCATTTTTATATTTAAGATTGATGATTGTTATTGATCAGGGAGATGATGATGATAGTTGTAATGAATATATAAATATATTTCAATCGATTTTTACCTAAGACTAGCGACATGCCTCCGCGTTACAGTTCAGTGTACGATTTGTAAAAATACCTTTTTTTTAGAGAAACTCAGCTTTTTTAACGTTTCTCTTATACTATATATTTACATTTTTGCCCATTCGAGTTCATATCCAGTATAAGATCCGTAACGTGAAGGAAGACGAACGTGCTAACACACAAAATAATTATGTATGTAAATAGCGACCTCATGTTCAAAGAAGCCCATTATAACAGAAAATTGTACGGAATCCGAAATAGCTGTGGTTTTTATTATTGTGTTGCAAAATACGTTCAGTATATAAAATCAAATTAAAAAAAATCACATCTCTTATGTAAAAAAATTCTACCAACATTTGTGATTTCTGAAAAAAAAACAAGTTTTGCAAACAATGTATCATTCCTATGTTAGAATACTCACGGAAGTGTATGTATACATTATATTTACCTACATAATACTTAGTGATATAGAAGAAATGAAACTGGAGCCTAAAGCCAGAATTGTACACTAGTTGGGTCGACGAAACATGCAGGGTATTTTTTTTCTAGAAACCTTCATGAGAGCCGTTCTGAGAAGTAATTCAAAGACGTATAGCGCCTAAGACCACGATAGACTTCGATGAAAAGTGGGTGTTGTTATTACAACAGCTCTGACTACTCCTTCGGGGAATTAAAATACGCGTGAGCATAATTATATATGTAGGTATGTATGTTACAAACATACAGTTTGTCATTTTAACTTTAATTTAATGCCTTTGCTATGACTAGTTAAGAAAGGAATGTTGTTGCTTTTGGGGGTTGGTCATCTCAAGTTACACAATTGTATATTGGACTATGTTAAGGATAGATAATTATATGTATATGTGATTTATTTTGTAATCATCAATATTAACAAATATTTTTGAAGTAATAGCTGAGTTTCTCGCTATGAATGCCGTTCGTAAAACTTTTAATATTCATATTCATATATTTATTACCTATACTTCGAACCCAGTTCAGAAAAATTCTGAGGATTTTAAAGCTGATATTTTGAGTTTAATAGATCGCACAAATATCTTTTACTAGCTGTGCCCTGCGGTTTCACCCGCGTAGATTTAATTTGATTACCGCGGAACCCTACATTTTCTTTATAAATAAAATGGTACTCCCTGTAACATTAGCTATTTGCCAGTGAAAGTCCCGTTAAAATCGGTCTAGCCGTTTCAGTGATTACTCTTCGTTCTTCAAATAACTCATTATTAGGTATCTAAACTATAATATTATAAAGAGGAAAAGATTTGATTGTTTTTTGTTTGTTTAAGCTCCGAAACTATTTGACCGATCTTGAAAATTCTTTCAGCAATGGATAGCTACATCATGTGCGAGTAACATATACTATATTTTATCGACGTACTCCCTCGGGAACGGGAACTATGAGGGTGAAACCGCGTGCCGCTAGTATATATATAAATATCTACATTTCAATTATTTGTTACAATTTGTGACCACGGGAGAAGGCTGGACCGATTCGATAAAAAATTTTTGTCGTGTTCGTTATTGTCAGGAGAACGTTCCTATGAAAGAAAAAACTAAGAAAATAGCGTGGAAAGCTTGAAAATTTGAGAATACTTAACCACCATATAAAATTATTTCTTTCTTCTTAAATCTAACTGTGCGCTTTGGACAATACTACTTTTTGATGTAACCTTATGACATTTGACATAGAATTAACAGAACACGTGCTGCATACTCATAATTAAGACAGGGCAACGTCTGTTGAGTCAGCTAGTTATTGTATAAAAGTTAATTTTTTAAAATGGGTTTTGGATGTCTGACGTAAGCGTGCGATTTGTTAGTATGTGCACAAAAGTATTAACGATACTGCCTACCAAATACCAACGAGCAAGTTTCAAGGTAACCAAAGTTCAATAACATATCATCCAGTAGTTTCACCTTTTCGCAGTCAGACAATAATAGCAACTTCAACGGTGAGCAGTCAACGTAGGTCTAAAAAAATTCAAGTATAACAAGGAAATGCCTTCAATGAATTAAATTCGACTCCATATCTATACAAATAAATAAAATTGAAGTGTCCGTTTGTAATTCCAATATAACAGCTTTTAATTAAATGCACATGAAAGTATATACGGCACTGACATATAAAAACTATTTGTAAAGTGTTTCTCTGTATGTCTGTTTGTTCAGGGTAATCTCTGAAACGACTGGGCCGTTTTTAACGGGACTTTCACTGACAATATATAATTATATATAATATGATACAAGGAGTAAATGAGGCTACTTTGATTTAACAAAAACATTAGGGTTCAGCGGGCCACTCATGAAATTAAATTTACGCTGGTGAAACCGCGAGGCGCTGGTGAAACTAAGTAGTTTTAATAGCGTAAATAAAAGCGTAAATTAAGTAGATTCTCAAAGACAAAAAATAAGAAGGTAAATAATTAACTCAGCTCCCTAGGTATAAACTAAAAAAGAAAAATACTTACATATAAAGTTAGAAAGCAGAATTTTATATTTTCTTTGCAGTTCAAATTGTCCAGTGCGCAATTGAATAAACAGCATAATTAGTATATTTTCTAAACTTTAGTCTTTTATTGTCCACCTCACACATAATATGCGTTGAAAGAACACTAGCGATTGTTTGAAGTAAGAAACAAAGTCACATGTTTAAAAGTTCTGTCAGTACGAGTAAGTATACACGAATGGTGATCACAAAAGTTCGTCTGGCGAGAGTTGGTTTCCCGCCGATCCGGGCGGCTAGAGGGGCGTGCGGCGCTAGCGAGCATATTCTACCGACTACCCGTGGCTCACGTACGGAACACTCATTGCGTATCAAGATTTTTCTTTTCGATTATTAAACTGAAAGTCTATCCCGCCCCGGGTAAGAAATTTTCACAAAGCTTTTATAATCTTCATGAACAGTTTTATAATGAAAACTAGCTGTGCCCCGCGGTTTCACCCGCGTAGATTTTAATTTCATGGTTGCCCGCGGATCCCTTATATTTTATTGAACTGTTGCAGTTACAAACAGACACTTCAATTTTATTTATCTGTAACTGTAAAACTACTTATTCAGTTAGGCTCGGTCCTAAAACTAACCTGCTGAGAAAAACTAGAAATAAACTCATCAAGTTTCTTACGTCTTTATCTCTATTTAAACATGTGTACATATTTATACATACAGATAAATTAAATTGAAGTGTCTGTTTGTAATTTCAAATTAACAGCTTTTCACTAAGCGCATATGAAAAGATTTACTCAAATTCAATCAAAAGTCAAAATTTATTAAATTTGGGAAGCGCCTAAGACGCCTTCCTGTTTTCTGTGACCTATCAAAAGATTTTTATTGCGTGAGCTATATTTAAGCTAAACACAGACGGACTTTGTCGTCAGTTTTTATATTGACAAGCAGATAGGTATTATGTTTTGAAAAACGATGAAAAATGCATGGTAAGCTTTTAACGATGTACTATAACCACATTGTATTGTATACTCAAGATTCCAATGAATAAGATTCAAGATTCAAATGAGGTAAATATTTATTTATATGAGGTGTTGTAATAACAACACCCACTTTTCATCGAAGATGATTAAGTAGGTACCTACGTGACAGATGGTGCTGGCCGCTGTGATTCGAGCTTGCGTCGCTTGCATAGCAGGCGACTGCTCAAACCCCACGGCCACTACGACTCTTTTATATTTATTTTTGACATTTTATATGTGAAAACATAATTTTACCTACACCTTTCTTGCCTATCTCTGCATCACCCAAGGGTTGACTGGTCCCTAGGAAATTCCTATTACATTTAACTTCGCAAAAAAAGTATCTTTAACCATTACAGTAAACAATCATCATCTCTCTGTCATTATCCCATGTCTTTTGAGTCGGCACTTGATTCAACCCGATGTGACTGATCACCTGATTTTTATATGAAGCGACTGCCATCTGCAATCAACCATTATAAGTAGATAAAATTAAATAAAAATGTATCTATACTAAAGTCTGTTTGTTATTTCATAATTACACTTTGCATTAAATGTATATGAAAGTAGATACGGCATACCAACTTAAACGGGACTTTAACTGGCAGGCAGCTGATGTTTCAAGGAGTAACTAGGAGGGCTACTTTTATTTATTTGAAATATTAGGGTTCCCCGACAATAAAGATGAAACTAAATCTACGCGGGCGAAACCGCGGGGCTCAGCTAGCTAGCTAGCTATAATATAAAATTGTCATCTTTCCGTCCGTCTGTCTTTTTGTTCCGGTTAAGTTTAAGTATATATATATAAATATAAGATTTGGCGAGTTAATGCCACCTATGAAATTAATTCTACGCGGATGAGACCGCGTGGTACAGCTACTAACAACTAAGAATTGAAAACTTCCGATAAAATACAAAAAATGTGAAGTACTGCGATCTTATTTTAAACTTTGACTACGTACGATCATGACAAGCTGGCAGTTTTAGATAAAACTAGCTGTGCCCCGCGGTTTCACCCGCGTAGATTTTATTTCATGGCTGCCCGCGGGTCCCTTATGTTTTTTAAAAATCTAAGCAGGCTAAGTTACTCCTTGTAACATTAGCTATCCATCAGTGAAAGTCCCGTTAAATCCGTCCAGTCGTTTCGGAGATTACCCGGAAGAGACAGACAGACAGACAGACAGAGAAAAAATTTAAAAATTGGTTTTTCTATATCAGTATCGTGTATACTTTCATATGCATTTAGTGAAAAACTGTTATTTTGCAGTTACAAACAGACACTTCAATTTTATTTATCTGTATGTATAGATATATATTTTTAGTAATTCTGAATTGCATCATTAAGCTTAATTATAATGTATGTTAGATATTTTGTAGTGTAACAACAAATGGCAAATATTCAAAGAAAAGGTCAAAACAATATCTGCTCGTTAAAACGACCGCCAACAGAATAATCCCGGCCACGTGATCTTAATTCTAGCGGGTTTCGGAAGCAAATATCGAATTACAGATTAACCAATTTAATTAGAGAGTTGACGACCACAACTACCATGACATATCATACGGCCGAAACTGTATAAAATGGTTAGATGATATTATTCTGCACCTGACTGGGTGTATAGTAGCGTTGAGCAGTGTAGTAACTGCGTGGGAGGCTATTTCTGCTTTATTTAGAAAGAGAAAATGAAATGAAAAAAATTTATTGATGATGTATGATTTGCTATGATACAAGTACGATTGATTTATAAAACATTTCGTATGGCTGCCGAGATTACCAAAAATCTGTTTTCTGAAATGTTCCATGTCGCACATACTCCCAAAAACGTTTCGCAGGCACCTAGTAGATGCTTCAGCGCTTGTTACGCTGCACTGGCGGGAATGGCTTTTCGCATGTTACCTTCTGCCTTGCTTTTCCCCGACTACAACAAAGCAAAAAGGAGGATTATGATACTATATCATGATAGGAGGAAGAGTGAAAAAGTATATTTGTAACAAAATAAACAAAATCTCCGTGAGCCATTAAGCAAACAGTCTGAATATCAGATATATTGATACGATAGAATTCCTTAAAAAAAAATAAGTTTCGAAAATTCGGACAGGTCACAAAATTAAATTATTGTTTACGAATTCAAAATAATTTAATCTATCAATTTGATGCGATTTGATAGCGAATGGATTATGAATTCGAAAACATAATATCAGATTTTTTTTCCTCTGGAAAAAATTACAAAAACTCATATTTTTTACGAAATTCTTAATTGCTATGATAAAAAAATCTTGGTGACTCTAACTCAATATGCCAGATATTATGAGAAAACGATACAATAAACGATTTTCTGGATGATTGAAGTCTACGAATCTCACGATTGAATTATGTTGTGTGGTAGGTATAATAGAATATTTGCCTCGATGAATATACATTTCTGCCGAATCTTGCAACATCGCGTGTAATGCCACATGTGATATCCCTGGTACTTGAAACGAACATAGGTTGCAGCAACGACTTAGCTACCATCATGTAATTGGTGGCCTGCTCGTTTGCCACCTTAGTTACATAAAATAAATCTAATAATGTAAATAATATAAATCTGTACTATTTAATAGAGTACTAGCTGTGTCACTTCACTTCACTTCACCTGCGTAGATTTTAATTTGATAGATGCCCGCTGAACCCTTATGCAATTTTTCACTTATTTATTTTTTATTTATTTTATTAAGGAAAACCAACGGCGTTATAACAAAATATGAACTAGTCGTAAAACAGATTGATAGTAAGGCTAATAATAGGATTTCCACGAGTTAACAATATATAGTAGGTTACGAAACACGAACATGCACTTTGTATACATAAATGACAGTTAGTTATATTATCCTAAGTACAAAAATCACAACTAATTATAATCTTAATTAACTTAAGAAAATAAAACCAAGAGAACTAACAAAACGAAATAACAACTTAACACTAGATCGACTTTGAAACAATATAATAATAATAATAAACTTAAATAATATAATAATAAACAATATCTCAATGGGCAGAACACCCCTGCACAACAAAAAAAAGTGATGATATTTTAATGAGGATAGTGGGCCTAATTACAAACTTAGGTCCGAGCTTTCTGAATAATCTTACGTACATGAGCCCTAAAAGTTCCCTTTGAATACCTGAACAGGTCTATGTCAGCGAAATTAGTTTATTAAAATATAATTACTTAAATAAAAAATAGTATTACTTAAATAAAAGTAACCTAAGTTTCTCCTTGTTACATTAGCTACCTGCCAGTTTAAGTCCCGTTAAAATCGCTCCCGCCGTTTTGGAGATAACCATACAGGAATAGACAGACAGAGAAAAAAAAAAATTGTTTTGTATTTCAGTATCATACAAACTTTCATATACACTTACTGAAAAGCTGTTATTTTGGAATAACAAACGGACACTTCCATTTTATTTATTTGTATAGAATGTACGTATATAGATTGGAGTCGCAATTTCCATACAAAATAATTTTGTCTGATCGGCTTTCACTAATTTGTAAGTCGTAAGAGTAGAACTCCGATGGGTTGACTGCTAAAAACATATTACTTAGATTTAAATACAGTACAGTAGTTGAGAAAAGTCAACATTTTGTAAGTCTGCAAAAATTGTAATCCTAAGTGAAGCGAGGGAACTCGTCTTTTATTTATTCTAGTTTCAAGGCGCTTATTTATTTTTCTAAAACTTTCACGTTTTAAGCGGTTTGTCCGTTGAATTTAAAAAGAAGACCAATAGAGAAATATTATAAATTATTATTTTTAAGTACATCGTAAATTTTCATAATGCATTAGTGGAAAGCTGGTTTGTAATTCAAATTAACATAATTACAACTAGACATGTGTTTACGTCTGGATTTTTTGGATTGAAGACTTTAGATGCTTTAACCGCTTTACAAAACAAGAGTAATTTGAGTAAATACTCTCATGATTTTCTACCGTAGTGGTCAGTGATCCTGGTTTAAAGGTCACGGCGACGTCCCTCTATAATGGTTGATGAGGGCAATGGCTGACATTCGCGACATCCTACATATGAACAGGTGCGCCTGTGGGGCTGTTCATCTCAAGGTGTTATAAATAACTTACTGTTATTATATTTGTTATCTTTAACAATTTCTGTGTCAGTTTTTTCTGTATTATTAATTATTAGCGATTGTTCATATAACTAAATGTAAAAAATAAAATATTTTATTCTATACTGACTGTGTCCCGTGGATTTGCCCGCGTAGAGTTGATTTCATGGGTGACCCGCAGAACCCTAATGTTTTTTATATATAGATAAACAAAGTTGAAGTGTCTGTTTGTAATTCCAAAATAACAGCTTTTCACTAAATGCATATGAAAGTATACACGCTACAGACACTAAAGACAGACAAGAAAGTCCCGTTAAAATCTGTCCAGGCGTTTCGGAGATTACCCGGAAAATACATGCAGACAGACAGAGAAAAAAAAATCAAATTGTTTTATTTTTAATGTCAGTATCGTAAGTATATACTTTTATGTACATTTTGTGAAAAGCTGTTAGTTTGGAATCGCAAACAGACACTTCAATTTGCCGATAGCATTTGAGGACATGCACAGTTTGCAGTATTCGTCTTTTTCATTACGATTTTTAAAAATTCTTACCAGTGTTCCACTGTGTGTTCGACTAGAGAGAGTAGGGTCGGTTTCCGAAACGGTCACTAGCGTCTCTCTGATGCTGATACCTTTACCAGAGTACACCTTGACAATCCGGCTCGAAGGACCACACCGATATACACGATAGAGAGTATGGATTTGGGAGCAGTAAATATCAAGGCGGGCTGACACATCAATACTTTATTAAATTTAAAGTAACAAAATACACTAATAAATACCATAAACAATATGTACATCAAAATAGAGCTCAGTAATTATATAACTAATAACGTTACATGTGTACAGTTCCAAAATACTACGTATAATTATTCAAGTTCTTCAAAAATATATAAGACCAAGGCAATATAAATAGGTACAGGGTTATTTTAACAGTGTGAGAAGTTCGATTAATAAGAGGCCTTTTAGAGGGAATAGTTTCTATGGAAACACAGGTTGTTTTTTCTGCGAAAATCGTTTTGATATAATATTTGTTTATATTATATTATCAACCAAGAAGCAAAGTAATTGGAAAATCTATGTATCTATACATCTACATCCATATCCATACAGATAACTTAAATTGAAGTGTCTGTTTGTAAGTAAAATAAACTAAATCTGAAAGTATATACGGTACCGACCGACGCCATAAAAGAAACAATTTTTTTCTCTGTCTGTCAATACTTCTGTTTGTTTCGGATAATCTCTAAAACGGCTGGACCGATTTTTACGGGACTTCACTGCCAGGTAGCTGATGTTTCAAGGAGTAACTTAGGCTTTTAATTATTAAAACTACAAGGGTGCCGCAACATGAAGCATGAGTTTAAATCTCTCTACGCGGGTGAAACCGCGGGGCACAGCTAGTAATAATAATAAAATCTAAGCAAATGGACATGCCAGTAAAAAGTTAATTAACTAACATACGGGCGGAATGTCAGTGTAATAAGAACGCAGGAATGTCACAGTAGACAACAAATACAGCGCTTTACTTTAATACACGTTCAATTTTGTACTAAGTACCTCGCATAAAATTACTTAGAACACACATCATAAGTGTTGTTCACGTTAAACAATTTAATGCATTATTTAAAGCACTTATGCTATAAAAAACACTTAATTATCTACATTTAAAAATCTTCAATCCGTTCAGCATTATGTGAAAGAATACTGGACGGTATTACACTATTTTGATGGTACGAACAACTCTCTTTAATAATAATGTATTAAATCTTTGTTAATGTCATATGTACCTACATGTAGCCCTACCAGGTAAACAGGTAATAAGATGATATCACATGATGGTGTGTAATCATCTTATATAAATTGTTATATTATAAATAAAATAGGTTAATTATCTCGGGGTCTGAAGCAGACATAATAAATGGTTTAAATTGTTCTTGATAACATCATTATAATAAAATTCCTTTTATAATAACAGACATTTTAATATTATATAATGTATTAAAATTTAAATGAAAACAATCACAGCTATTATTATTTGTTTTATAATGATATTGATATTAAGGTTGTTTGATGAAGGCTTAGAGGAGCGTACCTACTCAATCGATTTACCGAGTTTACTTTTGGGACCGGGACCGCAGTTCCAACCGCGGGGTATTCCTCGGATCGCACCAAATTTCTTAAAAGCTTCAAAATGGGTGGATTTAATAATTTATTTACAATTTTTGAAGGACTAATAGGGCCGCGTTTGTGGTCTGCGAAGCCGTTGTGGAATTCATAATTATTTTGACGTCCGCGTGTTAGTTACGTAGATATTTAAGGTGAAACAACACATCACGAAGAGATCTGCCGCTATAATCACTAAGGTTTCTCAGCGTCGAACTCAACGACGAGCGTAGTTTTCAATCATAGGAAATTTAAAACAACGTCAATCATAGGAATTTTATTTATTTATTTATTTATTTATTTAGAAACAAACGGTCATACATATTATTACGTGATTAACAGTAAGTATACCAGGAAACAGACCTATAGTTTCCTAAAGTTAAAACAAAGATATACTTATAAACTAAAATATAAACAGTTAAAACAAACAATTAAAATACTTACGATAGTGCATTACAATTATGAGTAGGTAAATATCTGGAAAAGGTTATAACTAAAATATATAACAAAAGAGAAAAATTATATAACTAGTTCTAATTAGATGTTAAATACTTGTTTTAATGAAGTAATAGAAGTACAGAAAATATCTACATCTTCTAATCTGTCACTCTTGTTGTAAATTTTAAAACGACACTCGCTGAACGACAAGTGCGATGCTGAGAAACCTTAGTGAATAACGCGGCTGGGGCTTTACCATAAGTAAGACATAAGTGTGACAGTGACAGATGTCTACAAATAATACACATCTGTCTCTTAATATGAATCAAAGTATGCATACCCCCTGCATGACTGACAAATTAAATAAACATACTCGTATGGGAAGTGTCTGAAATGGAAATGCACTCACGTCACTCTGTAACGCTAGCAATTACACGATCATGGACCCTTGTGAAACGCGTGACCTTACATTCATTCTCAGGAGTTAGAACTCAACCCAACTCATTATAAAGGACACTACTTTCGCACTATCCTGTCTACAACTTCTTCCATTTCAATTTTAATCTTATTGAGTGTTTGTTCGATCTTATGAAATGTCTTAAATTTTAGTTCAACGTTTTGTGTTTTCTCCACTCAGATGAATACGTGGAAACTATTACTAAGTGGATTAAGGTTGTGTTCGCGTATTTTTTTTTTCAGTATTTTTATTAAGTACCTATGAATAATTTATTTTATGGTAGTTGATTTTAATATACAGTTATTCACTGTAAGAAAAAAGGCGTAAACTGTAAGGGAAGGTTTTATTTTCTTGAATTATAAGAATAAAACAATTTATATGGTAGGTAGGTAATATAAAAAAAAACACGAGAAGAAAATACAAAAGCAAACAAGTGATCTATTGATCTTACTTAGATGACTTAGATGAGTTTCTCAGAAATATCTGAGAAACTCATCTAAATCAGTCAGGACTCTGAATGTTATATCTATACAGCAATATACAGATAAATAAAATTGAAGTGTCTGTTTGTAATTCCAAAATAACAGCTGTTCACTAAATGCAGATCAAAGTATACACACTACTAACACTAAAAATCAAGTTTTAAAAATTTTCTGTCTGTCTGTCTGTTTGTACCGGGTAATCTCCGAAGCAGTTGGACTGATTTTAACGGGATTTTCACTGGCAGGTAGCTGATGTTTAAAGGAGTAACTTAGGCCTTAGACTTTTATTTATTAAAAATATTAGGGTTCCGCGACATGAAGCATGAAACTAAATCTACGCGGTTGAAACCGCGTGGCACAGCTAGTCTATACATATACGGATAAATGAAATTGAAGTGTCTGTTTGTAATACCAAATTAACAGCTTTTTACAAAATGTGTATGAAAGGCTACTGACATCAAAACACAAATTTTTACTATAGAGGTTCTTTTTATACTCACCAAAGAGGAGGTTATCAATTCGACTGTATGTTATTTTTTTATGTTTGTTTGAATCTTTTATTTGAATGGTGATGCTTTCCAAGTGATCAAATTTTTTTTGGTTCAGTTTTGAATTGAAGGTGGCATCCATGAGAATGGCGACTATTGCGTTTGTTAATTATTTTCATTGAGTATTTAAAGCACAATGTTTTAATGAAGGTGTGGAGTCGATCTGATGATGGAGCCGAAAGACAGACTAAGGAACTCCTCAACGACTGCAAGTACCTAATGTTTGGGATTGAAAAGAAACAGCGCATTATTGACAAAGATATAACAGTTAATTTTTTTTATTTACTTTAAATTTAAGTTGTACATTTATGGTAAGTACCTACTCTTAATATTAATATAATAAGTACCTACTCGGGATGAATGAATTCTGTCAAGCTCTTCACGACCTAACCCCTAATTTTTAAGATGCAAAGCCTTATAAAGATTAAATAATATATATTTTATCAAGGTATACAGATACATAAAATTTAAGTTTCTGTTTGTAATTGCAAGTTAACAGTTTTTCACTAAATACTTATGGAAGTATTTCCGCTAATTACATAAAATAAAACAATTTAGAGAATGTTTCTCTGTATATGTTATGTCTGTACCTAAATAAATAAAATTAATTTGAGGTCGATGCTAATGATTCGGATCCATCCACCCGAGTATTTATATTATTAAAATAAATTAATAGCTTTTCGGTCAACCGCCAAAGTTAATTCTACAATCGATCCCGTCAAGAGACATTTTATCGAAAAACAATTTCAGTGGCGGCAAGCCGGTTTAGTCCTGGAGCAGGAAAAACGGGATATCATGAAGGAAAGTCGAAAAATCTCAAGTCCTTTGTCATCCAATATAAAACAAGATCAAAATGGTTCTAAGAAATATGATAGGGACCTCAAAATATTATTGCTATTTGATTCGGTTCCAATTCGAAGAAATATTTAACTGTATATTCAATACACACAATGCAAAATGTTAAGCATCTTAAAAACGTCTCGAGTCTTTGAGACTTGAGATCTTTAGTACTCTGCTGAAGCCTTTATAATGGTTTAATTAAGTAACCATCCATTCTTAGTATTTTTAATTTAATGCCAAACATTGAGCCATACGTATTAATATAAAAAAACCTTAATACAATTTCCCATTTGGATAATTAACGGGAGGTATTTAAATATTAGCAATTGGAGTCGGACACAATATTTAAGAAAACACGCAGCAATTAATTTTTGTTTCCTCCACGAGCATTGCTCAAGTATATTGCGTAGGCGCTTATATTTTCATATAATATGTTTAATAATATTTTTAACACCACACTGAAATTTGCATAAACTCTGATTTTGGAAGAATGAGTTTGGAGATTGGAGAATTACGTTTGCTTATAGATATTTTAGTGCGTAGAGCCGGGTTCTGGTTCTTCTGTCAGCACTTCGGAGCCATCTCCATTGCGGCGGGCACGGTTCATTATCATCGTCGGAGTCGCAGCTTTCACTGAGAACAATAGAAATTACCTTAACTTCATATCCCTATTTTTTTGTGAAATAGAAGATAAATTATTGTCTTAGAAATTTAAATATATTAACTGTTCGATTGAATAGTTCTCCCGGTCAATCTCCAAAAATAGCAAACAAGCCAGGGTTCGGCAGTATCATCTGTGTGTTTTTAGTCTTGGATACTATATCTATTGTTATAATAACTACTGTAATGAAAGTGGTCTTAACCTGGTTTGAAGCAGCATTGAATCAATCAAGCCGATCCCTCACTAATATCAGCAAATAATCTTGATGTTTGACAAAGGCAACCGAACGCCAAATAGGAGACCACTGTCCGAATAATTGCAAGACAGAGTTCAAATGAAGTCAATCGGTGCAAATAACGAGGTGAACTAGATTTATGAATTTGATTATTCGCAACGTTGAGTGGATGTAACAACACAATTAATCAACAAATTACGATGAATTTATTTATTCATTCGAATTATTATTCAATTTCCTAGAAAATTATGAAATTGTCAAGCCACAACCCACTTCACTCGGTATATTCAAATAAAAATTAAGTATATTTATTCTATTTTACTACCTACTTACACATTTATATTACAAAAAATATGCTAGATAAGTGCAGGCTCAGTTTCTTTTACCAATAGGTACTTAATACTTAATACCTACATAATTCCACTTCTAACAACAAGTAACGTTTAAGAAATACTAGTTGCTGAATGGAATTCGATCATACATGCATATGCTCAAGGCTGTATTCCCCGAAAGGGTAGGACTTTTCACCGCAGACGATAATTTGTCAATGACACAGTCGTTGAATTACTTGAAATTCGTAATGTTTTTTAATAGTGGAAAGATTCTTGGGAACATACGATCGTAGGCCCATCCGATCCTGGCAAAGATGTCGATGAAGTTGGTGGAGATGTTGAAGCGACCCAGCTCGGAGGTGCGGTAGTCCCAGGGGAACACGTGGTGATAGTTGTGCCAGCCCTCGCCGAGCGCCGCTAGGCTCACCAAGCCGTTCTCAACAGATTTGATAAACCTAACAGAGGTGATACAACACAAAAGCTTATTATCTTCAACCAATACTAGCTATGCTTCTCTTCTCATAAAATGTAGTCATTGCCAATTGTATAAAATTGATCGCAGTTAATGACTTAGAAACTGCAGTAGAAACGTCAAATATTGTTGGTGACGATAGCGAGTATCGATTACAAAAACGGTGCAAAACTCGTAATAGAGGTACTGTATATCACGAGTTTGCCACCGTTTACCAAATCTATACTCGCTAGCGTCTCCAACGAATATTCGTTAGAGAACTTGTGCTGCGGCTCCTAGCGGTGACGTGAAGAACTAAAATATTTTTCATACAAATTCTGTCGACGAAATTGAGTATAGATTACGAAAACAGTGCAAATCTCGTATTTAAGGCACTGGAACGCCACCACTTGTACCGAACGCTTTGGATAGTAGAGCTGATTCTCCACATGCTTGAAAAAATAAGAGGTTTCCGTGACCTGTCTTCATTATGGCCAGTCGTATAAGCCAGAATTTCATGAAGGCATGCCATAATGCTATATCATCATCTCCCTGGCCTTATCCCATGTATTTGGGGTCGGCACTTGATTCAACCCGATGTGGCTGATCACCTGATTTTTATACGAAGCGACTGCCATCTGACCTTCGTAACCCCTTTTTTTAGAGGAAAATCGGCAATCTGGGTTAAACCAGTTGTCAGACTTTTTCAGGCCTCTGACTGACCTGTAACGATTGCCAAAGATGTTAAATTGGCGGCATGCCATAATGCTATAATTCTTTGTAAATATGACACCTCTGATAATTTGGAAGAATTTTCCCAACCTACTGCAATAAATTCTGCAGACTGTGATAAGTATTATGGCTTATCATGACGTGTCATAACTCCATTAGGTATCTCAATAGAGTCTTCTGATATTTTGCAGACAAATTCAGTATGTACCTATAGTTGCCGGTATAAATAGTAGCATTCAGGATTAATTTATACCAGTTTATATGTAACTAGCAGTGCCCGCAGACTCCGTTCCGCGTTAGAAATATTTTTGTCCCGACCCGTTTGTCCCGCGTAATACTTACTTCAGGTTAAAAGATGCAGAATTAATTTTGGAAATTATAATAGGATTGTCACCTCCACAATAACGTGGCTTTCTATTGGTGAAATAATTTTGTAAATCGGTTAGTAGATGCAGAAATTAACCCTTACAAACGTTACGTCCTTATACAATTATATGGCTTACGAGCTGTGCCCAAATTGTGTTCAAATTTAAGGTTGCCCGCGGATTCCTAATAATTAAAAAAAATCTAAGTTGTTTTTAAAGCCTAAGCTACTCCTCGTAATATTAGCTATCCGTCAGTGAAAGTCCCGTTTTGGAGAGATTACCCGGAACAAACAGACTGACAGACATAAAGAGATTTTTAAAAAAAATTGGTTTTCTATGTCTGTACCGTGTATAGATTTCCACACATCCATCATTTTGTTACCACCACCTCCACGGCTTTTGTTTTGGTGTCCAATGAATTCACACGACTAAATATATTTATAAAAATATTATAGTTTATTAAATAGTATAGATATAGATGAAACGCAATGCTGACCTGTCATAAGGCTTATTGCCCCAGAGGTGCGCGAAGCTGTTGACGCAGAAGGCGATGTTGAGCGTGATAGTGAAGCGCATCACGAAGCTCACCACGAAGCTGGTCACTAGCGACTCCTGCCACAGGTACCACGGTATCCACGTCGGCAGCACCACGTTCAACAGCCCAAACAGCGGAATGAACAACCTACCAATAAATAAATTAATTGAGAAATAAATTCTTACGAAATCAATTCTTTGAGCTTATGAGACAAAAATATAATGGAATTAAGCCTACGGAATTAAGGTACTTTTTTGTGCAGAGCAATCAATTCAATAATATATAAATAGTCCCTTAACATCACAAAAAGTCTAGATCCTATAATATGGTTTCCAAGCATAAAATAATTGAATTTAAATAAAATAATTGGTGAAAATTGGGTCTACAAACCTAACTCTTCGAGGATGCCTCTATGAAATCAAACGTGTAAGGTGGCCTTAGTATAATGGGAATCAGGCGTGTAATACAGGTACACAGACATATACAGGTGCCGTGACATGTGATGAACACTCAGCGATAGAAGTGGGGGTAATAGTGCATGTATTTTATTCGCGTCACGCCATACAGAGAGACAGAAAGGCTCATAAAATGACAACTGCGCATTTAAGGTCAGTGGGCATAATTCGTGATGGTTCCTGTAGTGTACTGAGTGTGTAAGTATTAATAATAATAATAATAATGTATTTATTACTAAAATTATTACAAAGGTTGCCTTATAGTACTTAATTAAAGTAATACAGCTAGTTGATTACTATAACTTCCTACACTAGGCAAAGCCTGTCCCGCAGGAAGCTTTAAGGGAGTGTTGCCTTTAAGCTTATAATATGGCAAAAACAAAAGTATGGTAGTTAATTTTACTAAACTTTATAGTAAGTATAGTTTTAAATTAAGCAGAAAAACATAGTAAGTACAGGAATAAGTAGTAGACAAGACACGTGTGGTAAGAATTCTATTTAGCAAAGAACAATCAAATCTACTCACAGTTTCTGTATTCTAACAACAGGATCGGCCATGAGGTCGGTGGAGGTGATCCTCAGGGCTCGGCGGCGGTCCTCGACGGCGGGGTGCGGCGTGAGCACCAGCCAGCCGACATGTGCGAACCAGAATCCTCGGCGCACGTCGTGCGGGTCCGCCACCGTCTCCGTGTACTTGTGGTGCACGCGGTGGTCCAGCGCCCATGTGTAAATGTCACGCTGAAACAAAATCATCCATACACGCCGCTGATCCCAGGGTATGTATGTAGGTCATTGTAGGCTGTATACATTGCAGTCGGAGATACACGAACTAACATAGGATTTAAGTGTAATAAAATATACCGTACTAATACCGTTGTAATAGACCGATTAAAACACAATAACAACCAGCAGTGGATCAGATTAGGGTATATGACCGAAATAACTAATATTCGACATGCCTAAACTCTTTCTAAATTGAAATATTTATGGTGTGTTCAAATATTTCATTAATTTGTATAAAATCTTACAATTTTTGTTGTTATCTATACTAATATTATAAAGCTGAAGAGTTCGTTTGTTTGTTTGAACGCTCTAATCTCAGTAACTACTGGTCCGATTTCAAAAAATCTTTCAGTGTTGGATAGTCCATTTATCGAGAAAGGCTATAGGGTATATTATAATTTCAAAGTAATTAGGGATCCGTAAGGAAATGCGATTTTGTAACCTAAGGTGTAAAATTGAAAACCTATTTATGCGTACGCTGCAAAAACTATTGACAATAGAACAAAATGATATACTACGGGTTTGTAGGTCTTATTAAGATCTACAAAAAAGTCCGCGAGAGCATATATCTAACTCTCATAGTTTAGTCACAATAACCGCTTTAATGTTCATCAAAACATTTTAATCGCCTGAAGAAAGAAACTACGTTAAATGTGTATCATAATATTAATTCATATCCAAATTAAGCACAATGCTATCAAGAGTATTCATGTAGAAGTAAAATACTGTTTGTTTTATTCCAATCGGACATTTCGTTGAGAAATAATCACGTTTATAAAAACGCAAAGAATTGATACGTAATAATAATGAGTTATTTGCCAAAGAGTAATCTCTGAAACGGCTACACCGATTTTAACGGGACTTTCACTGCCAGATAGCTAATGTCACAAGGAGTAACATGGACTGTTTATTTATAAAGTAAATTCAGGGTTCAACGGGAATCAAATTAAATCTAAGCGGGTGAAACCGCAGGGCACAGCTAGTTTAATATATATACATACATATGCTCACGCCTGTATTCCCGAAGTGGTAGGCAGAGGTGTTGTAATAACAACACCCACATTTCACCGAATATGATTGAGTGCCAACGTGAGAGATGGTGAGTCTATCGCCGTCTCAGGCACTATGTATACGTCAGTGAATTACTTCTCAGACTTGCGTCGCTTGCGTAGCAGACGACTGCTCTAACCCCAAGGCCACCACGGCTCTTTTTATTTATACTATATAAAAAAAATCAATGTTATGTCTAACTTTATAAACATACATAATAATCAACACGTAGTCTAAGCCGATGGTCTTAGAGACGTTGTGACGAGAGAGAAGTTGTGAGTTGTGATCACCTACACCATATAGAATAGGTTTGCTTAAATTCCCACTAAGACGGTGAAAAGATATGAAAGTTGTGATGATAATGATATAAGTAAGCTGTAAACTTTATATGCGCATCAAGTTACTAGGCTGGCATGATTAAATGCTGTCATTTGAATTTCGTATGGTTGAAACCGTCCCTCGTCGTCACGTCGCTGAGAAACCTTAAAAATAACGCGGCGGGTCACCTACAGACATCATTATCATTCATTTCAGCCGACAGACGCCCACTGCTGGTTATAGGTCTCCCCCTACGATCCCCACAACGACCGGTCTTGTGCTTCCCACATCCAGCGGGTTCCCACGATCCTCACCAGGTCGTCGGTCCACCTCGTTGGGGGCCACACACATTGCGCCTGCCGGTACGCGGTCGCCACTCAAGGACCTCTAGGCCCCATCGGCCATCGGTTCTACGAGCGACGTGTCCCGCTCACTGCCACTTGAGTTTTGCGATTCATCGAGCTATGACGGTTACTTTGGTCCTCCTGCGGTTCGTCGCGGGTCCGATTCCCGTCATGGGAAACATTTCATGTGAGTTGTGACACACATGTCATGTGACGAGAAATTGTGTCCGCCTTGTGCCTGATATGTATTTTTTTATGTATGAATGAACAAAAAATAGTATTAAAGTCTATTAAATATTTATATATAACTGTGCGATAGCTTTGCTACGCGGTTTCACCCGCGTAGATTTAGTTCATCCTTCCTGTCGTGGAACTCTATTAATTTTTAATAAATAAAAGTAGCGTAAATTACTCCTTCAAACAACAGCTACCTGCCAGTGAAAGCCGTTAAAATGGGTCCAGCCGTTTTAGGGATTACCCGGAACAAACAGACAGACAGAGATGTCAGTAGCGTGTATACTTTCATATACATTTAGTGAAATGCTGTTATTTTATCATTACAAACAGACACTCCAATTTTATTTATCCGTATAGATGTATAGATTATCTATTAAATAGACCCATACTAAGCAATTAGTATGGGTCTATTCCCAAAAGTATGTGAACATTATTTATTTATAAAAATATAAATCTATAAATTATGTTATTTTTATTAATTATTCTGATTTAGCTCAGAACGCCGAAAATAGATACTTCGACTCTTTGTGTTACGCAGGAGAATATTATTCATGTCAATACGTCTATTTATTCATTGCTGTCGTCGTTATCAGAGCATTCGTTGGAATACTTATGGCTATGTTTATTTAATGATATTTTATTTAGTGTTGTCCCAAGGCTACGGCGACAGTTACCGTGGCGGCGCGGAGCGGCTACGGGTCAGACTGAATTGACTCCATTTAACGTAACCATGTACCTACTACTAGCCTACTTATACGATGATATTTATTTCTAGCTGTGCCCCGCGGTTTCACCCGCGTAGATTTAGTTTCATCCTTAGTGTCGCGGAACCATAATATTTTTAATAAATAAAAATTGCCTAAGTTACTCCTTGAAACATCGGTTACTTGCCAGTGAAAGTCCCGTTAAAATCGGTCCATCCATTTCAGAGATTACCCGGAACAAGCAGACAGACAGTCAGACGGGGAAAATTTTTAAAACTTGGTTTTAAAATGTCAGTAGCGTGTATACTTTCATATGCATTTAGTTAAATACTGTTATTTTGCAATTCCAAACAGACATTTCAATTTTATTTCATCTGTATGTATATATGTATAGATATAACTAACTTACACATATATTACTTCAATTTACTGTTATTGATTTAAAGATTTATGACTTTTGTTATTCCTATATATGTATAAGAGTAGCACCCTAGTCAGGGTGGTTCGCGCTGGCTAGTGTATCAGCAAGGGACTATAGCAAGAGTACCAGAGACGTAATTACAGTCGCCTGGATGCGCAAAGGCAGATTGCTATAAGGCATCGGTGCGTTCTTTGAGAATTTTCCGGGCCCCCTAATTACACGGAGTTGTCGAGTAAAGCAGATTGTGAGTGAACACCTACAGATGTAAGGCCGGTTTGAAACTAATTCAACCGGTCGATTCGATTCGTTTTGTAAAAACCAAGTGTTAAAAAATTTCTCGTCTGTCCGTCGGTCTGTCTATCTGTTTGTTCCGGGTAATTTCTGAAACGGCTGGAAGGATTTTAACGGCACTTTCACTGGCAGGTAGCTGATGTTTCAAGGAGTAACTTGGGCTACTTTTATTTATTAAAAAATATTAGGGTTCCGGGACAATAAGGATAAACCTAAATCTACGCGGGTGAAACCGCGGGCACAGCTAGTTATAAATATTTATAAACGATAGTTTTTATTAAAATATAAGTTCTATAAACATGGCACATAACATAGTGTGTTAATATACCCGCCTAATTTCTGCATGTTTTCAGTGACTTTATTCGCAAATAAATGAAAGGGCATTCGGTGTTGTACATAAGTATAACATTATACTTAAGACTAGCTGTGCCCTGCGGTTTCACCCGCGTAGATTTAGTTTCATCCTTATTATCGCGGAAACTTATAAATTTAATAAATAAAAGTAGCCTAAGTTACTCCTTGAAACATCAGCTACCTACCAAAGTCCCGTTAAAATCCGTCCAGCCGTTTCAGAGATTACCCGGAACAAACAGACAGACAGACAGACAGAGATTTTTTTTAAAACTTGGTTTTTTAGTGTATACTAAAGCTGTAATTTTGGAATTAAAAACAGACACATATGGTAATATGCTTGGCAGTGTTGAATATATTTGTTGATGAATAGCTCGTGACGTTGTAAAACTGGCCTGTCTATCTCTTTCACATCTGATATGCCTGATATCTATGTATATTCAACCAAATTTATGTAATTTTAGTGTATTTTCTACGTATAGGTAGGTTATATGAACGTTCCTTAAGAGACATTTATTCACCTGTTCAAATGAAGCCAAATCTAATGAAACTTTGTTTGTTCTGAGATTCTACAAGTATATTAGTGACGGTGAAAGTATCATAACTTCGGCAGTTTCATTATATTATGTATTTTTTTTATATATTAATAACAAATGTATTGCTTAGATCCTTAGTGATAACGTCCTACCAAAATGTTTTACCGTACAATAATGACAATAATGGGTTTTTCTTACCTATATTAAAATGATGTAATTATGATGTTTTCCCGGCATGGTCGAGCGGCATGCGCTTGACAATTAAGGAAACGTCCTTATTACCAATGTATATAGTTTCCCCTTTAGATAAGTAATTGTAGCGGTAATATTACATATATGTACATCATTTCTCGGTGATTCTCGTCGTGGAATGCCAAAACGGAACCATAATTAGTTTCTGTATTGTGTCCGTAGTTCTATTTACTATTTTCGTCCTAGATTGGGATATACTTATTGCGTTAAAATATACTTTTGTTAAAATTAATTAATTTAAATAATATATATTATACATATTCATTAAATATTATATTATAATATAAAAAATATTATATTAATAATTTATGCAGAGACAGTGTCAGACACGGTCTCGTTACAGATACCAATAATATCAAAGTAGCTGAGAAACAAGTAGGTACTTGACAACGTTATATTAAAATAATGAATCATTTCTTTGACTAATTGAATATTGCGTGAAATTACCTAACCACCTGGTAACCTCGGAACTATGTGGTATTATTAATGCATGAAATTAAATGGTACAAACTTTTTACAATATTAAAATTTACATGTTTGTTGTTTGTAAAGGAGTTCGAGTTATGGGGAATTCAAAACACACTTCGTATATCGAGTAGGTACTTGTGCAATTTTATATTTTAATTTTCACACTGGGGAATAACAATCGAGCGCTCGCTAGCAGACGTTGTAAAAGAAGAAGAGTACAGGGGCCTTACCATGAGCTCTTATTGCCATGATAGTTTCACTCATTTATGAGACAGATGTATATGATGTGCATACATCTGTCACTGTCGCACAACTGAATTAACATTGCAATAAGAGCTCATGGTTGGGCCCCAGAACACTCTTACGTGTTATATATTCGTTTATCATTTTAATTACGGATCAAAACAAATACAAATACAAATTTTATAATGATAAACTGTTCCAGAAATTGATCAATAATAATTATTGCATCATAAGTTTAACAGTTTGTTCCTGTGTTGTTAATTGTGTGAGAATAAGTTTTGTCCAAGATATTTTTAGAATAATAAATAAGTAAATGTAATAAGCCCAAATCATACCTGTCCAGTGACGGTGAAGAGTACAGCCAGCAGTATCCGGAGCGGCATTCGAGCCCGGTAGGCTCTGTGTGACCACAGTCTGTGTACTCCCGCTGTTATTCCGAACCCTGACGTGTATATTGTTGCCAATACTGCAACAATCAACATTATATGCATTCAAATATAAGTGGTGAAAGAGCCGTGCTGGATTTACTCGGAGTTTGTGTAGTCGCAAGTTCGAATCCCAACGGGGTTTGTATCAACGAGTTTTCTAAAAAACTTATGTGAATTGATTTTACACCACATGCTTTACGATGAAGGAAAACATCGTGAGGCAAACCTGTATATGTCTGAGAAGTAATTCAAACAAGCATAATATGTAGTAGCATGTTCAAATATACTCGTAAGTAGTACTCAATATACGCAATATCGGGTGGTAATCCACGCGTCGAAAAAGGAAGAAATATCTAAATGGAGTTTATGTAAATATGAATAAAAGTTTTAGAAGGTTTGTAGAGGTTCACAAGATACAATCTCTTTAAAGAGCATTTTCATAATCTGATTCACTTTGGATTTTATTTACCCGTCAAGTTACGTGTCTTATTATAAGTGAGTACTGAAAATAAAAATATTTTGCTATTAAAGCAATAAAAGGCTCAAAAGAGGATTATTTAAACGAATATATAAATATTTTCACGAAAAACCATGCACATGGAAGTAAGTGACCCCAAGCTACCCTTTAGGTTGGCGTAGTTATATCTTGTATATTTTATATGATTTCCGTGTATTTCTTATGTCCGAGCCTCTTGGAATCAAATTGGCCAGGAAAGCAACAACCCCAATCTGTCATCTACACTTCTACATTAATATTATAAAGAGGAAAGAATTGGTTGTTTGTTTGCATTGAATATTTTATCCCCGTACTCCCACGGGTACGGGAACTACGCGGGTCAAACCGCATGACGTCCGCTAGTATTTCATAAACATAATAATGGAAAAATATTGCAATGGCTTTCCGTTGCCATGAGTATTAAAACGAAGCATTCGAACAAACACAGCTTTAGAAGTTATAACAACTCATTGGTTTTTGCCTGCTTTCAATTGTTTTCATCAAACTTGTGGTATTTCTTCTTGGAAGTCTGCAAATAAATGTTTTCTTCCTTTCTTTCATAATATACCTTACCTAAGAATAAAGTGATCAAGTATGAAGAAAGTAACTTACCAAATAATATCGTTAGGATTTTGAGTTGATTTGTTATCAGCAGGAGTAAACCGTAGACTGAAACTAAATGTAACAGCACTTGTACTGTGAGGTCGGGCCATCGAATTTGCGCTGAGAAGTCCATCGCTTCATATTTGCTTATATCAAAGTCTGTCTCACTGTTCGTTTTAACACTGGCATTGTCTGGCAACACTGTTTCGATGTTCTCATACGGCACACCATTTTCACTTTTATGTTCATCTGATTTATGTCTGATTCTTATTTGTGAATGTAAAATCGCCATACTGACTGCAAGATAACATCAATATTGACAGTAAAAGATCTGAAGAGGGCTTCTTTTTTTAAGTTTCTTGACATTATTCTTGTAACAGAAACTAAAAGTACCTAAGTACCAATTAAACGTTTTACCGGTATTTCGACACCGCCGGCCCTGTAGGCCCAGAAAATGTAACGCGTCCTTCGCGTTTGCTAATAGAACCGATACAAATGAATGGAAATGACATAAATCAGGCGCGTGATTGATGTTACTCACATACATTTATATCGTTTCTGTAAGCGAAGTGCTAATAAACAATAATGTAACCTACTTTGTCTACAGCCCCTGTTCTACTCCGTGAATCTAGCCATCCGCGTAATGAAACCTTAATTGCTCCATGTAACATCAGCTATCTGCCATTGAAGTCCTATTCAAATCCAGCTGTTTCTGAGATTGGCCGACAGTGAAGAAATGTAAAAATTGGTTGTTTTATTTCGGTTTCGTATAAACCTACTTTCATATACATTTACTGAAAATCTGTTATTTTGGAATCACAAATAGTCACTTCAATTTTATTTATCTGTATGGATAGGGGGTTAGACAAAAGGTATTTAAGTGAAAATAGGTCTTCGTAATGAGCTACGAGTATTATCAACAGATCGAATGGAATTTCAATCATAACTACTTGTGCCTAATAAACTATGACTCGATCAAATAAGCATGGATGGACGACCGAAGTCCATTTTAAGAAATACATTCCTTGTTATATACAATCTATTTAGGTCATGTGTACCTACTTTACGTGGATCGATAATATTTTGTGGTTTATTTTTAAGCAGATGATTTCGATTCAAATAGTGTTTTATCACAGCTATAATTGTACAGTAAATAATTGTTTTTTCACGGAGTTTGGTAGAAGCTAAATAGGCAATTTTAGATGAAGGGATGGCTATCTGCATGCAAAAAGGTATTCGTTACTTTGTTTACAAGCCTACAACTTCTCCCAAATCTCAAAGGCCGTATTTCATCAACATGCTTTAAGTAATTATTAATCTTAATTATTAACACACAATGTCGGTCGTCGTGGAGATCGTTGCGGGAGGTCCATGCCCAGCAGTGGGCGTCTGTCAGCTGAGATTATTTGGATGGTCGCGCTAATTTCATGAAATGTTACATTATAACATCGCGCTACGACCAATAAGAGCAAAAACAGGGAAAATTTCCAAAAAAAATTTTTTTCCCGCGAGAGTATATCCGCGACCTTAGCTAGTAATATATTGAAACTAATAATATTCAATTATAATAATTTTTTGAAACTGTTCGTACTGTGCAGCACTCAAACCACTAAAGTACAAGTTATTTTTAAACGCAGAAATCGTGTATCTTTCAGAAGTTACCTAGAATTACAAATTATTTTGGTAATGCACTTGAATGGGCCCTCGAAATCCCTCGTAACAAGATTACTAGCCCGGATTTCACTTTGTTCGCCTCCTTAATGTGTACACAATTCAAGAGCAAATTAATTACCTTCTTGTTGCTAGGTGATGGTGAAATTCGGTTCATTCAAGACAGGCTAGGTGCCTCGAATCCGTATAAAGATACAAATGAATGCCAAAATAATTTATAATTCGAACGTATTTCTGACATATATTATTCTGACGCACATTTTAATCTTCTATCAGACATCTATACAGATAATTGAAGTGCCCGTTTGTAATAATTAAACACAATTTTTTCTCTTTCTGTCTCTTCGTTCGATCTCCGACACTGCTTTAACGATTTGGGACCTTCACTGGCAGATAGCTAATGTTACAATGTGTAACTTTGGCTAGGTACTTTTCACAAAAACATTAGGGTTCCGCGGGCTACCCATGAAATTTAGTCTACGCGGGTGTAACTGAAGCGGTTGGACCGATTTGTATGAAATTTTTGTGTGGTAGGTCTGAGAATGGGCCAACATGTATTTTTACCCCTAAATGATAAGGATGATCCAACGATTATAAATTATGATTATATTATTTGCCATATTATGGCAATACAACGTTTGCCTGGCGTAGCTAGTTTTTTAATAAAAGTCTACGTCTTTTTTTAAATAGTTAAGTCTTAATAATTTAGTGGTATAATTTGATAATAATATTATCCGCAACGTAATCCTCACAATATGAAGTAAATATGCTCGAATTACAAAACGATTTCTGTATTACGTTTCGATGCCTCCGCCTCCGCCCGAAGGCAGCGTAGGTGTGTAATAGGGAAAAAATAAGGATGCCAAACAAATCTTAATTTGTCCACTGTTGCGACAACCACTGTTTTCTATTAACAGACGTTCGCATATTTTACTTTTCATGAAACAATATTTTACGGTGAAGCATGAGATGTCATAAAAAATTGTGGCATTCAAGCAAGCAAGCTATTGGTTTAAAAGTCAAATCAGTAAATATTCACACAGTTTCCACATAATTGGTATATTTAAGAGATAGTCCTTTACCATAATACCCATTATAAATAAAGATCGTATTTTTTAAACATAATGCTCACTGTATCTATAGTATAATGCCCGAGATGGTGAAATGTGGGTGTAGTTGTTACTACACCTCTGCTTACCCCTTCGCGGACCCTTCTGGGATGGCGTGAATATTTTTTGTCATATCACAAAAATGCCACGGAGCATTAATCAAATAGATGGTTAAGTTAAGGTCACAGACATACATTAAATCATATATTTATCTAATTATTTCAGAACTTAATCTTCACATAAAGCTATCGATCTGCTGTTGTAGGTTCTTCTCATATCTTCTCAATCGTTATGCTCTTGGCAGAGCGGTTGTGGTCGTAAAAAAATTGCTTTTTACCCATACAAAATGAGGCAAATACGCAAGCGATATCGTCAACGTAAAGACATGCTAAAAGCGATACTTGGCGCATTGTTTCGTAATTAAATAATTGTTTCGGCAGGTCATGCAAAATTTTAGAAAACACGCTTCGATTTTTTGAACTGGAATGAGCAATAAACATTCTATGCGACACAGACACTATTGTTTCAAAGGAAAAATGTAGCCTTTAAAGTTAAAAGCTCAGAATGAAAAAAGGAATAATTTGTCTTTCAACAATAACATCAAAGGTTTGTAGCCTTGTTGCTTGTTTGCAGTTCTCTAATATTTGTTACTACTGCTGCAGTCTTGCAAATGAGAAATTGTAAAGCAAATATTGCGACTAGTACTATTCACTTAATTTTTTCGTAGTAAAAATAATCTGTTCAGTCATGTGCCAATAACTTTATTCGACTTGTTTTTAAAGATACACGAATGCCTATATAGGTAACCCGAAGAGGTAGGCAGAGGTGTTTTAATAACAACGCTTGTACTTATATTTGTATATTATATTACAAAGGTGGCAGAAAGCAAGTAGGCCTTACATAATTTGAGCTTGGTCGCACATCCATAGAGATAAATAATACTGCAGTGTATATGTGTAATACTAAACACATTAACAGCTTATCACTATAATATGAAACAAAACATTTCACTAAAATTTAATACGATGATATATATAGGGTCTAGACTTCTTGCGCACATTTTTGGAACATCGGCTGGCGGTACAAATCAATTTAAAAATTTTATAATGTAGCCGTGGTGGACGTGAGGGTTGAACAATGAGGTTTTTTAAAAACTTATGTGCAGTGGTTGCACATCACGTGCTTTACGATGAAGGAAAGCATTATGAGGAAACCCGCATACCATGTAAAAAAAGTTCTTTGAAGTGAAGTTGTTAGAGGTTACTAAAAGTTCGATGCTTATTATTGTAGCAGAATGAAATTAAAATAAATACGTAGGTATAACGAATGAAACCGAAAAAAAATGGCATATAATTTTTTTTTATGAAATATTATTTTATATTTTACTATCCCTGCTCCGCGGTTTCACCCGTAGTTTCATGGGTGTCCTGCACAATTCTTATGTTTTGTTTTTTTTAACAAAAGTAGCCTAAGTTACTCCCATTCAATTAACTCAACGCGGTTGTAACCACGGGTCACAGTAACTTCTACCTAAGCACTAAATACCGTTAACTACTCCTAAGGTAGAATTGAATGACTAGACGTTCGTATTTCTATTCCCCGGCGGTGTTATCTTATCTAATCCAGGAGTGCCCTCGATGAGTCACAGCCAATAAAGCACCTGTGTGGGTGTGCATCAGTATTGTTTTCGTTAGATAGCCACATCGACTTGTTTACAAACTTAATCAAACAAAACTATATGATATCATACTTACCTACCGAATAAATATTAAAATTAGAACTAGGTGTCAGGTATGTAGACCGTTTTTTGTCGTCATAGACTGACGATGAATATGAGGCAAATGTATAAGGCGTGAATATGTCTGTCACTGTCACAAAAACAAACTGTCAGGTTCTATGTTCTTTGAAGTATTTATTGATGAAAAGACCTAGTTCTTTTCGGTCATATGATCATTTGATCTGAGAACCATAAGATCTAAGTACCCGTTCGATCAATGGTCGTCATTTTATTCAATAAACATTTAATAGACAATTTGAATAATTATATATTTAATGATTAATTTATTATTAAACTTATTATTTATACAAAGTAGCACGCAACACATTCGACCGCTTTTACTATCTCAGTTTATTTAACTTTTTGTATATAATAATAATATAATTACTTCTAACGCAAACAATCATAGGTTTACATGACAAGTGATCGTGCGACCCGGATCATTGTAAATGATTGATTGCAATCATCAATACTTTTGCGACCCGGGCCATTAGATCGAATCGTTCATGATTGGCACAGGACTAATGAGTAACGATACCCGTCATATGAGATTTAAACTGTATGCCGAAATTTAATTACTTAAGAACCGGTGTTAGTTGCACCAAAGATATGAATTCGGTGAGAACATAAAACCCAACGAAAACTAAGCTATTGTGAAACCTAATATCTTTAGACAGACATATAAAATTGAATCGTCTGTTTGTAATGTCGAAATAACAGCTTTTTAGTAAATGCATATGAAAGTATATACAGGGTGTCGGGGAATTCGGGACAGCTCTTAAAAAGTGTGATAGGGTATAATTTTAGGAAGCAATTAAAATTATTATGACAAAAATATTTTATTCCGTTTTCGAATAATTGATGTTCAAAGTTGACCATATCAATACCTTATTTTCGCATAAAAATCAGCTGTAACGTAGAGTTATTCACGTGCAATCTAACTACGTTTTTATTTTTTTTTCTCCCACAAATAAATCCTGAAATAATCCCATAAAACCATTTTTTCGAAAAATTAAGGGGAATTAACCTTCCCCTTAATTTAAAAAGATTAATGACCGCGTACGGAATGTAGGTAAACGCGGCCGCGCGTTCATTCAATCGCTTAAGGCCGCGAGCTCTTCGGTTATAGCTTATAACTACGTTATCGTTGAGCTAGATATCTTACAACTTCAACATAGTGATATATTCATATAACCCTACAACTTCTAGAAGACAACTGTTCCTTTATCTCCGACACCCTGTATATGATACTGTTATAAAAAAAACAATTTTAAGTTTTTTCTCTGTCTGTCTGTTACGGGTAATCGGGTTTTGACGGGAATACTGAGAGATGATACAAGGATTTTACAAAAACATTAGGGTTCACTAAAAACATGAAATTAAGTAACGCGGTTGATACCGCGGGGCACAGCTAGTGCTACAATAAATTTGCTCAAGGCTGCATATTACATATTAAGTAGTTATACGTGGTGTCGGAAAACACGTTGCTAGAGTCGCGGGAATAAGGACCGCGGAATAATAATGCCGCGTATTGTCAAGAGAAAACCTGATTTAGCATTTAGCTGTTTTTAATACCAGTCGAGGCTTGCGTTGGACTGAATCTGAATGATAACTATAGCTACTTATCTACACTAATATTTTATAATATTAATATTAGATGAAAGATGATTGTTTTTTTGTTTGCTTGCTTGAATTGAATAGGCTTCGAAACTGCTTGACCAATCTTGAAAATTCTTTCAGTGAGTAACATAGGTTATATTTTACCCCCTTACTCCCACGGGAACGGGAACTACGCGGGTGAAACCGCGTGACGTCCGCTAGTATTATTATATTTACTTTAAACAGTAATTTATCACATTGTATGCAGCGCAACAGTTTTCTGATAACATTGTACCGTTGATATCACTACACATCGAGATTAACTTTCCATTACAATTTGATAAAACATCTAACTGTGATTATATCTTCTGATAACAATATCTTTATGCAATGACATAACTTGTTTATAAGATTAGATTCTCAATCGTATCTATAAATAATTGAATAAAATATAATTGAAATCCTTGACAGCTCAGACATTGTAATTTCCCAGTTACTGGAAAAATTAGAGCGATGGAATTTCTTATCGATCAGTTTGTGAGTTATTAAGAAACGTTACTAATGATATTGATAAGAACTGACGCATTATTTATCGTTCCTAGTTACATGTACTTATTGTTTCTTTTGGATAATAATGTTAATCTACATAGAAAATAGTTTATTTATGCTAAAATGAGCTAAATAGTGGTAAGTGAGCTATTATATAACAACGCAGCTAGCATTTTTGTTAGTTCATTACAATATGTCGACTTTGTATCTAGGACCTAGATTCTAGGGTACTATACTTAATTGAGCCGACTTAACGCGTAAGTAGTATTCAACATTCACCTCCCACTGTATTTCCATATAAGTAAAAATGTTTTTTGATCACGAGGAAGGATTAAATAATACAGTTAGCCTACATTTTCTGCTCTTGTGCACACAATATGTAGTAGAAATCCATCTATAAACACGACACAATGGGGACACGGGCGGAGGGTAAAACATAATGCAATGTGTAAAATAATATGGTTATAGGTATAGTGTGGTCTGTGGAACAATACAATACTAATGAATTACTTACATACTTTTCGGAGCAAAAAGTGGTGTATTTTATATTATATTAAGATCATACTATTAAGCACGTCTATATTATAATAGTCGGGACTAAGTCTTCCCAACGCACAAGATCTACTGGCTTGTTTAGGTAATCAGATTTGTAGATCATAAAAGCTAGTGCGATTTAAAAGATCCCAAGAGCCTACATGCTATATATATTATTAAGATAAGGTACTTCTATGAATACGAACAAATTTATTTGATTTTGTATGTGGTTAGTACCTACCTACATATTATTTATTCATATACATTTCTGACTTCTTGCTATACGAAAAGCCTTTACAGTGCGAGTTCAGGTCTGGAAATGTTCGTTGTGAGCATCACATTTTTAACCAAATGTAATATTTTTCACCTTCAAAGACAGCGTCCACGTCAATTAATCATGTATTCTGCTGATGACTTGTATGTTACGTCATAATGTTAATCCAGGATGGTGACAGAGGGTCTACATTATAACTGTCTGCTGTATGTTTCCATATAGTGTTTTACAATTCTATCATATTGACTAACTAGCTGTGCCCCGCGGTTTCACCCGCGTAGATATAGTTTCATCCTTATTGTCACGGAATCCTAATATTTTTAATAGATGAAAGTAGCCTAAGTTACTCCTTGAAACATCAGCTACCTACCAGTGAAAGTCCCGTTAAAATCAGTCCAGGCGTTTCAGAGATTACCTGGAACAGACAGACAGACAGACAGAGAAAAAACGTATAACTTAGTTTTTTAGTGTCAGTAGCGTGTATACTTTCATATGCATTTAGTGAAAAGACACTTCAATTTTATTTATCTATATAGATTAATAACTTCTTAACAATCGTTATAATGGTCTTTTGGGACTGCCTGAGGATACACCTGAAAATTAATTTTGTGATACTTTTCACGCCGTGTGTTTTAATTTTAATAGCGAGATGTGTTGAGCAAAGTGATTATACAAATACACAAGATGTTTATCATAATTATAGGCCACTTCATCTTTACAGATGATTTGTGTCCTGTCTCATGCATTTTTCGAGGAGCTGAGCAGTCCAAGATGCTTATGTAATTGTTGTCTCAATGACCTTGAAAACCGGTATCTAATGAAAATTTATTAAACTACTAGCTGTGCCCTGCGGTTTCACCCGCGTAGACTTAGTTTCATCCTTATTGTCGCGGAACCCTAATATTTTTGATAAATAAAAGTAGCCTAAGTTACTCCTTGAAACATCAGCTACCTACCAGTGAAAGTCCCGTTAAAATCCGTCCAGCCGTTTCAGAGATTACCCGGAACAAACAGACAGACAGACAGAGAAAAAAATTAAAACTTGGTTTTTTGTCAGTAGCGTGTGTATTTTCATATGCATTTAGTTAAAAGCTGTAATTATGGAATAACAAATAGACACTTCAATTGTATTCATCTGTATAGATATATATAAATATATAAGTATATCTATATCTTTATCTATTTTATCTATATCTTTATTTTATATCTTATTCCATAATTACAAGTGCATGCCTATGAAAGTATACAAGGTACTGACATAGAAAAACCAATTATTTTTTTTGTGTCTGTCTGTCTGTTTGTACTGGCTAATCTCCGAAATCGCTTTACCGATTTCAACGGATCTGTCACTGGCAGATACTAAATGTTAAAAGGTGTAACTTAGGCTACTTTTAATTAAGAAACATAAGTAGAGTTCCACGCATGAATTAAATTAAGTCTACGCGCGTAAAACCACAAAGCACAGCTATTGATATAATATTATACGAAAAATGTATTAAATAGCTTAACAACCTAATCTATACATCTATATACAGATAAATAAAATTGAAGTGTCTGTTTGTTATTTCCAAATACCAGCTTTTCACTAAATGCATATGAAAGTATACACGCTACTGACACTGAAAAACAAAGTTAAAAAAAATTTCTCTGTCTGTCTGTCCGTGTCTTTGTTCCGGGTAATCTCTGAAACGGCTGGACCAATTTTAACGAGACTTTCGCTGGCAGGTAGCTGATGTTTCAAGGAGTAACATAGGCTTAGACTTTTATTTACTAAATATATTAGGGTTCCGGGACAATAAGGATGAAACTAAATCTACGCGGGGGAAACCGCTGGGCACAGCTAGTAATAAATACGAATGTCAATTCAGGAAAGTGATTATGGTCCGATAACAAGAAGCTTATTTCCATGACTCATAAAATCATAAAAGTATACTTATCCAATAATAATTCACTTTACATATATAGAAATTTCTGATAAGGCCCCTTAGTCACATAAAAATCAGTCTGATAAAATATGTCGTCTCCACTAATACACATCCTTAATCGAAATGATTCAAGCAATTTGTGATAACGATGCTTAGAATATTCATAACATAAAATGATCAATATCCATACGACGCCTCAAGTGACTGAATTCAATATAATTTATGTACTTAAGGAGTTGCTGAAATGACATCATGGGCAGATAGTGCGGTGAACAGCACTGCAAAAACCAAGGTCGCATCGAAGCAAGTGTATTGGAGGGAATCTATGATTAGGAAATTAGGCTGGGAGGGAGGTTCTGAAGGTACCGAAAATTTTCTCAAATGCTTAAATTAACCTATATCTTTTTGTTATTCTATGGCATTAATTGCCTCCAAGCGCCTCTAATTAAACTTTGTTGAGTAATCTTGGCATATTTAGTAACAAACATGTTACTAGGCAAGGCATCTAACCAAACAAACTTTTTCATGTAAAACTGCTAGGCCACAATACCAGCTCTTCCAAACAAAATAAGCGTTTCTTGAGTAACTTTCTAAACTACCGCAATCGAATTCTTCTCGAGTCCGAGTGCTCATAAGTTGTGCCGTTGTGCCATAGTTGTGCGCAAGAGCCTCAGAAAAACAATGTATTGGCGTGGAGGAACACAGTGGCCACGAATTCATTCACAGTTGTTTGGACAGTAGGTACACAGTAACGTCCTTGACATACAACCTGAAACCCAACGCGATCGATTATGTTCACACTTTTACGTTAATGCACTCACTTTAAGTAACTCCCTTGGGCTACTGACAACACAAACCTTAAAATCGAATTACGAACTGTTATTAAGCGCTGTTAAACGTTATAACACATTTGCCTTATTATCGACATGAATTTACTATTCGTTGAAGGAAATTAGTCACGCTTTTCGTGATGGTGCGATACCGGCGGCGCGCGCGGCGTTCTATGGTGGACTGGTGGTGCAGACGTATGGCGGCTTGATGGGATGGGGCCTCGGGCCCGAATAATGTTGCACTACCTATTATAACTACTAGTCTCCACAACAAACATAAAGCGCGACATATATCCGGGGATTTATCGCGAGATAACTATCCGTTTCATCCACTGCACTGGTAAACTTGGATTCGTAATATACAAACTGTCTTCTTAGTGCAATCAATTAAACTTTATTTATTAATATATTTTCGCTTATTATATTTGGAGGTAGGTACCCCATACGGTAAGAGGTATATTTATTTGATAACCCTATTAAATCCTCGAACCTCGGAGGTAGAAAAACTGTTATGAAATATAACTCGACTTTTACTTTTCCAGGTTTGCTAATAATCGTTAAAAATTTACCTACCAACTTTCAGGTGAACTTTTAACGGTTATTAATCAAATATTTTGGAAACAAATTAAATATCAGTTGACTGAAGGCAATTAATGAATAAAAAAATCTCATAATAAATTTTAGTAATTTAATTTGTCGAATATCTGAAATTTTATAATAAATTGTAAGTTGAGCAAGTTTTGATACAGTAAAAGGTTCTATGTTTGCATATACTATCTGTTTTTTCTTTCATCTCATCTTGGGACAAGTCTTTGGTCATTGGTGTGGGTGCGAAGGCGACGATGCGTCACCGTGGCGGCGGCGGGGCGCGGCGACGACGACCCACGCCGACGCTACATCTCAACTTCTACTATAGCACCACAAACATCACTGTCTACACGTAATTTTCTTCGACGCACGTGTTTGACACACAAAAAACCGGTGCTCAGACTCGGCGAGCCGACAAGTTCCGATGCTGCAACACTAGTCTCTAAAACAAATCTCTTAAAGTACGGTCAACCGCAAAATTCATAGAAAATAACGAATTATCAACGTTATGACAATAAAAATACCGTTTCAACATGACCTTAGGTTAGATCTTAGGATTACTACCGAGTTAGCAATATTTCAATAAGTTTGTCAATGTCGAGCGTCTCAATTGGAAGTCACAAGGATATTCGCTATTGACGTCGGTTTTTTTATTAGAAAGCCAAAATGTAGTAAATGTTATTGCCATGATAGTTTCACTCATTTATGAGACAGATGTATGTGACGTGTATACATCTATCACTGTCGCACAACTGAATTATCATTGCAATAAGAGCTCATGGTTGGGCCCCTGTTCATTGAGAGCGGCATTATTCAACACTGCTAGGTATCAAGGTAAGTTCCACAGTTGGATTGAACGACATAAGTATCTAAGACACGATGATGATGAGGGGATATTTTTTTATCGATAACGTGGTTAATGGAACTCAGGGGCCCAACCATGAGCTCTTATTGCAATGTTAATTCAGTTGTGCGACAGTGACATATGTATACACGTCATATACATGAGTGAAACTATCATGGCAATAAGAGCTCATGGTAAGGCCCCTGATGTATGATTAAGCGCCGTATTCAGTACAGTGACCAAAGATGTTTCCGGGCAGGGTACAACTCAAGCGCAAACATTTAAGTACACGTCAGCTAAAAGCACTCTATCTGGGGCCCAATCATGAGCTCTTATTGCAATGATAATTCAGTTGTGCGACAGTGACAGATGTATACACGTCGCGTACATCTGTCTCATAAATGAGTGAAACTATCATGGCAATAAGCGCTCATGGTAAGGCCCCTGGGCTATTGAATTTTCGTGTACCTATCACTAGAGTGTAGTTCCATGAGCATTTAGCGTTATCTGATGAGTAATAGGGTAAAACAGCTGTTTAGATTAGCTAGTCTATGTCTATTGTAGAATTCCATAGCAGCTGTCTCGTTTGATATTTTGCTACAATGAAAACGTTTGCAAAAATAAAAGGTTCCTAAGCCCGAATAAAGTCTTATTTATAAACTACTTTGTATTTCATAATATAATACTATGTTTATTACCTACTGCGATTCAAATTCAAAATTCAAAATTATGATGATTTGATTGTTCAACTATTATTATATCTGACTGTACTTAACTGACATTGAAGTACCCGAGACGAAATCGCTTTCTCTCCAATAAAATGTACCTTGGTATTTTCCATTCATTGGTCGGTTCAACTCATAATCGACAAATCTGGAACGAAGTCCATTATTAGGAGTTATTTGGACCTCACTACGCAGGACACAAAAACTGACCAGACTATACAATCCGACTTTGTTTCATAACATTCTTCCATCGTGTGTCCATGGGCTTATGGTTGCTTGAACAATTTGTTTTGTATTTTTAAAACTGTATAATATTCTTTAAAAGAGTAATTACTGAGTTTCTTGCCAGGTTCTTCTCAGTAAAATCAACCTTCCGAACCTGGCGGTAGCATGTATAATCCTGTGTAATTGTGTCATTCTGACGATTTGAAAGTACTTTGTATGAAGTCTAATCGAATAAAGATATATTTGATTTTGATTTTGATTTTGGTTATAGTGCTCCTGTAAAAAATGGGTAAAGGTATTGTTATAGATTAATTTGATTGAAACCTAAGATAGAAGTTTTGAAATACGCTGACAATATAGTTGCTTATAAAAGCAAACTATTTAAAATAACACGAACATGCAATGTGATAATTATCATAATTGCCTATCTAACACTGCGGATATGGAATAGATTAATGAAAACTATGGACCTATATGTATAGGTAATACCTATGATTTAAAATGAAAGTTTACAAGCAGACCCCGCGGTTACATTCGCATATAATTGAACTACCACTAAATTTATTTCTTATAGCCTACCTATGTATTACTCTGATCTATACATCTATACAGATAAATAAAATTGAAGTGTCTGTTTCTAAATCCAAAATAACAGTTTTTTTTTTCTAAATGCATATGGAAGTATACACGGTACTGATAACAAAAAAACCAATTTTAAAACTTTTTCTCTGTCTGTTTGTTTGTTACTCCTTGAAACATCAGCTACCTGCCAGTGAAAGTCCCGTTAAAATCGGTCCAGCCGTTTCAGAGATTACTCGGAATAAACAGACTGACAGAGAAAAAAAATTAAACTTGGTTTTTTAGTGTCAGTAGCGTGTACATTTTCATTTGCATTTAGGGAAAAGCTGTTATTTTGGAATTACAAACAGACACTTCAATTTTATTTATCTGTAGATTATAAATGTTTTCCGCGAAATAAAGTCACCGATGACATTAAGTCCACACGAGTGGAACCGCTGGTATATACATGTATAGTATTTAATATTTATAAAGAGAAAGGATTTTTTTTTATATTTTTCATTGCAATTAATGGATCTAGCAGGATTGATTTTAATTTTTTTTTACAAATATAATGGTACATTTTTACTGAACTACAGATACTATCACCACTTTTGTCTTAAAGCATAGCTCCCTATGCAAAGTAGTTAACATAAAATTGCATATTATCAACTCTGTTTTCACAGATATCAAACCAATTGTTAACTATGCATAGAAGAATGTACTGTCAGTTGTAAAGTAACCTTGCCAGTATTATGAAATGCGTACAAGTCCAACTCCTACATACTTATTGACATGACGGTGAGGTGAATGACATCACACACAGTGTAGATTGAATCTCGTAAAGTTGGATTGCTCAACGTGACTTAAAAACTAGGCAAGCGCCGAATATTCCGTAGTTACTACTATTATTCCGCTACAAATGCACTACGCCTGCTCGTTTGATTTCAGGAGTTTGCAACCTATACGCTTCTACATAACAAAAAGGAACGAAGAAAGAAAGAAGGAAGGTTTATGTGCCTGTCTTTGTTTTCTGCCGCGTCGTCGAACTCGACGACGAGCGTTGGTTTCAATCATAGGAAATTGATACATAACACATAAGGGATAAGGTTTGATTTCTTATCTTTAAAACAGACACTCGGCGACGATTGCGACGCTGAGAAACCTTAGTGAATAACACGGCTGCAAACAATTGATTAGTATTTAAAAAACACAACTAGGTATGATAGGTACTTTGTTCGAATGTGAGATGTGATTCGAAGTACTGACACTGAACATTTTCGGAATCACTGTCTACCTGCTTGTAGGTGTTTAATCACGATGGATTAAGTTGAAACGTTGTGTGTTTAAGAGTTATCATTCAGTTTAAAATCTTAAAGTACATTTAATATCACCATAATACCACGTTTTTTACATACCAACGATACAGTGCAGCAAGCGTTGCCAAATCTACGTATTTCTAAGTAGATCTCCTTATTTTAGGCCTTTCCTGTAAAGCAATTAACTTCAGTCAAAATTTGCTAAATATATGCCCGTTTGGGCATAATTATCACAAGAATATAATATAACTATACTAACTGCGACGTTGTTTTATTTATTTTAAGGTAAATATTTCCTATGGTACCCAAACAACAAGAGGTTTTTTTGCAACCAATCTGATGAAACCTAAACTAAAAATAACAGCTTGATGAAAGTACGTAGATCTAAGAACTTTTTTTAAAACCTGAGTTGGCAACTCTTGGTGCAGCCTTTCTGGGCCCCGACGAGACGTTCTGCTCACAGATATAGATTACTATAGATACAGCAAGATCGTCAAAATGTATGGAAACCACGTGCAAAATTTGTTAGTCGAATATTTCTTGTGACGTCATGTTCGGTGTTCACTACGTGGTCCCGACTGACAATTACCTACGCGTAAAATGAATTCCCAAGAATTAAGCCATTTTTACTATTTTAAAAATACTTTATCAAAAGTCTAATCGAATCAAGATATTTTTGAGTTTGAGTTTGTGTTTGAGGCATATCGGAATTAAGATGCCCATCAAGGGCGCCAGGGCGTGGCACCAGAATTATTTAAATAAATAAAAAAAATAAAAATAGATTATTAATTATTTCATTATATATTAAATAACACACTTTGTAACGCATGTTTAGTTCTTTTTCGTACAAGATCTTAGCAGACATTCAAAGCAAATTTTTAAGACCACGTTTAGCCGTGTTTCTAATTGGAGGCTCGTGGAAAACTACCTACGTCGGTGACGTCATTAAGATATTCTCTAACAATTTATTTTTTCCCTGGCGTTAGGTATTTCATATACCATATATAACATTATTTCAGCCTGCTTCGCATTGAACACACTAATTTGATTAGTTCCATGACTAATGGGATATTAGTAGAAAACATGTTCGCGAAGTAATGCTAATGCCACTGATTTGCATTTAAAAGAGGTGCTTACTCAGGCCTTCAGAGCTGACAGTACACTAGAATAGCCTGTTGTGTTCAGTATATTACCACAGAATAAATATATAACGCCGGTTCGACCTTCGACTGCCGTCAATTACCTACCATCATGTTCTAATAATTATTACTCTTTCCAATCAGTGCTAGATTGGATGTACTCGTAGATGTGTAATGCTAGAAAATCTATTAGCAGTGATTACGTAGGATTGTTATCGTCACACTTGGTAACACGTTGTCTTAAAATAAATAACAGACGGACGAATACTTGCCTCGACTGGAGAGGATCATAACCAAATAAGAAGTTTCGATGGAACTAGTTTAAAGCTGCGACTTGCGCGTGGAATAGATGTTTATTCTTCATGTTGGAGTTCATTTTATATTGGTGACTATAAGAACATAAATGGTTTCATCGTGATTTGGCTACAGTCATTGTTGCGAGATAAAATACATCAGAATTTTAGTTAAATCCTGTTTTTTTAAACTAGTGTTTTATTTTTTAGTAAATCTATACTAATAATAATTATAAAGCTACAGAGTTTGTTTGTTTGAACGCGCTAATCTCAGGAACTACTGATCCGATTTCAAAAATTCTTTCAGTGTTGGATAGTCCATTTATCGAGAAAGGCTATATTTTATTCTCATAAAAATTAGGGGTCCATAAGAAAATTGTGACTTTGTAACCCAATGTGTAAAATCGAAAACCTATTTATGCGTGCGCTGCTAAAACTATTGACAATAGAACAAAATAATGTACTACGGATTTGTAGGTCTCATTAAGATCTACAAAAAAATCTGCATGAGCATATATCTAACTATCATAGTTTAGTCACAATAACCACTTTTATGTTCATAAAAAATATTAAATCGTCTGAAGAAAGAAACTACGTTAAATATGTATCTTAATATTAATCCTTAACCAAATTAAGCATTATGCTATCAAGGGTAATTCTTCTAGAAGTAAAACACCGTTTGCTTTATTCCAATCGGCCATTTTGTTGAGAAATTATCTCGAATAAAATGCAAAGAATTGGTACCTAATAATGAGTTATTTGCCAAATAGTTTTATCAACACGTCTGTTTATTCCGGGTAATCTCTGCAACTCATGACCGATTTGTTTTTTTTTGTCTGTGGCGTGTATACTTTCATATGCATTTAGTGAAAAACTGTAATTTTGGAATTACAAACAGACACTTCAATTTCATTTATCTGTATAGATGTATAGATATGGGTAATAAAACTAGGGTTCCGAAAAATAAACATGTAAAACAAGCCGGGCACAACTAGTTGTACCTATAATCATATTTGGCTCTCTTGTCGCCTTTGTAATCCACACAGAGCGCGCTTCATGTGACATGCAGGCCCGGGCTTAGGGGAGGGCAACCGAGGCTCCAGCCCCGGGGCTTCCGCATTAAATACTTCGTAAAACATCCCTTACATTAGGAAAATAATTTGAAAAAATAAAGAAAAGAAAGCAATTGTTTTGCCCCGAGGCCTCCAGAACTTTAAATCCACTGTGACATGACAAGAAGAGCACTTACCTCTACCTACGTACTTATGCCAAATAAGAGAGACAGGCGTGAAGTTTTATATTAGAATTAGCTGTGCACCACAGTTTCACCCGCGTAGACTTAATTTGATGTGTAGCTTTATCTCGTGTTAACCAATTATTTTTTAAAAGTGTTCAGACATTTCAGAGTTTACGACGGCTAATCTCTGACACGACTTGACTCATTTAAACGAGACTTTCACAGATAGGTAATGGAAAACATAACAAGGAGTAACTTAGCCTAATTTTATTTAAAAATGAATAAGGGTTCCTCGGGACACCCATAAAATTAACTCAACGTGGGTGAAACCGGCGGGCACAGCTAGTTTGTATATAAAAGCTGTTATAAAAGAGTGAAAAATACTGAAGCACGCATGAAATGTGAACATTAGAGCCGTTTTGAAGTGCCTGCTCCAAATGCCTGAGCATTGAAATTCAGTTAACAAACTTGTTAATAAGAGTAAGATGAAAGGCAGAAAGAGAAGAAACATTGAATAAATAAATGTTATCTCTTTAAATTTTTGCCTTAAGTTTATATAAATTATAGACAAGGTATATCTATAATATGAGAGCCGTGGTGGCCTCGGGGTTAGAGCAATTGCCTGCTACGCAAGCGACGCAAGTTCGAATCCCAGCGGAGCCTGAATCTATGAGTTTTTCTAAAAATAAACTTATGTACAGTGATTTCACACCACGTGCTTTACGGTGAAGGAAAACATCGTGAGGAAACCTGCATATGTCTGAGAAATAATTCAGACGTATGTATAGTGCCTGAGACGGCGATGGACTCACCCTCTGTCACGTAGGCACTTAATCATATTTGGTGAAATGTGGGTGTTGACAATTACAACACCTCTGCCTACCCCTTCGGGGAATTAGATTTTAACTAAGTACTAAGTACTTTCAATTTGTCAGAATGACATATTTAATTATACAGTACGACCAGGTTTGGAAGGTTGCTTTTACTGAGAAGAACCTGGCAAGAAACTCAGTAATTACTGTTTCCAAAAACTTATAAAAATTTGTATAAATACAAAATAAATCACATGAGAAATATAACCTCATGGACACAGTTCCAATGAACAAATGTCGATAATAGCTGAAATAAAATAAAGTCTACACTTAATCTAAAAATCTAATGATTCCACTTAGATACAAATGTATAGCTTGAGATGACCAGCCCGCACAAGCAGCATCTGTTTACAAGTATGACGCGAATGCCAACCATCGCCCTCCTCAACCATTATAGAGGGAAGTTTCTGAGATTAGCGCGTTCAAGCAAATAAACAAACTCTTTCGCTTTATATATTAGTAAGTATAGATACAAACTGGAAGCTACTGGAGCTCCAATTTCCTGTTAACCAATTAAAATCATCGGAAATTTCAAACGTTCAGTTGCATGTTTATCTATCTATACATCTATTCATACACATAAATAAAATTTAAGTGACTGTTTGTAATTCTAAAATAACAGCTTTTCCCTAAATACATATGAAAGTATACACGCTACTGACACTAAGAAACCAAGTTTAAATTTTTTTTCTGTCTGTCTGTCTGTTTGTTCCGGGTAATCTCCTTTAACGGGACTTTCACTGGAAGGTAGCTGATGTTACAAGAAAGAAGATATATTGGGTGTCGCGACATGAAGCATGAAACTAAATCTACGCGGGTAACAGCTAGTTGTACCTAAGTTGAGTTGATCTGTCGAAGCCAGAAGGAAGCCGAATTTGAATTTGAATTGAATTGAAATTGAATAAAGAAATATTTTTTATGCTGACGAAGTAAATTGTATTATTACGTTTTCATAATCCAAAGTAATAACTCTACGCCTAAAGATATTAGACTCTTTTTAATTAAAGGCTTCAAATTATCGTATTGGCATATTGTCAAATGTATTTTTACAGTAGCCTTCTACTGCTGGTCAAAGATCTCGGTAGGTACCTAGGTAGTATAAATTTATAGTACCTTCATGACCGGTCGGTTTCTTTTTCTCACAAAAAACTAAACTTTTTCCCACAAAAGAAAAAAACTATACGTTTTTTCAAAAAAGCTAGTAGAACAGAAGGCACCAAAAGAATAAAATCGAACCGGTGAACGTCAGTCTCGAACCGGGGTTACGTACTCTAGTTTCGATATCACCTCGTAAGCTGACAGCCTCCCCTCTGATCTATCATAACTTGACAGCTGTCGGCGAAATTTACTGTCGTATTGTACTGATATTTTATGAGTTTTTCAGTGCATGAAAACATGGTCAAAACGATGTTTTCTGAAATTGAAACCTAGCTAGATAAATTTTTGCCCCCGAAACCACCTACATACAAAACTTCATGAAAATCGTTGCAGCCGTTCCGGGCTTTTCAACGGGACTTTCATTGGCAGGTAGCTGATATTTCAAGGAGTAACTTAGGATACTTTTATTTATTAAAAATATTAGGGTTCCGCGACAATAAGTATGAAACTAAATCTACGCGGGTGAAACCGCGGGGCACAGGTAATTGTAAAATAATTTGAAAAGAGTTATTACTGAATTTCTTGCCAGGTTCATCTCAGTAAAAACAAACTTCTAAACTAAACCATGGGTTGCATGTAAAATTTAATAAAAGTTTAATCAAATAATGAAATGTTTGAATATCAATTTGAAATCTTACCAAGAACACTTCCTCCAAATTTCATGTCTGACTTCTGTCTGAGTTTTGACTGTGCGTTAATATGTAAGTCAGTCAGTCAGTTAAATATTTGTGTCGGTACACAGCACAGTATGTATTTGTTTAAAACTTATCTTTGCAGTATTTGTAAGCTCGTTGAATATTTGTTCCTGACATACTCGTATTATTAACTTTCCGACAAGGCTAAAGCCAGCTGAAAATACCTCAAATAAAATATAAATGTGTTTGTTGTTTGTTAACGGTTCAGAAATATAAGGAAAAATTATACCCAGATTATTTACTTCATAACATATGAAATAGTAATTTGTGAGATTTTCATAACTATTTCTGAAGATTATTCCAATAACAGGAAAAAAACATGTACTAGATACTCCGAGTAATGTTAGAAGCGGCATCCGTGCAATCGGTATTTAACTAATATTTTTTGGGTTTCTATTTTTCCCTTGTACCCAAGGGAAAAATACATTATTATATATGCAAACGGATAAGAAGTACAAATTTTCGGAAATAAAAGAGAAATTATTTAGTTTCAAGAAGAGATGAAGATAGGTGGGGAAAGTGTTACACCGCGCGGCTGAAACTATAAGTAAGAGGCAGATGCGCTCGCGCACTCAAAGCTCCGAGCCGTGGCTGATGTGACGGGCGCTCACGTTCATGAAAGACTCCATCGCATCGGCGATACTTGTGTTATGACTGTGTGTGCCTTACTTTAGTGGAGGATTCACAATACTGTTTCGCAGAGCTAATAAGGTAAGATATTTTTCTTATATTATTCATTATCTCTTCAATATATCAAAATTATACTAAAAATATTTTTATTAATAAGTGAACAAAATATTATACAATAATAAGTTAAGCTCCAGAGCAATAAATATTAGCGTACATCTAATAAATAATCAAATTTTACGAAAATGGTAGATGAGAGGTACCAGGCACTCACTCTTTAGTTTTTATTTTATTTAGAACATTGAACACGGGGCTAATACTACAAACTTGAGATTTATTTTACTAAAGTTCTAGGAACATAATATTCTAAAATAAATAAAATGATTATAAAATGCGTACGCAAGCACATATAATATTTTGAATTTAAATGCTATATTTTATTTGAGTGTTAATCTTTTTATAATATGTGTACATAGTTATATATACAGCAGTCAAAACAATATATGTGATACCTAATACAACATAATTTGTAACTATAACTACCTAAAAACCATCTATACAGATAAATTAAATTGAAGTGTCTGTTTGTAATCCCAAAATAACAGCTTTTCACTAAATGTATATGAAAGTATACATGCTACTGACACTAAAAAACCAAGTTATAAAATTTTTCTCTGTCTGTCTGTCCGTCTGTCTGTCTGTCTGTCTGTAAGTTTGTTCCGGGTAATCTCTAAAACGGCCACGCGGTCAAACCTCACGGACCAAGGGTCTCGACACCGAAAGTTATATATTAACCTACTTCAGACATACATTAGATATATACATACGTATATCAATAAGCAAGTAAAAGTGTTGAGCTGCGTAGGTTAGTACGAAAATAGGGGCGCTGACGGTTTTCTTCAATTTGTCTTCAAAACGATCGATAGTAATTGTCTGTCCGAGTACCTTTTTTTTTTTTTTTTTTATTATTGACGAGGGGGAAACCGTCAAAAGGTCCCCGACCGCCCTGGGAGAGGCAGATCGGGGTATTTTTACCGCACTAAAACCCCCGCGGTGGCCATCCTCAGTGCTCAGAGGGGACTCTGGGTACTCTGATAGATCGCACCGGTGTCCCCCCACACTTTACCGGGGCACATCCCCGGGGCAGCTGTATTGCCGCCCCTGAAGACCTCGCTGTGCAAGGCAGCGCGAGCCACATCGCGCTGCCACCTTCCCGGGCCCGCGGCTCGGTGGTCAAAGCTCCCACCCCGACCACCGCCAGCAGGCCCTCCGGCCCCCTTTTAGTCGCCTCTTACGACAGGCAGGGGATACCATAGCCATATTCTTAGACCCTGGCTATTGGGTGCTGTCCGAGTACCTAACCTAATCAAGCAAGGAAACTTAAGTTCCAAACTTTACCTCTCCAGTACCGATATAGGCTATAAACTTACGAAGCAGTATGGAAACTAATCCTAATTTTTGAAATGAGAAAGATTGCTCCATTGCAACGTGAGGGTTGTCACTGTTAAAGTTTTTATAATTTACTTCTATACTAGCTGTGCCCTGCGGTTTCACCCTCGTAGATTTAGTTTCATCTTTATTGTCGCGGAACCCTAATATTTTTAATAAATAAAAGTAGCCTAAGTTACTCCTTGAAACATCAGCTATACGCCAGAGAAAGTCTCGTTAAAATCCGTCCAGTCGTTTTCAGAGATTACTCGGTACAGACAGACAGAGAAAAATTTAAAAACTTGGTTTTTTAGTGTCAGTAGCGTGTATACTTACATATGCATTTAGTGAAAAGCTGTAATTTTGGAATTACAAACAGACACTTCAATTTTATTTATCTGTATAGATCTATTGTCAAAGTACTTAGTATAAATTTGTCGTTTTGAAGTTTTGAAAAGTGTCGCGTAAATAAGCTTAGGAATTTACTTGTTCTAATTTGTTTCTAAGTTCTAAGTTGTTGCTAATAAACTAACACAAATGCAAGTTAACTTACTGCGAGGATGGAACGGAGTGAAGGCTGAATGAGAAGTAACCAACAACAATCAATGACGATGCGACCGCAAAAACGCAATGTTTAGAGCCATGCAGACACGAAACATTCTAAACTACGATGAACATATAACAGTATTTAAATATTCGAGAACTACTGCCATCATCTCCCTGGCCTTATCCCATACATTGTTGGGGTCGGCACTTGATTCAACCCGATGTGGCTGATCACCTGATTTTTATACGAATCGACTGCCATCTGACCTTCGCAACCACATTTAGGAAGAAAATCTATGATCTGGGTTAAACCAGTTGTCAGATTATTTTTAGGCCTCCGACTGACCTGTAACGATTGCCAAAGATGTTAAATTGGCAACCGGGACCGACGGCTTAACGTGCTCTCCGAGGCACGGAGGGAACTCGGGCGGTCACCCATCCAACTACTGGCTAGGCGTATGGTTATGAGCCCTTAAAATTATAACTGATTATTGATCCAGATCAACTTGATTAATATATATTTGCATTTACATATTGCTTGTCGTGACCGTCTGTCTGTCTGACTCATCAATGCAGAGCCTAATCTGATGATTGGTGCTATTTTTACAAAAGGAATATTATACAAAATTTGATGTTTGGGATCAAAAAGGGAAAAAAATAATTAATTAAAGAGAGACCCATGAAAATATATTTCGACTTTACGTTTTTACGAAATTTTTAATTCGAATTTACGAAGTTTTAGCCTAAGGGGGTTAAATAGAGGGTCATAAGTTGGCATGTGCCTAACTTATAAATAGAAATCCATGAAATTTGGTATATTTGACTGTTTATTTCCTAATATAATAAAACTGGGGGGTTTTGGTCACGTACATGTTTTCAGCGTGTGTCTTAAGCTATTTGTGAGTGTCGCTAATAAGGATCGAATTTTGCGAAGTGATGTTAAACATAAAGAACATGTTTTATTATAGTAAAAACGCTTTATTTTTAAAGTAATGCATTTTTTTCAGATTTCCATTATTATTAGCTCTTCGCAGTTTAAAGTTCAAGAAAAAAATCGTGAAAACTGTATTTACAAACGTATAAAATCCGTATCGTCTATTAATAAAATAATGCACATAAATAATATATTTTAATAAATTTAATGTGAATTCATAATCATGTATACTCATGGGATAGGCGTGGCTATTTTAACTCTGCCACTTACATAAAGATGCATTGTAGAGGATAATTGATATTTGAAATAATATGTTTTGTGCTTCTAGTCGGGAAAAAGTGTGTGAATGGATACATCTTTTTCATGAGATGTTAATTGGATGTATGCTAATGATTTTTAAAAGGGACCCATTGTTTGTTTAGTTATCTCACCATCCGGATCCCTTTGACCGAGATTAGCGAAGGTCAACATGACACCTTACAGCGGCCTGGTTATTAATATATTCGACGCCCTTATGGTAAAACATACAGTAAGAAAAGCGATTTCTTATTCAACTTTGAAAATGAGATACATATTTTTCTTAAAATTTTCGACTAAACTTATTACATTATGTTATCATGAACAGGGGGCCCAGTATGATCGTTTAAGCAACGCGTATTAAGAACTTCTTAGCTTTGAAGTTTAATTTTACGGTACCAAAATGAAACAAAGCTAAGTTGGTACGCCACTGGTATAACGATGAAAGTCAAAATGAAATGAATGGCCCAGCGATTTAAAGATTAACCGGAACAAACAGACATTCAGTATTTAGTGAAAAGCTTGAAATTGGGATTTACAAACAGACCCTTTAATTTTATATGTAGGTATAGATGTCGACTCAAATAACGAATTCCCCCAATCTGGTGCCATTTCACTTTTTTTATTCTGTGGTTAAAGCAATTTCTTCGGTTATACAATAAAACAAAGGCTGGTCCCATTCATGACGCTATTTACATTACCATCAAGAGCAATAGTCCCGTCCATTATGCTCTTTAAATATTGAAAGCATGTCAAAATTTGTTTATCAAAAAAACAAAAAGTAAGGTAAGGTTCAAATGCTTCCCTTTCCTGCTCCTCTACCGTTTATATTATTTAATTATTTCTCATTTATCTCTAATGAAACATTCAACAACTTCTTATTACTTTAACTAATTTTATTCATACCTAAAGTATTGTAGAAACAGTTTGTTGTATTATACGTCGTCATCGTAGTATTATGCATGCAGGTACTACTAGCTGCTACCGTAGCAAAACGAATCTTTACAATCTCACGTAAGATATGTGCAGAAATTTCACATTTTCAACTGAGTATTATTGCATAACTGAGGGGGGTTTTCAACTCAATAAATTTTGCTGAATGAATTATTTAAAAGTAACGCGCTGCAATAATCGTAAGTCGATGCATTTCCGAGCATGGCACGATTCAAACATTGCTAAATGTACGCGGTTCGTTCCTAAGTTATTTGTACCTACTTACCTCTTCACTTGAATAGATTTTACGACCTAGTGTTTCTGGGACGACCAAGTTGTAAAATATTCCGAAGCAAATTTGAATCCTACACATTTAAACTTTTAAATAGTACCTATTATTATAATTTTATTTTGAGCACCATAATTTTCGTACTTTCAAAATTCCCTTCGATAATAATATACACCGGGTTACATTCATGGAATGTCTAGTCCCAGACCCTTTTTCGGTAAAGTATTTTAAAGGACAAACCACGGCAATTCTGTTCAGACAAAACATGAAAGATACTAAATCACGAAGCCAGAGGATATGATAATATAATTGAATAATTATTTATTCAGTTCTAGTTGTTTGTGAGATGAACAGCTACACTTTTTCTTAATTAAGGCACGCACTATGTAACAACTGTGTCGCTGCCTAATTCTTACCTACCCACTCTGATTACTATGCTATCTTTTCAAAAATAACTAACCATTACCAAGCTATGTGCTGGTGTAAGTCACCGGATTTTATAATATTGTACCTTCAATATAATACCTAAATGATCGTATAAGAATTATTCTTATTATTTATAGCTGTACCCCTCGGTTTCACCCGTGTAGACTAAATGAATTTGAGTTTCACTTTTATTTTTGTAATTATAGTAGCTTATATTATTATGTTACTTCCAGTTACATCAATAATTTACCAGTAAAATTCCAGTTAAAATCAGTCTAGTCGTTTCATAGATCAGCCGAAACAAGCTGACAGAGAGAGGGAAAAAAATCGCAGAATAAAAAGGAAAAGCTACATCAAATACTATTTAAATAATAATTATACATAGAGAAATATTACCTAATCCGTGTCAATAAGCAGTTGCTTTTGTTCAACAACATTTTAACGACAATGGAAGGAATAATTGTAAGTTAGCCAAAGATAAAGTAAGGTGAATCCTACGTCACATCCGTGTGACTATTTTGACTTAGTAAACATTGTTATATATTTAAGCTCACTTCTCAGTACAGGCACATACGTCTATACATTTATACATCGCCATACATCTATACATACAGATAAATAAAATTGAAGTGTCTGTTTGTAATATCAAAATAACAGCTTTTCACTAAATGCATATGAAAGTATACACGCTACTGGCAATAAAAAAACAAGTTTTAAAATTTTTCTCTGTCTGTCTGTCTGTTTGTTCCGGGTAATCTCTGACTGAACGGGACTTTCACTGGCAGGCACCTATACTTTACCCTGTGTTAATGTTCCCGTTACAAGCATTAAAAAATGTAAACCTTTTTGTTAAGGACTTTTTTCCTGTTGTGATAAGTTGGTTTATATAGGCTGGTTTCATATAAATTACCCTGTCAGGACTTTTGTGTCCTCTTGGGCCCCTGAGCATACACGTTTTTACTAATGAGATAGCTTGCTTATAAAGTCTGCCCGTGGGGAATTAAACAAGTTAGTCCGAATTCAGTGAAGACTAGATCTCATTGTCTGTAAAAATACGACATATTTTTCGCTGGTAGATGAGCGGATTCTGTCGATCGTAATACATATTGGAACGAAGTTGAGAGTAAGCCTTGATTCTGGGTCACGGCTTTGTCATTGAAAGTGAAAGCATTGTTTAAGTAATTCTGATATTTTCGAGATTTACATTAAATGCAAATTGTATTAAACCAGTTTGTAAATGGATCGACTTGTTTATTTGTTAATCAATTGCATAATTATTACGTATATTATACAAATACTAAATTGCTTCATTAATCTTTAGTCTAATCTTAAGTCTTTGAAGGAAATGAGGAAAGAATAGTAATACCTACTTTTAATCATAATGATAATAATTTTGCGATGATTTCAGATTATTCGATACTGTCAAGATGAATAGAGGAATTTAGGTACCTATTTTGGGAAAATACCTGCAATTTTGTAATCATATTTATTCTGTGGTTTGCTATTGAACAAACATAAATTATTTAATGTATTTAACGAAGATAAGCTATTTTTCTACTCAAAAATGAACAGTATTTTTTCCTGGGAACCAAGTTTGTGCTTCTACCTACGACCTTACAACTGAAATGCTAACTTCTATTGAACTTATGTGGAAAAAACCTTCCTAATAAAATTATTATTCCACATGGAGCTTTATAGTGATTCCTTTTTTGTTCTTCAGCGAGTTATTTCCTTTCGCATTTTCGATCATGACAAATCTTATATATAACAATTAATCCCCATTTCCCGGCACACGGTCACGGGTCACGGCATCACGCGTAAACGGCTGGATGGATTTTGACGGGACTTTCACTGGCAAATTGCTGAAGTTTCAAGGAGAGTTTAAGGTTAATTTTATTACAAAAAACAGCACGAAACTAAATCTACGCGGGTGAATCCGCGGGCACAGCAATTTAAATATAATAATTAACCTTTTAGCCCTTTATCTTTTTGGCAACATCTCTTTCTTTACGTATAAAATGTGACTGTACAAAGTACAGCCGCCGGCAAGAAGGTACAGCGGCGCGCCAGCCGGCTCCACGTGGATTCTGCGCGGAGAAAGTACCACGCAATCCTATTGACTTTACCGCGAGCGAGGTCAAGCGCAGAACAAGTTTCGTTCCCATTATTTACGTTTCTTCAAAGGAAGTAAGAGTTAGCAACTCATTGTTAATAACTTACCTACCTGTGTGTGTAACCTGTATGTGAAAGATGGAGTGTCAAAATTTTGCCAACACCTCCAGTGGTTTGGCATCACTTATAATGAACGTCCAAATTGATAATTTATTGAATATGTTTATTATACTTATCTACGTTTGGTTTTCTTTCCATTCACTTTACTTTCACATCTATGTACAATCTGAGACTGGCACAATATGCATGTACCAACATTGAGTAAAAGTGCAAAGTAATCCTTCAGACTGATCTAAACATTTATACATACATACATACGTCATACAGTACATACAGATAAATAATATTGAAGTGTCTGTTTGTCATTCCAAAATACAGCTTTTCACTAAATGTATATGAAAGTATACACGCTACTGACACTGAAAAATCAAATTTTAATTTTTTTCTCTGTCTGTCTGTTTGTTCCGGGAAATCTCCAAAACGGCTGGACCGATTTAATGGGACTTTCACTGGCAGGTAGCTGATGTTTTAAGGAGTAACATAGGCTAATTAATTACACTAATAAAAAAAAAACATTAGGGTTCCGCGGGCCGACCATGAAATTAAGTCAACGCGGGAGAAACTGCGGAGCACAGCTAGTGTTTCATGATACCGTACATTTTATAAATATGTATAAAATACCTACTTAAGCTCGGTCTTGAGCTCCGAAACATGGTCTCAAGCTGTAGGTCGTGAGTGATTGCTTGATAAGGGTTTAAGTAAGCTAACTGGTTCGTAAAATGAACAAATCCGTCCTAAAATAGTACCCGTGACGAGTATATTTGCTATCAAATCCAGATGACGAGTAAATCTTAAGCCCTATATCTCAGCGGCATCTCAACCGACCTCTCCTACCCCTATAAATGGTTAACGACAATATTAACCCACTTTGGCCTATTTGCTCGAAGGCGCATTTTAAAGCATAAATACCTAATAACGAATGTATGTCAAGTGTTTTTTATACTTAGCCATAATGAACTAACTGCTATATGTGCTACTTTTTTCCAACAAGAAGAATACTTTTGAAAAAAATATCGTAGTAATTTGCTTCGGTTTTCATGATCATTAAGTAGAGACATTGTTTTCGGGAAATTTTTTTTATAAATACCTTACATCGAGTTTGACTTCAATGATTTATATTGTATTGAAGTAATGTACATTATGCCATCTGAGTTTCTTGCTTATTCTTCTCAGAAGACTAGTTTCCGAACCGGTGGTAAAATTTTGACATTCAGAAGTAGGTACCCTACCAGGGCCCAAACATTAAATTATTTTTCCTTTTTCTTTTTTTTATGTCAAGTATCTCACTACATTCATATAAACGTATCAAGTGAAATTTAGAGTTACAGCTAACGCAACTTTTCCTGCTTAATATTATTTCCCATAGAAACTATTGAGTTTAACTATAATCAATTAGCAAACGGTGCATAAAAGTATGTATGTGATAATGTACAGAAAGTATACATAGTACTTATAGTGCATGCATAGAGATCTCTGCTAGGCAGCATTGTGAAAGTATGGTTGTTGACACCTTTCTTCCATGGCCATCTGAGCAAGAGATATAGCTTTCGAATATAATGTATTATTATAAACGAAGTATATAACTTCTCAAGCAAACATATCGCACACTCGGATCATACTATATGCTTTGAACATACCACATAGTACACCCACAGTACCTTTAGATTTTATAATGTAAGTAGCGATAAAATAACAATTTTATTCTACTCAACGGAATTTATTCGGCAATATTTTATAATTATACCTACAAAATGTTTCCCTTCATTTATAATGTAGATTTCTTAAATGTATTTGACGAAAATAGTCAATCTTAACATAATTATAGCAAAAATAATCTTTATTTTAGTTTTAAAAGGCCTTTACTAGTACCTACTAGCTTTCGTTTATGTCGTTTAGTTGCCTGTAGCTACCCTACGTAATTTCATAAGTTCTGAGCTACAAATTTATTTCTACAGCAATATTTTTATGTTATAGCAGTAATAATATTTTAATGATTCACGATGCACTATTACCAAGATAAAATACAGAAGCTAAAGTATCTATTGTTTGCATAAACTTTTTGCTTCACTTTGTTTCACTCACTTTGCTTTTTGCTGTTAAAACAAACTTCATCCAATACCTGACTAGGTACCAGGGATCTTTAATAGCAAAGTCATTATCAATTTTTTAAGTATAGTACGATTCACGTCAATGTACTTTCCTTCAACGAAACCCCGTATTGTGTTGATGTTGCGTACTAAATATACATACTTACCAATAACATGGGTCCCACCTGACACACTTCATGATCAAATAGAAACAAACCAGCCAAGTGCAAGTCGGTTTCATGCACCGATGGTTACGTACCAGAAAACAATTTGCGTCATGTTTAACAACCAACAGCTTATCATCCAACGATTATAATTTGCCTTTTTTTCGGAGCCACCAGCCTTGGGGTTTCAGCAGTCTTCTGCTACGCAAGCGACGCAAGTTCGAATCCCAGTGGGGTCTGCCTAGCAGGCGACTGCTCAAAACCCCAACCCCCGCGGCTCTACAAGAACGCTCTAGATGATAATGAAACTATATCGCCTTATAAGTAGGTAAACGTACAACACATTTCACATTCACCTATCACTTTTCTCTAGAAACCCCCAAAGCTAGCTAGATTTAAAAAAATGTACGATGATTATAGCTTATGATAGCTCGGTACGACAATTTTGACATTAAACGCGTGTTGTGCTAGAGCAGTGAATTCGCAATTTTTTTTTTTTTTCCTACATGAATGTCGGTACCAAAGTTAATGAATCACAGTACATTCACTTCAGCCCTGCTAAAAACTTAGTAATTTATTACATAGACACGAACGAGCAACCGGATTTAATTTTTGACTCGTAAATTAGCCTAATTAAACGGCTACCTTTGCGCAGCTTAATATTATGTTTAACTTAATAACAAAATTAGATGTTAAATAACATTTTACAGTTAAATTTTGATCTGTACTAAAATATCTGCTGTCTTGATCATAATAAGTAATGGCACCATATGAAGTTAAGGGCTTTCAAGGCCTGCGGTTCAAGAAACGTATAATTGTGGTGTTCCTGCTATGGTTATTCTTCGTGAAATACCAATGACGACCATGCGTGACAAACAGACAGGTCACCACAGAATAATAACTACAAAAAGATAAAATAAAATACGTCAACTACGATTGAAGCAGTACCCTAAAAGTAGTAACATGTACACATGCACAGGTTGACAAGATGCTGGTCAAACACACAGATACGTAGACTATAAGTGAAATATTTGGAAATTCAAACAGACGTTGCAATTTTATACATCATTACACGAATTCGTTGCAATCCACTTAGCACGCCCGTAAACGTAGTCGCAATGTTTCGAAAATAGTGTTGTCAACGCGTTAGGATGTTTGGCTAGCTTCTAGTAGCTATGTCATTGTGAGGCTTGATTGATCGCCCACCGACCTTGACCTAAACATTTAATGCTGCGCCAAGTTAGTTTGATTTGCATTGCTTCATTTATGTCAAAAATTAATATAAATATATCTTTAACAAGGGTCTTTGCAAGGACAGGCAGAGGTGTTTCAAAAGAGTTTCATGCGTGGTTGATGAGTATTGAATCATGGACAATAACCATGATACGTATTATTATACGAAACCCCATTTGGTCAAAAGAGAGAAAGTTAGATAATGATTTTCAATACCATGATATTTTAATGTAGGTACGATCACTTTTTCACTCCTCGTTTGGCAATATCGACTGAAGTGGAGCGTAGTAGGAGCGTAAATTGAATGTTGACAGTACCTATACACAAGGTTAAGCGTTTGACCCACTTGGGTGGGTGACGTTCATATCGTACGTCTCTTCCGTGTCTTAAGATAATGTACTTTTTGATGATAATACATTTCAATATTCAAAAGTGCAAGCAAGGGTAGTTGGTTATTCTCTAATCTATACATATCAAATTATATAATAACGCACAGTCTAAAAAAGTAAATAAAATTTAAAAAAAGCGTGAAGACATTTTCAAGATGAATTAAAATACCTACTACATTTCTTTAAAACTAGCTTCGCAAGATATTTGTATACTACATAACATATGTCCAACCTGACCCCACGGTTTTATCGCGTATAATGTATATAACGTTAATATTAAGCCCGCGAGGGTTGCCTTGGCCCTGTCTGAATAACTATGCCAAATCTGGGCACGAGAGACGGAGACTGGAGCGTGATTATTAGGGGAACCCTTACAATCTTTAGTTACCGAACCCTGAAAATATTAAGTGTGTTATGCCAAACTCGTCAAAAGGTCATCTTCAAATTGAAAGAGAATTTTAAATGAATTAATTCCCAGATAATAACTTTCTTTGTTTCTTTGGATATTATACAGTGTTTGCTTAAACAGAAAACATAGAGATTGAATTTCCTTGCAAAACACAGACAGATAACTGAAGGAAAACACTGATAGTTATTTGTCTGTGTTTTGCGAGGAAATAATGGCTTTTAGTTTTGTTCTATTTTACCTTTTCGTCAATCCAATTAACCTTACCGCGAAAAAAATAAATATTTTCTATGAAAAAAGCAGAAGTTAGCTTTCAGTCATAAGACTATCTGACTTATAATATCGCAATGAACACAGCCCAAATAAAATTTGAAAAGTAAGTTCTTTGTGAGTTGTTAGTGAATTTTATTCTACATGTCAAAAGCCATACCGTTGGCGGAAGCTATATAAAAGGACACTAAAGTCAAAGTCAAAGTCAAAAATATCTTTATTCGATTAGACTTTATACAAAGCACTTTCAAATCGTCAGAATGACACAATTTACAGGATTATACATGCTACCGCCAGGTTCGGAAGGTTGCTTTTACTGAGAAGAACCTGGCAAGAAACTCAGTAATTACTCTTTTCAAAAATATTATACAATTAAAAAAAACACAAAATAAATCATTTCAGAAATGTAAGCCCATGGACACAGTTCCAATGTACAAATGTCGATAAAAATTAACATAAAGAAAAGTCTAGTAGTTCTATTTATATCTAAATGCGTAGCTTGAGATGACCAGCCCCCACAAGCAGCACCTGTTCACAAGTATGACGAGAATGCCAGCCATCGCCCTCCTCAACCATTATAGAGGGAAGTGAGCGACCCGTCATCTGAACATTTAACCAACCTATCGTGTATTCATTCATTCACAAGTTGTGCGCCTAGAATTAATTTCATGGGTGGCTTTATTTCGCGGAACGCAAATCTATACATCTATACATATAAATAAAATTGAAGTGTCTGTTTGTAATTCCAAAATAACAGCTTTTCACTAAATGCATATGAAAATATTCCCGCTACTGACACAAAAAAAAACAAGTTTACTGAGTGACTGTCTGTTTGTTCCGGGTAATCTCTGAAACGGCTGGACTGATTTTAACGGGACATTCACTGTCAGGTTGCTGATGTTCCAAGGAGTAACTAAGGCTAACCCTAATATTTTATGCTAACGCGACAGTAAGGATGAAACTAAATCTCCGCGGGTGAAACCGCGGGGCACAGCTTGTCTATAATATAAAAATGAATCGGTGAATGTTTTGCTAAGCGAAAATCTCGAGAGCAGCTGAACCGATATTGGTTTTTTTTAGATTATTCCTTGAAGTACGTGGATTGTTCTTACGAAGAGAAAAATAAGAAAAATACAATCGATTAAGAAAATGTATTTTTATGTATTCAGTGAAAAGCTGCTAATTCGGAATCACAAAAAGACACTTCAATTTTATTTATCAGTATGTATGTATGAAAATCTAAAGTAGAGCGTCGTTGTGTATAACAAAAAAGTAGCATACGAGTATCAAAGCCACATAAAATAAACTAATATTGTAGCGATGTCATCTTTCGTTCTGGAAACTTTACTTACCGTAAGAAACGGTATACCATATCATGTTTAACAATACGTAGAACAGGTTACCTGTTGCGCCTGTTATTTTTGCACTTGTATGTGTGTAATTATTTGTCCATTAAATTTGCCCTACAGCATATATCTTCACCTCTGATTACTCATATGATATCTTAAGTTTGATTTTCATTCAACTGAAGGAACATTAGGCCACGTTGCTCTAATGGTCGCAAACTTAACTGTGAAACACTAGGTCCTAGGTTCGATCTCCGGGCTAGGCAAAGTATTTTTGGGTTTTTCTAAAATGAAATGAAAATAATCCGTAATTTCCCAGCAGCGACCATTAGTGTCCGATTAATAGGCTCACCCCCTACACATGAGATTTAAACGTAATTGGCTAATGAGGGTGTATTATCAACAAGCGGACGTAACGCGGTTGCACCTGCATAGCTCCCGTTTTGGCACGGTACGGGGATAAAATATAGCCTTTTTTAATCAATGATAGTGTAGCATTCAAATGGTGAAATAATTTTTAAAATCGGTCCATCAATTTTAGAGTCAATTTGTTTCAAACATCCATACAAAACTTTCCTCTTTATAATATATACATACATAAATACAGATAAATAAAATTTAAGTGTCTGTTTGTAATTCCAAAGTAACACCAGCTCGCACAGGAAAGTACTAGCCCGCTACATCAATTTTCAAATTTCATTACATATTTTCAAATATGCCTAGGGTAGGGATAAATGATACCTCTATTCCATATGTCTGCAAAATTGCTTCAGCGGTTCTACCAGCTCTGTGCTCTGTGAGCAGGTAACAGACAGGCAGCTAATTATATACCAGCAAGACAGAGCCACACGTGAGTTTCACCTTAAAATTGTTGTTATTGTTTCTTCTCGAACAATTTTTCTTTTTCTCTTTGTGGTTTACAATTGTGCTTTCATATTATTATTATGGCTTGTTACGTACAGTACCTACATAAGTTTTTGGAAAGGTTCATTGGTTCAGGCTGGTGGGATTCAAACTTGCGTCGCTCGCGTAGCAGGCGGTTGCTCAAAACTCACACGGCCACCGCGGGCAAAGTTTAAAACTACTGGTAAAATGTTACACAAATTATTATATTATTACATCCTCCTCCATTTTCACAAACACATACGTATACACATAGGTAATAAAGCATCTAGGCAACATAATATACACTTAGTTTGTTGATAATCGTAGCGAAGTAAACAGTCGGGAAAATTACTTCGAGGTTAGTTAAGTGCTGACGTCGCATCTGTTGTCTTTTCAATTACGACCTTAATATAGCCAAGTAAAAGCAGCATTCAAGGCAAAATGTGAATAGACTGAAAGTGACAATTAACACAACTTAACATACTACCGTACTTATGTATTAGAAATCTCTCGTGTTCGAATTGGAGGATTCATAAAATACTGACAGAACAACGAGTGCTCTTATTCGATACTTCAAAGACACCAATCACGGTTAAATCTCTTGAGATTGAGGCTAAAGAAAGTATTTCGTCATTGGATTAACAAGTTAAGTGTAAAATCCGTTTTGAATGCTTCAAATATATTTTGAACGTAACGTCAGATAAGTGTTCCTTACTACGTTAAGATAACTTTAACTTGCAATGACCTATTCTCATATTATTATTCTTTGCTAAAAAGCAACGGCAGTTTATGTGGTTTGTTTAACAATTTTAAAGAGATGTTCATGAATAATAGATAAGTATTGTACTCAAAATTTAGACATGCGTGATGGCCACCTCTTGTATTTAAATCGGTGAAAGTAAGCAAGGTGTCTGCCCTGCAGCGGTGAACGGTGTCTATCCTTAGGAGTTGAATGCTCTAAGATCTCTTCAGATATTGTATTTGTTTAACAATTGTGATACCATTGTTATTGCCAGCATAAACATTTGATTCTTATTAATTAACTAACTAAACATGAGCGGGTGAAACTAGAGAGCTAGGTTTATGTTTTGTGTTATTTTGTGGAATGTCATATGTTTTGTCTCTTTAATTAATCCTTGTAACATGAACAAAAATGGGTTATGTAATATAAGTACCGTATATGCAGTCACATGCATATCCAAAAGCTGGTAATTTGGAATTACAAAGAGACATTTCAAATTTAATTATCTTGTATAACTAGTGAGCTTCTTGCCAGATTCTCAGTAAAAGCAACCTTCCGAACCTGGCGGTAGCATGTATAATCCTGAAAATTGTGTCATTCTGGCGATTTGAAAGTGCTTTGTAAAAGTCTTATCGAATAAATATATTTTTGACTTTGACTTTGACTTTGAACAGATTTATAAAAACTATATCCTTACGGTTTTACGGTAGTTTTAATAGTGTAGTAGATATTTTAATCGTGAAAAAGATTATCCTTGCTTCAAATTAATGGATTATTGCTACAAAAACATACAACCAGCCAACCATATAGGTGATTGCATGTTATTGGAATTGTTTCTGGTTTTGTTGCAATAGTGGAGAACAGTTTTTTTTATATCTATATTTCTAACAAACTGAGCCCCACAGTTTCATCCGCATATTATTAACTACTGCGAAAACATCTTTTATTTTTTTGGGATAATAGAGCAATATAAATTGGCATTTAGATTCTACCTTTGAAATAAGTACAGATGTGTTTCAGCATTGCTCGATCCTTTCCTTTTATGGAAAACTATCGAAAGCATTTGATTCCACGCAGATAAAGTCGCATGCGGTAGCTGGTTCACAATTAATAGGCTGTTATAAAATAATCCCTCTTTATACCTATTTGCGTACTTGGGTGTGGAATTTTATTGGTTTGTTGCTGACAAGATACCACAGAATCAGTCAAATTAGTAAAATAATGGAGGCGGAACAAGAGATCCTTCGGTTACTTCGATAGTGCATTCAGTTAGAGTTTAATCCCCGGGTAGGGCAAAGTTTGGATTTTTCATCTGTAATTTTCCGGAGTCTGGATTAGTGCCCGGTCAGTTAATGGCAATACGGTAGCCTCCTGTTACATCTATATATTATATTAATTACCTGTAAAGTATATATATTAATGAAACTGATTATGATAATGTTTTTTTTAAGTAAGTATGGGGTTTAGGGGGAGATAAATCGATTTAGCTATGTTTCATTATTAGAAAACGAACAAAGCTAGGACATTCAGGTACTGGGACTTAAAAGTAACTGGCGAAAATGGCGTATTAATAAGTACACCTCTACCAGCCCCTTCCAGTGGTATGTACCTAGTAAAAGTACTACACATTACCTGTATCTTAACACTTTAAACTTTTAAACTTCAGTACAAACTCAGTGACTTAAGACAACTCAGTGACTCACGCCAAGCTATATACCGGTAGATGGCGCACGTACTTATAGTAGCATTTAAGAATGAAAAATGTAAGAGTCATTGTAAAACATGAGAAGTGATGTTCGTGTAGGAACATAATGCAATAGGATTCATTACTCAATTGACTTCTTTCGACATAATATTTTGCCGCTTGAGTACACATCAGTGCTCCATGTCCTTCATGAAACATTTGCATTTTACAATCATTTATTTGCTTCTTTTGGGTTCCAATTCTTTGAAGTGTAAATTAGCAGTAAGTGTATCCGAGTCACTTCATGTATATATATATATATTCATGTAAATAGTCATTGTAAATAACATTACATCTTGGTTGTTGTTTCTAGAAGCAAGTATTATAAATAGATCAAATAGAATTTGACATACATATTTTTACAGACATTGATGACATTTTTATTTATTTGCATTACAGAGTTAATTTACGTGGAAATGTTGTTTGCAAAGCAAAATTAGTTAGAACCTGTTCATTACAAGGTTATCAAAGTCAATGGTTATCAAAAATTATTTGGGAAAATCTTACCTCAACATTTTTCACAACAATTTAAAGAGTTTAGATGTGTCTAGAACCAATGTAATATCGTGACTCATTGAAGTTGTGAGGCAGTCATGTGGAAAGGCGAGTTTGTGAGGTTAGCGCAACTAATGTACTAAATAATTAATGAATTTTTCCTTGTTCGCAGGGTGACGACAGGATGTCGGGCTCGACATTGCTGCTGGCTAATACACTACTGACGAAGAAGATTGATGACGACACCCCACACTTCATCTCGAACACCCCACGAAAAAACAGAGACTATGAGTAAGTTCATTGTGAATGTAAGGCGTAACATAGCCACCAATATAGGTACTAGTAACTGTCTGCATCATCATCAAAAGCTTTACTCAACCCACTGTAGGGCATAAGCCTCCTTTGTGTTGCGCCATGCTGTAGCTGAGTGCCTAGTGCGAGTTTTTCACAGCCGCCGTCACAAGTCACCGCGTCAAAGTTAACGCAGATTTGTATGAGATCGAAACAGCGCTTCTGTGTGCCTAAAGATGACACTATTGTGAGCCCATACAAATCTGCGTTTACGTCGACGCGGTGACTCGTGACGGCGATTTTAAGAAAACCCACACTAGGCCCTCTGGTTCTGTGTGAGTATCATCCGGGACTTTACAATATTAGCTGTCAGGCATCGATCACAAGACTATATGTACACAGATGGGAATATATAAAAATACTCACATAAATATCCACAAAGAGGGGGTTTCCTTAGACTATAGTGTCTTAAACGTAAATCTCTTAGTGAATAACTGAGGACAGAACTCATTGGTAGATAAACAGACGTTAGAGGCGTAGTTTGTAACACTTTTACCGCACTTGACTACTGACCTCTGAACTAAATCTAGCTAGATCAAAACCGCAAAACGTCGTAAATAAGCCGTAACATTTTCTCAGTACACCATTAGTTTAGCTATGGATGTTGCTCAATCGGCTAAGTTGAATGTGATAAATACTGAATAATTCAGCTTGCATCCATGCACTTTTTGTTAATGATCATTGATTTTTAGCACTCCTTGCAAATCATCACTTTGCTTTTCCCATACTTATTGCATGAAAATCAAAAACATCTTGCGTGAGAAAAAACGTCCCCGAAATATGCTGTAAAGATTCCATACTACCTTACAAAATGCACTATACCGGTACCGTAGCAACAATACAAATAACCTTAATTTTGTAGTTTTTTGACTCAATCGCAGTGAACTGTCGATCTCAGACTTTCGTTACTAACTCTCTATTTAAAAACGAAGACAAATGTACCACATTCGCATTAATCGCACGAATGAATGCTTTCACTCTTTACCTATATAATTAGTTACCAAAACATGCTGGTACAGCAGTGCTTGTACGATCTAGAGTCGTAGTCCGATTATAGCTTGATGAGCGTTCGTCTAACGAAAGTGATACATGGTCTGAGGCGCGTGCGGAGAAGCGGAAGACAGATTTCTTGTTCGGCCTCGCGCGTCGTTCATCGGGGCCGTGCGGTCGGCCGGGGACCTATCATTAACTTTAATCGGTAAATTAATTGGTTGAAATCCTTTTATATTGATTTTTCAAATCAGTGCACCCCCTTGTTTAACACCCGCATTTAACGGGTCCTCAAGAAAATTATGGCTCGGGCTCGACTCAATTTACTTGAGATATTATAGGTACTTGAGTACCTATTTGATTCAAGACTATATTACTACTATATAAGAATCTGTATACAATGGATCTAATTAGAAGTATTCTTCCAATATGAATAAATTCCTTATATGTAGTTATTAATTTCCATAAGTTCTTAGCCCGTCTGAATAATGTATGTGTTTGTACATTGCAGGTGGCAGGTAGTTTGGAGGAATGTGCTGGCGTTCGTATATTTGCACGCTGCTGCTGTTTACGGCTTATACCTTATGTTCACGGGAAAAGTGAAGATATGGACTATAATATTTGGTAAGAGAATCTCTTCATAGGTGTGGTACTCTGTCGTGTATCTGTGCGTGTGAGTGTCAGTCTAGCAACTAAGCAACGTAGCTCTGCCAAACGGATGTGCAGATTTTGGTTAAAGGTGACTTGTATATTCAAGTTGTGTTTTAAAAAAAAATATAGATTGTACAGGATCTCTCTGGATGACCTTCCTATGATCTGATAAAAAATTAAAATTTTTAATGGTTTCAGGTGTGAGTTTCGCGATAATGTCAGCGATGGGTGTGACGGCGGGTGCTCACAGGCTATGGGCGCACCGCGCGTACAAGGCGCGCTGGCCACTGCGACTGTACCTCGCCCTCATGCAGACTATGGCTTTCCAGAACCACATATACGAATGGGTGCGGGATCACAGGTACTTTATTATTTTGTGTTGTATCATTCGCAGGTCCCTATTTCTTATGCTCAACATATGGACCTTATACCTCAAATATTTTCTAAATAAGCCGGCCGATTTCGCCCATGAGGAGGAATAGCTAGGTAATTATACTCTTCTAGATTTGAATTTGCCTCACCCAGTAACTAGTACTTCATAATTACCGACCTGGCTGTTGTTGACATGAAATTGAAATTTATTTCAAGGTTCGTTATTTATAACGGTTATGACGAAAGTTTGCAGCAGCACAAAACAATATTTCACATATGATATTTCAACAAACGATAACATTCAGAATAATGCAAGCCTAAACAATAAGGGTAATCTATACAGATAAATAAAATTGAAGTGTCTGTTTGTAACTGCAAAATAACAACTTTTCACTAAATGCATATGAAAGTATACACGGTACCGACATAGAAAAACCAATTTTAAAAAATTTTCTCTGTCTGTCTGTTTGTCTGTTTGTTCCGGATAATCTCCGAAACAGCTGGACGGATTTTAACGGGACTTTCACTGACGGATAGCTAATGTGACAAGGAGTAACTTAGGCTACTTAGATTTTAAAAAAACATTAGGGATCCGCGGGCAACCATGAATTAAAATCTACGCGGGTGAAACCGCGGGGCACAGCTAGTAAATAATATATTGGAAACTACACTATCCGAGGACAATGAAGGGACGGATACAATACAGGAACAATTCCTTCATTTGCGTTCAAAAATTCTTGATCCATATTATTTTTGCCATAAACTCAAAAAAGGCAGTTTTTAATGTGTGGGTTACGCAAAGTTAAAATGAGTTTATGTTCAGAAAACGAGGATACATAATCTGTTAAAATGAAACTCCACATCCGTTAAGCCTTTATAATTCTTAATAATTAACATGTAATATGTTGCGTTAGTAATGGAGTGACGTTGTAGCCTTTGACTCTAGTGCGCGTTTGTAATTGTAGTAGGTATTTTGCGATGTATCTACATAGCCCAATGACAAAGCTGTGCAATAGCATTTACTTTTCTCATTTCACACCTATCTGGTGTTGCTGTTTGAGGTATAATGAGATATGAACAAATGCTACCATGTGGGTTTATGATTTTAGATCCTTTTTCTGGGTTAGTAGTCGCGAAATTATAATTATTAGTTATTAATGAAAATACACCGAAATATCCTCATTAATAAAGGGCCGGGAAAACCGCGCCTCCATGCTATCGCTGACACAATCGGCGCGAGTGGCGGCAGGAGTACAAAGGAAAGGGGCTGGGATACATCATCAGGACATCACGTTTTCCATACTCTGTGCAATATAGAAATTTCTAACGAGATATACCTATTAATTAAATGAGGGGTTTATGCCTTACGTATGTCATTTGACTATTCAAAATCCCAAAAAAATTAGGTTATATTTTTACATATTTAGGAGGAGACTCAGATACTAATTACTCACCTGAAAAACATCCTTTGTTCATCCTTACAGACTGTATAGTTTTGAGAAGTAATAACTTCACGTGGTCTTATCTTTAGACCTACCTACAAGGGAATTGGTCAAGACGATGAGAAGGGACAAATGTTTTGAAGTCAAGACATCCCATGAAGTTGAGTCTACGCGCTGGAAGCCGCGGGGCACATCTACTATGATATTTTAGATTATCAGCTTCTTCATATTAAACTGTATTGATTTTAGGGTTCATCATAAGTTTACGGAAACGGATGCAGACCCACACAATGCGCGGCGAGGGTTTTTCTTCTCGCACATCGGGTGGCTGATGGTGCGGAAACACAAGCAAGTGTTCGAGAAGGGAGTCTCTGTGGACATGTCTGACTTGGAGAAGGACCCCATCGTCATGTTTCAGAAAAGGTACTTGATGTTGACTAATAAGTATTGGCAGTACCTTGTCTGCTGTCATCATTTCAGCCGATAGACACACAATGCTGGGCATATGCCTCCTCCAACGATCTCCACGTCGACCGGTCTTGTGCCTCCCACATCCAGCGGGTACTTGCGATGCTCACCAGGTCGTCGGTCCACCTCGTTGGGGGCCTGTATTGGGGGCCATTGCCTGTTGTAGATTCAAATAAATATTTCCTTCTATAAATTCTATTCCAGATTTACTAGCTAGCTACAACGCAAAATAGATCACCGCGGATTTTTCGATATTCATCGGAGATTTCGATATTCTTAGGATAACATTGCTGATATGGTTATCCCCCAGTCTTTGAGTAGGAGCCGTCTCTACAGTCACCGCATATTCATATTAGACAGAAGTTTTTACATAATAAGAATTAAAAAAAACCGCAAGGGTCCTCGAAAGAGGTTGAAAAATAAGACCTGCATGCGCATTAGCGTTTAGCTGCATGATGACTTTTCGGAGGTGTTCGAATACTCTACCGGTCTCCACATACTAATTATAGGGGTTAATTAAGCCTATTAGCTCCAAATACCAATTTCATTATTTCCGTAGATTATAAATGATATAGGTAGTATTATTTACCAGGTATGAATTTGCATTATTGGTAATTACTTAGTGCTTTGCAGGTGGAAAGTTAGTCGTAATTTTATTGACTGTTTTATTATTCGTTAATTGTTTTGTGAAACTATTATAATTAATTTATTATTATTATATGGTCAAAACAAAATATAACACGCTTATCTTAATCTAACATTATTGTAAGATAACTATTTGTATAACATATTAATTGTTTAATGATGTGTCATTTACTGTTTAGTAATCTGCAATTAAGCACAATGAAAGTGTACAGCTACTTTATAATAACATATATATATATCTATAGTGTAGTGTATACTTCTCTACTGCGCTCGTCACGTAACGAACGTGTTATTAAAAAAATGTTCTACTGGTTTGTACTATATTGGTAACTAGCTGTGCCCCGCGGTTTCACCCGCATAAAGTTCATTTCTTGGGTGTCCCGAGGAACCCTAATGCTTTTTTTGAAATAAAAGTATTTTAAGTTACTAAGGAGTAACTTAAAAAATGTTGCAAGGGTAACATTAGCTATCTGCCAATGAAAGTCCCGTTAAAATCAGTCCAGCCGTTTCGGCGATTACCCGGAACAAACAGACAGACAGTCAGACAGAGATATTTTAAAAATTGGTTTTCTTTGTCGGTACCGTGAAAAGCTGTAATTTTGTAATTACAAACTGACACTTCAATTTTATTTATCTGTATAGATGTATAGATATACCGTACCTGCTAATTAATATAATATATCGGTTTAAAGCTTAACACTCCAATTCATCTCCCTGGCCTAATCCCATACATTGTTGGGGTCGGCACTTGATTCAACCCGATGTGGCTGATACCATGATTTTTATACGAAGCGACTGCCATCTGACCTTCGCAACCCCATATTAGGAGGAAAATCTGTGATCTGGGTTAAACCAGTTGTCAGATTATTTTTAGGCCTCCGACTGACCTGTAACGATTGCCAAAGATGTTAAATTGTCAACCAACAAAGCTTAACACTCCAATTATACGGTGTTAATACAAAACACAAATTTGACGCAAGTAATATCAACATAACATAAAGACCTGTAACATAAAGACTATTCATACAATTATTATAAATATTTATTTCTAGCTTATGAACATCAAAGGTCTCTATTACGAAACCTGGAATAAGTTTCTTCTTTATGCCAAGAAGTTATTGACGAATTTGCGACAAAGTAACACACAAAAGTTCCATTGCATTTATAATCTTAGTATGATACATAGCACTCTTTTAAGGACAAGCAATGTATTCCGGCAAGGGAGGAAGTTGTTTACGTTATATCGGTCACACTCTTCTTGAAATATGTTTTGCTCACACCAATACTAACTTCCTTAAGATGAAAAAAGGAATATCTCTGGAGCATATTTGCTAAATATTCGCACAATTTGCAACTTAGGTACACAAGATGATATCGATATCAAATGTTGAGGTCAGCCCTATCGCGAGTTTGTCACCGTTTCCGTAATCTACACTCGCTAGCGTCTCCGCCGAATATTTGTATGACAGATTGTGCAGCGCCTCCAAGCGGTGACGTGAAGAACTAAAATATGTCATACAAATATTGCTGGTGACGATAGTGAGTATAAATTACGAAAACGTTGCAAAACTAGTAATAAGGGTAGGCACTGAACACTTAAGAGAGTTAACCCATAATATTGATTGAATTCTAGGACTTACCTGGTGACGATGCCGCTACTGTGCTTCATACTGCCCGCCTGGATCCCCTATTACTTCTGGAACGAAGGCGCATGGATATCGTGGTACGTGGCCGCCATAACGCGGTACACGGTGACTCTGCACTTCACGTGGCTCGTCAACTCTGCGGCTCACATCTGGGGCAACCGACCTTACGACAAGTAAGATATTTTGACACAATATACGTGAAAAGATATGATGGGATACTCCCAAATCCCAATCTAATAAACGTACAACTTAAGCCTTGACACATGAAATTTGCAAAGTGTTTTGGTACACACTGTGAAAGATTTCTGGAATTCAACCGTAAAAGGGGTTATTAAGGAAAATTTGCGGGTGCATGCTAATAAATGGGTAATATTATTTAGTCTGAGAGTAGAAAGTGTGTTGAGCGCAAATATTTTACTCAGTTTTAATGAATGTGTTTTAGTAAAAAACGAGCTCCTATCTGTGACTTTGATTGTGTAATGATTTTTCTAAGAGAGTAATATGATCTTAATTTACGCTAAAGTATATATTACTTTTCCGTACTCCTAATTGCAACAAAATCTATTCAGGTAACAGTAGAAACAATAACAAAGGAAGGAACACGGTGGAATTGTGGATTATCCTCCTTTTTTTGAAATTGGATAACAATTTCTTTTCAACCATATAATGTGGTTATTACTACGAAGTAGCGAATTAACTAGGAACCTAGGAGAAATTTTATTTGATTTCGTAAAATTGTGTGTGTGGCCATGACATGTGTTGTATCATCCTTGAAAGAGTTACTGCACCTAATTGTAACTTGAGGGTTTACCAATAATTGGCCGCGAGTGTACGACCTAGATACGGATGAATACATTTGTAGGTCTACGTAGATATTATTGCGTTGAAATATTTACCGATTACAGTTAATATGGTGACATTCATGTGATAAATAATTATTATCCCCTTTTTATCTATACTTAATATTATAAAGCTGAAGAGTTTGTTTGTTTGTCTGTTTGAACAACGAACAAACGTTTGTGATTTTTGAAATCGGACCAGTACGTCCGATTTCAAAAATTCTTTCAGTGTTGGATAGTCCATTTATCGAGAAAGGCTATAGGCTATATTTTATTCTCACAAAAATTAGGGGTCCGTAAGTAAATTGCGAATTTGTAACCCAAGGTATAAAATCGAAAACCTATTTATGCGTGCGCTGCAAAAACTACTGACAATAGAACAAAATGATGTACTACGGAATTGTAGGTCTTATTAAGATCTACAAAAAATTTTGCGTGAGCATATATCTAACTATCATAGTTTAGTCACAATAACCGCTTTTATGTTCATACAAAATATTAAATCGTCTGAAGAAAGAAACTACGTTAAATGTGTATCTTAATATTAATCCTTATGCAAATTAAGCAATATGCTATCAAGGGTATTCATGTAGAAGTAAAATTCCGTTTGTTTTATCCCAATCGGACATTTCGTTGAGAAATTATCACGAGTATAAAAACGCAAAGAATTGGTACCTAATAATGAGTTATTTGCTAAATAGTTTTATCAACACGTCTGTTTATTCCGGGTAATCTCTGCAACGGCTGGACCGATTTTAACTGGACTTTCACTGGCAGATAGCTAATATTACAAGGAGTAACAAACTTTTATTGAAAAAGAACATTTGGGGTTCCGCGGCAATTAAATTAACTCTGCGCGGGTGAAACCGGGCACAGCTAGTACTATATAATATTATTACTATAAACAACAATCAAAACGGGGGTTTAAAAAAAACAAAATGTAGTTATTATTTGCATTTCATAGAAGCCATTTTTGATTTTTCTGAAAACGTATATGAGTCCTTTCTCCAAGCTTAAGAAAAAAATTAATTTTTTATACTATTTGTGTTGATGTAAAATAGTTCAAATATAACGTGCAATATATTTACTCCAAATTATTCCTATTTGTAAGCTTTTGGATTCAGAAACTCTTCACCTTTGGAAAATTTATCACAACTGCTGAATAGGCGGCCAACGATGTTCGTTTCAGCAGGGCGTATTAAGAACTTCTTAAAATCCAAAATGAAACGTCAAAGCCCAGAAGTTCTTACGCCCTGCTTAAATCGATGATGGTAGGCTCGGCTGGATTCGGCTTTTGTTTTACAGTGCCTGTATAATAATTATATAGTTCGTCAAATAATGCTTCACCATTGCTGTTGCAGAACGATAGGCGCTACAGATAACAAGACAGTAGCTATCTGGGCGCTAGGTGAGGGCTGGCACAACTACCACCACGTGTTCCCGTGGGACTACAAGGCGGCCGAGCTGGGCAACTATAGCACCAACCTCTCCACCGCCCTTATAGACTTCGCAGCTAAATATGGTACCTACCTATTTTTTTTCTTTCTATTCTTGAAGATTACAAACTGGTAGTAAATAAACAGCCAAAACCAGTAGTTTACCAAACAATTTAATAAAAATGTATTTCCTTACAAGCCAACCTACTTCAATACATTAATATTGTCACTGTCAATGTCAGACGTCAGTAAGACTGTCAATGATTTATTGCTAAATGTTATCTGTGAGATGTCTTTTTTACAGATATTAAGACTAAGTAATTGAAGACTTTTTACCTTTCTCAATATTGGCAGTAATAAATAGTATAGACGCTCTCGTCTTTATTGTCATTAACAATCTTGTCAATTATATTTCACGTCTACCTATTTAAAAAACTCCTAAAACATGGTCATAATATATTTGAACTGTGACACCACAAATGAGATTTATTTATGTCGAATGTGCTACTCATATCTCTACAGTCAGTACTCAGTAGGTTAGGTACACAATGGACTTAAACTGGGGGCCTTTGAAGTTTCAATTTGGTACCGTAAAATTAAACGTCAAAGCTAAGAACTTCATAATACGCTCTGCTTAAACTATCATAGTTGGCCCCCTGGTAATTTGGGTTTACAGACAGTTTTATATGTTACTGAGTAGCATCAAGGTTAAGGAAATTAAGGCTTCTTTATTTTATATTTTATTTTTATAAGAACTATGAATGATATCAGCACTTTTTCCTCAATTTCTTCGGAGAATTATTCGGGACACTAAGAGCTAAGGATTCACTTCTAATTTCCGACGTGAATACATTTTTGTAATTTCCTTAATAAATTAAATTTTCTTAAGCAGCATTTTGCATTCAAGCTATTTCAAAACAATTAATCTCGTGGTTCTTTGTGGATTTTATACACTAAAAAATCCACAAAAACATTGCTTTTCCAAATAAAACCTTTGGGCAGGCAACGAGCACGTGATACCCGTCACATTGCGTCCATAGGCTATGGTAACCACTTACCACCAGATAGGCCGTGTGCTTGTTTGCTATTTTAGTGACTGATATAAAAGAAAACTCTCACAATATATTTATTTAACCTATATTTAGTTTAATAATATTGATATCCCCAGGTTTGGCATACGATTTAAAGACAGTATCAGCTGATATGATCCGGAAGAGAGTGAACAGAACGGGTGATGGATCTCACCCTTGGACTGATGAGGAGGGAAAAGAGACCGATCCATCACATGAAGACCACCACCACCCAGAGAATCCCATTTGGGGCTGGGATGATCAAGACCTGCCAGAAGAAGACAAACAGCTTGCTGAAATTGTTCATAGAAAATCTGAATAGGGGTCTTAATGTAACATGTCCTTTTAAACTGGGTGCCTACCATGGTCGGCTTAAGCTTAAGCAAAGCGTATTAAGAACTTCTGAGCTTTGACGATTCATTTTTGTACCCTAAAATTTAATGTCAAAGCTAAGAATTTCTCGATTATAGTTGGCTCTCACCTCTTTTCGATACTTACTAACCTCTTTTTTAACATAGTGAAGTTTGGCATTCGTTTCACAACGGAGCTGTCCAATGTAAGATTGATAGGGGTTAGTCAATCTTCATAACTTCTTCTTTTGTCAGGTGAGCTGTCATCAAATGGCTGGAGTTCGGTTGGTATTGGACTTCCTCAGGGCTCGTCTTACGAGTTGTATATTTAAATTTTCTTCTTCATTATGTAGGTAGTGTAGGGAATTTTATTACTTCGTTGTTAAATACACATAACTTAGACAACTTTATAATTTAATGTGATATTATTAAGGAATCCTCGGTGACTGTTCTTAGATTATTATTTATTAGTTTTATTAAGGCCCTACGAACGAACCTTCACACTATATTTTATATGACAAGTCGTCTTGATATGCACCAATAAATGTAGTAGGCCCTTAATGAAATCGATCTGGGAGCCAAAGGGACAAAGAGACTTTGGCTTTCTCATTTCCATTTTAATTTTTATATTAAAAAATTGTTACAAGACTTTAATAAAATTAAGGGATTGTTTTGTAGTATTTCTATATATTTGCTCAATTAATTGTTTAGTGCAAATTTTGTATATTGTAATAAAACTGCTACAAAATGTTTACTAGTTTTATTTTACCTACAGACTTGGGAGAAGTTCCTACTAGTAATTTACCCACGCGTTGCTGATGAGGCTGCTGCTTAAAAAAGGACCGTGGGGAAAACTTTAAGGGCTTGGATTCAAATTAATCAAGGGTTGCCACAACTGCTTATCAATGTCGTAGCATGGCAATTATATAAAAACTAGCTGGGCCAGCGGTTTCACCCACGTTGGCTTATTTCATGGAAACCATTTTTTTATAAACTTGTTCAAATAGATCCGGCCGTTTCAGAAATTACTCGGAACAAACAAACAAATGGACAGACAGACAAATATAAGGAGACTTTTTCAAAAAATTATATTTTATTAATGAAAGTAGTGATTAAACTTTCATATGAATTTAGCGAAAAGGTGTTAATTTGGATTACAAACAGACACATCAATTTTATTTACCTGTATAGATTTATCTCGAGTTACTGCAACACTTTGGGCAACATTTTTGATTAGGTACTAGCAAGTTTTCCGAACTAAGTTTTACTTTATCGTGTGGTTTGTGTGAATATTGAAATCACGAGAAAGTATTTTGATTTTGTTATAGCTGTAGGATTTTGATGATAACGTTCAAGATGCAATGATACCAATGTTTTATTAATCGACTATTCTCATCATATTAGCTAGGAGGGAAAGGAAAGTTAAAATTTGTAGGTTGACATAGTTCTTAACTACTTATTTTTCGCCGATGTTGCGGTTTTCTTCGTAACTTGACCCTAGATACGCAGAGGTATTTGACAATGTTTTATGGTTGTGGTATTTTTTATATTTTTTTCGACTTACCCAGGTAGGTATATAATTTTTAGAGTTATAGCAGTAAAAGCAACGTTCTATATCCAATGATTTCAACAATCAACTAACTGTGAACTCGCTTTTTTTGTGTTTCATAAGGGTTGTCAAAGATTATTCATGCTTGAGTAGTTATCAAATAAAGTAACAATAATTTACATTATTAATCAATAAATATTGCTTAACAAGCTAATATATTTTTCATCCCACCATCTCGGAAAGAGTATTTTAACATCGTGTGCACTAAGTTTGTGAATTAAAAAGATTATTCTGTAATACTTACCTGTCATAATGTAGTAATTAATACCTAAACTGAAATAAAAGTGTACCTATCTTGTGATTGTAAACGTTTTTTTTTTGCATTTAGTCATTTCCTCGCTGAGGTGGAATGAAAAGTTACGTGTTGCACTCGAGTGCAAACATTTTTCACCTCGTGCTCTTTTGATTCCCTCGCTAACGCTCAGGATTCTAATTTTGAATCTAATTTTAGAATCCTTCGCTTGCTCGGTCATCAAAATTGAACACGCGGTTAAAAAGCAACTTTGCACTCTTGTATAACAAATAACTATTATTAAGTTTCAACAAGTTATTTATATATCTAGAATAATCTATGAACACTTACAAAGAAAATACTCTAAAACAGTTTGGTGTTAACTTAGACTAGAGGCTTATTACTTGTTGTCCTGAATAACACAGTCTATATCAAAATCTATTCAAATAAAATCTATCAGAGGTTTCCACGAACTACCTATTACATGAAGTTTGTAGGGTTAATTATAGTTAATTTTGTTATTCAGAGCAACTTGCCCATAACTTATTAACATAATATTTTGGCAAAAGTTTTTAGAAAAGAAAATATAAGTTACAGTGTAGATTTACTGTTGGCTTTGTTGTACTTATTGCCTAAAACATTAACAAACTTTCCTCCATAATACTGGTTAACAAACTCTGAGTCGGTGGGAACCTCCTCAATATTATCGAAGTCCTCGCTGGCAGCATGCTCAGGCCCTGATACCTTGATCTCACTGGGTTGGTAGAAGATATCAAAGTGTTCATGAGTGGCTTGGGGGTCTTCTTCATAAAGGATTGGCGCGTGTTTCCCCTCGTTCTTGTACCCTTCATTAACATAGATTACCTTATGATTGTATTTATCATTGAAGGCATTGTTCCTTAGTAGGGTGAATACAGCTCCAACTAGAGCCATATTGTTCATCATTCCCACGACAACTGTCATCATCTTCATGGCTGGCAAGATAAAAGGCAAGATGGCGGACATTAGCAGACCAGGCAGCATTAAGAACGGCACTATTTTGTAGAATGTCTTTTTAAATTTCTTCATACTGCTGCGACCCGATTCTGTTGCATGACCTGAAAGTGAGTAAACGTTAAATTTTATTACTTTTCATCCGGATACAATTATTATAAATGGGAAAAGTATCTCTGTAAGAGCCGTTATATAGGGGATACAATATATTTCTGACGAGTTGTGTCTTCAAAAATAATTTATTTGTATTTGATTAGACAGTCGTTAGAAGGACAAGCAAAAAATTACATTATACACGATTATATCTAAATTTTATCACTGGGTGTAATAGGTTACTTATTTTGCTTAAACTGCTTATGTAGCTGTTCTTCCTTTTAAATCATAGAGGCGATTTTACTGAAATCTGCATACGGTAGGTACGGTAGGAACCATAAGGGCAGATACAGTGTACATCAAAATTCTCATCAACTTCAAATGGATGGAAATAATTGGCTATGACGCTGAAGTCACCGATCCGAGTTCAGAGGGGTCGAATCATGTAATAAACATTTTTAGAATTATCAACATGGGTTTAGTTTTCAGGATTTCTTGGTTAGCTAATCGAAATTTCATAACTGCAACTATATATTGCAATAACAATGTGTTTTGATCATAACCACCACACACAACAATAATGCACAAATATCGTGCGCAACAAATAAATTTCAACAAAGCTTTTAACGCTGTCCTTGTAATATTTGGGAAACTTGTCGAAAAGGTTATTTATTTAATGTGCGGTTAAACGGGGTATTGGCTCTTGTATAACACTAAGCGGAGTTTAATAAGCTTTTCATTCCGGTCGTAACATCGATGGTACGTAAAATATTCACTGTTTAAATATTTATCAATTCAGAATTCAAACTAAATTACGAATAAATGTTTAACTATGAGAAATATTTAAATAAGAGAAAATAATTGTATTAATTATGTAATGAATAAACTCAACTGAGATTAATACGTAGGTACCCCTATAGTGCCTGTGATTGGAACTCGTTAGAAGCAAAATAATATGTAAATGTCGGAACAAAACTTACTTTTATAAACATCAATGTTTAGCTTTCCACTGCCGTTTGATTCCAACTCGAACGTATAGCCGGGAATTAGATCGAGTGTCAGAGCGCGTTGTTGCAACAAACTCTGTGTCTCGTCGCATAGCTGTGAATACAACTGTTCATCAGAGACATTGGCGTACTGCGTCCATGGAAAGCGCACCACATCTTCAGTCAGGTTAAAAGCTTTTGTTGGTTGTGTATGGGCTTGTTTTGCTCGCCATACACTGAAGGCGTTAATGCATCTTGATGCACCTAGATCACGGCCACACGTGAGGAGGCGACGTGCCGGCAAGTTGTCCCCAATTAACGAGTCAATAGCGCGTGCGAAATGGTGTTGTGTGGTGTGAGCGAGTGAGCACACCGCCAGCACGATGATTGCGGCGAGCGCGCGCATCGCTGCCGTCGGACTGAGCGCGCCGCTTCACGATACCAAACACCGCGTTGGAAGGGACTGCAACCATTTCTGGGGAAAGCGAAATTGTATTCGATCACACACTGTTTTGTTTTTTATTTCAGGACCTCCTTAGATTAGATTCCGAAATTGTTTGTGTACGGAATGTGAAATAGGTATTTACCTAATTACATGAAATGAAACAAGAGTTTCGTGAGTTTAATTTGGAATGTCGTTTTCCTGCCTATCTCGAGCAGGACACACAGCGCGAGATGTTAATATTTATAAAACTAACGAGGAGCTACTTATGTAAACGTGCAAAAGTATAGGTACCAACTTTATTATTACAGGAGGCCTTTCGTGCCTAGAGAACATAACGGGTCCCAGAAGGGGTAGGCATAAGTGTAATAGGTGAAAACTGAAAATGCTCTATTAAATTAGTCAGGAATATAGTTTGCGTGAATGATACTGTTGTTTGGGAAATCTATACAGATAAATAAAATTGAAGTGTCTGTTTGTAATTCCAAAATAACAGCTTTTCACTAAATGCATATGAAAGTATACACGCTACTGACACTAAAAAACAAAGTTTTAAAATTTTTCTCTGTATGTCTGCTTGTTCCGGGTAATCTCTGAAACGGCTGGACCGATTTTAACGGGACATTCACTTGTAGGTAGCTGATGTTTCAAGGAGTAACTTAGGCTACTTTTATTTATTAAAAATATTAGGGTTTCGCGATAATAAAGATGAAACTAAATCTACGCGGGTGAAACCGCGGGGCACAGCTAGTAAATACTGATATATGATCACGCCTCTATTCCCCGAAGGCAGAGGTGCTGTAATAAAAACAACATCTTTCGGTAAGTCCATCGCTATCTCAGGCATTATACATACGTCTTTTTACACATTAACATACGCAGGCCGCTCGCTGCCCTTGCGTAACAGGCAACTACTCAAACCCCGCGGCCACAACGGCTCTTTCACACGCAACCTTGGACTTTCATAAAGTCATGTAATAGTCGATTAGATAGTTATAATTGGTAGCAAGTAAGCAATTACCAGATATACATTGTGTTAATATATTCTATTTAACCAGTTACGTATTAAAATGAAAGTGACCAGGTAGAGCTCTACATCACTTGAAAAATAAACGACTTGAGCGATTTCTAGCGGAAGCTCTGTGGATAACAAGCAACATCAATAATGTATGTACGTTATTTAATAGCTTAATGAAGGTAGGCACCAAAATTGTAAATCGGTACTAATTTGACTTTGTAGTTAACTGTCAGTAGATACCCACCTAAGTACCTATTTAATTTTGTAGTTTTATTTATTACTAGCTGTGCCCCGCGGTTTCACCCGCGTAGATTTAGTTTCATCCTTATTGTTGCGGAACCCTAATATTTTTGATAAATAAAAGTAGCCTTAGCTACTCCTTAAAACATCAGCTACCTACCAGTGAAAGTCTCGTTAAAATCCGTCCAGTTTCAGAGATTATCCGGAACAAACAGACAGACAGACAGACAGACAGACAGACGGACAGATAGACAGAGAAAATTTTTTAAAACATGGTTTTTTAGTGTCTGTAGCGTGTATTCTTTCATATGCATTTAGTGAAAAGCTGTAATATTGGTATTACAAACAGACACTTCAATTTTATTTATCTGTGTAGACTAGCTGTGCTGATAGATTTAGTTTCATCCTTATTGTCACAGAACCCTGACATTTTTAATAAATAAAAGTAGCCTTAGTTACTCCTTGATATATGAGCTACCTGCCAGTGAAAGTCCCGTTAAAATCGGTCCAGCCGTTTCAGAGATTACCCGGAACAAGCAGACAAACAGAGAAAAATTTTAAAACTTGGTTTTTTAGTGTCCGTAGCGTGTATACTTTCATATGCATTTAGTGAAAAACTGTTATTTTGCAGTTACAAATAGACACTTCAATTTTATTAATCTGTATCTGTATATATGTATATATATAGAAGATTACTTATTTCCCTAACTGAGAAAATATATTTATTGCATTTATTTATACTATTGCTTTGTCTACTTTGTTCCCCTGTACCTTAACTCCTCACTGCCATATATCATCGAAAAATAAAGTTTACTTACAGACAGAAAATGTTAGTTTATTTATTCAGGTATGTTATGAGGCACCGCATAATATTCTTTGCTGCAACTTGTCGCGGGCGCACTTTAAGTATTTGGTGAAATAATTTATTTTATTGAATAAAATAATTATCATTCATATATCCTATTGGGGGCCAACAGGCGGATTCTTTTTTCCTCTATTGGAATACAAGTCAAACCAAGTTAGCGTAACAAATTGTACCTTTTATGTATCCAATTCACGAGAAACGAAATGCCTGAAAGATTCAGGTCATTGAGCAGAATGTTGAAAGTACGCATCCGACAAGTGTGGGGCTTGCCAGCAATAAATTTAAATCACAAGTCGATACGGTTTCGGAAAGTTGATCGAGTCATTTTTTGGTAAGTATTCAGTGTTGACAGGAAATGGCCTAATTGTCGAACAAAGCGTTCGATTAGTATGCGCACGGTCACGGACGAAATACGAATGCTCACTCATTATAATACTTCAATGTGGTCACTACGATTCCGTTTCCAGCAGCGTACCCCGTTGCGCTTGCGCCGATTGAATTTCTCTGCAACGTGCATTGACTCCACACATGCAACCTAACATTCACTTCTCTGTGAAGAAAAGGCACGCGAATTATAATGCCTATAATTATTCCAACACGACCAATAAAAATACAGTCACGATAGCGTATGATTGATAACCAACCTGTCATATAATGATTAGTACTAAACAAGTAAAAACACCAAGTGCTGTTTTGTCATGGAACAACTTTGGTATTTGGTTTTGTTTGAATAGTAATTGATTATTATTATTTGATGTGCAAAGACACAAAATTATGAATGAGTTTTTAATTCAGTGAAAACAATCAATCGTCAAAATAAATAATAAAAAATTATTAGTCTGCTGAACCAATCATTTTTTTTATCAATAATTTAGTAAGGCTACGTCCGAGATATAGCCATATAGTATTCAAATTATGCACTAAAATGGAAATTATGCTACCTACAAATTTTAGAGCAATCTAAAATAGCTGATTTTACTCAATCATATTTATAAATGTTTGAAATAGTGACTGTGACAATAGTTTGAATACGCAAAAGTTATGCCAAGGAATAAAAAAAAATTCAACGAAATTTATAAACGACGTAGTTAAAAACATTATCGTAGCATTAAAATGATATGCAACATGGAGCATGAAGAACCAACTCAATTAAAACACGTCATAATGAGCCGCACGAGCGCAACTTTCAATGAAAAACAAGCACTTGTCATTGTCACTTTCCCCAGACACTCCGATAAGGATCTAAGACATTTTCCGAGGGGAGTTGCGAGTCGGACACACTCCGTTAATGATTCCACCTTAGTCCATATAAGCGACACTGATAACGGGGGCGACATTTCTATCGCGCGGTCACGTTGTCCTGCGCTTTCTTTTGTCGTCGTGACTTCGGCCTGCCGACCATTGTCCTCCGTAAGACACTTTATATCCTGGCATTCAGCCGAATAGCCCATCAGTCATACTCAGGCAGGCTACCGCACACAGTCGGTTGATTGGAAACATCGATAATTAACCGATAACTAATAAAGATGTGTCAAAAAATCACAGTGCTCACTCTGGCTTATGTGGTGATATTCGTCGCTACAGTGGTTAACTGTGAAGCTGACTCCAATGTCGAGATGAAGGGGTTGTCCAACACAGGTAACTAATAAAGTTATTATCTCTACGGCAACCGTTCTAAGTTGTATGTTTATCTCATGTGAAGCAGGGGGCCAACTATGATCTTCATAACAAACTTCATAACTTCAACAAGGATTTCTAAGTCTACAAGTACCACTGTGACGAGCCGTGGTGGCCTCGGGGTTAGAGCAGTCGCCTGCTACGCAAGCGACGCAAGTTCGAATCCCAGCGGAACCAGCACCTGAGTTTTTTAAAAATCTTATGTGCAGTGATTTCACACCACGTGCTTTACGGTGAAGGAAAACATCGTGAGGAAACCATATAGCATATGCATATGTCTTTGAAATAATTCAAAGACGTATGTACAGTGCCTGAGACGCCGATGAACTCACCCTCTGTCACGTTGGTACTTAATCATATTCGGTGAAATGTGGGAGTTGAAAATTACAACACCTCTGCCTACCCCTTCGGGGAATACAGGCGTGAGCATGCATATGTATGTATGTATGTAAAAGAATCACAAAATGATGCTTCAAACGATCATAGTTGGTCCCCAATTGAAGATTCAACTAAATACTTAGATAAATTTACGTCAAACCACTGGAGCGGCACCCTAAAATTTCATTCGCTTCTAGTTTACAAACTCGATGTAAATAAACCTTCCAAACTTAACCTAAATTGATTATTTACACTATGAATTTCAAAGCAAATTTCCTCCGGCTCACTAGTAATTCAACTAATTGTATTCGTCAACGATACACCGGTATAATTCATCAGAGATCTAATTTCATCAATTATTCCTTGTAACAACAGTAGCCTGCCAGTGAAAGTCTCATAAATATGGGTGTCGGAGGCAGACAAATACAAAAAATAAAAAAAACCCAACTGCATCATATATTAAATCGTGGATACGAACGTTTTGTGTCCATTTATTAAAAAGAGATGTTTTCTTTGTGTTTTAAATGTTTTAATTTCGACATTAAGAACAGACAAAAATTATATACAGACAAATCCTTAGATTGTAGTAGTCGAAACATATTGAACCCCGTGATTATATCCATTGATCCATCACGGCAACCTAGTAGAGTACCTATATTTAATAAGTATTAAATAATTTATATAGGAACTAGCTGTGCGCCGCGGTTTCATCCGCGTAGATTTAATATGATCCTTATTGCCGCGGAACCCTAATATTTTGAATAAATAAAAGTAGCCTAAGTTACTCCTTGAAACATCAGCTACCTGCCAGTGAAAGTCCCGTTAAAATCGGTTCAGCCGTTTCAGAGATTACCCGGAACAAACAGACAGACAGACAGAGAAAAATTTTAAAACTAGGTTTTTTAGTGTCAGTAGCGTGTATACTTTCATATGCATTTAGTGAAAACCTGTTATTTTGGAATAACAAACAGACACTTAAATTTTATTTATCTGTATAGATTTAATGAACATTAAACAGGGTAAGAATATTTGTTTGCAAAACCTTAATTTTTAAACATGCATATTACAATTTGGGTGTACAGAAGATTTTTTGTCAAAGTAATTCGCGGATGAAACCGTATGGTTCTGCTAATTAAATATTAAATAAGCTTATGACCCCTTTACATCGCCACCAATTATACTTCAAACCTAATTGTTCTTATTTAATTTTAGAATAGTACTCTCCTTCTTATGAACCTTCGCTCGCCGGCGTAACCACGCGTTATATATTTTTCAGTCCAAACAAATGTGCAGTTCTTGCTGAAAGAATATAATAGTATTAAAATCTTTTACATGAACATGGTCTTGTACGTAGGAGTCCCTTGTTCAGACAAGGCTGAGGCCTTGTAACCCAAGTAACTTGATAACAAGGCAACATGTACATCTACATATTTAATACCCCCGAGTATGATCCACACTGCTTATAATTATGTCTTAAGGATACTGAAATAGTAAACCCTTCATATGAATTGACGGCATTATCCTCATGCTTCGCTACACGATGTGCGATACTCATAGATATAGAAAAAATTTCGCTTTCTCATCTTTAGCGATACTATGATACAAAATGTACGGGAGTGACATACGTCACATGACATGACTGATTAATGTCATCTCCATATTTTTTTTATCGTTTCTATTAGCGTAAGCGCGAGAAAATATAACTTTGTCAAGGTCTACTGTTATGTAGACCAGATACTCCTGTGGTACTCGTTACATGTTAGTTCTCGATTTAGTGGAATTAGAAATTAGAATAATATCTTGATTTTGTTAAATCGAAATCCTAAGTTCATTTGAACTTAAATGTCGTTACTCGTCTTACGTGAAGTTAAATACGTTTCCTGATTGACCAAATCCCGGTTTAGAGTGTGCCTAAAAGAATCTTGTAATGTTTCAGAGTCGAGCGTCGGCCGGACGTTCGGCCACAATGCGTTGAAGCGTCTCTCGTTCATCTTCCTGCCTGTCATGTTCACCCTGGGAGTCATATCGACGCTACTCATGGCGCTCGCTGTCATATCTGTCAAGAACTTGGCCATCGGTGTGGTCCTTCTCATCGTTGCTGTCAGTCAGGTAAACTTGAAACCGATGATCTATAATTCATTAATCCAGACTAGGTGCCTTTCAATTATGTAGCGGAAGGATTTCACAAGCTTACATAGTTTGAACCACGACACTCGTAGAAGTAAAATTTCGCAAAACTCTTTCTTAGTGTCGCCTTCACCTTATAATGTAATGCTCTTAGGATCACCGTCCATGACAAAACAAATAGACTTATATGACTCAAATTTTATAAAGCACTTTCTTAAAATATTAACATAAGATGTAAAAATATTTCTAGGCGGTGTCCCGGCTATTCCTGACTGCGTCGTCTCCCTCTTCTCTGGTGCACCTGCACCCGCGCGCTGAGTTCCTGCCAGGCCCAGCAGTGGCCTCCCCGTGGCCCGCGGCCGGCCCGCTCCTCTCGCCCTGGGCTCGCTCCGATAACGAGGCTACCATCTCCGACTAAAACACGCATAAAAATATATTGACTTCACAGAAGAAGAAGAAGGGCTCAAATTTACTGTTTTTATTTAATATTATTTAATTTTATTTTCGCCGATTGAAAATCACGTTTGATGAAAAGTTTTATAATTGGATCGCAAATATTACGAAGAAATTTCGAGTTTCTTCTTCACTTAATATTTTTTAATAACAATTTAATTTTACGACAGTACTTTCACCATTCAGGGTGATTTCTAGACTGCCTACCCTATTTTACGTTCGATGATATCTCTATGCCAATCATCGAACTTATATATTTGATACCGTACTAAACATATTTGATAACATATTAAACAATATAGATTTTGCACCAGGTCATGGGCATAAGTATAAACAAAGTAAATGTTTAGCTAAGTTCACATCCTTACTGTTAATTCACTAGTGTGACGTAATTGTGATGAAGTGTTATATTTTAATGTGTTTTAAAAGCGGCCCTCTTATATAACGATGTCTACCTCAATCGTGTAGTCAAAGGAAAACAAGCAATTCACTTTATAGAGGTAATATATGGCACTATCTCTAAATGTCTACGTATAAATGATAATGTTATTAAAACTCCGAATAAAGTAGGAGTCGACTTCGTCTATCTTTCGCGAGCTACATTGTGAAATATAGACGACGCATTTAGCACAATTAGCTTTATGTATTGTATTTATTGAAAATAAAATAATTTCGAAGGATCATGCCATTTTATTCCTCATAGTACTTACTAATACATCATCATCGTCATCATAGATCACTTCATCTTGTTCAACGATTGTTGCAATGCTGTGTTCTATCTCATGCATATTTTCCTGTGACTTAGCAGGCAGCACGGCATCTCTTGCCACATCTGTCGAAAGTGAACCGAGTATCAGAGAGCCTAGTGCGAGTTTTTTACTGCCGCCGTCACATGTCACCGCATGGACGTAAAAGCAGATTTGTATAGGATCGAAACAGAGCTATCTGTCTGCCCACTAATAGTCAATATTTTGATCCCATACAAATCTGCGTTTACGTCGACGCGATGACTCATAACATACATTTTATGAATACTCTCACTAGGCCCTCCGCGGCTGTAATAGTGCCGGTTATTCGAAGCCTTTTCTGCTTTCAAAGTCAAAGTCAAAGTCAAAAATATCTTTATTCGATTAGACTTTTTACAAAGTACTTTCAAATCGTCAGAACGACATGGATTATACATGCTACTGCCAGGTTCGGAAGGTTGCTTTTACTGAGAAGAACCTGGCAAGAAACTCAGTAATTACTCTTTTAAAAATATTATACAATTTTTAAAAACAAAGTAAATCACTTGAGAAATGTAAGCCCATGGACACAGTTCCAATGCACAAATGTCAATAAAAATTAACATAAAGAAAAGTCTAGTAGTTGTACTTATATCTAAATGCGTAGCTTGAGATGACCAGCCCCCACAAGCAGCACCTGTTCCCAAGTATGACGAGAATGCCAGTCTTTATGCAGTCGACCCAGGCTTCGTCATGATTTGACATCCCAGATGATACTTTCCATAAATATTGTACTAGTCTGTTAATACTCTGTATTTATGAGATGATAATTAACTTTACTTATGGTACGCAAAAGGTTGTTTCAGAGTGATTAACTAAGGATCAAAGTTGAAATTGAGAATTTGCTCAGTACATATTATTATATTTTTCTTCTTGCTTTATGTAAGTTTATCCAAGCTACGTTTAAACAATTGACTTTGTTAATTTTTGTACCGCTATCTCAGCCAGCTGGTTAATCGATACAGAAATAATATATTGTCGGAATCAAAGAATAATCTATATATATAAATAAATCCCCATTTCCCTTGGTCATGACATCACGGATGAACGGCTGGACCGATTTCGATAAAAAAAAATTTGTTGTCTTAGTTATTGTCAGGAGATGGTTTTTATGAAAGAAAAAACTAAGAAAATTGCGTGGATAATTTAAAAATTAGAGAATACATAACCAGCATATTAAGTTATTTCTTTCTTCTTAAATATAACTTTAGCGTTTTGGACAATAAAACTTTTTGATGTAACCTTATGACGTTTGATATAGAATTAACAGAATACGTGCTACATTCCCATAATTAAGACAGGGCAACGTATGTCGGGTCAGGTAGTAATCAATATATTTACAAATTCTTGGGGGACAATAGACAAAACAGCGGTTTCCCTGCCAGCCCTGCGGTTTCACACCTAAATTTTCTTTATTAAATAAAAAGCCCATGGTACTCCCTGTAACATTAGCTATCTAGCAGTGAAAGTCCCGTTAAAATCAGTCTAGCCGTTTCAGAGATTACTCTTTGGCAAATAACTCATTATTAGGTACCAATTCTTTGCGTTTTTATACTCGTGATAATTTCTAAACGCAATGTCCTATTGGAATAAAACAAACAGTATTTTACTTCTACATGAATACCCTTGATAGCATAATGCTTGATTCGGATAAGAATTAATATTATGATACACATTTAACGTAGTTTCTTTCTTCAGGCGTTTAATTTTTTTTTATGAACATTAAAGCGGTTATTGTGACTAAACTATGAGTGTTAGATATATGCTCTTGCGTACTTTTTTGTAGATCTTAATAAGACCCACAAACTCGTAGTACATCATTTTGTTCTATTGTCAATAGTATTTGCAGCGTACGCATAATTAGGTTTTCGATTTTACACCCTAGGTTACAAAATTGCAATTTACTTAAGGACCCCTAATTTTTATTAGAATAAATAATAACCTATAGCCTTTCTCGATAAATGGACTATCCAACAATGAAAAAAATTTTGAAATCGGACCCTAATGGTCCGATTTCAAAATCCTGTCCTGAGATTAGAGAGTCCTGAGATTAGAGCGTTCAAACAAACAAACAAACAAACTCTGCAGCTTTATAATATTAGTATAGATGACACCTCAATTGTAGATACAAACGGCAATATATTATAGGTATGAGATATTAATTAAAATAAATTATGTTAAGAGCACTTGTGTAACGCTGGCTCTGAACCCGGCGATACGATTTGAGAAGACATCAATTTCGTAATGTCTTACCAACCCGTCCGCATCGTCATTTTGGCCGGCAGTGGGTATACTGCGGTTATGAAGAGCATTATAAGAATTTACAATCCTATTCAAAGGTGAATGATAACCCATGTTCGCGAGAGCAGTTTACTAACAAATAGTGTTTATTTACCTTTCCATGGAAGTCTCCTAGGAATAGATATATTTAGATAAAGAAGTTTCAATTAGCAACTGCGATCGATGACTCTACGTGTTTCCCTACTCTAGTTATGTATGTATGTGGGGAGCCCAACTACTCAGCACGCTTTATTACGGAGACATCTATTTATGGCATTTTTTTATGTGTTAGGTAGCGAAATGATTAACAATAAAATACTGACGTAGTGATAAAGCCCGTGGACATAACATTACTTTATGGAGTTTTCTTCATTGTTTGCAATGTTCCCAATATTGTATTTCATGAGAACTCAGTAACAATCAAACTGTCACTATGAACATTATTATTCAACTCTCATATATAGTCAATTTGATTTCTCCGCTGCGCAGGCGTAGTGAAAATGAAAGTGTATATGGAGTAGTATACCTTTTTTAACACAAACAGGTTTTTGTACGATTACACTGGAAGGATAGGCCTGAGAAAGCACCTAAGTAACTTTTATATTTTGATGGATTTATAAATGAAATTCGTTACCACTGTTTAAATTAACATACCTTTAAATCTATACATACATACATACACAGATAAATAAAATTGAAGTGTCTGTTTTTAATTCCAAAATAACAGCTTTTCACTAAATCCATATGAAAGTATACACGCTACTGACACTAAAAAACCATTTTTTTTCTCTGTCTGTCTGTTTGTGCCGGGTAATCTCTGAAACGGCTGAACCGATTTTAACGGGACTTTCACTGGCAGGTAGCTGATGTTTCAAGGAGTAACTTAGGCTTCTTTAATGTATTAAAAAATATTAGGGTTCCGCGATAATAAGAATGAAACGAAATCTACGCGGGTGAAACCGTGGGGCACAGCTAGTAAATAATATTTATTCAAATGAAATATGGTACAAACTAGGTCTTATTAAGGTGAAGTTCTGTCGTGATTATACAGGGCGCGTGGTTTGAAGATATAATCTTACCTACTGTGAAGGTTACACGTGCCTTTATTTATAAGGTAGTAACTATACTTGGATAGTCCGTTTCATTAGTAGCTTATACCCGATCCTTCCAGAACAATAAAAAAAGTAGTTCATCTCTATGTACTATATAGGTATTACAAATTGCACAATGCTGTCTCGTTGGTTTAGTAGTTGCGAACCCTGCTGTTAATAAGGTCTTGGGTGCCATATTTTATTTCGCAGTAGCAGCCCGGAGTCTGAATTGGCGGTTAATGTCAATATGCTCGATCCCTAAGCATAACATGCGCTTGCGCATACGAAATGTGGATGTTCCACAGCTCTGCCTACCTTCTACCTACTTTGATGAAAACACTCGTAAGTATATTATGAACCTCAAACAGCACAAGAGATTACAATGGTGTTTATTTTTGTACCGAGGTATTTGTAACATCTTCAAAGAATTACCCTTCTCTTGCCACTTTCCACTGAATAAATTATAATTATGCAAATCCACCCAAACATTTCGAAGAATTGGCTGGAAGTTCTATATAATATTACCGCCTTCGTTTTTACCTCATTACTAGATACTGTTGAATCTAGTCGTTACTTATCTGATTCGCCTGTTTATACAATCTTCAATATTTATGAGGTTCATTGTATTAAGTCTTCGAGTGCGGGTTTCATTATGGTATTATCTAAACCACTAGACGGATCGGGCTGAAATTTGGCAAGCAGGTAAGTGGATATTATGACGTAGGCAACCGCTAAGAAAGGATTTTGATTAATTCTACCCCCAAGGGGATAAAATAGGAGATGAAAGTTTGTATGAAACGAAATTTACGCGCTGAAACCGCGGGGCACAGATAGTTTTGAATGTGTCATATTTATTATTTCTGTTTGAGCAAGTATTTATTTTAGTATATAATTATATTTATTTAGTTAGATTGAACCTCTTTAGTTTACGGTATTCATAGCAAAGTGATTTTACACATTTAAGTACCTAGTACTTGGTTGACCGAGCTGCGCTCGGTTTCTTTATCTCACAATAAACTAAACTTTTTCCCACAAAAGAAAAAAACTTGACGTTTTCACAAAAAAGCTAGTAGAAAAAAACCGGGGAAGTCTCGAACCGGGGTATCGTTACAGCCGTTCCGGAGATCCAGATTCTATATATATACAGGGTGTCGGGGAAACCGAGACAGCTCTCAAAATATGTGATAGGGTACAATTTTAGGAAGCAATTAAAATTATTATGACAAAAATATTTTCTTCCATTTTCGAGTAATTGACGTTCAAAGTTGACCATATCAAGACCTTATTTTCGCATAAAAATCAGCTGTAACGTAGAGGTATTCACGAGAAATCTAACTACGTTTTTATTTTTTTTCTCCCAATAATAAATCCTGAAATAATCCCATTAAACCATTTTTCGAAACTATTAACCTTCCCCTTAATTTAAAAAGTTTAATGACCCCGTACGTAATGTAGACAAACGCGGCCGCGCGTTCATTCAATCCCTTAAGGCCGCGAGCTCTTCGGCTATAGGTTATAACTACGTTATCGTTGGAGCTAGATATTTTGCGATTTCAACATAGTGATATATGCATAAAGCCCCTACAACTTCTTGAAGACAACTGTTCCTTTTTCTCCGACGCCCTGTATATACAAGAATTGCTTGTTTAAAGGTATAAGATACACATCTATACACGCTCCCTACACTTTCTATGTAGGTATATTTATACCTATTAAAAGTCTGGAAAGACTATTGCGGATGTCTATTTACTGCAAATACGGTAGAACCTGCAATGCCTCTTTCAAAACCAAACCAAAGGGAACCACATATTTTGAAAGATGAAGTAAGAGCTGCCATAAAACACATAAAATCCGACAAAGCAGTTGGTGCAGATGAAATAACCATTGAGGTCATAAAGGCTATGGGTGACTCTGGTGTGGACGCTTTACATAGAATATGTTCACGAATATGGGAAACATGTGAATGGCCAAGAGATTGGATGCATTCTTTGTTCATCCCACTTCATAAGAAAGGGTCAACACGGAAGTGTAACAACTACAGGCTAATATCTCTCATAGCCCATTCGAGCAAAATAATGCTGCATATTATAAATAATAGGCTGCAGGCGTTTTTGAGTAGTGAAATATCGCCGGAACAGGCTGGTTTTGTTAAGGGACGAGGAACTCGAGAGCAAATCCTTATTTTTAGGCAATTGATAGAGAAAGCAAGAGAGTTTAATAAACCACTATTCATATGCTTTGTCGATTTCCGTAAAGCGTTTGATACTGTCATCTGGTGCAAATTATGGCATATGCTGCTGAAATGGGTGTGCCACATCACCTGGTGCAGCTGATCAGAAGCCTGTATTAAGAAGGTACCGCTTCGGCTCGAATCGACAATACTGACTCCGATTTCTTTAAAACTCATGCTGGTGTACGCCAGGGATGCATAGTCTCTCCTTTGTTATTTAACATCTATACTGAGCATATTATGAGGATAGTCCTTGAAAAATGGGATAGAGGAATATCGGTCGGAGGTAAGACGATTAGCAACTTGAGGTACGCGGATGATACTACTCTCTTCGCATCAACCGAGGAAGAGTTGATAGAGTTGCTAACCTCTTGGAAAGTACGAGCAACTACTATGGTCTCACCATTAACCGAGAAAAAACCAAAGTGATGATAATAGACAGAGCTACAGAAAACCGTCCAGAAGTGAAGACAATCGCAAACTGTGAGGTGGTTCAGAACTATATCTACCTGGGTTCTACCATTCATTGCAATGGAGGTTGCGATGAAGAGATTAAGAGACGTTGCGCTATTACAAGATCAGCCGTTGTAAAGCTATCCAAAGTCTGGAGGGACCGGAAAATCACCAAGAACACAAAGATTCGGTTGATGAGAAGCCTGGTCTTTCCAATATTTTTGTATGGAGCTGTAACTTGGACCCTGAGACTGCGGGATCGAAGAAAAATTGACGCACTCGAAATGTGGTGCTGGAGACGACTTCTGAGAATCAGCTGGACTGCGCATCGTACTAATGTATCCATATTAGAAGAGCTCAACATCAACCAAAGACTTTCGTCAATTGTACAGCTACGAATTTTAAAGTTTTTTGGCCATATTACTAGGAAGGAGGATGCGATGGAACGTCTAGTGATCCAAGGACGAATAGAGGGCAAACGGTCTCGAGGTCGATCTCCATCTAGATGGATTGATCTTATGAAATCTTCTACGAACAGTTCCATAACGGAGTGCTCCAGAAACGCACATAATAGAGACAAATGGAGGAGTATCGCTAACAAAGCTTGTACCAGTGCATCCATGACCACGACCGCTTTGCCAAGAGCGAACGACTAAGAAGATTTATACAAAAATGTAAATGTAAAATTTCAAGTCTTCACGACCAGCAGCTTAGGTTAGCCAGGTGTGTGAATTGTACATGTAAAGACTAGTTGAACCACGCGGCGGAATCCTTATCCATTAAAATTAAATTACCTTTGTTACTCATTGTCCCATCATCTATCTAATTTAACTGTTTTTTTTATACTAAGTACCGTATGTGGCAAGCTGTTGATTTGGAATTACAAACAGACATTCATATTTCGTCGCGCTATACTTACCTACTACTTTCATTCTATGAACATATACCTTTATCGGTAGAAATCTATACAGATAAATAAAATTGAAGTGTCTGATTGTAACTGCAAAATGACAGTTTTTCACTAAATACATATGAAAGTATACACGGTACTGACATAGAAAAACCAATTTAAAAAAAAAAACTCTTTCTGTCTTTCTGTCTGTTTGTTCCAGACAATCTCCGAAACGGCTGGGCGGATTTTACTTGGGAATTTCACTGACGAATAGCTAATGTTACAAGGATTAAAAAACATTAGGGATCCGCGGGCAACTATGAAATTAAAATCTACGCGGGTGAAACCGCGGGGCACAGCTAGTATAAGATATAATTTGATTTGAATTCATTGCCTTTATATTTTTACATATTATTGCTGGTAGATATTATGAACAGTTCACACACTTAGTAACCGTTCATAATACGAATACGTTTAATGAAAAGTAAATCTTCAAGAGGCTTTCTGTGGAAAATACCGACGATGATGTAGAGAGACGATTTCTGAAAACATCCATAACTCAACATTAATTTAAGTATAATTTTATGCCAAAAACTGGTTAACATTGTGTAACGAGCCAACCAAACAGGTTGATTGGAATCTCATTCACGCATATTCTAATCTTCACGATTTCTACGAACGCAGGGGTGTAACAACACCCATTTCCAATCTTCACTATCTATCTTCTCTACATAATGTTTATTATCTATGTATATACATACATATATACAAATAAAATTGTCTGTTTGTAATTTCTAAGAATAACAACTTTTGACTAAATGAAAGATACACAGTACTGATGTCTGTTTGTTCTGGGTCTGAAACGGCTGGACCGATTTCAACGGGACTTTCTCTGTCAGACAACTGATGTTTCAAGGAGTAACTTAGGTTACGTTCATGTAGAATATATATCAGGGTTCTACGCGGGTGAAACCGCGGGGCACAGCTAGTCATATATATATTATATTCCTGCCTTTACCCTGTCAGTCGCTGGTCGTAGAAACTTGAAATTTTGAGGGTGAATTCGTGATGAATAGAGATGTAAGAATTAATTTATTTGAATTTATTCATCTTAATTACTTATATATCGTCGACGACGTATAAATACTAATTAGCTTAGAGGAGCTCGTGGCACATTTGCTATTGCGCATATCATTCGATCAGCGAAGTTAAGCAACCATACGCCTAGCCAGTAGTTGGATGGGTGACCGCCCGAGTTCCCTCCGTGCCTCGGAGAGCACGTTAAGCCGTCGGTCCCGGTTGCCAATTTAACATCTTTGGCAATCGTTACAGGTCAGTCGGAGGCCTAAAAATAATCTGACAACTGGTTTAACCCAGATCACAGATTTTCCTCCTAAATGGGGTTGCGAAGGTCAGATGGCAGTCGCTTTGTATAAAAATCAGGTGATCAGCCACATCGGGTTGAATCAAGTGCCGACCCCATCAATGCATGGGATAAGGCCAGGGAGATGATGACGTATAAATACTAGAGTCATGACCCCTTTGCCTATCGTAATACTTATAGGTAACCTGTTCTTAGCTTGCTTACCCATTTAAAAATAATCCCAGACTGGTTTTTTCTTCAAGTGAGAATTGAAAATTTTGAAAATTAGACATACGTTTATTTGAGAGTCGCCTAACATAAACTCAATTCTGATGAAAGAACCTTCCATTGAAGAAATTGTATGCAAATACTTAATTATAATACTAATTCATACTTACAAAATTAAGTACGTAGGCACATGTGAGACCAGCCGCGTAATCACTAAGGTTTCTCAGCGTCGAACTCGAACGACGAGTGTAGGTTTTAATCATAGGAAATTGATACATAACACATGGAAGATAAGGTTCAATTTCGTATCATTAAAACCGACACTCGACGTCGGGTGCGACGTTACAGTATAATGGCTGTTGGCTCCAGCCAGACTCCTTACGCAGGTTAACCTTCACAAAGATTTCTAACCAGTTTGCGCAGGTTATATCAACCGATCAATTCATACAGCTTTCCATTCTTCATTTATTTAGATTTTAACTAGTTTTAACTAGGTTTTCTTGAAAATATCTAGGTAGATGAAAGAAAATGCTCTTTGAAAATTAAAATACTTACTGCAAGGAATTATTAAATAATGACCTCAGAAATAGTGTCACTACCACTGTTGTCACTTTATTATTAACTTGAAGCGAATAATTAAAACAAAATATAAAACAGCGCGGTTTCGTTTTCAGTTCCAAAATCAGTTCATAATGTGTTCGGGAGCTATGGTGCCACAGACAGACACGTCAAACATTATAACAATAATTAATGAAATGAAAATTAGATAGGCGAATATGAATGTAGGGGCCTGACCGTCTAGATTATAATCGTACCCATTACTACAGAAAAAAATCTGCTTTAATGCGCAGTTAACTTGTTATTATATCGTATTGTGGCAGTACTTGGTACTCGTATTATGTAGTCTGATTTACCTCGAAATTCTTATTAAGTAGCATTAATAATAATTGCATAAGGTGCAACTAGACACAGAATCTTATTTCTATGAAATCCTTATTCTATAGGAAATTAATACACGTCTCGAGAGGGATTCCCAGCTAAGTACATTAAAAAAGTTCGTAAAGTAGTAGGAAAATAATTACGTTGTATTTAGGTATGTTCTCTGAGGGAAGTTAACCATGTCAATACGCTCTACTTGCGAACCATACCATGTCGTCCGTCACGTGAATACGTGTATCTGTCGCAGTTCTCATCGTGATTAGCGTACATATTACCTAAATACTTCTTTACTTATATGAAGCTGTACCCCGCGGTTTCACCCGCGTAGATTTAGTTTCATCCTTATTGTCGCGGAACCCTAACATTTTCAATAAATAAAAGTAGCCTAAGCTACTCCTTGAAACATCGACTACCCGCCAGTGAAAGTCCCATTATAATCATTCCAGCCGTTACTGAGATTACCCGGAACAAACAGACAGACAAACAGACAGAGAAAATTTTGAATACTTGGTTTTTTAGTGTCTGTATCGTGTATACTTTCATATGCATTTAGGGAAAAGCTGTTATTTTAGAATTACAAACAGACACTTCAATTTTATTTATCTGTATAGATGTATAGATATAGATATCTGTATAGATGTATAGATAATAATTTATATTAAATATTAATGAAATAAATTTACGTATCTTTCTTTATAAATCTATCAAGAATGTGCTACCGATAATGTAGGAAAAACTTTATGCAATGAAACTGCTTTAATATAATTTCCAATATACCGATTCTTGCTGGCCGTAAAAAGTTATCTAGCAAAAATTGTAAGTTTGAGTGAATAATTAATTAATTTCGTGTATTCAAACTAAACATAAGTAAACAAGCACGGTGCACAAGTAGATAATTATTTTTCTATACTACTTATGGCATTCACGTAATAAATATACGTACTCTCAGTACTGAATGCACGCGCATGAGTGTACAAATTTCACGATGCTGCAGGGTTCGTTAACCTGTTCATGCTCTACGTCAGCTCCTTACTTACACCACCTTACACAGTAGCTGTCACGAGCGTGATCCAGTTTGCACCGCGAAGAGGGGCGCGCGTGCAACTCTGCCACAGCTTGTTGGTAAAGCTCGAGCAACCGCCAAAATGAGCGCACCGCGATCGCTGCGGATTCTGTGCGTCGTCATCGCGACTATCGCCGCGTGCGCTGCGTCTACACAAAACGCTGAAACACACGCTCTACCAAACGAAGAAGCAGCCAAACTCGAACTCTATAATGGTGTATATGTGCAAATCCCTAAAGATAATGCCACCGGGAGAGTGTTATCCTTCCAAATTGACACTAACAAGGGTCTTGAAAGCGGTAAGCGTTTGTTTAATTTCCTTGTATAAATATAAATATTTATGCTCGCGCAAAATTTATAAGATGAACTCGCTAATTATTTTAATTAGGGTTAATAAAGCTGAGCTTATTAGCTGTTAACATGAAGCAAGTTTAATTAGAAGATACTGAGATAGCAAATTCTATGTACATGTATTGAACATTTAATCAGGTTTGAAGTTTTATATGTAAAAAAGCCTGCTCTTAAGGTTTCCCTCGGTTTCGAATAACATTATTTTATTACCTGAGTTTCTTGCCGGTTCTTCTCAGAAGGTTGATTTCCGAACCGGTGGTAAAATCCTCGACATTCATAAGTGCCTTACCATGGCCTTAACTGAATAAATAATTTCATTTTCATTTTCACCATTGTGACTCTACCTCATTTCCCCTATTTTTTATGAGTACCAATGTTAGTGGTGAAGAGTGATGATACATTTTCCAAAATATAATATTATTGTTTTTGTGTTGAGTATTATTATTTGAAACCTTTATAAAAAGCAAACAACATTACTTAATAATGATTCAAGGGCTTCAAAGATTCTTTTTTTTGAAATACCTACCTTTAAAAGCTTGTTATCATTTATTATAATTTATAGTTGTCATATTCTTGTAATAACACTATGCGTACCTAATGGATTTGCTTGTCTGTTAGTTCGAAATATTCATAGAGAATAGTTGATATTGCGTGGGTGCCTGGCAATGACACTTGTCAATGATATTTGATTGCGTTTTTTTTCTCGCTTATTTCACACACAAAGACGCCTCGAACACAATTTTCATTGAAGAAAAACAGTATTAAGTTCATACTTTTTATTTCGTCTTTGTAAAAACTGGTTTCAAGGTAACTTAGTCTAGAAATGAAATATTTAAGTTAGGAATTATATTTCACAAACACTTGTAATGTAATGAAAATATTATATTGCATGAACTGGGAATATAAGTAGGTATGGAAAATTAACCTTGGGAAGAAACATTCATAATAAATCAAGAGTTATATGTTACAGTGTTCTGTGGTCCGATTCACGTAATGAAAATCGTAGGTAGCGATGTTGTAGCGACTGAGACGTAGATAATGTTTTCGTATTAAATAAATCATTTAATAAACGGAATAGCTCAGACTTTGTCACGAAAACGTCTTATTGATTTGAAGTCCTAGCTAATTACGATTTCGGATAACGAGAATAGGGAGGGAGGATTTCGATCAAATGACTGATCGTTCAACGACATTCGGTTCGTTTGTTTTATGCGAATCGGGGCACTGGTCTGTTAGAAAGCGGTGAAATTGTATACTCGGCTCCTACCTACATACAAATAATCAGAGCAATCAAATTGCCTATGGACTGTGACGTGATCGCTCAGCAGCGTTCGTTGCATTTTAAAAAACATAAACGACGTGGTATATTTTTATTCATTTTATGACTTACTAGCTGTGCCCCGCGGTTTTACCCGCATAGATTTAGCTTCATCCTTATTGTTGCGGAACCCTAATATTTTTAATAAATAAAAGTAGCCTAAGTTACTCCGTGGAACATCAGCTACCTGCCAGTGAAAATTGCGTTTAAATCGGTCCAGCCGTTTCAGAGATTACCTGGAAAAACAGACAGACAGAGAAAATTTTAAAACTCGGTGTTTTAGCGTCAGTAGCGTGTATACTTTCATATTATGCAATAGCTGTGCTCCGCGGTTTCACCCGCGTAGATTTAGTTTCATGCTTCATGTCGCGGAATCCTAACATTTTTTATAAATAAAAGTAACCTAAGTTACTCCTTGAAATATCAGCTACCTGCCAGTGAAAGTCCCGTTAAAATCGGTCCAGCGGTTTCAGAGATTACCCGGAACAAACAGACATACAGACTAACAGAGAAAAAATTTAAAACTTGGTTTTTCTGTGTATCATATATGCATTTAGTGAAAATCTGTTATTTTGTGATTACAAACAGACACTTCAATTTTATTTATCTGTATTTATTTATCTTTATATCTATACATATATATATATATATATATATATATATATAAATAATATAAATAGATATAAATTATTACAATCATTACAATGAACTTCTTTTATTATAATGCCGAATGATAATAAAAGCTTAATCACGTTGGCAGCTAAGTAATTATATCCGTATTACCATAGCAAAAATATACTTAATTCAATAGAATTCATTTGTTTGTTTTAAAATTCGCTTGAAAACAATGCAAACTCCTGTGTTGGAAACCTTTGAGCCTTGTAGGCTGTCACGATCAAAGGGTTGCATGACTGTTTTCCGCCCGTTTCTAGTGTATAATGTAACAAGCTGCGGTCACGTAGTTTCAATCTTATAGTTCCCGTGGGAGTACGGGGATAAAATATAGACTTTGTTACTCGCTGATAATATAGCTAAACATTGCTAGAAGAATTTTTAGATTTGTTCTGATGTATCTGAGCCTATTTGTTGCAAACAAACAAACAATCAAATCGTTTCTTTTTATAATAATAGCATAGAAGAATACCATCAATTTTTTATTTTTCATCTTAATCATATAATATTATAATTGGTTGTCTGGTAGAAAGCATTAAGTCCACCTCTGTACTTTTGTGCATAAAGTGTAAATAATTTAATTGCTTATTGCCTAACTAAAAAAAACCTAAGCAACCTCTAAAATTACAGATTTTGTACACATAAAATAAGGTGGTAACCGAGCATACCCAGTATCCACCTCATGGCATGTTGTTACAACACAATACAAGTTATTCTGTGTGCCTGCGAGCCGCACAGTCGCTCGCTTGTCCCGCACACTCTCTCCGCATTCAACACTTTCCTGGATCACTATTATTGTGATTTGTTTGCGGAGGATACGAAGAATATTAGTCTGCGTTTTTGGAATTTTGTGACGAGACTGCATGAAAGTTAGAAAGCCGTTCTATAAGATAAAATTTATCCATACCTGTACATACATACATATACATATCTATACAGATAAATAAAATTGAAGTGCCTGTTTGTAATTCCAAAATAGCAGCTTTTCACTAAATGCATATGAAAGTATACACGCTACTGACACTAAAGAACCAACTTTTAAAAATTTTCTCTGTCTCTGTTTGTTCCGGGTAATCTCCGAAACGGCTGGACCAATTTAACGGGACTTACGCTGGCGGGTAGCTGATATTTCAAGGAGTACCATAGGCTACTTTCATTTATTAAAAATATTAGTGTTCCGCGACAATAAGGATGAAACTAAATCTACGCGGGTGAAACCGCGGTGCACAACTAGTAGATAAATAAATTTGAGGTGTCTGTTTGTAGTTCCAAATTAACAGCTTTTCACTAAATAAACATAAATAATTATACCTATTATAAAAAATACATATATAATAAAAAAAAACTATGTTTAAAAACATTCTCTGTACGTGTGGCTATCTGTTTGTTCCAGGTAATTTAACCGATTTTAACGGGACTTTCACTGACAGTCATCTCATGTTTCAAGAAGTAACTTAGGCTATTAGGGTGTAAGGATTTCGTGAAATAATGCACGAAACTATATCTACGCAAATGAAACCGCGGAGCTAGTCAATAAATAGATTTATTATTGCAAAAATTATGAAGATTTGCGGAGTCTACAATAAGCCTGTTTGTCCATTATTCAACTATCGCGAGCTTCTAACAAGTCTTACTTTATTTCCAGGTCGTGGCAAGCAAAAGAAGTTGATGGAGCGGATCCTTCCTCTGTTCATCATGCCCTTCCTGCTACAATCGGCTATTGTGCCTCTGTTTCTAAGCATGCTCAAGTTTATGCTCCTAAAATCTCTTTTGGTTGGAAAATTGGCATTGACTCTCATAATGTTGAATGCATTCAAGAACCACAACTCGGTGAAGGGACGGGATGCGGAGATGGCTGATATTCACTACGGTTACCATGGCAACGGAATGGAGGAGTACGGCGCCTACATCCATTAAGCAATATTCTTCTCTATACTCAAACTGAATAATACCTTTATTTGATTAGACTTTTAAATCACCAGAATTACATCGGAAGTTTTCGGAAGGTTGCTTTTACTCAAAAGAACCTGGCAAGAAACTCAGTAATTACTCTTTTCATAAATAAATTTTTTTTACAAATACAAAATCACACGAGATATACAGGATGTAGACTTTACAGGCGTACATTTTTGGAACAGGGTATCAGTTGGTAGTACATATCAATTTAAAAATATCAAAAGAATCTATTACCTATCTGTTTTTCCGTCCTTATGCTAATTACTTATGTTAGATGTTTACTGGATGATATGTGGAACATAATATTATTTACAATGCGTATTTTGTTGTAAAATGAAATTCTATAAACAAACTAACCCAAAATAAGTAAAACAGATAACATTTATGTTAATAAATATCAACAGAATTGTGTATAATATTTTAAAATTGACATGTGACTCTCTCTCTCCGTCAAAAATTATCGATTATAAAGTCTAGACCCTATATAAGCCTATGGACAGAGTTCAAATTAACACATTTCGATAGTAGTTAAATAAGAATAAAGTCAAAGAGTAGGTAGACATTCTCGCTAAAGGATTTCAACTTCTTTTCTATTTTAGGTAGTAATTCTAAGTCATTAATTTTACATAATTTATTTGCTGTTATTATTTTCTAGATTAAATTAAATATTGTAATTTAAATATTAAGTAATTTTTAAAAACAATATTCTGTTTTAATCTTACAAAGCATAATTAGAATGTTTGTCGTGAAAATCAAGGAACACTAAGTTTTTAATTAAATAAATTTGTGTATTATATAGGCTTAGCTATTTATTCTAACCAGGTCATCATCACCCTGGCCTTATGGCTATGGCCATGTATTTGGGGTTGGCGCTTGATTTAACCCGATGTGGCTGATCACCAAATTTTTATACGAAGCGACTGTCATCTGACCTTCGTAACCTCTTTTTCGAGGAAAATCGGCAATATTGGTTTAAAACAGTTGTCAGACTTTCTTAGGCCTCAGACAGACCTGTAACGATTGCCAAAGATATTCATTTGGCAACCGGGACCGACGGCTTAACGAGCTCTCCGAGGCACGGGGGGAGCTCGGGCGGTCGACCGTCCAACTACTGGCTAAGTTTATGGTTGCTTTACTTCGCTGATCGAATCATATGCGCTATAGCAACTGTGCCACGAATTCCGCCAGTTTCAAGTATTTATTCTAGCATGTATGTGTGATTAATAAGGAAACACAAGTTTCAAGACTGAAATAATATTTTACTTAAGCACCGTATTAGTAATGCTGAATCTTTCCATTCAAGATTAACATTCAATCATATGTTCGCTCTTCAACTTTTTTGTTTGTAAATAATCTTAGTTTAAACATTTTTCTCAACTTTATACGCATCATGTTTTACCTAAATTGGTATTATTTTGTTTTGAACATTTTAGCTTCTACGGCACTAAGAAATTATTTTGAGTTGTTGAAGGCTGGGTATAATTTTTAACTAACCTTAAAAAAGGCGGAGGCTCTCCATTCAGGGGCCCAACCATGAGCTCTTATTGCAATGTTTCAGATAATTCAGTTGTGTGACAGTGACAGATGTATACACGTCGCAAACATCTGTCTCATAAATGAGTGAAACTATCATGGCAATAAGAGCTCGTGGTAAGGCCTCAGATGTTTTTTGTCAGATGTCTTTACGTTTCGCAATCCAATATGCGTAAGAACATGTGTTGTATGGAGTCTACTGGATATTAATAAACATTATTATACATATTCATTAATTTAATTTTTAAGCTAGTTTTTTATTTTTTTAGTATTTAATTATTATGTTGAATACATTAAAATGTGCAGTAGTTACACCAATGTTCTTACTTAAGTCGGCAATCAATGAGTTAATTTAATAAAATGCAAATGCTGCAAAGATTTATTCAATAGGAAAGTTAACCTTGTATAACCTGTGTGTTATATTATACTATCTTGGATGATAGAAATTTAATTAATACCACTTGAACCATACGTGGAATTAAATAAATTTCCATCATATCGAAGTTATATGTGCTTGTGTTATGAAGCCGTTCGTCGCAACCTTTCTAATTAATTCATAATATCGGTAGGTACTCGAAGAATCGTCTGAGTATACAAATGTTTTAATAAATAGTGTAAAAAATAACGATGGTGTAGTGTGAATCAACGTCTCTTTTTGAATAGATCGGTTCATACCATATTTCGTAACAGCCCATTAGCAAGGAGATTCATTGTATTTAGTTCGTTCGTATGATTTAATCGACAAACGCTGAGTGTCAGAAGTTAAGCTTAAAGATGAAGTGCAGTGAAGACCTATTTAGTAAATGTCATTTAAATCGTCATAGTATAAATTGGGAGTCCTCAAAATTATTCATTTCCTCAGAAAATATAATGCGGAGATAAATTATGCATATCAAACGTATGGTTAGGTTGATATCGTATCATGCCATTGCAAATTAATTTAACATGGCTTCCTATTTTGATCGTGCTGTAAACGTTGTGATTTCTGAGAATGAGAAGGTCTTTTCTTAAATAAATAACCTGCCGTTGTGTCAGGGATTTCAGTTCCGTGTATCAAGCCCGTGAAATGTACGGAAAATATTTTGCACAATGGAATTCCTTATCGTGTCTTAATTTAACAAGTCCCGTTTGTATATTTTTAATGTACTTTTAATAGCTATTTGTGAGGGGGAAATTGTGGATTCAACAAAAGCTTAAATCTCGTGGAATCAATCGTGCTGAAAAGCAGAACTGGAAACAAAGACATAGATAAGAAATAGTTTAAAAGTAAAAAGGCTACCTACCTATTTACATGGTTTGCTACAAAAAACCTTGAACTGAAGAAAACTTTCGCAAGAAGCACTCTTTTTTTTATCAGGAGACAAAAGCTCACAAAGTGAAAATCTAAAATAATTTGTCATCTATACATACAGATAAATAAAATTTAAGTGTCTGTAATTCCAAAATTACAGCTTTTCACCAAATGCATATGAAAGTATACACGTATATAGTATATACTGACACAAAAAATCCAGGTTTAAAATTATTTCTCTGTCTGTCTGCCTATCTGTCTGTTTGTTCCGCGTAATCTCTGAAACTGCTGGACGGATTTTATCGGGGCTTTCACTGGTAGATAGCTGATGTTACAAGGAGTAACTAAGGCTACTTTTATTTATTAAAAATATTAGGGTTCCGTGACAAAAAGCATGAAACTAAATTTAAAACCGCGTGGCACAGCTAGTCACATAATAAAACATAACAGACTGGCAAAATAATCAGCAACGGAGTCCGAAAAATATACAGGTACAGAGGTAAATTTAGCGTTTCATGTGGTGCAATGGTAAGTAGTATTTTTGGAAGACTCCAATTATTTATAACTAAAGGAGCAATTACGTCATTAGCGCACGTGAAAGTGAATTAAACAGCACAATTTTAAAGTTTTCAGATGATACTATCTCTTTTACGCATACGCGCGACCAGATTTTAAACGTCGATTAAGATGAAGTCTATAAATATTTTTCGACTGGTGGTATTATTGGATGACTTAGACATTTTCGTCGGTACGACTGTATAGAAATTATCAGAGTTTCAACACAATTGTATAAACAAATATATTTAAGACTAGCGGTGCCCTGTGGTATCACCCGCGTAGATTTAATTTAATTACTGCGGAACCCCAAATGTTCTTTTTGAATAAAAGTTAGTTTACTCCTTGTAACATTAGCTATCTGCCAGTGAAAGTCCAGTTAAAATCGGTCCAGCCGTTGCAGAGATTACCCGGAATAAACAGACGTGTTGATAAAACTCTTTGGCAAATAACTCATTATTAGGTACCAATTCTTTGCGTTTTTATACCCGTGATAATTTCTAAACGCAATGTCCTATTGGAATAAAACAAACAGTATTTTACTTCTACATGAATAACCCTGATAGCACATAATGCTTGATTTAGATAAGAATTAATAATTATAATACACATTTAACGTAGTTTCTTTCTTCAGGCGATTAATTTTTTTTGATGAACATTAAAGTGGTTATTGTGACTTAACTATGAGAGTTAGATATATGCTCTCGCGGACTTTTTTGTAGATCTTAATAAGACCTACAAACCCGTAGTACATCATTTTGTTCTATTGTCAATAGTTTTTGCAGCGTTCGCATAATTAGGTTTTCGATTTTACACCTTAGGTTACAAAATTGCAATTTACTTACGGACCCCTAATTTTTATGAGAATAAAATATAGCTTATAGCCTTCCTCGATAAATGGACTATCTAACACTGAAAGAATTATTGAAATCGGACCAGTAGTTCCTGAGATTAGTTCAAACAAACAAACAAACAAACTCTACAGCTTTATAATATTACTAGTATAGATTATACTCGAACTATTGTTTTCGTTTCACATGTACGTATGCCCCGCACGATATTAAAGTACCTCTTGACTTTTAGGAAAATATAAAAGAAAGGGGATACAGGATTTTAGAATACCCCTTTCTCTCTCGCATATGAACAATTCGTCTAAGCTTTTAGGAAAAAAATTTCAGCTTATAGACAAACTAATGACACTATATTAATATGAGTTGTTGGCACGACCCGCGTAGATAGCTTATCCATTTTTATATGAACGTACTTGGGTGTACCCTTGGGCGTGCAATTACAATATCAAATTCTCATTGAACACCCCAACTTATCGCGCAACTAGCGACTGCGACAGTTTGCAAGTGAAACTCATATTGTGTAAATACTTATCGTACCGACAAACAGCAGTTGCCTTTGGGTCAGTGCTGACACAGATGTGTCCACTAAGTGCTAGAAAACAATGAAAAATAAAACAACAACATTAATAATTTCCATAAGAATTTGAATGGTGGGGATTTTGTTTAACTAAATAGTATAGTGAATTAGAAAGTGAAGGGAGAGTATTTCCACAAGGTAAGTGAAACTATTTTATTCGAGCATCGTGACAAGATAGAGAAATGTCTTTATTTCTCAAACATTGAACTGCAAACAGATTCAGCAATCAATGTTATCTAACATATCGTGGATTGCTCATTACCACGTTTAATGACATTATTCTGTGTTAGCAACTTAATAAACAGCAGCACACATACCTGCACGTATAGGTACTATAATTATATTTAGAAACAATGACCCACTTTTTGAAATAGTTAAATTCACTTCAAAATTAGGGGTGAAACTTATTATCGACCTTGCGTCGATTTAAGAAGCTGAGAATAATGGCTGTGCCTTCAAACCAACTTCAGTGCAGTGTCATGACCTTGCTTAGAAGGTAGCTGGGTTAGTTTGCTAGACTACCCAGCAAGAGAATCCCGCGTTATATACTAAGGTTTCTCAGCATCGCACTTGTCGTTGAGTGTCGGTTTTAAAGATACGAAATTGAACCTTATACTCTATGATTTATGTATCGATTTCCTATATTTGAAACCAAAGCTCGTCGTCGAGTTCATCGATGAGAAACCTTACAGAATAACGCACCAGCTTAGTTTCACAAGAGATTCAGAAAGCCTATAGTTATTGTCATGCAGACAGAGACCCGTATATGATATCGTAAATATAAAGTTCATGCAAAAATAAAATTATAAGTAGGTACTTCACAGAATGTAGTAAGTAAGAACCTAAGTAGGCCACTTATTATACGCACGTAGATAATATGTTTATTATCATGACTTCCATAAATAACATATTAAGTATATTGGCTAAAATGCAATTTTTTGCATTCTCTTACTCAAGCATTCAATAAAAACAATTTTTCATCCCACCATCTCGGAAAGAGTATTTTTAATCTTCAATATCTGAGTGGAAAAGCCGTTTTTATTCTCTAGAGGATAAAGTAAATTGAATTTAGAACATCGTGTGCACTAAGTTTGTGAATTAAAAAGATTATTCTGTAATACTTACCTGTCATAATGTAGTAATTAATACCTAAACTGAAATAAAAGTGTACTTATCTTGTGATTGTAAACGTTTTTTTTTTTTGCATTTAGTCATTTCCTCCCTGAGGTGGAATGAAAAGTTACGTGTTGCACTCGAGTGCAAAGATTTTTCACCTCGTGCTCTTTTGATTCCCTCGATAACGCTCAGGATTCTAATTTTAGAATCCTTCGCTTGCTCGGTCATCAAAATTTAACACGCGGTTAAAAAGCAACTTTGCACTCTTGTATAACAAATAACTATTGTCTATGCTAAGAATTCGTGTCATGTGCGATGCGCTTAAAACACAAACTGCAGTATCTAGGATTGTTTTTATACCAGACTATTGTTATCGCGTGATCCACTAATGTACTATATTATCAAAGTGAGCGACCCAAATAAAAGCTACGTCCTAATAAGGCCTATTTTTTAAATTTCACGCTTCACGATTACAAATGGCCGCCAATACTTGTAGACGTATTCGTGTACATTAACTAATACCCACAAGCACAGCAAGTGGCCTAAGCCGCGAGCGTGTTGGAAGCTGCAGTCGAAAAAAACAACGAAGCGGAGCGCATGATTCATCATCTCCCTGGCCTTGTCCCATACATTGTTGGGGTCGGCACTTGATTCAGCCCGATGTGGCTGATCACATGATTTTTATACGAAGCGACTGCCATCTGACCTTCGCAACCCCATTTTAGGAGGAAAATCTGTGATCTGGGTTAAACCAGTTGTCAGATTATTTTTAGGCCTCCGACTGGCCTGTAACGATTGCCAAAGATGTTAAATTGGCAACCGGGACCGACGGCTTAACGTGCTCTCCGAGGCACGGAGGGAACTCGGGCGGTCACCCATCCAACTACTGGCTAGGCGTAGGGTTGCTTAACTTCGCTGATCGAATGATATGCGCAATAGCAACTGTGCCACGAGCTCCTGTGCCATGATTGTTTTTATAAAAATGCTGGCAGAGTAAACAGTAAGTATTTTTATTTTTATTTGTACACGGAGTGCTGTTTTTTGTCTATAGGATAATCATACGTGTAGCAATCTCCTCACATAAGTAAAAAAGCTGTAATATTGGTGAATTCCATATAATTGTTCTTTTGTTTACCCATGTGCCATGCCCTAATAAAGCCAACCTAATAAAACAAAAAAAATGTATAGGCCTTATTAGGGCAATGTTTTGTCAGTTAGAAAAGTATCACAGTAAAATAGTAAACCTTGTTTTCAGTTACATGATGCAAAACTAATCATCTGCTTCTACCACAAGGAAAATGGGTCTCAATGGACGTCATGAAGTGTGTGTTGGACTCACACTTGCTGAAAAAATATTTTAATGTTCAGGAGATTGTTTAAAAAAATATGTAAAAGGCTGATGAATATAATACTTTTACATAATGAGAAACTCGTTCAATTTTATCTAAAAGTAACCAAAAGTAATCAATGGGATCTCATTAGATGTAATATAAGTATTGTAAACGTTTTGGATTCATTAAGATGATAAAACAAGTATACATACTTGTTTTTTTTTATTAAGACACAGGGTTCCCAATAAGGCCAAAGTGACATTTTAGTTATTTGTGATAAATTAGATAAAAGTGTGATTTTTGTTTAATGATCAATTTTGTTTCTTTAATTACGAGGTTTAATAAATAAATATAAGTATTTGAAATTACCAGTGCCTTGTTATTAGAAAACCGCTAGTTAAATAATAAAAAAATAAGGTAGGCTTTATTTGTGTCACCGACTTATGGTAGCTGTTATTACATAAATATAAGTATTATGAAGATAAGGAATATTAAATTGAATTCAAATCAATAAATGGCATAACATTTCAAGTAAATACCAACACACCTAGGTTCCGCTCTAACTAGATTACAATAAATGTTAGAAATTATTATGTGAAAAAAAAAACCTTAGTGTGAAATACAACATCATGAGAATAAAGCACATAGTCAACACGTTTGTGTTGTGTATTACTGAGCGCTCATAACTAGTGACGGCATCTGGGGCCCAACTATGAGCTCTTATTACAATGATAATTCAGCTGTGCAACAGTGACAGATATATCCTCGTCATATACATCTGTCTCATAAATGAGTGAAACTATCGCATATTATTTCAGATGACAGAACAATTTCGACGGCGGGATTGCAGTAACAAACTGCTCATACTTTACCGACTATTTACGGTCTATTTATTCTTGTCTACAGTCGCCCAAGCTCAGGTAAAATCTTAAATTATAATGAAGTCAAACTTATCTCACACGAGAACATTACACACACACACACTACTCTTTACCACGAGTACAGCTGCGTTATTCACTAAGGTTTCTCAGCTGCGCACACAAAGGAAATTGAATTTTAATTTAACATTTCTAACAATATCACCCTTTTACAAAACATAGACTAAGATAGTTCTTGGTTTAAAAGGTTGCTCCATCATTTTCTGTGATACGGATTTAAAAAGGGACATGTAGATATTAGCCCGAGTTTAGATGATGTTTGTAAAAGGGGGAATCCTGTAAACTTTCTACACAGGGCACGTATTAAAAAGATAGATAGATACCTAGGAGATAGATAGATATATTACTATATACTATTCTTGGTGTACTTAGCTTTGACGGTTCATTTCATGATACTAAAATTAAACGTCAAAGCTATGAAGTTAGTTAATATGTTACTGCTATAACGATGATAGTAGGCCCTGCTCACAGCTTATTCTAGCGAAATGGTTATATAATCGGGGAATTCTATTGAAAACTATTTTTCCTCACAAATTTAATGGCTATGGGTACCTATTTTGTGATTTTCCTTTGCGTTTTACGATACGATACGAAGCTTGTAATTTTTATGTTTATAAATTCCTTCAGAAAACATTGTAAAGTTCCTGAAGTAGGTAACGTATAATTTCCCAGATTTCCTTTGTCAGTAACACTTCCAGACCATGTTTCAAATTATCACGAATGTACACTCCTCAAATCACTCTCTGCACACAAAGGGTGCCCGCTTTGCACACATTATTATCGCTTCAATTAACTCTTTCGATGGTACAAATTACATTTGAAATTGGTTTGAGCCCAAATTGAATGTTTGAATTTTTTTAAATATACGCGCAGTCCGCCTGATGAGGCTACTGTAGTATATTATATGAATACCATTATTGTCTGCTTTATAAATAATGAAATTTCCGTGCCAGCATATTGAAAATTTATGCCAGAACAGTGACGCCACTCTTATTTCTTCCCTACATCACCATTATCAGATGATCGGAACTAAATATTGCTACCTACAAAGATAGCATTACTTTGCAGCGATCTGCCATATTATTTTAAGATTTCTCAACGTTGCACTGGACGTCGAGGGTGGGTTTCAAAGATACGAAATTGAACTTTACCGTCCATGTATTTTGCATCAACGATATTCCGACTACAATAAGGTGAAGACATAAAATATTGAATGGGAGATTCTGTTATGCCTACTTCACTTAAAGAAAGATGAAAGACAATTAAGCTATTGTCATACTTAAGTAAAGCTTTCATGTTTTCAGAACAACACCAATTATAGATTGCCTAGAAATGTAGTTCCAAAACATTACGATTTACATCTTTCGCCCTCCATGAAGGATACTTTCGAAGGCCATATTTTGGTTACCGTTTATACATTGGAACCCACCAAGAAAATTTCGCTACATTCTAACAAACTAATTATTAAATCAGCAACTCTAAAAGGATTTGTGGATCATTCAAACATACCAATATTGAGCACAAATATAATTCCTGATAGAGAATTACTGGAAATTAAATTAGGAAAAACAATATTGGCCGATAAATATTATCTGGTCAGTATCAAATTTGCGGGGAGACTGGATAATGGAATAGTTGGTTTATATTCAAGCACTCTGAAGAAAGGTGGGTAAGTACCAATCGCTCTAGCTACTGTAATCGCAGAAAAGAATAATAATAATATATATCGAGAAAGAAATTAAAGTAAATATCGGAACTTTAATAAAAACCTATTTTAAATTGCTTCTCTCAGTCTATCTCCTCGTTCTAGCTAATCCCTGAAGCTGCTTGACCGATTTTAACGAGACTTGCTGATTTATAGCTGGTGCCCAGTCAAAGTCGCGTTAGAATCTGAATCAGATATTTTTTCAATCCCAAGGTGTGATCGAACTTTATCGTATGACCTGGAATTTTGCGCTATTTTTAGATAATATAGAAACTGCCTACACTCGCCGTTTGGGGCGACTTTTAACGTTGCCATAAATAAGGAGGACAATACGCAGGCGATACCGCCAACGTAAATACATGTTAAAACCTGTTAAATATATGTGTTAGCGTTGTTTGAATTTGATATGAACCACCAACTGATGCTCTGTCTGTGCCGAAAATGTGTGCTAGTCTAGACCCGATATACATTTTGAACGACTCGTAATAAATTAAGCACACGCAGCCACCCTAAAACCACTGGTCGAAGAGACTTGAGATTTGGAAATGTGTTCTCAAAAAAGATTTCATGATAAAATCTCTAAGTTTAGTATCTAAAGGTAGATAAGCTTGAATGAATTATTTTGAATACACAAAATCTTTGATCCTTTGAGAGAGATCATATCATAGTAAAACGGTTTTACTATAACCTTTAATAACAAATTATTTATTCGCTGCTATCTCATATCACCTTTAACCGTTGAGATAGACTAGGCTCTTTCAATAGTCACCCAATAGCCAGGGTTTAGGAATTTGGGTATGGTAGCCCCTGCCTGTTTAAAAGGGGGCCGGAGGGCTTGCGGGCGGTAGTGGAAGCCATGACTTGCCCTCACGACTGTCCAAGTTTCCACCGCTTTGTATAAGCGAACCCTAGTTTTGAAATTAACATTTTCAATAGGTAAGTAGTTATACTTCGAATATTACCTTTTACGACAAAGTTGATTTCAATTAATGGTATAATAAAATTATCAGATAGAGTCAATAAATTGCGAAAATAATTTCGATATGATCCACAGAACAATAATTAGTTATCTATGATTCACTACGTCTGCGATACTGAATTCTGCTAGTAGAGGTCAGTAGTCTTATACTATTGACTTGACACTTATATGTCAGTCAATGTCAATCCAATCCAACAATATTATTTCATGTCATCCACTGCAGATGCAGAACACAAAACAAACAGTAAAATCAAGAAGTACAATTAAACAAATCATTGTATATGTAATAGAAATTCAAAACTATAAAGCTGCATGAACACTACACTTCTTTTAAATATAATGTTACGTAGTTTAGCGTGTTAATGTATTTTCAGTATCCCAAAATCAAAACATTATTCAATGCTACTCAATTTCGAAAGATTTACCGGTTAAGTTGTTCTCATAGTTTCAACAATAAAATGATGGAGAAATTACCTGTTAACGTGAAATTATCGGAGATACTATCGCCGTTGATTCGTCCGGTGCATTATACGCTGTTATTAGATCCTGATATGTATGGTGGTGTTTTCAAGGGCAATGTTAATATCGATATAAATGTGCTGGAGGAAAAGAACTACTTGAATTTACATGCAAATTTCTTGGAAATAAAAGATGTGAAAGTATTCAAAGGCGATGAAAAAGTTCCTGTGTCACAGTATTTGGAGGTTAAAAAGCTGGAACAACTCCTGATACATTTCGACAATCCCTTACCCTTAGGCAACTACAAGATTTATATTGATTTCAGTGGTGACTTGACACGTAATATTGTTGGATTATACTCTTCTCATTTGAAAGACAATAGGTTGGTATCTAGAGACATTTCTAATTCAGAGATATTTTGACATTTAACATACAGACACTAAACATTGCAGACTCTTGAGATATTGTAAACCCAAAATATAGCTAATGACATACACTTAGGTACTTACATTATCATTCACTGTATGCACTATTTAGCCACCATCCTACTTAATATTATAAACTGGAATATTATATTGTTAGTTATTTCATACAAAAACAACTGAATGGAATTTAATGAAACTTTTCAATAATATAGCTTATACAGTAGAATAGAACATAGACTATAATTTAAAGAGATATTGTGTGAATTGTCCAAAATAAAAAAGACAAATCAAATCCAATGCCAACAAAGTTGTGGGTAAATATTGTAATGTTTATTGCAATCTCAATTATAATTGCTGTGATTAATAAGGAAACAAAAATTATTTTTATTTCAGAAAAATGGTAGCAAGTAAATTTCAACCGACATATGCTCGCCAGGCCTTTCCCTGTTTTGATGAGCCTGACTTCAAAGCCACATACGACATAACACTAGTGAAGCCAGCATCATTCATTGCGCTGTCTAATATGAATGTGAGCCACTCATAATTATGAATAATATGGTCTGGTCTCAGTTGTATGCACATGCACATTGCTTCTGTGTGTGTAAGTTCCCGAGTGCTCAGTATTGGCAGTGCTACTAGAGCTTTATGCACACAAACAATGTGTATGTGTAGTTGCACAACTGTGAAATCCTTTGAGTGATATCAACATCTGTCCCTAATGATGTCCCTAATGTATAGGCTTTGATGCTGAAGTGCCAATAAATTTTTCTTTATAGGTTTTATCAATAACACCAGATGCAGCAACTGGTTCTGAAATAGTTAAGTTTGCAACCAGTGTACCAATGTCTACCTACTTGGCATGTTTCGTCATCTGTGACTTTGATCACAAAGAAACGGAGATCAACTCCAATGGCATAGGAAAGAACTTCATACTCAGGTCATTTGCTCAAAAAGGTCAAACGCATAAAATTGATTTTGCTCAAGACATTGGGAAGAGAGCCACTGAATTCTATATTAAATATTATGAGGTGCCTTTTCCACTACCTAAACTAGGTAAGTTATAAAATAGTTTATTTTAGTTGAAATATTTACATTTTTAAATACATAAGAATTTATACTGGTCCATCATGAATAACAAGCTTTGAATACAACCGCAGATTGGAAGGTGAATTTAAAAACTACTCAGTATCTCTCGCCACATTATCATAAATAACTCTTCTTTAGTTTACGACCACACCTGTTACCATTAATGTGAAAACTTATAGTATAGTCTGTGTTTGATTTATTATTTTTGATCCAGACATGATTGCAATCCCGGACTATGTGTCAGGAGCGACAGAGCACTGGGGCCTTGTTACGTACAGGGAGACATCATTCCTTGTAGACGAAGCTACAGCATCATCCCAGAATAAAATAAATGTGGCTAACACTATTGCGCATGAGTTGGCACACATGTGGTTTGGGAACTTAGGTAATACAATAAAATAATACCCTTCCAATTATTTTCCCAAAATGTAATTTATAAAGATATTTTAAAATATTAGAAAATAACAATACCCATTCTATAAGCTTTTCTGTTTGATAATAATATGTTGGTATATAGTCGAGAGAATTTTGGGATCGGGACCCCAACGCCACCTCGAATTTAATCATTATATTTGCGGGTGAAAAAGGACCACGAGCTTCCAATTGTACCTTTAAAAATAATTCTGAATTGGCAAAATCCTCGGACCACGCTAAGGGTCAAAAATAATGATTAAATCCAAAGAAGCGTTGGAGACCACGACCCGGCTTAAAAAGACCCCAACTGATAAACAAAAATTTCTATAAAATATTGAACCAAAGTCAAGCATTCTGATTTATTTATATGAATGTGCCTATGTTTCGCCTGATTTTTATTTGTATTCTGATGTATTTTCAGTGACTATGAAATGGTGGGATGAGGTATGGCTTAATGAAGGGTTTGCTTCCTACATGCAAGTTAAATCATTAAACCATCTGGAGCCTTCGTGGACTATGGTAACACAACCACCACATAGTTATTATTATTTATGACATTTCAATAATTTCCCAAATTTTTGACGCCATCTTTGTATATATTATGACGCTTTTTTCTGTTTGATTTCCTTAACAACACTGTATTACAGTTTACAACCATTATCTAATTTCACTAACTTTGCCTTGAGCAATGCAGTATAGAATGCGAAATAATTTGATGATTTCAGTTGGATCAATTCTTAACCAAAACACTGCACTCAGTTCTGGTGACCGATGCCAAACTATCAAGCCATCCCATTGTCCAAACTGTCGCCACTCCGGATCAAATAACTGCTATTTTCGACTCAATTTCGTATAACAAGGTAAGACAAAAACTAAAGTTACTTAATTATAGCATACATGAACCTTTTCTTGTAAGGTGCCGATTAATTGGGCTAGTCGATGACGCCTCCGCAGTCTTATCAATTTACTCCATACCAAATTAAACCTTACCGAGAATACTTACACTCTTGTCATTCATTGCAGGTTTCGATGAAGTTATTTAGGCAAAATATCCTTGCAGATGAGTTGTCTTTTTTTTAGGCGTGACATTTCCCAGGTGAAAACATCTATATCTATACAGATAAATAAAATGTAAGTGTCTGTTTGTAATTCCAAAATAATAGCTTTTCACTAAATGCATATGAAATTATACAAGCTACTGACACAAAAAAACAAGTTTTAAAATTTTTCTCTGTCTGTCTGTCTGTCCGGGTAATCTCTGAAACGGCTGGACCGATTTTAACGAGACTTTCACTGGCAGGTAGCCGATGTTTCAAGGAGTAGCTTACGCTACTTTCATTTATCAAAAGTATTATAGTTCCGCGACAATAAGGATGAAACTAAATCTACGCGGGTAAAACCGCGCGGCACAGCTAATTCCAAATAGTATCAATTGATCAACATTGTATAGGTATCATGATTTTAAGACGGAGAGTTCAAAAATCCCGCTTTAGAATTCCAGACTTATTCGGCTTCATGTCATAGTGTTATAATTTATTTATAACTTTTGTGTTACAGGGTGCTTCAGTTTTAAGGATGCTAGAGGGCTTCATTGGGGAAGAAAACTTCCGTCATGGAGTGTCAGACTATTTGAAGAAGTACAAGTTTGGTAACACCGTGACGCAAGATCTGCTCTCGTCTCTAGAACCGTATTTCAAAAGCGATAATCCTGACTTGAATCTCACGTACGTAAATTAATAAATGCTTCACTAGGATTCTTCACACTAGGCAGATCCTCTGTCTAACCTAATCCGCCGTAGAAGGACCGGCACGTTCGTGTTACGACGCGCCTTCCAATAGTGTGAAAGCCGTAGTGCAATTAAATAATACGACGCAATAAATATTTACAGGTCAGCTACCAAATTGGTTCGTACACATAGACGTGGACGTTCGCTTTACTGTCGGCATTGCATCACCCCATTTGATTCGACATATTTGTACGACCTAGACTTGTAGATGAATCTGACTGTACCAATGCAGGAATTGGACATTCTATTATACTTTTATTTTGTGATATTACAATATGTAAATATTTTTGTCCCTTTGGCCGCGGTCGTTACCGACCTTTTGTGACTGGTAACAAACAAAGAAAAAAATATTGTTTGTACGGTTCTGGTTTCTACCTAGGCGTTAATTGACTTCGCATGTAACTGTTTTTTCTTTTAATATCCGCGAAATAAAGCTACCCATGAAAATAAATCTGTGTGGGTGCAACCACCGGGTACAGCTAGTATTAAATATATTGTACTTGAATCGTGTACTTTGTATATTTTAGGTACATAATGGACACATGGACAAGGCAAATGGGCTATCCGTTGTTGTCCGTGGCACGAGGCAGCGAGCCCAATACCTATGTGATCACACAGTCGCGTTTCCTACTCGATCCCGACGCTACCTATCCGAATGACTCGCAATATAAGTAAGTACTCACTTCGTATCCATAAAATTAACCCTCTTAAGTCCTAACATGATGACTATGAAATAAATATTACTCACAATATCGACTCAAACTCAAATCAAAAATATATTTATTTGTTTAGACTTTTAACCTAACTTTTATACAAATCCTCTAAGTTGCTATTACGCTTATCATTCGAGCAGTTAAATGAAGGTAGCCTTCCCCTTGCTAGTAGTAGGATGGTCGACCGCCCGAGTCCCTCATGACTCGGAGAACACGCTAAGCTGTCGGTCCTGGTTGCGAATTTAACATTTTAAGCAATCGTTACAAGTTAGTCGGAAGCCTAAGTCTGTCAACTGGTTTAACCCAGATTACACATTTTCCTCGTAAGAAGGGTTACGAAGGTCAGGGCAGTTGCTTCGTATAAAATATCCCATACCCCAACAGTACATGGGATAATGCCAGTTTTGATTTTACTTTGTATCCCCAGCTACCGTTGGTTTGTGCCGATCTCTTACACAACGAACAATGGGCAGAATAAGAACATTTTATGGTTCTCCGACAAAGCAGATAATGGTGAGCTATCATTAGACAATTAAAAAATTTCATTTCCTATCCCAATGCAATGCAATCATTTCAAATATCTAAAAGTATCACAACGATACATTGTCCAACGAAAGTCCTGAGATGCATACAGCCAGTGATGCCCTTTGCCTAACCGATTCGATTATACGAATGAGTCTCGATGTAAGTTTGGTACAAATTGCTATTCGAATTTAATTTCTTACTAGCGGACGTCACGCGGTTTCACCGCGTAGTTCTCGTTCTCGTTGGAGTACGGGGATAAAATTTAGCCTATATTAATCAGTGATATTGTAGCATTCAAATAATGAAAGAATTTTTAAAATCAGTCTAGTACTTTTTGAGCCAATTTATTACAAACAAACAAACTTTTCCTCTTTATAATATTTGTGAAGATTTTATTTTAGAAGATTGTATAGATTTCACGGCGCTTCCAATACAGTATTAAATAAACAATGTAAAAACATACAAATCTTAGTTCTTGATGTTCGTTGGACAAGATTTATGATAAGTGCAGAACATTTTTTGATCTTTCCAATGTATGTTTGCAGTGAAGTTATCTCTCAAAGACGGAGACACTTGGTTGAAGATAAACAACAATCAAGTTGGGTACTACAGAGTGAACTATCCCATTGAGATGTGGCACACTTTGATACAACAGTTGCAGTCTAAAACAACACAAGTAAGTATTATATTTGATGGCAAACAAAACATCTTTTTTACTTTACAAAAGTCCAAGTTTTTTTTTAATAATGTAACTCTTAGTATTCAATCACGCATACAATTGATCTGTAAAAGCCCATCCTTAAAAGAAGCAGCTTTCGAAAGGCGACATCAAAAAGCTGTTGTAGGAAATGATTGTAAAATTTCTAAAAAAAACCTTATTAAGTATGAGGCGTACTCAAAATTCGTTAAATCGCGGATCTTGCTTGTATGGAATAACGCATTTTTGGTCTAATGCATCGAAACTAAGATAGCAGATAGAGGATATTATCGTCTGTAAGGTGGAGCTACAGTCACCAGACGGGCAGCTCTGGATTCCAATAATATTTTTGAAAAGAGTAATTACTTAGTTTCTTGCCAGGTTCTTCTCAGTAAAAGCAACCTTCCGAACCTGGCGGTAGCATGTATGATCCTGTATATTTATATCATTCTGGCGATTTGAAAGTACTTTGTAAAAAGTCGTGAATGAAGATATTATTGTTAGATTGAAGATTTTTCTTAAAATGAAACATAACATTAACATATGCTCACGCCTGTATTTCACGAAGAGGTGTTATAATGACAACACCCACTTTTCACCGAAGCTTATTAAGTGCCAACGTGACAGATGGTGAGTCTATAGCCGTCTCAGGCACTATGCATACTGTGTTTGTACAGTCTTTGGATTACTTCTCAGACATATGCAGATTTCCTCACGATATTTTCCTTCACCATAAAGCACGTGGTGTGAAAACATTGCAAATATTTTTTTTAGAAAAACTCTATGGTACAGGCTGAGATTCGATCTTGCGTCGCTTGCTTAGCAGGCGACTGCTCTTACCCCAAGGCCACCACGGCTCTTAAAATGATTATATATGTTATTGTATCCCCAGCTAACAATATCAGACCGAGCGCACTTGTTGAACGAAGCATTCGCCCTGGCGGAGGCACGGGCTCTGCCCTACTCGGTGGCGCTCGAGCTCAGCCAGTACCTCGCTGTGGAGGAACAATACGTGCCCTGGGACACCGCCTCCGCCGTCTTCAGGACTTTAGGATACAAGCTCAGTAACACGCCGGCTTACGATGATCTACAAGTAATCTATACAGATAAATAAAATTTAAGTGTCTGTTTGTAATTCCAAAATAACTGCTTTTCACTAAATGCATGTGAAAGTATATATGGTACTGGTATGAAAAAAACTTCTTTCTTTCTATGTCTGTCTGTCTGTTTGTTCCGGCTAATCTGCGAAACGGCTGGATTGATTTTAACGGGACTTTCACTGGCAGATAGCAAATTTTACAAGGATGTTAATTTAAAAAAAACATTGGAGTTCGGCGGGCCACAGCTAGTAATTAATGTAAATACTAATCATTTTCAAACATTATTAGGCGGCGCTGTCTAGTCCTGAATTAACCAATGTTAAATCGTCGGTTTTACGCAACTTGTATACTCTTTTCTTTATAAATATATCAATACAGTAAAATAAAATTTAAGTGTCTGTTTGTAATTCCGAATCAACAGCTTATCACAAATTTCATATGATGTACCTACTCAGATCCAAAAAAATTTTTTTTTCTTAATTTGCCGTCTGAGTTTCCGTCTGTCTGTCGTTCCTTCTGACTGCCTGCTTGTCTGTCTGTCTGTCTCTTTGTTCCGGCTAATCTCTGAACCGATTTAGTCTGAAACGGCTGGACTGATTTTACCGGGACATTCACATTAATGGTTAATTTTAATCCATCCTCTCGGAACTTAAACATAACTGGCGAAGTGTGGGTGTACAATCACACACTATAGTACTAAAGTGAACCTATGCCCACCCTTTTGGGCAGTACAGGCGTAGGAAAATTTAACCGCAGCTTAACTATCATACCAATAAGAGCTCATGCTCATGTATTTATTTTTTTAAACAGAAATATATCCAACACTTGGTGCAGCCATTGTATGACAAGCAGAACTGGGACAGCACAAACATGAGTGTTATTGACGGGTACGTTTTCTTAATCAATACGTTACATTATTTCAAACTCCATTATACGTAGTGTTATGTGCAATTCACACTATAAAAAATACAAAAAAGTTCCAAAGTTTTTGTATTTTTTTCGGCTTAAATTATCAGACAGCACAATTATTAATTATTTTTTTAAATAATTCCTTACTTTTTTATTTTACTTATTTCTCTATATTAGGGGATAAATTATTGTTTTTTTTTATACCATTTCTGACAACTTTATAAGTGACTAGCGGACGTCACGCGGTTTCACCCGCGTAGTTCTCGTTCCCGTGGTAATACGGGGATAAAATATAAAATAGCCTATATTAAACAGTGATAATGTAGCATTCAAATTGTGAAATCATTTTTATAATCGGTCCAGTACTTTTTGAGCCAATTCGTTCCAAACATACATACAAATCTTTCCTCTTTATAACATTAGTATAGATATACTAGTATCTTTATCCTTAAAAAATCGTGAGTTAAACCAATATATAATGGAAAAGCTCAGATTCTTATATTTATTTGCTTTTACTATAGGTTACTGCGTACCAAAATCCTATCGCTGGCGTGCTGGAGCCAACTGCCGGCGGCTCAGGCCAGGGTGAGGAGTATGCTCCTCTCTTGGCTCAACAGCCATGGGACGCCGGACGCGGTGCGGATTAATCCCGACTTAAGGGACGTCGTTTATACATATGGTAATGAAAAAAAAATATTTTATTAATAAATTAATCACTCCATCTCCGGACGGATTAGCAAAGGTACAACGACTACTTTTCACCAAAGATGATTAAGCGCCAACATGACACAGACATATAATGAGCCCATCGCGGTCTCAGGCCCTAGTGGTCCGTCCTTGAAAGTCTTATCAGACACAGGCCAGTGTTTTGGGGAGGGGCTACAGCCGGGCCTCTACAAATAAGCTCGTAGTGGGAAATTCGGCCCACACACAGTTGATCTAGTCTATACCATGCCTTCAGCCAGCCGTAAAAAGAATTTCATCAAACGGCGCTAAAAATTAAATCTACGTTTTAGGAATGAAATCCGCGTCACAAGATGAATGGGAGAAATTGTGGCAAATATATTTGAAGGAGACCGATGTTCAAGAGAGTTCCAAATTGAGGCATGCCCTCTCCGCGCCTCGGGATACTAACATACTAAGCAGGTAAATTTATTATTAACCGATGTATCTATACTTCTGAACTATTATAATAAAGAGTTGTATGTAAGTATCTTTGTAACGAATTGGCTCAAAAAGTACAGGACCGATTTTGAAAATTCTTCCAGCAATGGATAGCTACATCATCAGCGAGTAACATAGGCTATATTTTATCCCCGTACTCCCACGGGAACGGGAACGGGAATTAGGCGGGTGAAACCACTTGACGTCCGCTAGTTGTGAATATTTTCAATGTGTTTTGTATTCTCATAATACCTATAGATAAATAAGATAATGTGAACCTTGTACCAGATATCTAAGTCTAGCGTGGGATGAGGCTAACATCCGCAGTCAGGATTACCTGACAGTGGTGCAGCAGATCAGCGCCAACTCTGCCGGCACCGCGCTGGTCTGGGACGACGTTAGGGCGCGCTGGCAACAACTCGTCGACAGATTCACACTCAACAGCCGGTACCTTGGCAACCTCGTGCCGGCGATCACCGTCTCTTTCAATACCGACGATAGACTCAATGAGGTACGCAAAAAATATATTACAGTGTCAAGACTTTTAAGGCGCAATTTTTTTAATTTATCATTGAAAATTTGATTAAATTAAATTGAAACAACTAAAAACAATTAAAGAATCTATCTATTTATTTTTGTGGTTAAGTTGTTAGAAGTTACCTACTAAAGGTTCAATACTTTTTTAATGATACGTGGAACATAAGACAATGCTTAGTTTAGTTGAAAAATTAAACTATTAATCTATACAGATAAATAAAAAGAAAGTGTCTGTGTGTTATCCTAAATTAATAGCTTTTCAATAAATGCATATTAAGTAAGTAAAGTACTAAAACATAAAAAAAATATTTATATAATTTTTCTCTCTCTTCCGACTAATCTCTGAAACCAAGAACGGTTTCCACTGCAAGACAATGTATAAAAAATTTAGTTCATGTTTCATGAACTGATTGAGAAGCTTACTCCCATGTGTTTTGTGTTAGATGGAAGCCCTGTTCGCACAATATCCATCAGCGGGCGCGGGCGAAGCCGGGAGGCGGCGCGCGCTGGAGACCGTGCGAACCAATGTACAGTGGACGAACACACACCAGCCTGCCGTTGCTGCTTGGCTTCACGCACACACATCAAAATCAATATAACCATAGATTATTATTATTACAGAAGCTTACTATGGAATCTAGACCAAATTTTTGTAATAAGAACGTTTGGTATATTTTTTTTCCTTAATTTGCTGTCAAACAATTGTTTATTTGATTTATAGAAAAATGTCTGTAAAATGTCGGCCACGTGACACCACTTACTGATAACGCCGGGGTCGCTTATAATCTCGTATATACGCGCGTATGTGTGTGTGAGTAAACATTGGCAAAGTTAATTATATTTTGGTTCCCTACATTAAATGATTCTTGTGAATTGGTGATTTTCATTTCATCGACCACATTATAAAAGCCATACCCGTTCGTGTAAGGTTTCATGTGCAAGATATTTCTCGTAAACCTTGCCTAAATGCGGACTTTGCCCCACTCACACTATGAAGTTCGTAGTCACTAGAGTAGTGAGTAAGGTCGTTTGTATTCCATGTAGGGTATGTAGAGTGGAAGGAGGCGTTGGGCTAGGTACAAGTTTCGGCGCTGTCACGAATTTTGAGCGCTTGTTTTGAATAAGCGTTAGTCATTTTGTGGGTCTTGTATAACGCGAGAACGGAAAAATTCGTGAGCAGTTACACCCCTATTATCTGTGCTCGGTGTCTGGACAATTTTCTTCCATATTTTGGCGCAATAATTCCATTATCCATACAGACATCTATACAGATAAATAAATTGAAGTGTCTGTTTGTAATTCTTAAATAACAGCTTTTCACTAAATGCATATGAAAGTATACACGCTACAGACACTAATAAACCAACTTTTAAAAAAAAACTCTGTCTGTCTGTCTTTCTGTTTGTTCCGGGTAATCTGTGAAACGGCTGGACCGGCTTTAAAGGGACTTTCACTGGCAGGTATCTGATGTTTCAATGAGTAACTTAGGCTACCTTTATTTATTAAAACAAATTTTAATTATTAATAATTTTAAATGTTTTTATTGTAATTATCATTGTTTACTGTGTAATGAAATGTACATGATGCCAGCTGAGTTTCTTGCCGGTTCTTCTCAGAAGGCTAGTTTCCGAACCGGTGGTAAATTCCTCGACATTCATAAATGCCTTACCAGGGCCTAAACTGAATAAATCATTTTCATTAAAAATATTAGTGTTCCGCGACAATAAGGATGAAACTAAATCTAAGCGGCTGAAACCGGCGGGCACACGAGCTAGTTTGTGTATAAGGTAGGTAACGCTTAAATTGAATTGTATCTTTATCAGGAAGAAATTAAAGACCTTAATTGTATTGCTTGCTATATGGTTGATATTTGTGACACTAATGAACTCATGTAACATCTGGGGGTCTACTCTCTTTCACTATAATCTAAACTTCGCAAACGAACGAAAATAAAATGATTATCGTTTTGTTTTTATCGAAATCTAATTTTCGTTCGATAAATAATTTAAAAAGTAGTCTAAGATTATATAACCTTCATAATATTGTTATTGCGGACCACGTCCGGACGTAGTTTTGGTAGGTAACGAATAAGAACTTTGCGAACTTTCAATCCAAACTTCGTATTTAGTTGAATGAGAGTAGGCTCTGCTGCATTTACATATCGTTGTAAAATAAATCTACGTTGTTCCTAAGGCACCTACTGTTTCACTGGCTATTCGTTACTTTATGAAGATTTTTTTCCCAACACTGCGTAGTAGCTATAAGCAGCGCGAACAATCTGTAAAAAATAAGTATGTTAGGTATAAACAAATACTGAATATTCAGTTTCTTCGAGCACCAAAAAAAATGCTGTACCTTGTTCGATTGAGATAGGTAGGTATATGGAATCAAATGGGTAGAAGCTTGTACTTCCCCATTTAATTAGTGACTACATATTTGTAGAATACCACGTGTCTCGGACAGGGAAAATGCTAAAAAAAATTTAGTGGTATGTGTTTTAAATAAAGTGACATATAATATGAAATGAGCTAAGTATTTAGTACCTATACTTATATGTTTAACTAGGTGATGCCCGTGACTACGCCTGCGCACGATTGCTACTTCGAAAAGCTTATTTTCTTGTCCTTGTTTATATCTTTATCCTATGTTTAACTCTAACGATAGTCCAACACAATATTGTGAATATTGACAGTAATTTTTATACCCACGTAAGTATCAAGTAAGCACCATTATAATTTGTGGGTGAGTAGCCAATTAAGTAGGTTACTTACCTACCCCGTCAGGTGGCGAGTAGGTAGGTAATAGACCTTTGTAAGTAAGAAGTACCTTCTTACTTACAGGAAGGCCCCTGTACCTGGATGAAAGAAGGTAAGTCGAGCGAGGAAAAGGGTCCAGCGTGCAGTCTCCGCGGTTGCATCATCCCGGCGCTAAGGGTGGCCAGCTCGCGACGAATGCGAGGGCTGATGCACCACGTGGCCGCTCCGAATGGACCCTCGCCCATGTTTATTGAATTCTGAAAGAAAACATTCAATCCGCTGACTGTTTCATCTCCGAACTCAAATCAGTTGATGCCCCAAAATTTTTTTGGAGCGTTAGTCAAGACATTTATAAATTTAATACATTTTATAATAAAGTATAATTCTAAATAACCTACCTTAAAATTTTGGAGTGTGTGAGTCGTCGGTAGAAACGACGGTATTTATAGAAACACTTGCTACTTGATATACATATATTTAATGTAATCATAGTGCGCAGTTCCCATCAATAATGGAGCGGATAACTAAAGGATAGGACACGTGGCAAATCTACTCCATATTGGGGTAGACAAAGGATGAAATCGAAATCTATCTATCTGATACCTTTAAACGATCATAGTGTCTGTTTTTTAATCCAAAATAACAGTTTTTCACTAAATGCATACGAGAGTATTTTAAAAATGTTATCTGTCTGTCGTCTGTTTGTTCCGGCAAATCTCCGAAACGGCTGGACCGATTTAACGGGACTTTCACTGGCGGATAGTTAATGTTACAAGGAGTAACTTAAGCTACTTTGATAAATGAAAAACATTAGGATTCCGCTGGTCAACCATGGAATAAAAATGTACGCAGTTGAAACCTCAGGGCACAGCTCAGGACATCGGTCATATAATTTAAATACCGTAGGTAGGTATGTACTTACAAAACAGTCACTTAAATTTAATTTATTTATCTTTAAATAGATGTAGGCATAGACGGGATTACGTATTGCTCTTTATAAGGCTAAGAAAAGTAAGGCTATTGTATTCAGTTTTATTTTTTGCTTGCCTACGTACTTCGGTATATGATCGCAACTAATTAAAATTAATTAAGTCATGTAATGTACATATTTTTCATTTAGGTACATATATACAACTTTAGAAATTCTGCAGATCGTGTATGATACGCTACTTAGGTATCTACTTACTTTACTGCTATAAAATTAATAATAATATCATCAACCGAATTTCGGATTCGGACGGACACAACGAGGATTGCCATCTGCGCAGGAAATATAGTGTTTTGAAAATGAAAATGATTTATTCGGTTTAGGCCCTGGTAAGGCTCTTATGAATGTCGAAGAATTTACCAGTATACTAGTCAGAGAGATCAGTCAGGTCCGAAGTCCCTTAGTTTTGCATCGTTTTCCCTATCTAACTACCAGCACACGAGACAGTTTCACTATAAAATTATTAGGTACCTAAATACCTACTTTGGAACCTACTCATCTGATTTATAATGTGGCTTTGCCAGCGAGAATATACAGTGGTATTCAGAGTTGAAATTATATTTCACGCTATCAAAGTCGAGTGCTTTTGCATTAAACAAAAACCCACCTTATTCAAAACGGCTTCGCCATAACGACAAAACAGGAAAAGCTGTGTAAGAGTAGCGCACATGTATTGCAGTAGAGACACCAGCTGCATGGTACTCATGTCCTCCTGTGCACGAGAGATATCCCGACGTTAGCATTAAAACTTTCACTGCTATCCTCATTCCCACTGGCTTGGTTTGGCTGGACAATATTTGCAACAGTGCCATGAAATTTCAAAATAAGTGAGAGATTAGGACTATATTTTTTATCTTACACACCAACACCGACGGCACCAGAAAACCCAGAAAGAGTATCATTAGACTTAATATAATCAAGACGAAGTGTCCGTGGAGTTAACCATAGGAAATTGATACATAGAGGCTGAGATTCAAATTCGTATGTTTAAAACCGACACTCGACTACGAGTGCGACCCTGAGAGACTAGTGAATAACTAGTCTAGGGCTAGCTACTAGGGCAGTGACGCAAGTTCGAAAACCAGCGGCCTGTACCAATTAATTTTTCTAAAAAAACTTAAGTGCGGTGATTTCATACCACGAGCTTTACAGTGAATGAAAACATCGTGAGGAAACTTACATATGTCTGAGAAGTAATTCAAAGACATACATATAATGCCTAACACGGCGATGGACTCACCATCTGACGTCGTAAGTACTAATCATCTCACGTTGTCAACACCTTCTGTGAGAAGTGGCTCCTTTCGGGATGAATGAGATGGAGGAGAATCCTTTTAGGATGGCGTGAGCAAATATTGTTTTTAAATATAATTAACTAGCGTTAATTTGTGAGCTATAACAGAGTCGTGTTGCGGGCACGCGCGCATTCCCTTTAGGTTTCGAATTATAAACTTTTGTGGGGATGCGAGAGGTGTGTATGTGTGGGTGTGTGGTTAGAACAACAAACAACTCACCGACTCTAATCTTACTGCAACAGAACACAATGTGAGCGTTACCACAGCAAAGTAAATACCCAATATGTTTTTGATCAATTTGTCAAGTTTCGTTATTACTCTGAAATATAAATACAATTAATGTATATTTCTATATGGAAGGAAACTCTAGCAACACTTCAGCACCTTGCAAGCACACCTAATGATAGGTGTTATATTTGAACATGACTGGCTAATGCCCACGACTTCGTCCGCGTGTTATTTAATCCCGCGGGAACTCGTCACTTTTATGGGATTATTATAAATTCATAAGTTGTGTGCAAACTTACTCGTTTTTCATTGTACAAAAATTCGACCTTAAGTTTTATTATATGTTATATATTTTTTTTTTATTTATTTATCGTTAACACAAACATACAAAATACTTAGTTGTACATAGCACTAGAAAACCACCAAAGTTTATACAAATAATGCTATATGGTCGTCACATTTCAATAAATTTCTGTTCTAATTTAGGTATTATTTTACAAATTGTATGTGTACTTAATTAATAAGAGATATATATATATATATAGAATAGATAAGAATACATTCAAATGTATGTTTAGGTAGCTCTAAATATAGGTGAAAAGATGGAGCGAGGTGATTAACTATGTCATGATCTACTGATATTTTTCTAAGTTTATTAAAAAGTAAGATTTTAATTTATATTTGATATTTTGGAGGGTAATGCTATCACGTAAATGATATAGACAATAACATTTGTACCAACCCTTCACTGACTAGAACCACGCGAGACATTCGTTACCTATTTACCTAATCTCACATTAAAAGTTTCACACATTCTGTTTACTTACTCGACTAATAAAATATGAGTCCGGTGACATTTGATAATTCTGTAATGAGCTCTTACATCCCTTTCCTTTGTAACATTCAAAGTGTTTCCTTTTCCTGCGATGCGCTCACTACAATTCGTCAGTAGAGAAAACTGGCCGCATAGAAACATCATTAAGCCCACGACAGTCAAGTCGAATGCTATGTGGAGACAAACGCAGTATGTGGCTGCCACGGCTTCGATAAGTATGGTGAGCAAGTAACCAATTATACTGATGCTATCGAGGGGCGTCCAGCCTGGAAGTATATGCGGATATTCCGAAACGTCACTCCCAATCATAAATTTTCTAATTATATACTCGGCGAAAGGCGATATTACATAAATCACTCCGGTAAACGTATATATTCTGAACAATATCTTTGAAGTGCTTTTAAAATTATCCGTGTAGCAGTGAATATGGGCTGAAACATTTTCATCGTCGTTATCGGATTCGTATTCCACAGGATCGTGGCGAATATCGACCAATTGTGAATTTTCCAAAGTGGCTACTTGGGATAGTAAAGAGAGCCAGTGAGCACTATTCGCATGTAGGGAAATGAGTTTGAGAATTCCCATGCCGCAGAATAAAAGTACACTCAAGCACTCGAACAGTCTTTCAGGATCGTCCCTAGCTTTGACGAGAGCAATCACTTGCAATATATACGTCATGAAGAAGCAAGCAATATATACTTTAGCGAGCCAGTGGACCAATCCAGAAGCACCGATCCAAAGTCCCGTATTCCCGATCGAAAGGCGTATAATAGCCACAACATTAGTGACTTTCTTTTTCTTGTTCCCGAATTGTCCGCGTTCTTTACGTGCCTGCAATTTTATTATTAGATGAAATCAACTTGATATAATAGGAATTAAAAAAAAAACTCAATAACTAGTGCTTAAAGTGGCTTGCTACGCCAGTGGCAAAAGTTCGAATCCCAACGGTCTGTACCTACCTACCAATGAGTTAATCTAAATTCTAATCTTCGTATCACCAATGATTACACACCACGAGGTAACGTTGTTTAAAGTGCACAGGAAACCGCGCAAACATATGTCTGGAAAAAGATGTTGGAGACGTCGATGAACTCACCATCCGTCACGTTGGCTGTCACTTCCTTTTCATCTTCGAGGAAAAGTTGATGTTCTAACAGCTCTACTAGCCCCCTTGGGGGTCCATAGGCTGGTGAGAGTTTATTTATTTTAATACTTTGCTTCTAGTTAATATACAAACTTGCAACGCCTATTAAACTCCCTTAAGGGTGGATTTTCGGAAAACTAATATCAATATTATATTAAGCTCATAAATAAAAAATTATCGCTTTACCCTTGTCATTTTCACATAAAATCCTGGCAATGGTATAAACCCAGCGACTGTATGAGAAATTATGGAAGGGGCAATCAAATAATCTACATAGGAGGGTATGTTATGTCGCGGACAAAGTTTATAAACAGCATTATCATGAATTATCACCACGTTGATCGAAATTTTTCTTATCCTACATAGCTCGGTAAAGTTGTACTTATCGAATATTTCCCACTAATGACAAAAAAGTAAATGTGATTCATCTCCCTGCCCTTATCCCATGTATTTGGGATCGGCACTTGTGTCAACCCGATGTGGCTGATCACTTGATTTTTATACGAAGCGACTGCCACCCGACCTTCGTATCCCCTTTTTCGAGGAAAATGTGCAATCTGGGTTAAACCAGTTGTCAGACTCTCGCTTGGCTCGCCCCCCATTCCGTCTGACTAGGCCTCCTCAAAGTAACATTCTGTAGGATAATGTTACTTTATCTACAGGACCTGGAATCGATACGAATCGTAGTAAAGGTGAATTGGTACTCAGGTAGTCGCGCAGAGCAGTGCACGCATCTGGGACCTAGATTTATTTTTTATTTATATGATTTTGGGAAGTATTTTGTTATATTTGTAATAAAACTATACAGATTGTATTTCTAATCTCAGGGAATAAACAAAAACAACTGGTTCAAGGAAAAAAGTGTGGATGATTTTAATGAAATTAATATAGGTGGAACTCTTTAAAATGTATCAGAGACACATCAGAAAAATAATTTATATTTATATATGAATAGTCATATAAAAGTTCATTTGCACTGCAACACTGAAAGAAAGAAAAGTTTAAATGACCATACTTATTACATCACTAATTATAGTAATTATAAAAAGTAGCTAATTTTCCCGCTGCGGTAATTAATACTACTATTTGGTAACATAATTATTAGGTGATTGTTATAGTCAAACAAAAAGCAATTTGAAACGAATTCTTACAAATTCTTTCTTTACCAAAATGACTAGGACCTGGTGCATTATATTACTACCACACTCTTAATACAATATTCAATATTTGCATTCGCAAAACATGCCCGTTAATATGAATGCATTTCAACCGATCCACCCTTTGCATGTAATATTTTGAAACATAACACCTGAGGTTTCACTCGACCATTAGCAAAGACAGATCGATCATTGAAATAAATGTTTCGCCTGTTGCAGGGACTTTACGTTTACAATCGCAAATCATTTTAATACATTTGTAGACCCTAAATTTTCGTGGCAGATCACTCTTTATTTATTATTACTTCAATCCCATTACCGATGATTAGATTTACATCTCGAACTAAATCAGTTTTGACAGTGGGTTTGGACCTCTGCCTAAAACCTTGCAGAAAATCGTAGCTATATATTGACGTTTTGTGGTTCAGCGGTGAGTAAGAAAGCTAGTGTTGTGAGCATTTGAATAGCACAGCAATATATTTATTAGGTAGGTCCAGGTAGTTCACGGTAGGCAGGTCTAGATAACTCGGTTTGCTGTTGCAAGCGTCCGCAGGCTGCGGCACGTGGTTGCTCGTTTTCCACAACATTATTTATTTATTTATTTGGAAAACAGACAGCTTTTATATAAAAAAGTAAATGTTAATATTTAAAATTTCAGCCTTCAGTTTTCGCAGATAGAAATTATGTAGTACGATCTCGATTAATATGAGGATTTAAACATACAATTATATTAAGAAACGGGTTCATAAACAATTAGATCGACTATCGACGATATTTTTAATGAGTGACGTCACGTTGATATAACGATTTGGGACGAGGAGTCGGTCACGACCGCGCGACATGCATTTCAGGTATTTTTATTTATCTATATACCTACCCTTGGATGGATGCCGCAAAATGATAATATAGAAACCATTCAATCGTATGCAATTAATTTAATTTATTTCATTTGCTAATAATTAATATATTTCATTTTCAGTAATTCTACTTTGATAGCATAATATCGTATAACATTATATCTTGTAAAACATTTGCAATGTGATTAGGTACTAGTTCACCAGCCAGACGAGTGCCAGTCATTGTTAGAGCGAGCTAGCCCCGCGCTGGCCCAACCATTGACGGAGCTAGACGAAGGGGCAGACCACGCGGAGTTGTCGTCCCATCCACCTCTTGAGCTGAAGGCATTTCCGCCGAACCCACCACCTGATCCGCCTCCACTTCCGTATGAATCGCCGCCGAAACGAGACCTGCTGCCGCTTCTTTCGCTTGCACCGAATCCGTATCTCTCTTTCCATCCACTGTCGGATCCATAGCCCCCGGATCGAACAAGTCCACTGCCAGAGCCAGACCAACCACCAGAAGTAGACCGTGCGACGCCAGCTGAAGGAAAGCCGCCCCCGAAACCACTGCCTCCTTGCCAGCCGCTACCACCTGCAACACACCTCCACTCTTAAAAACTATTCATAAGATAGAACGCAATTTTCATTATCCTAACAAAGAGATAAACTAAGGACAACTCGACGAATATGAAGAAAATTACTGTTTTCAGATAATTAATCCTCTGGTTTGATTGTTCTCAGTGTTCTGAAAGATCATGTTCTGTTTGAGACTGCTGTCAGAGATTGACGGTGTCAAATATAGTTAACTTGGAACCATAATTTATATGACTAGACTTTTCGAAAAAGGTTGCTAATTTGATCTAATCCATTCAAAGATGGGTACAGTTATACATCAGGCTGTAATAAAACCACAATAACACCCTAGAGACTCAGAATGTCTCTACTCCGAGCTGTAATTACTTTCATGCCTAAGTCTTAATAGTGTCTACCCTATTTACATCACATTATTTATTATTGTCCTAAATTACAGTCTGGACGTAGGGATTTGTAGCATACCTAACTCATTATATGAATAAGAGAAGAAATGTTCAATATTTTAAAGGTCGGTCAGTACGATATGGCCTGGTTTTTAGGCGTGCTTGGTGCGCCAACCTCTGTTGTAGCTGGTAGGCTCTTTCAGTTAATGTTTAGATTGTTTAAAGATTGTTGAGTTGTGATGTGCGAGCTCAATGGAGCTGACATTGTCTATGTTAGACAAAAGTTCCGAAAAAATTAAAGAATAAAAAAAAAAATAAAAAAAAAAAAATGAAAGCAACCATCTCGAGGAATACTGCAAAGGTTCTTTCTTACTAGTTTATTTAATTACGAGGTATTTGGGTAAGAAAGTGTGGGTAAAATCTATACATCTATATCTATACAGATAAATAAAATTGAAGTGTCTGTTTGTAATTCCAAAATTACAGCTTTTCACTAAATGCATATGAAATTATACACGCTACTGACACTAAAAAACCAAGTTTACATTTTTTCTCGGTCTGTCTGTCTGTCTGTTTGTTCCGGGTAATCTCTGTAACGGCTGGATGTATTTTAACGGGACTTTCACTGGTAGGTAGCTGATGTTTCAAGGAATAATTTAGGCTACTTTTATTTATCAAAAATATTAGGGTTCCGTAACAATAAGGGTGAAACTGAATCTACGCGGGTGAAACCGCGGGGCACAGCTAGTATAGAAAATATATTTAGTAGTATTTAAATATCATAGATATAAAAGATTTTCAAATGTTAGTGCACTAGTAACTTTTCGTACAGGTACCTGGCGAACGAGCTTCGCGACCAGCGAAAGCCGTAGCTGCAAGCGTTGCAATAAATACTGCTAAGCCGACACCCTTTATCTGCAATGAATGAGTAATATTAAACACAATTAAATTATACCAAAGTGTGTATTTGTAATTTCTAAGTGCATACCTACGTAAGCAAGTTACCTATTTACATTTATTAGAAAATAGATAATAAATAGGTCTAGGGCAAAACAGTCAGATGCATTTGACAATACAATGAACAACACCAACAGTGTGTGAATTTATACATAGACTCTTCAATTTTATTTATCTGTATACAGACACTTAACAGGCATTTACAGCGAAAGTTTGTAAGTATGGATGGATGGATGGATGTTACTCTTTCACGTAAAAACTACAGAATGCATTTTTATGAAACTTTATAATAAAAATACAGCTTATACATCAGAATATCACATAGACTATAATTTAAAAATATAATTGTGTACCTAGATTGTTTGTTGAACATATAAAGCTGAATCAAATACTGCGCTGACGCAGTCGCGGACAGCAGCTAGTTACGATATATTATACCCTCTGTCAGGTTCCCATTAAAGTAATCATATTCGGTGAAATGTGGGTGTTTTTGTTACAGAATCTCTGCTTTCATCTTAGTGACGTGAGCATTTTTTTATAAATTTCGTATCTTAGTAGCCACCTGCTTAAAGCTTGAGATAAAAATATTTTCCGCTTAGTAGTGGGTATTTTCACTGTGTTCGCAGGCGAGCGCTTACAAACAAAGGTCTCAACGAAACATAATTATTACATTCCATAGAGGCGTTAGTGACCGCGGTCTTGTTCCCAAAACCCTTCGACCCAACTAATAAATACAACAATATTAAATGTATACAACCTATACGTCGGGTCTACCTACATATCAAAATGTATAAATCCCTTAACCAAATATATGTATAGTTTTAATCTAACATGCCCACTAAATTCAGGTAATAAGAAGGTACAGGTATTCAAGAACATTACCGGCTAACATCAAACAATAATATCTCAACGATTCCCCTGAAGGTAGGCGGTTAGGCCTATATATATTTGTCTTTGAATTTGTTCTATATCTATCCGTATGTAGATTTCCGTTTATTTTTATATTTTACTACAATATAAATAATAATTCCGAATATAAGTATATAAAAATAATGCTTTACAAGCAATAAGGAATCTAGGCTTATTTTATTTTAACAGTTTTTCACTAAATGCATATGAAAGTATAGGTACACGTTACAGAAATAAAAACACCATTTTTTATTTTTTTCTCTGTCTATCTGTCAGTTTGTTCCGGATAACCTCTGAAACAGCTGGACCGATTTTGACGGGACTTTCACTGGCAGGTAACTGATATTTCAAGGAGTATCTTAGGCTTCTTTGATTTACAAAAAATATTAGGGTTCTATGAAATTCAGCATGAAACTGAATCTACGCGGGTGAAACCGCGGGAGGAACAGCGACTTTAAAATAACATTAATGCATGACTGACTCGTTGGTCTAGTGGTCACAAGCGCTTCTGCACAACACCAGGGGCCTTACCATGAGCTCTTATTGCCATGGTAGTTTCACTCATTTATGAGACAGATGTATGTGACGTGCATACATCTGTCACTGTCGCACAACTGAATTATCATTGCAATAAGAGCTGATGGTTAGGCCCCAGGTCTAGCAAAGCGCCACGTTAATGGCAATAGTCTCGCCCCCTAATAAATGCGACTTATACATAACGGCCCAAAATGTGGGGGTTCTTTTTCACCTCCCGATGTAAGTCTAGTTATAAGACAGAAAATTACCTCCTTTACATTCTGGTGCCCTAGTACTTTTGGTTAACGCACAAAATGTAATTTTTTTTGAATACCTGAAAACTTCTGACACTCTTGTACTTTTGGTTGTAAGGCAAATAGCTCAACCATGACTATAAAAATCACCTTCTTCAAATTCTGATGTCCTAGTACTTTTGGATACTAAGACAAATAATCCAAATATAACTCTTACAAATACCTCCTTCAAGTTATAGACGTCGGTGGTGGATAAAGCTAGTAACGGGTGCCATTAGAAGTTAAATATTGAATCGTGGGTATACTGCGCATGTTTTTATTCCCCTCGCGTCATAGCTCAGAACTCATGACGGGACCTGTACCTAAATTATATACATATGTGCAATCAGACTTACCATCATTTTGCAGGATGTTGTTCTATTGACGATGGTAGTGGGGTTCACTGCTATTTATACAATATGCATTCCTGATCCATTTAGTTTTTATATATTGGGTTATTTTGTGAATGACGAGCGAGTGATACAAGACAAAGATTCTATTATACTGGGTGTCACGTTTATAGCATTAATTTGGTGATTCGAGTCATTGAGCATACGAGAACAAAAGGTGAACCTTAGTAACATGGTACAATGTGGACAGACGCAATCATTTTATAGGTTAAATACCCGCGACTGAATGTCATGTTGGGTACAGAAAGAAAAAAGCTGATATATTAACTTATAATAAAATAAATAAATACGCTCACGCCATCCCAGATGGTTCCACGAAGGCTAAGCAGAGGTTTTATTATAACTACACCCACATTTCACCGAATATGATTAAGTGCCAACGTGACAGAGGGTGAGTCCAACGCCGCGCCGACTCAGGCCCTATACATACGTCTTTGATTTGCTTCTCAGACATATGCAGGTTTCCTCATGATGTTTTCCTTCACCGTAAAGCAAGTGGTGTGAAATTACTACTCATAAGTTTTTTGAAATACACGTTGGTACAAGCCCCGCTGGGATTCAAACTTGCATCGATTGCGCAGCAGGCGACTGCTCAAACCCTAAGGCCACCACGACTCTTAGTTGTTTATTAAAAATATCGTCATACTACAGCCCTATCTCACCATCCTCTTTTCCTTATACCATGTTTCTTTGGGGCGCCATGTATTTTCTCTTCCAATTTCTCTCCATCAGCATCATATTTTGTATTTACTTGGGTGTTGTAACTACCCAACCTACATAAAAACAAAAGCCTGAAACTAGTCAATCATCCAATCATCGGTTTATACAGAGCGTATAAAGAAAAGCTTAGACTTTTAATTTTTGTATCGTAAAAGAAAACGTCAAAGCTAAGGAGTTCCTATACCTACGTGCTGCTTAAATGATCATAGTTAGCCCCCTGTTTCGAGATCCTTACGTAAAGGGAAATATGTATATTATTAATGTCTTGTTCTTCAAATAAGTATGTACCTACGTATGGATTTTGCGTCGGTAAACGCATTTTGAATAGTATACCAAACTTGTTTACCACTTCTGTGGCACAGCTATAAAACTTATCTGTTAACACTTGGATGTCATGAGCGCATTCATGTGCTGTAGGAAAATAACAAAATATGTAAACTTTGCACCCGGGCCAGTATGGTGCTTATCATTTTAATCTGTTCTGTTTTTTTTCATATTATATATTTGGTCATTATAATTAGGTACTTGCTATTTTGGCGAGAGAACTACAAACTTTAGATCTCAATTGTTATGTTACAAAAACAATTGATATTAAAACTCTACTATGAATAATGTGTCAGTAACGCGAAGGTATTGTAAGCAATAATTAGATTTCTACTCGGGTATAGTAGTTATATAGTTATATTTTTTCCGACCTGATAAAAAAGATGATTACCGTTTACTCAAAAACAAGTTTAACAATGTACTCAGATGATTTGGTACGAGTATCTCATACAAAACCTAAAGATTCGAATGAAACCTCTAGATGCTTGATAATTGCCATCGACTTCAAAAATATATAATTAAGAACGTCTTATATTATTTTTAATTTCACTCATTGTTGACCGTTCAATTTTATTTCAATCATATTTGACGAAAGGGCCAAGGGTAAGGGATCCCAATATACGACGCATTATCGCTCTCCGCTTCCCACACACTAAAGTGTTATTTTGAATAGCAAATATTTTCGATTCAGTGTTGAAATAGTTATTTGTTATACAAGAGTGCAAAGTTGCTTTTTAACCGCGTGTTCAATTTTGATGACCGAGCAAGCGAAGCTGAGCGTTAGCGAGGGAATCAAAAGAGCACGAGGTGGAAAATCTTTGCACTCGAGTGCAACACGTAACTTTTCATTCCACCTCAGCGAGGAAATGACTAAATGCAAAAAAAAAACGTTTACAATCACAAGATAGGTACACTTTTATTTCAGTTTAGGTATTAATTACTACATTATGACAGGTAAGTATTACAGAATAATCTTTTTAATTCACAAACTTAGTGCACACGATGTTCTAAATTCAATTTACTTTATCCTCTAGAGAATAAAAACGGCTTTTCCACTCGGATATTGAAGATTAAAAATACTCTTTCCAAGATGGTGGGATGAAAAGGCTATTGCTTCACAGGCCAAATTGGCAAATTCAAATAATATATAGATTTTTATGGTCTTTCTTTTTATACGTTTTTTTATTGAATTCACATATTATATTAATTCAAAAAGCAGACTAATAAGACATACATTTCATGATTAAAAGGAAATGTTTCATATGCATTCAGATTTAGATTCACGGCTTGTTGATATCCCTACTTCCCTACTAATATTATAAATGCGAAAGTAACTCTGTCTGTCTGTCTGTTACCGACCGATTTTGATGAAATTTGGCATAGACAATCATTAGACCCTGAGAAAGGACATAGGCTACCTTTTATTTATTAAAAATATAAGGTTTCCGCGATCATAAGGATGAAACTAAATCTACGCGGGTGAAACCGCGGGGCACAGCTAGTATTTTATAGTATTAAGTTGAATAAATATGCCAGATGGAGTGTTGAAATATGTTTAATTCATATTTTGACTGTGCATATTTTTTGTCAATTATAAACGACAGTAGCATACGGAGCAGAGAGTAGGTCTCCTGGCAGCGCTTGTCATCTGTCAGATGTGACATTGACTTGACATAGCTGTGGTATATGATGCCTAAAACGCAAACGAAGCAATTTCAAATCCTAGCGGAGCCTGTAGGTACCAATGATTTTTCTAAAAACTTATGTACAGTGATTTCACACCACGTGCTTTACGGTGAAGAAAAACATCATGAGGAAACCTGCATATGTCTTAGGAGTAATTCAAAGACGCATGTATAGTGTCTGTAACGGCGATGGACTGCCACTTAATCACATTCGGGGATATGGTGGGTATTGTTGTTACAACACCTCTGCTTATCACTTCGGGGTTAGCGAGAGCATAGTTTTATTTAAAATATTTATTTATCGTTCTTATGATACAAATTTACTTACTTTATTTACAATCTGTTGATTGCAATCGTATACTTAATTTGTAGGTATGCATCTTATATATAAAATTCTCGTGTCACCAGCAAACACCGATATTACGAAACTCTTTCAAAACGACTGGACCGATTTGTATGACATTTTGTGTCAGTATGGGGTAGGTCTGATAATCGGCCAACTTCTATTTTTCATACCCCTAAATGATAAAGAGCATCTTTTTCCGGGCACAGTTGGTATATATATATAGTAAATACTTCGTAGCCATTACTAACATAAGTATATACATATCACATTATCAGATCGCACGATTATATGATATCTATCGGATATTGTGGGAATAATCTATGTGGATTCTTTGTGACGCTAATACTTCGCTTCTACTTTACCTTCTGTAGGTACAGTGAACTGATCGACGGCTATAGGTTGCGAAAAATGATAAAAACTGTTAACCAATGATGCCATTGCTGCAACCAAACATCGTAAATAATATTATAACTGCGAATGTAAATTTATTGCACTCACCGATCATAATGACATTTTCAGATAGTCAGGGGTCCCTTTCATCACCACACTGGCGAGGCCATGGAGAGCTAGGATAATGCATAATGTATATCAAGGACTCAATATGATTATTATGTCATTATTAAGTGCTAGCGGACGCCACGCGGTTTTACCCGCGTAGTTTCCGTTCCCGTGGGAGTACAGGGATTAAATATAGCCTATGTTACTTGCTGATGATGTAGCTATCCATTGTATCCATCTCCAAAAATAATCAAATGTTTTCGCTTTATTGTAGATAGTCTGTCATTTACTTTATTATTTACTTTAATACATGCTAGTCATCTAATCTGCCATTACCGGACAAAGCGTTTCCCATCTTACATTTTAACGCCTTCGGAAAGGTTTTCTGAAAGGGTAAACAGAGGGGTTAAACCACCCACTTTTCACCGTATCGCGTGACAGATGAGTTTGCCAATGTCTCTCAGACACGACTTTACATTGACGTTGAATTACTTCCGAGTCGTATTTAAGCGGGTATCCGCACGTTGTTTTCTCTTGCCCTACCTCATAGTATAATAAACTCGGTGTCCTAACCAAAGACTGAAAGTCACACGAGTTCAGTTTATTCAATTATTTTTCTTTCGTCGACAAATCATTGGTACCTACATGTCCCATCACGATTAAAATTGTTGGAATACTGCGTATGTTTTTATTTGCCTAGCGCCATACATATAGGCAGAGATAGACTATGACTACTGTGAATTTAAGGTACGGTGACGGGACCTGTAAGTACTTATATATTGTTAACCTTTTCTCATACGCCACGTTATTCGATATTGAAAGGATTCGGCATGGATGATAAGTCCTAATGCGAATGTTCGGGATGCGTAGAGCAGTAGCGCACGTGGGGCGCACGACTGCGGGTGGGCAACTGCGCTCGCAATTTAACCATTATCATACTCGAATCGTATTTGTATATATAATCGGTCGCGAGGAAATTCACGGTCGCAGTCTCGCAGTCTTCCGGCACAGCTAAAAACGACTGCTACTGTTCTGTGCTTACTATAATATAATACTACGGGATTCTAGTGCATGCATCTTGGACGACTTATAACTATATATCGGGGTCTCCAGGTAGGTGCTCATTTTAATTTTTATTGGTTTTTAACAGATTTCAGATTTGGCAACCGCGAGGACTCTCGCAGCTCCCTAGCTGCTAGCTTCCGTATAGGTGTACGACGGTTTTTCACCCATATAACATTAATTCTTGATATTCTATGCTAAAAATTAACTCGCCTTCGTGGATCATGCCCATGTTCTTAGAAGCATATATTGAAATATCTTGGGGCTAGTTCGATTGAAATATCAATCGTTCTAGTTTAGACTTTTATATAGTGCAGTCGTTGAATAAATCATCGTTCAGGTGTACCCAAAGTCAACATTTTACTCTCTGACCAAAGCACTTATGGGTTGAAATTACGATCTTATTCCGTTTAGATACACATATCATATTACCGAATCCCGCGGGTTGGGCTCTTAGTGTAGGCTTTCTGCTGTGAACAAGGAATGTACAAAATATATATGTATTATTCGCGTTACATTGGCTTCATTTATTCTTTGCGGATCCCTTCCTTGGAAAATCAGTTCAGCCTTTCCTAGACCAGATAAACCGGAACAAAGATCTTAAAGACCGGACGATAGAGAAAAATTAAAAAAAAAAATTTAATACAACATGTTTAAAAAAACGCAATTATTTCCACATTTCAAATACAGACAGTAAACAAATATTTATTTGTATAGATTTTTCAACTGAACGAACACATTTATTTTACATTCGGAAGTAAATCACGCAACGCAAGCCATTGTATAAATCACGAGCGACCCACCCTCGCTTCACTGCAGATTACTATTTATAAAGACTATTACTAAACTTTGAATTTTCTCTACTATCTAATAAATATAATATGGTTATTTTAACTATAAACCCATTGGAGTTCGACTCCTACTTGTAAGTAAAAACTGTATCAAAATCTGTGACGTAACACAGAAGAACGATGCGTTCAATAAAACAGACAAAATAATGTTAGGTATATGGAAGGTAGGTTTCATGCGTGTCCCTCGGAATCCTTATGCGTTTTTTTAATAAAAGTAACTTGTACATTAGCTATCTGCCAGTGAAAGTATCGTTAAAATCGCTCCAGCCATTTCAGAGATTAGCCGGAACAAACAGACAGAAAAACAATTTAAATTGGTTTTTTAGTGTCAGTACCGTGTATACCTTCATATGCTTTTAGTGAAAAGAAGTTATTTTGGAAATACGAACAGATATTTCTATTTTATTTAACTGTAAAGTTCGAGTTATAGCTGGCGACTCGGCTTATTCATTTTCTAACATTACCTACGTTTTGAATATTCGACATCATATCATACATCTTATCTCTTCTTTAATCTTTTCTTATATATAAAAACTAGCTGTGCCCCGCAGTTTCACCCGCGTAGATTTAGTTTCATCCTTATGGTCGCGGAAACCTATTTAATAAATAAATATTAAATAAATAAAAGGTAGCCTTATCCTTTCTCAGTTTCTTATGATTGTCTGTGCCAAATTTCATCAAAATCGGTCGAGAGGTTTAAGCGGGAAAGCGTAACAGACAGGCAGACAGAGTTACTTCGCATTTATAATATTAGTAGGATTAGTAGGAATGAATCCCTATTTCCCTTGGTCATGGCATCACACCTGAATGGCTGGGCCGATTCTACCGGGACATTTACTGGCAGATAGCTAGTTTCAAGGAGAGTTTTAGGCTAATTTTAGTAAAAAAAACAGCATGAACCTAAATCTACGCGGGTGAAACCGCGGGGCACAGCTAGTTTCCGATAAAACACATATCATTAAGTATAGGCAAGTCAAATACGGAAACTACTGAAAATATATTCAATGCAAATTTAGCAGCACCACTAATTTACTTGGTAATATTAGCTAGATATACTCACACAATTAGAATCTGGGGCCTTACCATGAGCTCTTATTGGACCCCTGGTCCAGGTATAATTCTTAATGACCCAGAGTCATTAAAATCCAACTTCCCAATTAATTACGTAACGTTAATTACGTAAATATATCAATAACGAAATAGGTGTGTACATCTATACATACAAATAAAAGCATCTGTTTGTAATTCCAAATAAAACAGCTTTTCACCATATGCATAAACGTAAGTAATTGTATAATATACACATAAAAAAGCGATTTTTTAAGTTTTATCTTTGGATATCAATTTATTCCTAAGCAGGTGAATCGATTATAAAAGACTTCCACTGGCAAAAAGCTGATAATACCAGCAGTAAGTAACGATACTTTAAATTATATAATAAAAATGGTATCCGCGGAATTAAGTCTCCTAAGAAATTAAGTCACCTAAGAAATTAAGTCTACCCAGTTGAAACCGCGGGGTAAAAATTAAAAACTTATTTAAAGAATAAATCATCTACAATTAAAAACCATTACAAAATTACTTATGTCTGTTCATAAATATGTAGTGAGCAAATGAAGGTACCTACTTAAGTGCTTGTTGGCTGGGAAGGAAATAACAATGTGGAAATTGTAGAATACTAACACTAAATACGCAACCCGGGGTAACCTGAAGTAATATCCGCTTCAGCAACTATTTATGTCACGTGACGAAAACTGACAGTGCAAAATACCTACACTAACTAGATTATTCAGCTATTACAACGATTTATTGTCAAAAGTAAGACATATATAAATAGATTTTTCAAGTAAGATACATTACATCATAAACCGGTGATTGCGTAATATTGACATATATTTAAAACCAACTTACCTAAGTACTTATTTAATATTCTTCAACTGTCATTCTTCAATTGAATTTAAAATATTTAAATACAATGGAAATCCTCTGAATATATTGGTAGCAAATAATGCAAAACAAGATCTATTTATCGAGTTTTGCAAACTCTGGGGGAGCACTGATATGAGTTTTAATCGAAGATTTTACAATCCCACTGCAATATTATTAAAGTCAGACAAGATATCCTATCTATTTGGGATACTTTGTTGAAAGGAATGCTAATCCTTTGTCTACTCTCGATGATCACCAGATATTGTAATTATTATTTGGTATATTTTTTTATAAAATAATGTTATATTTTTATAACTTTATTCAATGTTCTAAAGGATTCATAACGTTCATATTTATTTGTAGATTGGGATAGATGTTGCAGATATACTTATTGGCATATTTTTGATTGACATTGACTCAGCAACTTCACTGACAGATAGCTTAACTCAAAATAACTACATCGACGTACACGACAGATTTGTCCAAAAATAGCAAAGTGAAAAAAAATGCCATTCAGAAATGGTTCCGGGTTTTTGAAACCTTAACTTTCCTAGGCTATCATGTGGATACGAAACTCTAGACTCTAAAATGTTAGTCGATTTGGCAGTACTGTTTAGATAATATGCAAATCGTCTCAATTACGTATTTAGTTATTTCAAAAAGTTGGTATTTAGCAGTGAGCTATAACTCTGATACATGGTAAATGAAAATTGTTATGTGACAATTTGCTTTCCGTTTAGTGGAATAATTTTTGTATTGGATAATACATTCCAATATATATGTATGCTTAAATATGAAGTTCTTTAGCCATTAGGGCTATTCGTTTGGTGGTCCCCTGAAGGCATGAAAATGGGCTGAATGCGTTTAGCTGACTCAACATATTTTTTATTGCCCTCTCCCCTAATCCGTTAAGAAAAACCTCGCCGTAACCGTAAATATTTGCCTATTCTCAGCAACATCGCACAAAATGTAATTTATGGTGTGATCGAGTTGAATCACCTTTTGGTGCCATTAACATTTTTAGCGCAAAGAGTATGCGAAGTGAAGTTAATTAATCATTTCTAAATACAGATCTGACTAAAACTGGGTGAATAAAGTTTGTGTTTGATAAGAATTGAATTGAGAACGATGCTTTGACGGTCGCGGAGCGTGAGTCGGCGAACTATCACCTCGGCTGTAGTAGATAGATACATGTAACAAAGAGGCACGTATCTCGTGATCGCCAGTTGATTGTGAGCGCATCACCGGCCCATCACGCCACTTCTCACCATTCATGCCTAACTACCGAGGCACAAAGTTCAACATGTTTATCTCATACTTTTATTGTCATGTTTGCAAAAATATTTTCGTTTACTAGATCATATTATCGTCGTACCTATGTCCCATATATGAATTGGAACTAATACGTATAGGTCAATATTCCATCACGTAGTACCTAGTTAGTTGAATTTTAGACTTTAGATATGGTAAGATTGCATAGCATGGAATAGCTAAATTTTACTTGAAACCATTTCCCCATTATATCACTTTCGCTGCTGAATTTCGAAGAATCCTTCTTTAGTCTTCTTCCTATGAGGCATGCGTGTGTGAAATTTCAATTTTATAGCCTTAAGGGTTCGGCCTCTTCGTTGATTGATACATCAGTCAATTACTTTTGTATGGAATCGAAGTAAGGACGTAAAATGGCAGTCCTTGCATTTTTTCACAAGAGCAAATTTTAGTCATGATAATGATATTCTTCACCTCACACTAATGAGATAATATGTAGGTACTATGTACCTACTTTATGCATAACTACGCAGTTTAAAATAACATTATTTATAAATTGGGATACGAGTACGACGCTAAAAGTACCTAAGTACTGTGTAAGCACAATTTTTTTGTGCGATGTACTACAAAATTGTACTACTTATGTTTTCCCATGAACATGATCACCTAAAAATAGCAAAATAGGCTACATTACTCATAGGTATGAGTAATACGACTCATTTGTTTCAATTTTACAACTCGTATCGATCATTGAATAGTCGATCGATATAAAACGGTGGCGGCGGTCAGCAACACGTTTGATATAAGAAATGCATTAGTATTACGCAATTAAATACTTGGACAACTCATTAACTCATTAAGTCGTTATGCTAAATTATTGACAAATTGGGATATTGCTAAATTGCACTTTGTTCCAGTATATAAGTGTCTATGAAAAAGTGATGTGGTTCAGGCCAGTCTCATACAATTTACAAAGTTTAATCAAAAAGGTAGAAGGTGTAGTTAATCTTCATATCGATTACTCGACGGAGTGATTTTTTGGTAATCAATACAGGCTTGTTAAATAAGGTAAGATATTCGAAAAGATTCGCCTCTATTTTTTACAAAGTTGACATAGTAACCTATTAAATTATGATGGTAAGAAAAGCACGTCTTGTGTCTCCTGTTATAAGTGGAAATGTTGTATGATGCGTAAACATACTTTAGAAGAAACAAATACCAGTATTTATCTGCCCCTATAGATAAGACGACATTCATTTGTGCCTAAGTACGAAGTAAGTAGGAGCTACCGAAATCAAGAGATTCTAGTCCTTGAATATCAAAAGTATCATACTTATTACATATGCTTACACATCTCGACAGTCATTTTTAAAGTCCCATATAATAGAGCGCTTATTGCTACTAACCGGTCAATAGTCCAGACTGCTACGGATAAATCATAAGTAAGCAAAATCCCAATAACACTTAGGCCAATCGAACCCAGGACCTCATGTTCCGTAGCAGCGTTTTGTGACCACTAGACCAGCGAGGCAGTCAAAATTACTTCACAGTCGCCGATCGAATTGAATGCGGCTTTGTTTTACGCAACACTTGTTACTCGTATTGACCTTTCAATATCTACAAAGGGTGTAGACTTTTCTGGCGAATTTTTTTGTCACAGACATTAATTCGAACAAATCAATTCAAAAATGTATGAGTCACTTTAATTTTTTTTGTCGTTTAGTTAATCAATTATTGAGGACCTGAGTTCTCGCAATTTCATTTAACAACAAAAATAAACATTGTCTTATGTTCCATACATCATCCAATAAGCATCGAACCTTTAGTAACCTCTAACGACTACACTTTACCACAAAAATAAATAGTACCTAAGTATAAAGACGAAAACATTAAAAAAATTTAAGCATTTTTTTTTGTTAATATGTGCTATAAAGGTGTATCGAGATAATAAAGTGTCTAAATAATATTTTTGCAAGTTTGTGTTTGATTGCGTGAAGCAAGTTTAATGTTCAAGTTTCTGAGATGAGAATGCAATGTATCTATCTAAGTGCCTAAGGACATGTTTACATTAGAATTTTGACGTCATTATGCATTTCGTACGCAAATAGTAATCAATGAAAACGTGAGAAATATAATGAACGTACGTAGTTAGATATGACCGATATGGATGAATAAGCACGTGCTTGCCTTCATATTTAATCTGAGTAATTTACTTAATAGGTTTCAGTTCACTGAGATTCTGATTTGGGCTTTGTAAACACAAACATGGGCTATATTCCGTTACTACTAACGTAAAGCACGACAACATCAGGAAACCACGTATTAGAAAAGAAATCAAGATAAGTAATTGTGATTTACATTTCTTGAACAAGACGAAGAGTTTAAGAAACAAGATAATTGTAAAGACACTTTATTCCATAGGTAGTACAGAAACAGAATCATCTACGTATAACAAGTATTCAAGAGTATTGTACCTAGATATCATCTTTATTTAAACAATTAAGAGCTGGGGCGCTAAAGATGCTTTTGCCCGAAAATCTTGGGGTACGGAAGAAACAGAAAATGAGAAAATGTTTTACTTATCAGCAGGGGGCCAGCTGTGGTCGTTTAAGCAGCGCGTACTTCTTAGCTTCGACGCTTTCTTTTATGGTACCAAAATGACACGTCAAGCTCATAGTATCTTCTGCTCAAACCGATCATGGTAGGCCGCAGGCGAAGAAAGATAGCAAGAATGAATTTAAGTATACCTTAATAAGTTCTTTAAAAAATATAAATCAAACTTAATTAAAGAGTAGCCAGTCGAATACCCACGACGGTTTCTAATCTAAAGTCATGTCTATAGAGTTCAGATACAATACGTACACAGTCAACAATCACAGCCAGCGGCGCCGGTATCAATTTCCCCTTTACGTACACCACACGTAATAAATCCACTTTAGCGCTGGGAGACCAATAAATTGATGAAAGTAGCAGTACACTGGCAACTAACACTTTGGGATAGTTTTATTACAATTTATTTGACTACACCTGCAAGTCCTACTATTAGGTACCTACCCCAACTAATTAGGTCAAAAAGCATTCCCATTCAAGGGCCTTACCTTAAGCTCTTATTGCTATAGGTAAGTATAGCAATAGAACAGACCTTTACACGTCACTTGCATCTGTCTCATAATCATCATCACGAGCAATAAGCTGTGCCCCGCGGATTCACCCGCGTAGATTTAGTTTCTTCCTTATTGTCGCGGAACCCTAATATTTTAAATAAATTAAAGTATCCTATGTTACTCTTGAAACATCAGCTACCTACCAGTGCAAGTTTCGTTAAAATCCGTCCAGCCGTTTCAGAGATTACACGGAACAAACAGACAGACAGAGAAAAATTTTAAAATTTGGTTTTTTCATGTCAGTAGCGTGTGTATTTTCATATGCATTTAGTGAAAAGTTGTTATTTTGGAATTATAAACAGACACTTCAATTTTATTTATCTGTATAGATATGTAAATCAGTTAACAGTATCTTCTTTGCAGCGAAAATACCACATTTTCCCTGTATCGGTAATATTAGTACAGACAAAATAAAATAGGCACAATAAGCCACGATGTTTTGCCACTACAGTAGATATATCTCCGTTGTATCTTGAGATAATAACATTGTGAGATTCTGATAAAGTTTTCTTTTGGTAAATTCATTCTAGGGCAGATCTTGCGTCGTGGTGGCCGAGTGGTTGGCACAGTCATCTTCCACACAAGCGAAGCAAGTTTAATTCTCAGCTGTCTGTACCACTCAGTTTATTTAAAAAAAACTTAATTGCAGTGATTTTAATACCACGCTCTTTGCGGTAAAAGAAATGCGTCGCGATTAAACCTGCAAAATATGTCTGAGAAGAAATTCAAAGACTTATGTAAATTGCCTGAGACTCCGATGGACTCACCATCTGTCACGTTGGCACATGTTGTAACACCTCTGGGTAAATCCTTCGGGGACGCCTCTGGGATAGTGTGCCTATATTTTAACTATTATGTATCTTTAAAAATCAAACTGTTTCTCTCAAAAGAGATTCCAAATAGTGACCAAGCTCCTCGCCTATTCATAAAATTAGCTCATTATTCTCACAGACCACAAATCCACAGAGTGGTATCAGCAATACACACATCAAAAAATTAAGTATCTTATCATAATTAGGTACAAATATCCATGTTGTTTACTCAATCAACTTCATCCACTTATCCTCCACATGTGAGGATTAGTCACTTTCGCCTTATTATCTGTATTGCGACTTTAGTAAATAAGTTAGGTAAATAACTTCCACTTCTAACTACTTAGTTGTTTTAAAAAAATACATACATATATAATATGCTTATAAATGTGTTCCCCGAAGGCAGAGGTACACCCACACATTTTATATTATCGACACCGTACCAATTGCACCACATTTCGCCATGTACCATGTACGCCAAGTTCCATGTACCTAATAGGGATTGAGCCTATTGCATAGCCAATCCAGATTCCGGGACGCTACTAGACAGTTACAGAAAAAAGCCCAAAAACATTATTCGATGACACCGTTGGTCTGGTGGTTAGTATAACTGATTGCTATTCTAGCTGACGTAAGCTAAACAATGTCTGCCTTGTTTTTTAGGTGTATGTACTATGAGTATTTATTCACAATACAAAACAGCATTTAAATATTATATCATTTGTCTGGTACCCCTGGGGCTTACCATGAGCTCTTATTGCCATGATAGTTTCACTCATTTATGAGACAGATGTATGTGCCGTGTATATATCTGTCACTGTCGCACAACTGAATTATCATTGCAATAAGAGCTCATGGTTGGGCCCCTGGTAGCTTTGCTTAGTTTGGGAGGATGGCGATGTGTGATAATAAAATAGTATCCCCAATACTAACTTAACTAACAAACGTTAATAATATTCTGTAGTGTTATTTTAGGAGACCGAAAGTGAATGATGATGAAAAGATAATAATGTGAGGAAATTAAAATAAAAGTTGTAACAATGTACCTACTTAGAACATAAAAGCCCGATCTCATAGATAATTCGAAAAAATACGCATTAAAGATGAAATTGGTGAATCTCATGCCTTTGGAAAACTATAAAGATCACATCTTTATATTATATGCCGGTGTCGGTTCTTTGTTGTATATCATGCAACTTTTCTTGTTGCACAGATAAAGGACTTGTTGAAGGAGCTTAAGTTGCTTTTACTCATATCGTTTCATTGTAAGGTATAATTGTCACAATGTTAGATATAATATGCTGTGTGTTTTCTGTCGCAAATATGCCTCAGCGGGTTTCAAACCCGTGCTTTTATCTTTATCGGCCACTGAACACTACTACTATTAGCTAATAGGCTATTATCATTATGATTTCCATTGACATGCATCGCAAATAACAAAGTATTGTCATAAAATTGTTTAGAAATCTCTAATGCCTACAATTTCATTGTTTTACTTGTAATACTTTGATCTGAAGGAAAATAATGTCGTTTCATTAGTCCAATGACCATCAATCAAAACATTCATTACTTCCCGCATCTTTTCCGGGATGCGATCCATACTATTACAACGAGGAAAATCTTTACCGACTGACAGATTCATCATCGTAGCACCAAAACGCAAGAATTACGAAACAGATGTTCGTGAACGTATTCGGGTGTTTGTTTGAAATGCAGGAGTAATGGTTTTAAACATTTTGGATACTGTCATTACCATTAGCAAAGGGGTGAAAAATATATTATTTTAGTAAATCTGACTGTGCTATCCATTCGACGGATTTACGTGAAATTTGATATAATAAAACTAATAATCGAACTTAGAACGAACTAACGTGAAAACTGGAACAGGTATTACAATTTGGGTAGCATTTTCCTGCACACGTACAGAATATATATTAATTACCTAAAAAATATTAGTATAAAATGTTTTTATTTAAATGTCAAACATTATATTATCACTTTATTCTAACAATGTTGTTAGATATTTTTATAAAGGTAAGAATAAAAGGTTAATAGTTAAAGAAAAGGTGTCTGTCATGTCGTATAAGGAGGTCAAAGAGATGGCACTGGACAGAGACAAGTGGAAAGAGTTGCATCGGTTACACCGACAAGAGTCTCATTACTCTTAAATTCATGATGATGAGGAATAAAAGTAAATTTATCTTTTCTGCGCTTTTACAATCAAATATCATCTATGTTAAATTCGTCAGACATCAGTATGATTAAGCCAAAGTAAGCTTACATTATAGTTCTCTCAATTCAGAAATATATACGTACGTGTTTATAACGTGTCACTTTATACAAATAGTCACGTGCTATTCGAAATTTTACGTAGAAAATTCCATTTTAGAGAAATTTCAAAAAACCCTTATTTGATAACTACACCAGTTACACCTAACAAAGAACTCACCCACCAAATTTCATATCTCTACGACCAGTGGCTTAGGCTGTGCTTTGATATATCAGTCAGTCAGCCAGTCAGTCAAGACTTAGAATTTTTTAAGTTTAGATTGAAATTGGTCAAATCCTTTCAATTTATAGCGAGATTAGCGATTAATACATGAAATAAAAAACTTCGTATGAAAACCTATACCAAGACACGATACGGATAATAAAATTCTTCTTTCTGCACGATCCTATCCTGTCCACTTTGCCTAATCTGTTTCCGCTCCAATTCGGCATCGTTCTAGTAACAGACTGGAATTGTTAAGAATTTTGTGGTACGCCTCAATACACGCTGGCCACGCTGCATACGACGATAGTAGGATGCAAAAGGAAGGGGAAATCGCATTCCTTGTCAATATATCAGAAGTCTTTTACTATATTTTTCCCATTGCTTTGCCCATGTGTTTGGTTACGTAATTTTTTACATTTAATCTATACTAATATTATAGAGAGGAAAGATTTGTTTGAATTGAATAGACTCCGGCACTACTAGACCGATCTTGAAATTTTTTTAGCGATATTATTATTTTTTATCGCCGGTCCCACGGAAACGGGAACTATACGAGCGAAACCGCGTGACGTATGGTTAGTTTCTACTAAAACTGCACATCACTCTATCACGCTACTACTCGTGGCGTAATTAGTGTATGATTTTACATAAGCCAATATTGCTAGTGTTGTGTTCCTGCCGTGAGTAGGGTAGCCAGTTCTTCAAGAAGGAGAGCCGTTAGAACATCGATTCAAGTGGCAAACTTCACTGTACATAGCCGCCTACCATCAGGCGGAAAATACACTAGTTTTTACCTGTATTATAGACAAGAAACCAACTCTATTATATGTTATTCTTCTTTTTTAAATTTTCATCAAGGGTAAACTAGCTGACAAATTGTAAACGACGCATTTTTTTTCTCAGAAAAATGCCGCCGCAAGGACAAGATAAGAATTCGTGGGTCCTTTATGAGACTGACGTAGCCAACAATGAGGATAGCTCGACACCAGTGGTCGTGCCTCCATCAGCCGAGGACAGGAAGTGGAAGATCGTTTGGAGGAATGTAATTCTATTCGCCATTCTACACACTACTGGGGTTTATGGAGCCTACCTGTTCCTGTTCAAAGCGATGTGGCGAACTAGTCTCTTTGGTAAGACATTTACCACTTTAAGAAAATACTAGCGACCCGACCTCGCGGTCTTCAAGTTTAGAATTTTTAAGACTAAATTTTTTTAGTTATTAGCATTGGAGTTCAACTCCAAAGTATTAGTAAAAACCGTGTATCCGTAACTTAGTTTAGAAGAATAATGCATTCAAACAGACAAATTAATATCGTATAGAAGTCGCCAACTTCAATTTATCATTCTTAGCGGTTTGCGTATGTAAAAGGCGACTTGCTTAACACATAAAGTATGAAAAGACGACACATAAGGCGAGTGCACGAGAAGTTTAGTTAGCAGAGAGACGGCACGGCTTGTGTTAGTTTTTTCATAAAATGTTGAATATAAACAAGCAAGAATACATGCATTAATTTGAAAAAAAAAGATATTGTACATTTTGTCCGAGATCTGATTTTCAAAGCCTTCACCTTTTTATCTTCACGTCTATCCACACCGATCCAGACAAAGTAGACAGAGATGTAACCACATCCAGTTCTCACCGAAGATATTATTTAAGTGCCAGCGTGACGGATGGCAGGCTCTCAAACGTAGGTTTTCTAGGTCTACGTAAAGGATGTAGAAGTAATTTTCTTTTTTCATTACGACTTTTTTTTTCACTGACTTATTCCATTTATTTATTTGTTTTTAATTATATATTTTGCTACACTACACCTCACAAATTTACAGAATCTGGGACGTCGACAAATTCTTCATTTATTTAATGGGGCAATTCCATTTTAATCATACTTAGCACCCAAACATGTATGATGATGAAATCCTAAAGTAGGGATTAAGTCAATTCCGGAATTGCAAGGATAAATTTGAGAGAAGTTACGGCGCAATAAATAAACAAACAGAGTGAGTTTGGTGTAGTTGACACTCGCCGGACATCGATCACCAGCCACCGGCCGTAACCAACGGGCCGTGACTCGTAAAACACTGCCTCCACACTTTACGAAAATATACACTTCCCGACGCATTATACAAAATAAAAGGGCTACGTTAATAAACAATATTTTCTCAAACTGAAGGTGTCTAAGTAATGAGTTCACTTATAAATTTCCCAAAATATTAATATTTATTATAAATAAAATAAAACAATAAATATGTATGTAATAATGTATAAAAATATCTTCTATAAATTGAGATATATACTCATTAACATATTTATAAAATTTATTAGTGTCACCAAAAATGGCACTATATGAGAAATTATCAATTAAAAACCTAACAGCCTGTATACAAGGTGTAAGACGAGGCTCTCACCTAAACATACCTACTTATAGATCATAAGTGTAACGAATCTTCTGTAATATAGAAATCTCATAGAAAATACGAGAAAAACTGAAAGGGTTACTATTCATATATTTTTTATTATTTAGGGATTGGATACTACTTCTCAATCTGTAAGTATGGTTTAAGCTTCGTGTTTCACATCAGTCTCCCATAGGACCATGTCTACATAAAGTAAAGAACTCCAGCAAATTCTGGACTTTCGGAGCACTTTCGGTTCATCCACATTCGTCAGTTCCAATCTGTCAACTTTCCTTATAGTATTCCTCTGGTTCGCTACTGGGAATTTCAGCTTTATGATTCCTATTGTTTTTCAACCTTATAAATTTAATAACAGCTGTGATTAGAAATCATTGTGACATTCTCCGGATAAGACGATAACGTAAAAGGAATTGATTCATATCATATAATCGTATGTTACGTCACCTAATTGACATGACACAGCAAAATACAAAATGTAAACAAACATTTTAATCATAATATGCTGCTTGCGTAGGATTTTACCACAGTATAAATATGAGCTGTACAAGGGCCTTACCATAAGCTCTTATTGCCATCATAGTTCCACTGTGTGACAGTGACAGACTTATACACGTCATGTACATCTGTCTCGTAATAAGAGTTAAACTATCATGGCAATAAGAGGTCATGGTAGAGCCCCAGTACCTAAGTAAAGGAATCAAGGCAAAAGCAGACGTTCTTATTTCAAAAAACATTGCACGTTAATAAGCACGTTGCTCCACTGCTGCCTTCATGCTGAAGGCTGTCAAACTCATTTTGAAAAGTTTTAAAATTTACTCTATTATTTTAGTCATGACGTGTATACCCCTATATTGATGCTACTGCTATTCCGATTATAATATCGTACATTCTCTTAGATTTATTCCTTGTTTACTGCTTGTAAAGCTTATTTTTATACTGTGGTTTTACCCTGGATACAATCATTGTGGAGGCTTAGTAGTGACCCTATGTTCTCACAGCGATGCTTTTCAACATTTGAAGGGCAATATGAAAGTGACTCCCGTAGAAGATATACACTTTGATAGACTTCAGTAATCTTGTTCCGTAAGGTAACCTAATAATATGCACCCAGATAAATTACTGGCAGGAAAATAAATATGCTCAATGTCACGGGAGCGATATCTAGGAATGGGATTTATGATTATTATAACCTAACTTCATTTAACGAGAACGAGTATAAGCTTATTTTTGAAAATGTTTGCCTGCCGGATTCTTGTTAATAAAAGCAACAATTCGCATTCGGCACTGTATAATCCTGTTTATTTTATGTCGATGTGACGATTTGAAGTGCTTTGTTAAAAGTCGTTGTGAACGTAAGTTAACTGTGCCCTGATGCACGTAAAACGATTTCATGATGACCATTATATTTTTTATAATAATGGCGGCTAATCTCAACGAGGATTAGCCATCTGCGCAGGAGATATTATATTGTACAAGTATGTGCGCAAACACAGGTGCACTCTTTATTCCCTCACGCTTATAGTCTGAAGGGATGTCAATCCGACACGACTGGAGAGAGACATGCGTAGGACGAACGGCTTAACGTGCTTTCCGAAGCACGTGGATGACAACACCGCCAACTTCCAAACTCCGGGCATTTATTGTGAATTTCTTGACAGGAAAACCGAATGTCTAATTTGACCCGACGCGGGAATCGAAACCAGGGAAGACAAACTTACTAACCACTAGACCAACGAAGTGGTAGTTTTTTTTATATAATTAATACGTAAACCCTGTCGAAGTCGCTTTGGCATCGTAACGGGTTACATGAATCGGTCTACCATATTGAAAGTAACTTTGTTCACAGCTGTATTTCTGTACCTGTGTTCGGGACTGGGCATCACGGCGGGGGCCCACCGGCTGTGGGCACACAAATCCTACAAAGCACGGACACCCCTGCGACTTCTACTCACCCTTTTCAACACCATCGCTTTTCAGGTAACTAAAACTTTAAAGCACCCTGGCAATGGAGTTGTCCGCCGTTGTAGCATAAGATTTTTTACTTCTGTAACAATGAAGGTAAACAATAGGATTGTGTGATAAAAATTGATTTATTTGCTTATTCAATATAACACTGTACCTATTTAGCCTAATAGAGATGTTAGTATTCAAAATTTATGACGTAGTTATCAAAATAAACTCTCGCAACAAAACTTGTTACGAAATTGCACTTGATGTTCTATGCACGATGCACGGAAATATGAATAAACTATGTTATTGTTTTACTTTTGACCTATACAGTAGAATCAATGTAAATATATCCTAACTTGATATTGCGCAACACATGAGGTAGTTAACACTAAAAGACAATTGTATTATGTCTTCGCACTTAGAGTTCTGCAAATTTACCTAAAACAAAAACAAAACACAGGTCACTCGAATCACCAGAGTACAATATCACCTGAAGTTTAATGTTTGTTCTAGTAAAGTAATAATATTATTAATACATAATATGATGTAATGTAGCTTTGTACATTTGCTGGGGGCCTACCGGGGGGCCAACTATAATCGTTTTAAGGAGCGCGTATTAAGAACCTCTCAGTTTTGACTTTTCATTTTGTACCGCAAAATTAAACGTCAAAGCCAAGAAGTTCTTAATACGCGTTGCTTAAGTAATCATAGTTAGCCCCCTGGTCGTGGAATGAAAGGGTTACATTCACGTGGCCGCGTGCACATGACAGTCACATTATCAATAGTTGGACATGTCCCAGCCACGCTAGCACTGATAACAACCAAAATCACCTTTTAACACCCATTATTGATAAACAATTACCCTCGCCCTTGTCTTATCAAAATGCACGTAACGTACCCACATAAATTATATCTTGGTAGCTTTCAATTTGTCAGTGTTATCGCTTAATAATAACAAAAATTGTCACATCATGCTACCTTTAAAAACTGCGGCTTTGCACAATTAAAATTAAATGCCACTATTCATTGCTTTTGTGCAATTAAAAATAAATAACGATTGATGAGTACATGGTGATTTTCATATAATTAAGGTATAATTTAAACAAGAAATAATTATGCCACCAATAAACGTGGATTTTTAATAGGCCAGTTGGTTAAATACAACGCCGAAATAAGAAAAGTTCATCGTATGTTCCTAATGCACATGCATGTCACGTGATGTAACACACCCAATATATTATATCATAATATAAATGATCGTATCGTTTCTTCTAACACAGCCTCTATCGTTCAACTTGTTGTTCGATTAAAATCCAAAGGTCACGTAGAGGACGTCGACCTCCAATTGTGACCTATATTTTCATAAATGTTATACCTGTCTGCGAGTAGTTAATATTATCAAAACACGTGACCATCATTATTTTTAAAATAATCAACATGTAAATATTGATAATGTTTTTATCTTTATAAGAATAAACACGCTCAATTCTCAGCGTGAACTTGACCTTACGACCGACATGACATTTGGAAGGTAAGCAGATACAATAACTTTTTACAATTAAATTCGGATTACGTATTTTCTGTCAGAAATCTGCTATTTTAGTTGGTCCTCCACCCACATACTTATAAGGAAAAGACAGTTGACAGTTTGACACATCACAAGATTCAACTTGCGTTTATCACATACATTTAAGCATACCAACTGTGACTGAGGATTATCATCGTTATAGCAGTGACGCCTTACTTTTTAGTTTTTTCATTTAGTTTTAGTTCGATAAAATGAAACGCCAAAACTGAGAAGTTCTTAATACGCTCTGATGGTGGAGAAGTTTTTATAAGGTTATAAGGAGGTAGTCTGTGGATCTTATGAACCGATTTTGAAAGCCACGTTAAGTGGCTATATACTGCAAAATAAAAGATTATTTCGTGGAGATAAAATTAAATGCGGGTAAAAACCTCGAAGGCCAGCTAGTTTTAAAATAAAAATCCCTTCCCAGGATGCAGTGATAGACTGGGCTCGCGATCACCGCATGCACCACAAGTACTCGGAGACCGATGCGGATCCTCACAACGCTACCAGGGGCTTCTTCTTCTCCCACATCGGCTGGCTGCTAGTGAGGAAGCACCCCCAGATCAAGGCCAAGGGACACACCATCGACATGAGCGACCTCAAAGCGGATCCCATCCTACGCTTCCAGAAGAAGTAAGCTTACAGTATCTAAAATAAATAAGTTCTTAATTGCTTGTTATACTATTATTTGTGTTAAAAAGTACGACAATAATCACGTTACCTCGCCGCCCTGTGAGTGATAGCCAAACTAACAGACCAAAAAACTGACCGCAAGTAATACGATAGAATAAAAAAAATTAAATGTCAAACAAATTTTTCATGTCAAATGTCAGTGAATTAATTTTATATCATTTTCCTGCCCTATACAGGGTGTCGGGGAATTCGGGACAGCTCGTAAAATATGTGATAGGGTATAATTTTAGGAAGCAATTAAAATTAAAATGACAAAAATATTTCCTTCCGTTTTCGAGTAATTGATGTTCAAAGTTGACCATATCAATACCTTATTTTCGCATAAAAATCAGCTGTAACGTAGAGTTATTCACGTAAAATCTAACTACGTTTTTATTTTTTTTCTCCCACTCATCAATCCTGAAATAATCCCATAAAACCATTTTTCGAAACCATTAAACTTCCCCTTAATTTAAAAAGTTGAATGACCGCGTACTGTAGGTAAACGCGGCCGCGCGTTCATTCAATCGCTTAAGGCCGCGAGCTCTTCGGCCATAGCTTATAACTACGTTATCGTTGGAGCTAGATATTTTACGATTTCAATATAGTGATATATTCATAAAACCCTGCAACTTCTAGAAGACAACTGTTCCTTTTTCTCCGACACCCTGTATATATACCAGAATATGAAAGTGTACGTTGAGGTGTGAACTCTTCGCTTTGCCTCCAAATCGATGTCATAATAATGATACTGATACTCTTTTTGGGCAATCTATATCTATACACATAAATAAAATTCAAGTGTCTGTTTGTAATTCCAAAATAACAGCTTTTCACTAAATGCATATAAAACTAAAAAAAACAAGTTTAAAATGTTTCTCTCTGTCTGTCAGTCTGTCTGTCTGTTTGTTCCGGGTAAGCTCTGAAGCGGTAACTTAAGCTACTTCTACTAGGAGAAACATAAAAATATTATGGTTCCGCGACAATAAGGATGAAACTAAATCTACGCGGGCGAAACCGCGGGGCACAGCTAGTAATAAATAAATATTGTTTGCAGATACTATTTGATCCTGATGCCACTGGCGTGCTTCATCCTCCCCACATACATCCCCACACTGTGGGGTGAGAGTGTATGGAACGCGTTCTACGTGTGCTCCATCTTCCGTTACGTGTACGTCCTGAACGTGACATGGCTGGTCAACTCCGCTGCCCACAAATGGGGCAGCAAGCCTTACGACAAGAACATCAACCCCGTGGAGACCAGGCCAGTCTCCCTCGTGGTCCTCGGCGAAGGGTTCCACAACTACCACCACACCTTCCCCTGGGACTACAAGACAGCTGAACTCGGCGGATACGGTCTCAATTTCTCCAAACTCTTCATCGACACTATGGCTAAAATCGGATGGGCGTACGACCTTAAAACAGTTTCCAATGACGTCATCCAGAAACGCGTGAAGAGGACCGGAGACGGCAGCCACCACGTGTGGGGCTGGGACGACCAGGAAATACCTGTTGAGGAAAAAGAAATTGCTTCTATCGTCAACCCGGACAAGACTGAATAACCTCAAACACCTATATCACTAGGGGGTATCTTTTAAATGTGAAACATGATTGTGATAAATATAAAATGTTTAATTGTTATTTATTATAGTTTAGCGTTTCTAGTGGATTGACAAGACTTTAGATGTAATAAGATAGTAAGTAGGTATTTTGTATATTATATATTTTGTAGGTTGTATCCTCAAATAGCCCCAAAGATTGATTATTCAATGTGTACACAGTACGCTTGGTTATGTTGGTAATAATAAAGATGGTAGCTAAATTAATTGATATTTTAATACAACACCTGGTGAAACGCAATACATTCCATGCATTCGACTATTCCTTATGAATAGTGGAATGAGATAAATAATTTGTACGGAGGTTAGGTCTTCATGGTTTTATCAATCTAAAATGAAATACGTGTAGTAAACAATGTATCCAAATTATTTAAAACTAATTCATTTTTGACAACATACATCTATACAGATAAATAAAATTGAAGTTTCTGTTTGTAATTCCAAAATAACAGCTTTTCACTAAATGCATATGAAAGTATACACGCTACTGACACTAAAAACCAAGTTTTAAAATTTTTCTCTGTCTGTCTGTCCGTCTGTCTGTCTGTCTGTCGGTCTGTTTGTTCCGGGTAATCTCTGAAACGGCTGGACGGATTTTAACGGGACTTTCACTGGTAGTAGTTAGCTGATGTTTCAAGGAGTAACTTAGGCTACTTTTACTTATTAAAAATATTAGGGTTCCACGACAATAAGGATGAAACTAAATCTACGCGGGTGAAACCGCGGGGCACAGCTAGTTTTCCAATATAATCACATCCAGTTTATTTTCTTTGTTGCATACATTACATTTCTGTTTTGTATTGGAGCAAAATATTCCATAATATAATACATAGTATCAAAAGTGTAACATAAGCTCATTACCACACATCGGTGTCATCAAGAATTCCATAAGGACTATGTTTTTTAAACTGAGTAGAATAATTTAAAATTATACTACGTTTAGAAACACGTGACTTGTAAACAACTTATTTGTTACCCTATTAAGGGAGTGCCTTGACACACGCTAGTATAATAGAAAATTGATGGACTTTCGTAAACAATTATATAATGGGCAAGCTTACGCCGCCAGTCGCTACGGTGGCGCGTAGACATAATCGTAGAGCCACTATGACCAAACATTCCGAGCGCTTCTTTCTTCTTCTGTAATATAAAATAAATAAATTAGATTTTCCTCTTCAACTTCAAAGTTGTTTAATTATTGGTGGGAAAATATCCTCCCGTCCAATTAAGAAGCTCCAAAGAACTTCATTAACAGAATGCCAAAATGTAGAATCGAAAGCGCTTGTATGTTATGTTATTGTCTGCTTGAGCTAGAGATATCGATGTTTCTAGCGAGGCTCTCTAGTAGACACTGATTAGTCAACAAATTACAAAAAATAATAGGAACTTTTTATTTTAATGATATATGAAGCAATAATGTAAAGCCATTTTATTATCATGAGTAAGTTCTTACCAATATCAATAATGCTGACCGAAGTGACCATTAGCGAAAGTAGTAGGGTCATTAAATATGAATACTTGAGACGAATAACGGACTTCCTTCACTCGAAAACATGTTAATTCAAGGAGTAAATAGATTTGTCTCCCCTAATCTCTATTAGATACAAAGAGAAATTATAATATTTTCTGAGAAAATACAACGTGATGGATTTACTCTGCACTTCCTCTATTGATATGAACCCTTGTTCCATTCTACGTAATGTTATTACAGAAGCCAATCTTACATATCAAGATAAACATACGAATCGTGTCGAATCGCCAGCGAAATATATATGACCTGTCATAAGGCGATAATACCTTATCAACATAATTTATGTTGATAAGGTATTATGCCTTTGGGATTTCATCACAAATTTGTATCCAATTTATTAACGCCTGCCTTTGGGAGTAAATTATAATTAATACTGAGCTGTGTATCACTGCGCAGAAAATGTTTCTCGTCTGTTTGTTCTTGCCCCTCTTGGAGGCATACAAACACGGAACTAAAATGAAAGAATAACAGGTATGTAGTTAATACATGAACTTCATCAGACATTACATTTAGAAAAGTAGATTTTAAAACTATTTATAATTTCTTTAATCACAAAATACTGATATCTAACAATGAGAAATGGATGGAACAAAAAGAAGCCTCCATCCAAATATACATTTCGTCCAAAATATGTCTGTATTTTCGCCGTATATTGCACGCCCGACGATAATGATAGCCAGCTATATAATATAGTAGGCAGTCATTTCAATTAGGACCGTATGCTACTGTACGGCTGCTATCAATTTGAGCGCCTGTTTGAATTACTTTCCCAATTACTTTCTTACTCAGCATGTGTTTTTTCTTGTACAACTTATTAAAATATTTATTATTTTTTAATGATCTTCGCCATTATAAACATCATAACACTCCATCCTTACATCCGTGTTGAAGTTCCTCGGAGGGTGTAAAGCTGTTGAATTTATTACGTTCTACATTGATACAAATCATGCAACGCAGTTTCATATATCAGTAGAGGCCCGCCCAATGTGGATTTTATTTTGCTATAAGTGCATACTTAGTTTAACTCTGACACATGTTTATAAAAACCGTATAAAGATCCGTAACGTAGTTTAGAAAAACGCTACTTTCAAGGAGACAATAATTTTGTATGGCAAGTTCAACTATATAAAAAATATTATTATAATACTAACAAATAATAATATTCGTGACAACCATATTATTTATATATTAGTTTTTTAAAGAGTAAAGTAGACGCACACTCGATTACAATAAAATTATTTACGTACGCAATTTGTTATGATATCGACGTTATGAATTGCTAGAAATTCAAAAAACGTTTATTAATTTTCCTAAACAATTTAAATACACAGAGTTTCTCTCATGAACATGTTTGTTAATTGAATAAACTTCAGGATCATCCTGTAACACACATCCAAGGCCTAAAGCAAAACTTTCCCCGAGATCAGTACATTATACACATCGGTTGAAGTGACATCGTTTGTGGGTTGGAAACTACTTTATACAAGAGAATTGCAATGGTAACATGATCTGAATAATTGTAATATACCCAGGATACAAGATGTTGGAGATGAATAATAGCGACTACGAGAACAACTCATACACATTCTTCGGCCCAATGGGAATGGCATTCTTCGACGACGGCAGTGTTTTAGACGACGCCTACACGGTCAAAATCATTCTCAGCATTTGTCTAGGCATTTCCATGGTGCTTGCCATTATTGGTAACGTGTGTACGTGTGCGGTGATCGCACGAGACAAGACCATGCGGACCCCGACAAACTGCTATCTGTTTAACCTTGCCGTAACCGACCTCTTGTATGCCATGTTTATCCCTATTGATATTTACATTATCTGGATACCTGACTTCTATCCGCTGGGTGAAGTAGGCTGTAGGATTCACTTCATACTCTGGGATTGTCTGAGCAACTGCAGCCTGCTTATTATCACCGCCTTCACCGTCGAACGTTACATAGTAGTCACTAAGCCATTCTTACGGCAGAAACTCACGTTGAACAAACGCGTGTACAAAATAGTCGCCATCATCTGGATAATTTCTAGTTTCTTCTGCATCCCTGATATATTCTACGTGGAGTTGTTAGAGAGGAAGAAGTATGTATTTTGTTACTTCACCATGACTGAAACGATGAGATTATTGATGTCCTTGGAGACATTTGTGTTCTTCGTGATACCGATGACGATCATCTTCGTGTTGTACGTGCTGATCACCATAGAGCTGAGGGGAGTGCACCTGAAGCTGCGGAATAGTCCAGTCACAGGGAAACAAAACAGGCATAAAGCTTCCAAAATGTTAGGTTAGTATCCTGAATTACTATCACAATATCTTGAGATATTTCTCTCTCTCAAACTCGGTATCCGACACAGATTGATAAAAGGATGAATTTTACAACATTAGATAAAGCATTATTAATTTTTCAGCGGCTGTAGCTGCATCGTTTTTCATCTTCTGGTCTCCGTATTGTATCCTACGTATTATGATGATAACTCCACAGTTAAAATACGAGGATCATTACAATGTGAGTATCACTTTTAATATGAAAACTTCACCTGTTTATACTCATCATCCCCACAAAATTCTCGCAAAACACTCACAAGCCTAATTGCTTTCTACAAAGTTTTCAATTAGTTAAACTATCGATATTTTTCAGCCATACAATAGATTGTAGCTAGAGCTAGACTAACAGGCTCCCAGAAATAGGTTTGATTTTGACACCGTCTCTCCACACGTATATTTAAAAATATGAATGCACTTACATTTAAAACATAATATATAAATACATAGTAACACGATTTAGTTTCTAATTAATTTTAATTAATTTTCAGGCATGGAAAGTCGTCAACTACTTGTGTTACAATGGGTATATATCCACAGTCGCAAACCCAATTCTCTACAGCCTAATGTCACGGAAATTCCGACAAGCATTTAAAGTAAGTCGCTGTTAAACAATTTGGCAAAATAATTTGCATTTAAGATATTTCGTGAGCTCTTTGAAACAATTTTGTCGTTTCTAAAGTCACATGACCCGGGGCTCTTAGCTTAATTATAACTTAATTAATTTATCTAAGTGAAACTAATGCATAAGTGACTCAATTAATTAATCTCGAAAATAGATGTACTGAATAATGCGTCAGTAAATTCAATCAATAAAAATATGTCGCTGCCAAAGAATATACAAATACTGATAAAGTATATAAGAGTATTCACTGCACGCGCAACCCTTTTTAGAATAAGAGGCTAAATTCAACAGTAGGTATCTTTTTTTGGTATGGAAATTTTTCCACATTCCATGTCCACTAATGTAAAAGCAACGTCCTAATTCATACAATAAAGCTAAGAAAAGTACCTTTTTCTTACCTCGAATTGCCAACTGGACTATTTACTCGTGGTATTTTCTGTGTAGTTAAAAATAACGATTTTCTTTAAATTAATTATAATAATTGCATATTAGTATTTCAACAATAGCGCTCATGAACTCAGGTCAGAATGTTTTAATTTAAGTCTAGTATCTTCTTACTTAAAAATCTTGAAAATTCATCTTAGATAAGATTATGAGTCTACTATGATTTCGTCTACGACTATTAAGTATGCAAAATTGTTATTGGGTTTTCACATCTACTATATCTCTAATCTACTCTGGAGTATATCCAGAGGAGATTATCCAGCACAAACAAATAGATAGTCGGACAGACAGACAATAAGAAAAAAACTTTCGATATTGTTTGTTTATCATGTACCTACCGTATATATTTTCATATGCATTTAGTGAAAAGCTGTAAATTGGGAATTACAAACGGACCCTTACGGATAAAAACTTAAGTACAGAGATGTGATTTGTCGAAGCCTTTGTGAAGTTACCAGTACATGTTAGAGAAAAAATTCAAAGACGCATTTAGTACCAGAGTTGGCAATTTGTCTTGAAATTAAAACAATTCACTTTTGTATGAAACGAAAGAATATGGGAACTTACATGCTACCGTCGAGGTGTAATCTAATTGTAATCTAATAGCTACGATTTTTCTCCAAATCCTTAAAAATCTCTTGGTCCAAGATCTCTAACCGCTTTTAGGTGATAAATTTCACGCCGGGGAACTCGACAGTATTCATCCAATTTTTGATGTAGACTACTGATTCTTCCTGATGGATAAGGAGTATAAAATAAAAACGTACATTTTGAATTTTGTATTCGAATTTCAAATTAAGTGTGACCAAATATATTGTTCCTGTCTGATATAAATATTTTTTAATGGGGTGAAATGTCAAAATAAAACAGCGAGCAAACTCTTTTTGCAATATTACTAATTAGAAATAAACTGGCTGCAATTAAAGAAATATTATTAAATAACCAGCCTTTTTCAATATTATTTTATTTTTGCCGTGCTGATTTATTCCAGCCAGTATTTCGAGTACTATTTATTTATCACGCTAGTATTATTTTATCATTGGTATGAGTATGTATAAAATAGTTTTTTATCAGACGTGAAAGTTTTGCAATTTCTTTCTTATATTAGATTTTGTTTTTATAAAATAGCACAGAACCACAGTAAAGAACTCAAGTCGAACAGTTTCTAAAATAGTTTTTTTTAATTCTGTTAAATTTTATCGATAACAATATAACCTTACTTTTCCAGGATTTTCTCAAAGGCCGCCGAAGTTTAAATAGGAAGAGGATCGACTCGGCTCGCAATGCTATTCGCAACTCCCACTGCAGTGCCATTAAACTGACTCAGATAAAACTACACAACACTTAAGTTTAAGTTCATTTTATTATTAGGTATATTTATTAATATGTTTAGCTTGATAATATTATATTAAGTGAAAATATATTTTACTAGCTTTTACCCGCGGCTACGATCGCATTTCGCATTAAAGTAAGCTAAGTAAGTAGTTTTTGCGTGAAAGCGCAACAAACAAACTGACATTCCCATTTATAATATTATTATGATTTATGAAAATAATATCGATCGACTGTAAATAACCTTTAAATAATAATCTTTTTATAAACGACGATAAAAGGTGGAAGTTATTAGTTAGCCCCTAATTTTGTTATCGTAATATGATTTTAGAACTTGAATAAAATTAATTATATGTCTGTGATTCTCTTACAAAACACTATTCTTTATTGTTATAAAAACTCTCAGAAGATGAGTTCAGGAATGCACAAAGAACTTTGCAGCTGAAGTCGCACTAGAAGTAAGTGTATAAAGTTAGCTACCAGCGTAGAGGCGTATACAATTGAAAATCCAATTACAATTTGTTTCTTTACATACCGTGTTGTACCTCTCAATATACCTAAGTGTTATGTACTGTACTGTATGTATGTATATGTTGGTTCGTGTATGAACAGAATTATTCTGTAGTTGACCTTTTTTTTGCAATGCTACTTATTTTCTTGATGCACGTTACCCACGTGCTTAATTCGACTACCTTAGGACCTCCGTGTCAATGCAGATTGTGAAGCAACCTCTGGATAAATATTTTTATTTATTAACTAGCTGTGCCCCGCGGTTACACCCGCGTAAAGTTAATTTCATGGGAGCACGCGGAACTCAAATGAATTTTTAATTTTTTTAAAGTTACTCTTTGTAACCCGTTAAGATCGGCCCGGCCGTTTCGGAGATTATCCGGAATAAACAGACAGACAGACAGATATTTTTTTTAAATGGATTTTCTATGTCAGAACCGTGTATTCTCATATGCGTTTAGTGAAAAGCTGTAATTTTGGAATTACAAACAGACACTTCTATTTTATTTATCTATCATACCGAAATCATAATAATTAAAAGGGAAGGTAAACATAATAATAAAATCATCTCAAGGGTTCATGACACTTATCATCGAAGCATTATAATTCGGTGTCAACGCATCAGATAGTAAATCAGTCACCGTTTTTCATTCTACTTAATTACAGTACAATATATGTTCGTTTTGTACATGTTTTGGCTATCATAAACATACGTACAAGTACATTGAAACTGTTGAGATGATTGCCATGGTAGAGCGTTAAGATGGTGAACGCGCAAGTGTTTGCGTTCAATAGGGAGGGTGATAGTAAGTCTCCAATCAAATGTACAGTCACGTTCAAACCAGATGCGAGGGAAGATTAGGATTGTAATCCGAGACGCCTTGTCAAGTGGGAAGCATGCAGATTAATTGGTGCAAGTAAGGGTCGAACGAGGCGACGCAAATTCTGAGTTAATGTCCCAATATTGTTCGTCGAAATGCGGTCGTTACTTCCGATCTGCGCGGTTTCAGGAACAAATTGCAATGGAGGCATTTGGAGGCTTTAGAAAATAAAAGAAAACTCCCTAAAAGCCGTCACTTTAAATATAGCTATTCTATTTTAGAAACATCTTATTCGTACAATATAAAAACCTTGACTCGATAGTAAATCAATAAATTCTCACTGTATTATTTATTATCCCTCGTTACTAATTTACCATAATTATCTTATAAAAAACTCTGGTCACCACCATATCTGGTTCAATCAATCGTCGACCCCAACTATACATGGGAATCCAAGGTCAGAGCGATAATAATTTCGTAATAAATAATCCGCCACAGAGGGTTCTTCCGTTTCAATTACGGAACTACCCGACTAAAGATCGTGGCCAAATAAGTAATGATTTAGAGTAGTGCTGTATCTTTGTGAAGGAAGAGGTTAATATAAGCTAATAGTCATCAAAACGATATGTTTTCAAAGCTATTTCTTTCTTTACAAGGTAGGCAACGCACATGTAATCTTGATGTTATAGGCCATAGTTGCCGCTTATCATCAAGCGAAGTAAGGTTTCTTAGCCTTTAGTACTTTCAGATTAGGAGCAATGTAGGTCAGGCAGAACAGAGACAGGACATAGAAATATGATACAGTACCTGCTCTCGCTTTAAATACTTCGTTAAGATAATTCAATATCTGCCTGAAACTATTCACATCGATATTGAGATAAACTTAATACACAATGTTTTTCACATTAGATTAAATAATCTAATAAGATATTGAGTAAATACTCAATATCTATTCGAAGAAAAAGTAATATAACAAACATGGGGACTGGACCTCAAAAGTGTTGGCAAATAACCGTGAAAAGAATGTGGGGGAGAGGAAAATAATTCAAGGCTGACAAACAAAAATATCCGCTATCCTAAGACGGCCGGGAGAATATTTTACCAGGTGGGACATTTCCAAAGAATTCCCTCTCGAGAAATGCCTCGTAAAAGTTAGTACTTAGGTATCTATTCAATTAGATTCTAGTAGTTTGAGAGTATCTAGCTTGTAGTATTAGACATTATTTTGTACAGCCTAGTAAAACACATGCTGTTTTGAAATGTTATTCCTGTGGAAACATTTATATCTTCTACATTAAGTTATGTCAAATGAAAAGAACTTTTCTATGTCTCAACACTTTTCAACTAAAAAGCTTGGAGCTATTTTATTGTTGGCATGCATCTGAACTTTGAAGTAATAGTACTATATAACAACGTGAGTACAAAAATAAGCTATTCATTATAATGTCAGTGACTGACATTCATTTTGCGATATTAAACATTAAGACCGCAGAGACTATCCGCAGTTTAAATTACAGTTTCTGATACACGTACAGTAAAAATATTTTGAATATATGGGAACAGTTTATAACTTTGGAAATTATTGTAACCGAATTTCTACAATACAAAGTTAAGTACATTCCTTTTATTTTTAGCGCAGGCAATAAAGAGGCAAAACGACATTTATTAAATCACGTAAATAAATAGACTGGCTCGGTTGGCGGCCCGCCAGCAGCTCTCACCCATTCCAAGCCTTCATTCTACAAAACTCCGTTACAAGAGTATTAAACCACCTAATTATTGCAGGCACAGCTTAAATATTTAACCTAAGTGATGCTAACACAGACATTCTGAGAATTCTATTTGACTTCTTAATAGTCGTTAGATTTAATAACATTTCGTTCTCGTAATAAAAGTAAATGTCAGGACGTCAGACGGTTAACTTGCGATCATTTCCTAAGGAATCGAAGTCGTTATTTTTTTTACCGAACAACTGCGGACTTTCATGAATTATACATATTTTCTTGTTTCAACAGTCAGGTACGAGCCTAACACTAACCCTTAAAGTTTGTTACGGCTAGGGTAAATAGCGTTCATTTCCGAAAAGGAATATAATAACGGAAAATCGTCTTACTAGTTAGCGGATCGACAGGATAGGATATGCTTTTGGGACCTTGTTCTGAAACTATCCAGTGCATCCAGGTTTTTTTTAAAAACCTTTGGTGCAAATGCTGCAACAGGCCACATCGGAATCGGAAAGTCGGATGGCAGGGTCACCAACAGCCCTCAGCTAGCTAATTTTCCCTTTCAAACATTTTTACCTTATGTATCACCAAATAGAAACTGTGCCACAATTTAGCGCTTCCAAATAATTTCAACACGCTCGTGAATCTTACTCACTACACTATATAATTAAAAATGCGAAATTAAGACTATTGATAAATAGGTGTGAGTATCTATTTTGGAACCAGCATAAAGTAGGTCAGCAAAGCAAAGGCTCAGAAAACGGAATAAGGAAACTCTCCGGTATCCGTGAAAGTTTCGTGTTATTTACTGCTGTCATAAGTCAAACTGTCCCGATTATACCCGATAATCTGATTTCGTTCCACAACAAACAGGTTATTGATAAACAGAATGTTTTTATCGATATATTTTGATTTATGATTCGATGCGCCAAAATATGATTCAACTTAAAGTTTATTAAACTCAAAGTTTCATTTTAACTCTTGTCTGCTCGCGGCCGTAAGTGTCAAGGGTGGTTAAGGACTTCAATGAATTATTAGGTAGGTTTTGGTTTTGTTGTATCCTGTGTCTATTATTGTAGTATTGTGTTTTTACGGTAAGGAGCTTTCAGAGCACTTTAAAAGGCTCCGAGTATTATGCAGTTTCCAATTCAGAGCGACTAGTGACGCCCTTGGTGTAACAATCGTGGATTCATTTTATTAGCTTCGCGTATACGAGTAGTACATCGAGAAAAAAGCAATATCCATTCCAAATTTCATGCAAATCCGTTGTGTTAATAAGAGTCTCTTGCCGGTTCTTCTCAGAAGGCTAGTTTCCGAACAGTGGTAAATTCTTAGACATTAATAAATAAGAGCCTCACCGGGGCCTAAACTGATTAAATCATTTTCATTTTCATTTGAGTGTGGTGAAAAAAAACCAGCACAAAGTAATATTTTGTTTCCAAAATGTTTTCTTGCTTGAAGCCTTCTGAACTAAGGGCCGGAGCTATTAAGAAAAATACTACCATCCTTTAACAGCGACATTTAGTGCAATCACGAGCGCAATAACATCGTGAGATTGTCGGCGCTCTTCTCTGTCAACTTAAGTAGATACCTACTTTATTCGTTGAGCTATAATGCACTGCGTACTACAAAAGTGATTTGATCCGCTGACACTGTCTCAGATATTGTTTCTACACACACCGTGCTACACAAATACAGAATTTTCACATTTCAAAATTAAGTCAGTCGAATCGTGGAAGGCCAAATTAGTTGCTCGTAGTGTCTTCTGATATTATCTTTTTAATTATATATTTTTGCTGAAATAGTTATTTCTAGAACTTCTATCTACTAGGAAAACAGTAACTCGGGCGGAATTTTTATTTCAGCCTTTTTCAGTCCGAAGAAATCCTCTTGTTTTATGCTTTTGGCAATGTAATAATATAAAAAGGCAGGGAGCACTGGCCCTTTGCGCACAATTAAGCGCTTATTGTCTGTAGCGGTGTAATGTACTATATTTTGCCTTCAAATGACCCATGATACTACCACTGAGATCTACTAAAAGAGGTTCCTTGGCTAGTGCTATGGATTTCCTGAGACTAGACGCGCCCATAATAACGCGGGTTGGATACCTAAAATTATGTCGGAATTATTTTAGTATTGTTTGTTTATTTCCTCGATCATTGTTTGCCAATATTTTCCTGAACTCTTAAAACAAAGTCTTTGTACTATTTTCGTCCTAAGAATCCAGTTTATTGGTTTACACAGGCTTATACAAGCTGAAGTTATTTCTAAATGTAATAAGAAGATTGATGAGCATTTATTGGTAGTTGAAGAGATTTCTCTAGATTATTTTGTTGACATCTCGTTACCTGCAAGGTACGTAAGTTACAGTATATGTTTTACTACTACAAGAACAATTGAAAAATAGGACCATAATATGCCCGTGTTAATGATAATTAAATTTCTTTGGTAAATATTAAGAATGTCTACTAAATCAATTAAAACGATAAAAAAATTTTGAACCGCACTATCTGCATGAAGGAAATAAATAAAAAATAAATATTAATTTGATGGACTGAGAAAATTGTGGTTACCACCATACTCCTCTTTACGTACTACTTAACTATCTTCTATTTTTGAATTAATGATGCCCCGTACAATAAACTATAGAATCAAAGTTGAACGTTTAGAGTGATTCGATCGAAATCCACTCCCAATGTGGTATTCACGTGAACCGAAATCGTAGTTCGATAGGACTTCAACTCAATAGGACGTTTTCGCAACGAAATATTCAACGACTAAGTCACATCGTTACAATTTTCATTACGTGAATCAGGCTATAGGTGCAATTATTATGTCTCACAAAATGTTTATTGTCTGTGTAATTCCTCAAAGTTCAAGCTATCTCTAGATATAGTTATCTATCTATACATCTATACAGATAAATAAAATTGAAGTGTCTGTTTGTAATTCCAAAATTACAGCATTTCACTAAATGCATATGAAAGTACATGCTACTGACACTAAAACACCAAGTTGTTTAAATTTAAATTTTTTTCTGTCTGTCTGTCTGTCTGTCTGTTTGTTCCGGGTAATCTCTGAAACGGCTGGACGGATTTTAACGGGATTTTCACTGGTAGCTGATGTTTCAAGACTTAGGCTACTTTTATTTATTAAAAATATTAGGGTTCCGCGACAATAAGGATGAAACTAAATCTACGCGGGTGCAACCGCGGCACAGCTAGTAAGTACATAAAACATAGAACATAGAACTGCCATTTGAATGCTTATGGTATAACTTTGTGAGTTAGTATTTACTAGTAACATTAAGTCAACTTCATTGCGGTACGCCAAGGAATATGTTAAATTAATGACTCGCACTAACTCTAACTGAGCGGTAAAGCTGTAAGCATTATCTAAATATACAGGCGAAGAATTTATATGTATGGATAGGATTATGAGCTGAAGCTAACTAGAAGGTCGGCCTCGGACTGCGAATATTTATCAAACTTTATGATAAAAACATACATACTTACTTATGCTCACGCCTGTAGCCCGTGGGGGTAGGCAGAGACCACCGTTTGCCACATGCTACATTTGACTTTTCTGAAAAATATTATTAATTTGGTAGTTCTTCCTAGTAGCTCTTCCTTCTACCGACACTTCCGCTAACATTCACTCTAACAAATTTGTTTCGTTAATCGCCTTATTAATCGCCAATTAATGTATTAGGTGTAATCACCTAATTTACTTTATTTGAACTTACGTTGTATTAATTACTACGTAAGTTAAAATAAAGGAAATTACTGATCAATCTGTACTTCTCCATACATTTTTTCTACAATTCTTTATTCGTAACTTTGTCTACGTAGAATTCATTACTGATATATTTACTCAAAACGAAATAAGAATAGTATTGCCTTATGAGTTGTTTTTAATTAATTTTTTCTACTCATAATGTACTGTATGTCGAACATCTCTACAAAAACCACGATGAGCATGTCCAACTATCCCCTGCCGGTTTTAATACGCATTAAAAATATAAACAGGGTGTCGGAGAAAAAAGAACAGTTGTCTTCTAGAAGTTGTAGGGTTTTATGAATATATCACTATATTTAAATCGCAAAATATCTAGCTCCAACGATAACGTAGTTATAAGCTAAAGCCGAAGAGCTCGTGGCCTTAAGCGATTGAATGAGAGCGCGCCCGCGTTTACCTACATTCCGTACGCGGTCATTAAACTTTGGAAATTAAGGGGAAGGTTAATGATTTCGAAAAATGGTTTTATGGGATTATTTCAGGATTTATTAGTGGGAGAAAAAAAATAAAAATGTAGTTAGATTTCACGTGAATAACTCTACATTACAGCTGCTTTTTATGCGATAATAAGGTATTGACATGGTCAACTTTGAACATCAATTACTCGAAAACGGGAGAATATATTTTTGTCATAATAATTTTAATTGCTTCCTAAAATTATACCCTATCACATATTTTAAGAGCTGTCCCGGTTTCCCCGACACCCTGTATATATACTAGCTGTGCCCCGCGGTTTCACCCGCGTAGATTTTAATTTCATGATTGCCCGCGGATTTCTAATGTTTTTTATAAAGTAAGTCTAAGTACCTAAGTTACTCCTTGTAACATTAGCTATCCGTTAGTGAAAGTCCCGTCAAAATCCGTCCAGCCGTTTCGGAGATTACTCGGAACAAACAGACAGACAGACAGACAGAGAAAAATTTTAATAATTGGTTTTTCTGTGTCAGCACCGTGTATACTTTCATATGCATTGAGTGAAAAACTGTTATTTTGCATTAACAAACAGACACTTCAATTTTATTTATCTGTACTGTATGTATAGATGTATAGATATATTTGGTCGGACCTCAGACAAAACAGTAGGCAAGAAGAAAAGAAGAAAGACTACGGTATCCTAAAATACCTACTTTATCTCAGTTTCTCTAGTAATAATATTCAAAATGCGGTCCAAAGTAGAAGTTCAGAGATTTTCACGTAAATAGATACTTTTCCTTCTGGATACCAGTTCAATTTAAATTTTGTTATATTAAGTGCGATAATGAGGCACTTTTGAAGTTCTGGTTTCTGCTAGCAAAATTGAAAACTAGAAATTATATTGGCACAAAACTTTGTAACACGAACTCTGTTGTTTTGATTACAACTCTGTCTTAGTGCTTTTCACTAAGTTAACACGTACTTTTACGTATTCACGTTCACTGATTAAAACCAACATATGTACATATACATATGCTCACGCCTATATTCTCCGATGGGGTAGGCAGAGGTGTTATAATAACAACACCCACATTTCACCGAATATGATTAAGTGCCAACGTGACAGATGGTGAGTCTGTCGCCGTCTCAGGCACTATACATACGTCTTTGAATTACTTCTCCGACATATGCAGGTTTCCTCACGATGTTTTCCTTCACCGTAAAGCACGTGGTGTGAAATCACTGTACATATATTTCTGAAAAACCCTTTGGTACAGGCCCCGCTGGGATTCAAACTCCCGTCGATTGTGTAGCAGGCGACTGCTCTAACCCCAAGCCCTCTTCGGCACTACTCACGGATTAAAACTAAATGGGATAAATTACTGATTGTATTGCGTCGGGCCCAAGAATTCCGCCCCTAATTGAAAATGTTTTTAAAGTTTACGGAAAGGATCCTTAAATTCTCTAAATGTTTCCTAAAGTGAAACATTTTATTAAAAAACATGTAATAACTTCAGCTACATCTAACAAATGGAAAGACATAGAGTATCAGGTAATTTTTGCTATTGTTCGAAATTATTCTTTTAATTTCGTTCCAACCACATGGGAAATAAGTACATAATTAATCGACACCCGCCCTAGATGAAAACTATAGTTCAGTAACTACCTATGATTTGCTATTACGAATTACTACTCAATCAAGTGGTACGAAGACATATATTTAAGAAATGTCTTGGTCACAACAATGCTAATTTTAATTACAGCTAAAGAATTCCGGTCCTCCAACACATTTAAACTTTCGCATTCGAAATTCAATGATCTGCCATCCCATTTTGTCTAGTGAACCTGTCTTATTCTGTCTATCTATCTATCTACTGAAAAAATAATTTGTCAAATAACACTCGTGCGGGAAACTTTTCATGATCATTCTAAAATAATAAGAACCTTTAATCAATGTTGAATGGAATAACGTTGATTAAAAATGAATTAGATAGGTAAACACTAAAGTAATCTTAAAAAAGTAAAAGGTCGTATGCTTGTAACCATTGAACGCAGTGTAAAATTGCTAAACCCCAATTTATAGCCGGTCGAATCCAGGCGGGGTTCGATTTCTGTGTAAATCATACATTATTTCAACTGCATAATATGTGTATATTATGCTGAAGGTGTTTTGTTCTCAATATGGATGTATTGTTTGCGAGTTTCGTATTTGCGGTATTCAAGATACAGGGATTTCTAGTGGGGTCGTATGAGGAAATCTGCTCCGTTTTGAATTAATGTAGTTGTTATGCTATAATAATGATCCGCTTTAATAAAAATATATATCTGCGAATCTGCTATACCGATATTATCATTATATGGATGATTGTATAATATTTTTAAAAGAGTAATTACTGAGTTTCTTGCCAGGTTCTTCTCAGTAAAAGCAACCTTCCGAACCTGGCAGTAGCATGTATAATCCATGTCGTTCTGACGATTTGAAAGTACTTTGTAAAAAGTCTAATCGAATAAAGATATTTTTGACTTTGACTTTGACTTTGAGGTAGCATTTCAAAATGACATTTAAATTTGCGTATTTGATAATTTTGTGATTTCGAAAGGGTCGAAAGGGAAAAAGCTATGATCATTTAAGAAATGCGAATTAAGAACTTCTTAACTTGGACGTTGAATTTTACGGTGCAAAAATGAAACGCTAAAACTCAAGTACTTAATACGCTCTGCTTAAACCAATGGTAGCCCCCAAGGTAAACATTTCAAAATGACAGTTTAATTACTAGGAACCTACATTCTGTCATGTCTTTACAAAGTAAGAACATAATTTTACCAAATAACGAAATATAATCACGGAGTTTTTTACGGCTAAAGGGCGAGATCGTATTTTGATTACAATGATAAGAGACGTGCCTTCAATTTGTTCGTATATTGCTTAGGTTTACGAGTGTCTCAATGACGCGGATGGTGATCCTCCAATTTTCATTCCAAATTAAGAACGACTCCATTTTAACGTGGAATCGACCGAATTGCTGAGGGCAATTTAAGTTTTCAATCTGTAATGCGGTCCTTTGCCCGTTTTTTTTTAATAATCATTATGAATATTTTAACCATTGCAATAAATCTTATTATCGAATACTGTAATCTACAGACGTTGCTTGCAAAAGAAAATATCCCAAATATTTAATCCGAATCGTATTCATTCAGTCTTATCTATACATCTATATACAGATAAATAAAATTGAAGTGTCTGTTTGTTATTCCAAAATAACAGTTTTTCACTAAATGCATATGGAAGTATACATGGTACTGATAATAAAAAAACACTTTTAAAATTTTTTCTCTGTCTGTCTGTTTGTTCCGGGTAATCTCCGAAATGGCTGGGCAGATTTTAACGGGACTTTCACTGGAAAGTAGCCAATGTACAAGAAGTAACTAAGGCTACTTTTAATTTAAAAAATACATAAAGGTTCCGCGGGACACCCCTGAAATTAACTCTACGCGACTGAAACCGCGGGGCACAGCTAGTAAGTTATATGATTCCGAAATAGTTGAGAATTGAGCTAGTTGGTATTTCTCAAAGCATTTGCTAAATATGGTAGATTATTGGATATAAAGAAAATCACTATTGGACAGATAATCCATATACTTAGTTTGGCTGCAGCTATTGGCCCCTAACTGTTTGTATCCGATTTTACGAAACAAACCTTTGCCTTCGCGTTGGTAAGCGAAAGAATGCTTGCAGATCAAGGGATGTCACACGCACGCTAACCTTAACATTATTTAACGTCAATAGAAATTTATATTCAGCTTTCGTTTGCTTCATTATTCATTTCCAAATATAAACTTTCTACTTATTTACGTTTCAATGGAAACGGTGCTTCGAACTTCACAAAGATATGAACTTGGTTCACCTGATTAAATACGATTTTGAATATTCTTCCTTTTCTTTTGTCATTTGAATATACTTTCTCCAAATAAATCGTTCTAATTTGCGAGACATTGTTTTATTGGTTTGAAATATTTTGTCTAAAGATCGTTTTTTCCGGTACGATGTGCAAGCAAAGATACATTGCTATACAATATTTATCAGGCGTATCGAGGAAAGCCAAAATCTAGATAATAATGAGCAAAATCAGAAAATTTAATCGAAGCAAATTAAAAAAAAAAAGAATTTCACAAGTACGTTTCGGGAAACAAAAGAATAACAACATCTTAATGATTACTTGTTGATTAAGCTCAAAATATTGTGTTACATAAAACAAACCCTTTTTAATATAGGTACCACACGATGTGACATCAAACGTTTAGTTTTTTTTATAGGTTAATTACGACTGAAATAGTCGTAATTAACATTCTTTTATCATTTCCATTCATTGATCATGTATTTAAAACTTCACTTACATTTTAATCTTGATCGCGAATGAGAAGGGATACTTATATTTACAAAGTAATGGATCAGGCTATGATTTTATTTAGGACTAAGGATGTTGTATTTTTATCACCCTATTTAAAAATTGTTCATCCATCGGTGTCGTTACATAATATCTACACCTACACAGACAATATCTACATAATATTAGTATAAATAAAAAGCTCACAGGATTGCGGCCATATAATGAATTATTCATTCGCGGGTATGAACACGACACACGACATTTACAATCTCAAACGATGCGCGAAAGCATAGAAACCGAACTTTTTTTAATTTAATTGTTGTATACAATTAAATTAAAAAAATTTCGGGTTCCGTAACTTTGTTACCTGCATAATCTGAAAACAACTACGGTCAGACTGCCTTTAGTAACCAGATTGCGTAAATTAGATGTAGATGTAGATTTAGTTTCATGCTTTATGTCTCGTTACGTCTATGTAACTACTTGTAACATTAACTATCTGCCAGTGAAAGTACGGTTAACATCGGTGCAGCCGTTTCGGAGATTAACCACAACATACAAACAGACACTTCAATTTTATTTATCTGTATATAGATATATATATATTATATAATAATATATAGTTCTTTTAAATTTTGTATCAACAAACGAAAAAAAGTATTTAACGTAACATAGTAAAATTATTTAATTGAGAGATTTTTGTCCACTCTTTAATCATTTCAATCATAATCGAAGAGAATCGGTAAACTTAAACTTCAAGAACACCTCAATATCAAAATACAATCATTAACAAATCTCAAAATAATAATTTAGACTATCGGCATTTGTCGTGAACTCGCGTAAGGTCTCGAAAGTTATCGGGGTAGGCCTCAAAGATATTGACACTCGTCATCGTATTATTGAGGGATGTTTTAGATGTGGATCTATAATCTTCCAGGCCCCAAAGACGAGTTTTAATTGCGGGCAAAAATAAAATTTAACAAACTCAGCAAGAATGAAAGCGTGTCTTTACCTTCTTTATGAATATGTATGTACCTAATATGCGACCAGAAACATGTATGAAACATAATTAAGTTTTTAGCATGTTCTTGGAAGATAAAGGTGTGTGTATATTTAGAAGCTAACTTATACCAGAGAACAGTTCGAGATGATATCAAACTCAGTTGGTTGTTAGAGTTGGAACACAAGCAGAGTTGGCTCAAAAGGAAGTTTTCACATTTCCTAGCAGCGTTTTTTACCAAACGTGAAATCTAACTCGAAGATCGTGGCACAGATTGGACTTGAATAAGCGACGTAAGAGGCTGTTTACCTGATTTTTCATTTGAGATAAAGATGCGTATAAAATGTTGTTTTTTTATCAAACTGCCAATAAATACACTCAGTAATTATATATAATGAGCCGTGGTGGCCTTGGGGTTTGAGCAGTCGCCTGCTACGCAAGCGACGCAAGTTCGAATCCCAGCGGGGCCTGTGTGTGATTTCTCAGTGATTTCACACCACGTACTTTACGGTGAAGGATAACATCGTGAGGAAACCTGCATATGTCTGAGAAGTAATTCAAAGATTTATATATAGTGCCTGAGACGGCGATGGACTCACCCTCTGTCACATTGACAGTTGATCGTATTCGGTGGAATTAGGATCCCTGTTATACCTAACAGAAATTCTTCATAAAGAGTATAAAGCTTTTCTATGATCAAAACATTTAAAGTCATTTTATACATCTATTCATACAGCATACATAAATCGACATATACAGATAAATAAAATCCGGCTAATCTCTGATAAGGATGATTCAATGATAGGTGATGTTACAAAGAGCAAATTAGCCTACAATTATTTAAACAAAATAGGGTCCCGCGGAATAAAGCTACCTATAAAATTCAAACTACGCGTGTGAAACCGCGAGGCTCAGCTAGTATTATAATAAGAGTAGTTATGTAGAACGCATTTATCTACTTAAGTATGCTTGTATTTGTATCGTATTCATTTATGTATGAACACACATTTGTTACGACTCAAGGGGAAAACAATTTCCGGCGAAAGTAAAGGAAGATAAGGCCGTTATAGATTTCTGAAGCATGACAAAATAAGGCCCCTTTGTTTACTATTGCATTCACCAATGGGTTGGACTGATTTATGCTCATTTATTTGTTTACTCAAATACTACCTTTAAACTCTGTGTGACCGGCGCCTCTCTCTCGACGCGTAGGTCCTTATATCATGAAAGTGTGAAAGTTTTTCCATATCTGCGCTTAGCGGAGCTGAAATAACTTCCCAAGGTCTTTCTTTATGTAAATTTAGTTTTTCGTGGTTATATTAATTCGGCACGGACATGAAAGAATACGAAATCGTGGCACTATATTCTTGGAACTTTATGGGGTGTGGTAATGGAAATGTATTGAGAAATACTTTTAGTTTATTACGTAACTAACTGTGCCCGGCGATTTTACCCGCATAGAGCTGATTTCATGGGTGAACCGCGGAACCTAATTGTTTATATTAAAATTTAAAGTTACTAAGCCTAAGTTACTCCTTGTAACATTAGCTATCTGCTAGTGAACCTGTTAAAATCGGTCCAGCTTTTTTGGAAATTTGCCAAAACAGACCGACATACATTTTTGGAAAAAAATTCTTAAGCATTTAGTAAAAAGGTATTATTTTGGAATAACATACACTTCAATTTTATTTACCTGTATGTATAGATGAATAGATTGTGAGTCTATGGTAAGACAAGCTAAAACGAACTACATCAAGAGTAATAATAACCTGAGAATCATAAAAGTCGAGTGTCCGACCACATTTACCTTATTCCACGTCCTATAGAAACCTTCACGTCACACTAATCGAGTGATAAGCAGACTTATTAATGATGCGTGAGATTTCGCTCACGCTTGGACTATTTCCTGGAATTACATTTTAACGTTTCCCTACACACTACCGGATGAAGTGAATTATTTATTTTCACGAGTTTCTTTTCGCGGAGATTAGGCCTTTTCCCATGTATTTGGGGTCGGCACTTGAATCAACCCGATGAGGCTGATTACCTGATTTTTATACGAAGCGACTGCCATCTAATCTTCGTAACCCCATTTTCGAGGAAAATTGGCAAACCAGTTGTCAGACTTTCTTAGGTCTCTGACTGACCTGTAACGATTGCCAAAGATGTTAAATTGGCAACCGGGACCGACGGCTTAACGTGCTCTCCGAGGCACGGAGGGAACTCGGGCGGTCACCCATCCAACTACTGGCTAAGCGTATGGTTGCTTAACTTTGCTGATCGCATCATATGCGCAATAGCAACAGAGCCACGAGTAGGGTATATATCAATATAGTGACGGCTATAAGTAAGATATCAAATTGTCGTTATTGAATTGTAATTTAGCTAAATTGAACAACATTATAGAGAAACTTAGCCTTGCGGTAGATATTTATTTGAAACTAGCTGTGCCCTGCCGTTTCACCTGCGAAGGTATAGTTTCATGGCAAATTTCGAGGTACCCTGAAATTTTTCTATAAATAAAGGGAGCCTAAGTTACTCCTTGAAACATCAGCTAATTGCCAGTGAATGTCCCGTTAAAATCGGTCGTTTTAGAGATACCCAGAATAATAAATTTATTTTTATTATCATATCCCGTATATACTTTCATATGCGCTTAGTAAAAACTGTTATTTGAAGAAGAAATGATAAACAGACATCGGTATAGATTACGGAGTTTATGCAGTTTTCTAGTATGATTTAATAGAGCAAAACTAAAACTCGTTTTCAGTAGGGGTTTAAGTAAAGTAGTTTAAGTAAATACAAACGCGTATTTACTTTCGTCTACAAAGTTGCCATAACTACATACCGTACCTAAGTTTTCGGCCCCCGAGTAGAGTTTTGATGGGAATAGCGGAGTATAATTTTTCTGTCAACCAACAAGGTCGGGGACGCAAGTAATTTTGTGCTTCACTATATCCGTTTCCATTGACCCTTCCCCCATCACCCAATTATTTTTGTCAGTGTAGGAAATACTGTCATATTACCACAATACCGCTGGGCTACACACCCATCAAAGTCTACAAGCAAACTAGTATGACAAGCCAATATTTATAACTAGCTGTTCTCCGGGGTATCATCCGCGTTGGTTTTATTTTGGAGACCCTTGTTTTTAAACATAAAGTACCCTAAGTTACTCGTTGTAACATCAGTTATCTGGCAGTGAATGTCCCGTAACAAAAGGTTCAGATGTTTCAGAGATTACCCGTAACAATTTGAAGGACAGACAGACAGCTACTGTCTGCCAATAAAACATCTCTAACATCGTTTTATTGTTAATCCAACGCGGATAAAACCGCGGGGTACAGCTAGTTAATAATAAGTAGTATATTCGTGCTATATACAATTAACGTAACATTCACTTTTATGTCGAGAATATCATCGCAGACATATACACTACACTACATCTTGATCAGCTTAGGTTATTGAAAAGGTAGCTAATACAAACGCAGGTGTTCGACGTATTTATTGGAAAAGCCTGAAACTACCAATCCAGAAAGACTAATCTAGAAAGTAACCATTGAATAAATTAGTTCCCACCTAAGGCAGATAGTTACGCTAAATTATGTCGCATAGAAAAATATTTATTCATCCCACCATCTCGGAAAGAGTATTTTTAATCTTCAATATCTGAGTGGAAAAGCCGTTTTTATTCTCTAGAGTAAATTGAATTTAGAACATCGTGTGCACTAAGTTTGTGAATTAAAATAGTTATTTGTTATACAAGAGTGCAAAGTTGCTTTTTAGCCGCGTGTTCAATTTTGATGACCGAGCAAGCGAAGGATACTAAAATTGAATCACGAGCGCAGCGAGTGATTCAAAATTAGAATCCTGAGCGATAGCGAGGGAATCAAAAGAGCACGAGGTGAAAAATCTTTGCACTCGAGTGCAACACGTAACTTTTCATTCCACCTCAGCGAGGAAATGACTAAATGCAAAAAAAAACGTTTACAATCACAAGATAGGTACACTTTTATTTCAGTTTAGGTATTAATTACTACATTATGACAGGTAAGTATTACAGAATAATCTTTAAATTATAACAATACTAAGGTATAATTAAGAAAATTTTAAAGTAACGTTGCTACAGTTATTTAAATTGAGTGTAATATTTTTGTTTGGTACTGTAATATTGGTGTTAGTCACTTGTGTACTGTTTTTCGGTAAACTATCTGTCATACTTAATAGTTGTACCGATTCATTGGATTCCCTTGGCGTGAATGTTGGAGAGAGAGGGAGATGGTTAGGTGTTTCATAACGGCTTATTTTTGATGTAGAAGGGCCAGTCCAAGGATCCGATTGAGGCTCTTTCAGTGTAATGGCTCCTACGATGCCTTCACATATTTTAGACTTATTTTGGATGGAATCCTCTATGAATCCAATGCAGTTGTAGAGGGACAACTGCATTGGATTTCCAGCCTCCGTGGCGCTTAAGGGACAGGAGATCAGCTCCGGAATCAGCCAAAAGTGTGGCTGAAGTTCGTCGGAAACAATGACCCGTGTACAACAGGGGTTCTGGAAGTTCAAGAAATGTTGCTATTTCTCGTGGGATACTGCCAAATGTATTAGTACCCATAGGCTGTCTAACACACTTTCCATTGCGATACTGTAGAAAAAATCGATCGATTGGAGTGTTAGGCGGGCGTAAGGCTTGATATTTCTCAACAATCGTTACGTATTCCTTGCGAATGACGAAGTTGCGGTCTCTTTTTGTCTTTGTATTAGGTAAATTAATTAATAGTAAGTCATCTGAATGTTTCTCAATGTTTTTGACATTAAGTTGTGTTAGTTCATTAGTTCGACATGCTCCGTTCATCCCAATAATTAGAACAACCTGTAACGTAAAGAGTATTGTAGTAGATAAATGAATAAAATTTATATGAACGCATAATTATGTCTATCAACATCTACTAAGTATACTGTTTAATTGAAATTAATATACTTAAGTAGATACTGAATGTGCAACTGACTTACTTTTGCCGCCAAATATACGGAATCGGGTGCTTCGTTAAGAAACTTTTCAATATCAGATACTGTGAAAACCTTCGATTTTTTTGGTTGATGACCAGATGAGGCTCTTTTTAAAAATGCCACTAATTTAGGATAGGTATCGATATGTATGTCTTTTTTCATCTTTATTGTTGATTTTAGCATCGAATACGTACTCCATAGAGTGCTTGCTTTCGTGTTCTCGGATAATTCTATAAAATATGCCAACAAAACGTTTTCTGAGAAAGTTTTGGCTCCTTTTGCTAGTTGCCACGTGTTGAACATATCGTACTGTTTTAAATACTTCTTGCGTGATTGTTGAGGGAGAAAGCTCATTTGCGCATTATTAACAGTTTCAGTCAATTCTGTTGGCGTCAAACAATCTTCCTCGTCGCTAGAATCACTCATTTTAGTTTTTTCACTTGTTTTCAAGTTTCTTGCTTTTAATATAAGGTTTAACAATGACGTGAAAAAATGCCGCGTAAAGAACCGCGTACAAAGCAAATTGAAAAAAGAACACCAAGAAGGTTCCGAGTCCGAGTTTTTAACAAATAAAAAAAAAGTTGTATGATATATTCGGCACCATAGAGGTAGCAGTAAATAGGTTTAATGTTTTTTTTAATTCACAAACTTAGTGCACACGATGTTCTAAATTCAATTTACTTTATCCTCTAGAGAATAAAAACGGCTTTTCCACGCAGATATTGAAGATTAAAAATACTCTTTCCGAGATGGTGGGATGAAAAGATTATTCTGTAATACTTACCTGTCATAATGTAGTAATTAATACCTAAACTGAAATAAAAGTGTACCCTTGTGATTGTAAACGTTTTTTTTTTTGCATTTAGTCATTTCCTCGCTGAGGTGGACTGAAAAGTTACGTGTTGCACTCGAGTGCAAAGATTTTTCACCTCGTGCTCTTTTGATTCCCTCGCTAACGCTCAGGATTCTAATTTTGAATCACTCGCTGCGCTCGAGATTCAATTTTAGAATCCTTCGCTTGCTCGGTCATCAAAATTGAACACGCGGTTAAAAAGCAACTTTGCACTCTTGTATAACAAATAACTATTATCCTATTTGAAGCTGGTGCAACTACGGAATAATGCGGGATTTATATTATCTACTTACTAACGGACGTCACGCGTTTTCACGTAGTTCCCGTTCCCGTGGGAGTACGGGCATAAAATATAGCCTATGTTACTTGCTGCTATCTAATGCTGAAAGAAGTAAAATTATCGGTCAAGTAGTTTCGGAGCCTATTCAATGTAAACAAACAAACAATAAAAATTTTCCTCTTTATAATATTAGTGTACATAGGTATATAATTGTAAGTTTGAGCCATCGCCATTTATCCTCTTTGAAATAATCTAATACGCGGTTGGATGCGTAAGATCAAATTCCCCCATTAGAGATATTAGTAGACAATCGACATTAGTTTATCGCCTGAAGCCGGAACTTCAGACGTGGATATATTGTAGCGAGACGCAGGTGATCCCCTTTTGCTGTACAAATGAGCTACGTGGCCATTCGACCAAGGGGAGCTCGCTCTCATAAGGTCTGCTTCATACAAAACGATACGATTTCGAATTATTCTATTCCCTTCTTTGTTTGTTTTTAAATGTATAGTTAGTACTTGGACTCGTAACCATTGACACAGAGGGGGAAGAAGGCAAATACTTTAAAATGCTACAGTAATGTGATTTTTTGCATACATTTGCTGAAAAGAATTGTCAATATTTATATTTCTTTACCTTTTTAAAGAGGTTGCACGTCGTCTGATAGAAGCCTCTCGTGACAATACAGCTAGTGCTTTTCTCTCTCAGAGAATCAGATTCTCATTGCTATTCAACGTGGCAATGCTGCAACTTGGGACAAGTTTTCTACCTTTAATTACTTTTAAGTACCGTTCCTTGTTTATATAATTACGTAAGTAATTACCTCTGAATCTTTAATTAGAGTTTTGGTAACGATATCTGTTTATATCCGTGTAGGTAGCACCCGTCAAGGACAACATTTGATGGATATATTACTATGCTACAAAACGTATAAATTTGTCAGCAAAAGAAGTTTAATTCTAATGGATTAGAATTTTGAATATAATTGTGTTGGAGATAACGTAGTCAATGTAATCCAGTGCCCCTATCACGATTATTGCACATTTTTCTTAATCTACACTCACTAGCGCCTCCCGCAATATTTGTATGACATATTATAGTTTTTCATGTCACCGCTTGGAGGCGCTGTACAATTCCTCATACAAATATTTGGCGAAGACGATAACGATTATAGATTAGTGGTAAACTCGTCATAGAGGTACTGACTCAGAATGCAAGACCCTTCACTTGTTTTCGCTTTGTTTTTCTCTGGGGTCAATTATGTTTTTTTTAAGCTTAGCTATGATGTTTATTTTTATTGTACCAAGATTAAACATCAAAACTTAGCCTTAGCCAACATATCGCCTAAGACAATTCTTGGTTTAAAAGTAGCCATGTTTCGTAATAATAAAAAATATAATAAAAAAAGGGGGTAGAACTTAATACGCGTTGTACTAAACGATCGTACCTGAGAAGTGTACGTGTAGTGACGTGCATATTTAGACAGAAATCTCTATTATTTTTATTTTATGATGTGTTAATACGTCTTTCGTTCGGTCCGTATTTTCACGATAAGTTATATATTGTGTACCACCTATCGGGCCAATAAAATGTAACTACTTACAGTGAGTGTGTTATTGTTTGTTTAGCATGTCCATGCCCTTATCGTGTCCTTGTGTGAATTGGATACGGATAATAAAGCATAAGAAGGTACACGTTTATGACATTACTATATGAACAAGAACAAACAATATTCGATTAGATAAAGTTTGTGTCAGTGAATAACCTTTGTATGTTAGTTCTGAAACTTATGATTATATACAAAGGTTAGTGACAATACTTACTTTATCTAATAGCGGTATTTTTTTAAATTATCAATCATCATGATCGTCAATTATTTATTATATTAACACGTGTAATTACCTTGTTGGTCTTGTGGTCGCAAACGCTACTGCGGAATACGAGCAGTTCGATCCCGGGTCGAGTCAAAGTGATATTGAATTTTATCCATCAGAATTTTTTTAGTAGCAGCCCGGAGCTAAAATAACCTACCCGGCTAAGTCTAGTGATCCTATTATTACAAGGAATTTAAACATAACTGGCAAAATGTGGGTGTACTTTAACTTTAAGTAAGTCCATCGAGGCCAACCTCTTCGGGGAATGTAATTGTGATCATATGATCACGTGACTAAACACTATGATTTATGGATAGATAACTATCTAGTAATAAAATACTTAGGTATTATTTATGAGCAATTTTACACGTGTTTTTGTAAATTTACAAAAAGTCACGTCATTCGTGCAGGTGAAACCTCAGGGCACAGCTAACTTAATAATGATCTATATATACAGATATATATACATATACAGATATATACAATTGAAGTGTCTGTTTGTAATTAAAAAAATACAGCTTTTCACTAAATGCATATGAAAGTATACACGCTAATGACACTGAAAAACCAAGTTTTAAATTTTTTCTCCGTCTTTCTGTCTGTCTGTGTGTTCCGGGTAATGTCCAAAACGGCTGGACGGATTTCAACGGGACTTTCACTGTTAGGTAGCTGATGTTCAAGGAGTAACTTAGGCTTAACATTTATTTATTAAAAATATTAGGGCTCTGCGACAATAAGGATGAAACTAAATCTACGCAGGTGAAACCGCGGGGCACAGCTATATAATATATAGCTTGACAAATGTACGTTCGTTTTACGTTTCGTCGATCTCATTACTCGTTTGTGAGACGACATAACAAAGATGTATGTATAAAGCTGTTATTTTAGAATTACAAACAGACACTTCAATTTTATTTATCTGTATGTATAGATTAGCTGTGCCCAGCGGTTTCACCCGCGTAGATTTTAATTTCATGGTTGCCCGCGGATCCCAAATGTTTTTTAATAAGTAGCCTAAATTACTCCTTGTAACTTTAGCTATCCGTCAGTGAAGTCCCGTTAAAATCCGTCAAGCCATTTCATAGATTACCCGGAAAAACAGACAGACAGACAGAGAAAAAAAATCGTTTAATTTTATGGTACATAAATTAAACGTCAAAGCTCTTAATAGAAGATCTTAGTATGTTCTGCTTAAATCGATAATGGTAGGCCCCCTGTCATAGAATAACTATGTGCCCGCAACTCAAGATTTGACTGTTTTTTTTTGGAAGTGAATTGTCCAAAAAAAATACAATCTATCTATATCTTAAATATGAAAATTAATCCCCATTTGCCTTCGTCATGCCATCACGCATGAATGGCTGGATAGATTTTACCGGGACTTACACTTGCAGATAACTGATGTTTCAAAGTGTGACTAAGGCTAATTTTATTTAGAAATAAAGCATGAAATTACACCTACGCGGTTGTAACCGCGTGGCACAGCTAGTCTCTTATAAATTAAACCGTATGTTATTCTGGTGTAAATAAGCTATATTATTGTGAAGTTAAATTAGTTTCCATTCAGTAGTTTTTGCTTGAAAGAGTAACAAGCATCCATAAATTCATACCCAAAAACTTTCAAATTGGTAATAAAAATATGTAGGATATTCTATATATTCACATTTTAGAGACAATTTTTTTGGTTACAATTAAATATAAGACTCGCCTTTAGTATGTGATTGCCTCAACCTATTTTTATCTAGACAATTCGAACATTTTCATCAATAACAATAGCGACTTTGAAAAATATTTTTGCAGTACTACACAATAGGAAACCTTTCTTAAGGTAGGAACAACACGTGTCATAGGTACTCAGATTACTTACACAGTCGCCCTGCTCCGATATCTATACATCTATACATACATACATATACATGCATACAGATAAATAAAATAAAAGTGTCTGTTTGTAATTCCAAAATAACAGCTTTTCGCTAAACTCATATGAAACTATATACGCTATTGACATTAAAAAAAACTCTGCCTGCCTGTTTGTACCGGCTAATCTCCGAAAGGGTTGGACCGATTTTAACTAGACTTTTACTGGCAGATGTTGCAAGAAGTAACTTAGGGTTTGCTACTTATATTGAAAAAAAACATAATGATTCCTCGGGTCACCCATTAAATTAACTCTACGCGGGTTAAACCACAGGACATATCTAGTTGACGCTAGAGTTCCCATAGCGCTACGTCTTTTGAAGATGCTCATTATAAAAATCAGAAAGACAAGCCACGTGTTTCATTAAACGTTCAAACGGAAGGTAATAACAGCCGTATCGTGACTCGTTGATATTTGTCGAAACATTCTTTCATACATTCAATATTATCAATCTAATTGTGTTTATGATGGATTCAAAGGGTAAGCAGGAAAATATACCCTACTCTGTATTCATTACGGTAATAACGGTAATGAATAGGTACGTCAGTTTTGGTATGATTGAACAGTTACACCATAAATATAAGCTGGGTTCATATTTCCATCAATTTCACAACTGACTATTATATTGCACAGTAAATGTTAAGCCAAGTTGGTTGTGAAGGACAATTTACTTATGGTATCTACGTATTAAAGTGCATTTATTCTTATATAAAATAGATCAAAGGTTTTATCTTAAGCTTATATTGCGAGGTGAAATAAGTGATTAGTTATAAAACTTCTTATATTTATAACATTTTCTTTTTCTTCACCTTTTTTTTCGACACGTTTTCATTTTTCTCAATGTTAATTATTGTCAATTAACTTGAAAAGAAAAATCTGTAATATTTTTCGTGTTATGAATGTTTTAATTGTTTATTAACATTAGTGCCATATTATCGATTCGATTTTAATGGCGCGATTCAGTCTATTATATTAGACCCCCTTCTTTTAGTTTAAAGTTGATTTTTATATTTTTTCATAAATATTTAGAAAGGTACGGGCGGTCACGTAACATGGCCGTGTACAAAATTGTATGAAGAATCTTAGTAGTCATTGTAGTAGAGTAGAAGTAGCAGTAATGCTTTGTACCTACGTGTTGCTTTTTTTAAAGACGGCTACATTAAACATGGATTAAAAAGTTACATTAGAGTATTTCGCTATAGTGAAAGTCGACTTGGTGTTGAGTTAATTAATAAAACCGTGGTGTCGGTACGGCGCGTTAACATAATATCATCGTAATAAAATACCAACTTTATTCCTCAGAACAGGAATGTTGATGCTAACCCTTAACTTGTCTTCACTTACCAGGAGGCACTTGTAAATATGATTTTTCTTAACACTCCTTTAATGCGTTTTATAGGACACGTATCAGTTAGAAGGGAATTCTAAAAAACCAACGATTTTTATAAGACAAAAGTGGCAAACAACTGTAAAAACCTGATGAATAATACAGTCTATGAATGTTTGCAGCAATGGAGCAACTCTTAAGTTCATGATGAATGTGGTAAGAAACAATAGTTCCAGTATTCTATCACAACATCTCCACATCTTCACTTACATTTCATTGGGCGCTGGCTCACCGAATGAACACAAAAAATAATTCGGCGCAGGTATCATCTCATCGCCTGTACTGCATGTATAGGCGAGGAGATGATACATTAAAATCCACCCACTTAACAAGCTACGAGCTGTCTGCGTTTTTGAACGCAAGTGTACCTACCATAGCATACAACCATACCTACTTATATATATTAAGTATGATTAGGTACATAAAGTAGGTAGAACTATAGAAACAGATTAAATAAAATAATTGTACTTATACCAGAAATAATTAAATTTAATGTTCCTACAACCCTCTAAAAGGTTCTATTTTAATATTTCTCCCTTTCGCAAAATAATTAGTCTAGAAACTCTTTGGTACATGTTCAAAAAGATCCTTTATTGATAATCTTGACAAATTTTGTAATTTAATCTCTCGGAATATTTTCCAGATCATTTAAGAATTCAATTAAAAATAATCCTGCTTAATATTATAACATGTGAATGTAAGTTTATTTATTACGCTTTCAGACGAAAACTACTTAACCGATTATCACAAGATTTTGTACACATGTTCTTAAAAGGTATTAGAAGTAACATGGGATAGTTAAAATTTGAATAAACATTTCAACGCGAGCGAAGCCGCGTTTAAAAGCTAGTACTTAATAAAGCCTGAAGTCTCTTTATGACTTCTTTAAATATTTTCAGTAAATATCTCACACTGAAACATAATAACGCAATAGATGTTCTTGTTCTTGATAATATTCGTGTTGATTATCTCAAACAGAGACACTGGTATGTATAACATTAGAATGGATCGTAGGCCATAATTGCGTAGAGTTTGTACTACATCAAACAGTTTGCTAATGTTACTGTTGCCAAGAATAACGAGTAAGTTTCCAAGTAGGTACTTGTTGGCGTTTGCCTTAAGGCACTTTATAAAATGAAGTGTATAAGTTTTCGAGCCGTTGTCGCAGCTAAGTCTTATATTAAATTGGCTTATTGGATTCTTCGTGCTGCTTCGAGCAAATAGTTTCATAAACGTATTCATGTTATCGGAAAACGTGTCTGTAGTAGCGTGGCAATATTCAAGATTATAGTGGAAAGACATTTACGTGTTTCAGTGGTAGCGGCTTGAGCCAAGTTTTTTTATGAACTCTTTGGATTGGTTCTGTGAGATTGGAGCTCTGGTCGCTTGCATTGCATCATGCATGCAGCCTCGCAAACAACTTTTTATTATTAAGAAGTTGAGATTGCTTTCAAACTTTGATATAAATTATTAGAGAAGATAATGTCCCTCTGAGTCTCGTGGTCGTAGGTAATGAGAATATTGAAGAGTTGCAGATCATTTTTATTGAATCGTTATCTCCCTGGCTTTATGAAAATATGGTATCTAGGCAGGCTTTCTTAGTCTTCCGACGATTCTCGTTTGAAAGGCGCGGTCGTATTCCGACGCGCCCTCCAATTGTGTAAAAGCCGGGTTCAGTCTGATACCGTAAGGAGGAGCCTGACAGGGCCTGACAGGCGAGTCGACGTGGGGTCACGGTAAAACATGTGAAGACATAACACGTGCACCCCCCACTTAGCGACCAGGAGGAGTCCGACATAACCCTACTGCTGACCTCGGGGCGGTTGTTATACACATTCTCCACGTAAATAAAAGCGATGATTACCAAAGATGTTCAATTGGCTTCTAAGATCGACAGCATAAATTACTGTGGAAGCATGGAGAGAACATAGGCGGTTACCCATCCCAATGGCTAAAGTAAAGCTTAACTCCGATGTTCTAATGATACGCAAATTGTCTAATTGCAAAATCACCGCGAGCCTATACCTTACCTCATGCAATATGAAAAATGTAACATTTTTACTACCATGGATACCTGTTTATTAATTAGTAGCCGAGCGGTATAAAATATTTATCGACTGATCAATCCTGAAAACGTATTTCTGTATAAGTATATTGTATTCCCTCGTCTCAACGGGGCTCGGGTCGGGAAGGAGCGAATGTAATAGCATTATATCATTTTTTAAATCGGTCAGGAAATTTTAGATTTTGTTCATTACGAGACTAATGCAGCAGGATACTTGCCGCACTGCAATTTTATTAATACTCTCTAGTTTATCGTATTTTTATCACCAAAGGCACAGTCTTGTACCTGGTATGCGTCGCTAAATATAGCAACACGCACAGCCGGGTTCACGTGAAATGTCACCGTACCAATATATATTTTAATGTACCTATTAGAAGTGGTGCTGGAGAACACGCAACGAGCTTCTCTCATAGTAAGCACCTTTATAAAACACACTCGTCATTAAGTATTAAAATCTTAATGTTAACGGTTCATAAAATGTTTATATTATGCCCATTAATATCCCTACGTTGTTTTTCTACCTACTTAAGTGTCACTGGCAGAAGTAACAATACATCACATAGAATCGTTGGTGCCAAGTGCCAAGAGGTAAGCTACTTAAATCTCAATAAATAAATTGGGTTATTCACTCAAAAAAAAATGGCATATTATCTCGTCATCTGGACACACCAATAATTTAAATAGGTTCTTATTGCGGTTGTGTAACCCAATGCCACGAAAATGGATATTTGAAGTTGCGAGAAATAAGAATTAGCGGGATCTAGCGCGGAAATAGTAAGCGATCCATGAACGTTGACTAAATAATTGTGTTCAGTATTTTCTGTCAAGTGGGTGAAAAACCCATAAAAATATTGATTATATCTGGTACGTACATACAAGGAATGAGAAGCCCTGAGATAGAGTCAAAGGCTATACACTCGTATAATCGAATTGGTGGCCCTATGCCCTACCAATTTTACGAGCTAATATCGATTTAACTCTAGTACGAATTGTTATTCGATTTCTTTTCATATATTGTTTAGTTTATTAGGTGCTTCACTTGTGTTTGTCAGCCAAAATTTCAAAACTTCAGGACTTCTTATCAATTATCATAAAACATTCAGAACAACTCTGCCCTACTACTAAGCTCCTTTATTTTACTTGCTCTAAATAAAAACATGTCTTAAGAAAGTACCAGTCGCAGACAATGTCATACAATAAGTTGATATAATACTTCAAGAATCGCTCTCTAGTTTTGATGAAATCAGTTTTGTTTGAAAAAGGTACTGTAAGTGATTATATTTGTGATAAGGGAGCCTGGGATGTACCTTTCTCTGATATTTTTTGTAAATAATTCCATTGGCACTGTACTTTTGCTACAATTAATTAATCTTTATTTTGATCTTTGCTTTGACTGGCTGGAATTTGCCATGCTCTCATTTGCCATTACATATATTTGTAATATTTTTGACAATTGAGCATTGGAACTGTGTCCATGGGCTTATAGTTGCTTGAGTCATTTATTTTGTATTTTTAAAACTGTATAATATTCTTGAAAAGAGTAGTTACTGAGTTTATTGCCAGGTTCTTCTCAGTGAAAGCAACCTTCTGAACCTGGCGGTAGCATGTATAATCCTGTGTAATTGTGTCATTCTGATGATTTGATAGTAATTTCTATAAAGTCTAATCGAAGAAAGATATTTTTGAGTTTGAGTTTGAGTTTGATGAAGTCTAGTCAGTATAAGGTATATTGAGAAAGTAGTCTACATTAGTTTGGCGAGTAGTCTACATTAGTTTAGTCTACGAGTTTTGTAATTAGTAGCACTGTGCACTAAGTTCAGTTGACTGACTTGTCTCCTGCAAGCACACCGCTGCAATCAGCCCTAACGGTCAACAAACTAATTCCATCTGATATCTTGGGAAGCTGTTTTGTACAGTTCCTATTCAACTTAATAAGAATAAAAGTGCTGGGAGTATAATTCAGTTTCTTCAAACGACACACAACTTCAAATTGAATCTAGACGACGCGCAAATTATAATAAAATTTGTCTCTACGATTTTACACTTTTATTGTGAGGATAGAGCCATAAAAAATATTAAATATGCCAACACAGGGTTATTTAGAAGGACTTAAAATTACTAAATAGGATCCTGCGAGATTGATTGATTTCCCCAGGGCATGATGGAGAGCGCCCAGGCTGCCGTGACCTTATATGACGAAAATATATTTTTCTCATCATACTTGTGACAAACACAAATAAATAATAAATAATTAATGTATTGAGTGTTACCTACCACCAGAGCAACAGTGCCGTTTATATTTTGTATCTTACCTAATCACAATACTCCCGGAAGTTTTCGACACCGGTTGATCTTGCACCTTCTCGTAAATTGAATAATTCAAAACTTGGACGAAAAGTTTTGTTAAGTAGGTACCAATTTAACTTGGAAATCAGAAGTTCCTTAGTAAGAAAATGGTTATTTACCAGTGTTTCCTTGTACAAAGTCACGTTCATGCTTCTCAAACTATGCTAAGGAACATATATTCTTATACTATAGTTAGGTACCGCAAAGTAAAAGCCATACAAATTTCAGCTAATTGTAAATAGGCATTCCATTCTATTTTCTATTCCAGATATACTAAATTAACTAAGTGATTACGCTAAGGTCAGGATGGTCAAACGTCTGATATAAACACAGTGTTACTTTAATTTTAAAATGAGCGCTTTTCAGACGTCTGTAATGCAAGGAATTCAATCAAATCTCAGCGGTAACGAATACTAAAAAATCTAAAAAAAATAGCACTATGAACGAAAATATTCACAAGTAATAATCCAGGTATGATAAAGCAAGTAATCATACTTAGCAAGTAGTTATTGTATACTCACCCACGCTCACTGCCTCAAGTGGGCGAATATACCACAAATGATTCAAAATGTGGTAAACATACCCGTTGGTGAGAATTTTATAGGGTAAGCCAAATATCGTGAAGTTTGCACAAGTCTACTTGGAAATTGATAACATCGTATGGCGCCCAAGAAATGGTAGCACCGCCTATCACGTTGCTTACTTGGCCTTAATTGGCTGTAACTGAAAATAAATATCCGTATTCTGTGACGTCTACCCTACGCTATAATAATACTTAATATTAAGTTGTGTGACTAAGATATTGTTATTGTTGTAGCAAATTCTGGATGGAAATACTGGATAAAGTTATATGGTAAGTCTCAGCTAGGCGCTTTTCTTATATGCTCACATAAAAAAGAAAGATCTAAAGGATATAAAAGAAAAAGATATGTAGATAAATCCTAGTTTTATTCCACCGTTTCAATATTGATGTTAGTTTCGCTAAAAATATTTTACCAAATACATAGTTCAAACAAGGTGCGGGAGTTTCAAATCAAAACAAACAAAGTTCCATTATTCATACCCGGAAACAATTTATTTATTTTATACAAAAATACAGTTACATCACAACAACACTGTTAAACTTCTCAATTAAATTTTACTCGTATATATAACATTATTTTTATATAATTTAACGTATATGACTTTAGGCGGAAAATCAATAAAGGGTGTACGTAATCTAGCGGCAGTGCTATTCTGTAAACTCGAATGCGGAAGCCACGATGTATGCAGTGAGAGTATAATAGTACAATAACATACGTATGTATATGCACACAGTGAGCTTCAGTTTCAACTTTCGTAATACATCACGGAATTTGGATTCCCGATCACTCTAGATTTCGCCTCTCATAGAATATTACTGCTGAGCTGAACTACGGACACCCACAAATAAAAAAACAAGATTTCAGTAAATATTATCTAATCTATTGGACATCAAAAGAGTTACAGCATTTACTTAGGTCACAATTCAACAGATTCAAACTGTGATAAAAATTTGTTCTCACATAGGCTAGGTGAAATATAAATTATTTTTGGTAGAAACAGCACACAAAAAACATGCAATTAAAATATATTCCGTTATGTTTGTCCAATTAAACCACAAACACACCATGACAACGAAAATGCCTGTGAATGTGTTATTATTATTGCAATAGTGTAGTACAACAAATTGGAGTACAAAACAAACATAATAGGTTTGGTTACACTACAAACAACACAGCTGAAATATTTGACATACGATTTATTTTTTGTTTGCGACGTAAATGAACTAGCCTGAATAAAACTATATTATATCTAGTGTGAAGATCGACCCTTAGATTCTAATGGAACGTCGTAAGTCAGAATCATATCAATAGTACTCCCGTCGACAACAACATGTTTATGTAGGTCACAAATAGAAAACATTGCCGTTTGATTGGACAGAATGTGTAGTTTGCCGCATGTTCTCATCATTTTTTATAACGTGTAACCTTTATTGCCGAACTTGTTCGTCAACATTGGTATTCTCCGCTCTTTCAGTCATGTTAAGTAAAGTTCCTCAGCGTCGAACTCGATGTAAAACGTTGGTTTCAATCATAAGAAATTAATACATAACACATCTATATACATAAAAATGAATCCCCATTTCCTTGGTCACGACATCACAGGTATTTTTTTTTTGCTGTGTTCGCTATTGTCAGGAAATGGTTCTTATGAAAGAAAAGACTAAGAAAATTGAGTGAAAAATTTGAAAATTTCAGATTACTTAACCACCATATAAAATTATTTCTTTCTTCTTAAATCTAACCTTAAAGCTTTGGACAATAAAACCTTTTTGATGTAACCTTATGACGTTTGACATAGACATTTGAGAGAATCCGTGCTGCATTCTCATAATTAAGACAGGGCAACGTCTGTCGGGTCAGCTAGTACACGATAAAAGTCAATGGCGTATCTTTGAAAACCACGTCGAGTGCGACGAGAAATCTTACAAAATATCGCGGCAGTAAAAAGTCTATATCTCGACGGCGAAGGCGATTTGGAGTTGCCGGTTTCAAACATAAGGAATTGAATTTTATCGTGAATGGATTTTTATTCACTACTGCTGGGGTGGAGGTAAATAATGTAGGCGGCCGCGAATAACGCTGGTCCTAAATATGCCTGAATGCCATTTTAATATTAATTAATTTATCTTTATCTAATAGCTAACATCGATATTGGGACATAATCTTGTCAAAGTTGCAGAGACTAGAGGTCTTACCTTTAACTATTGCAATTGTTATTCGACTGAGTTACAGTGACAGACGTATAAATATCACATACACTTGTCTCTTACACTAAGTCGAAATAAATAAACAATAGAGGTGTCTAAGTCATCAAAGCGGTCTCTTCTTTAAAAAATCCTTAAGGTTACTTAACTAACCATTTGGAATAAAACTTCACAACATACGTATACAGTACATAATATTGACTATGATGCCTTCAATTTCGAAATAATTACTTATATTTTTAACTTCGCAATAAAGCTTTAATTACAACAGCATAATATTTTAGTACTAACGTACCTACCTAAGTATTGATAAATGCCCTTTCAGTCGCGTTTTGTACATTGCGGTAACCTTTATGATTACTTTCATATAAAATAAAATGGGGCTTTTTAAACAATATTAATTATTTACGTTTCAAAGACAAACAACATACATAATATTATTAATTTTGATTTAATCAATTTGTGCTTAGCACATACTTGTATCTACCTTGTGCAATCATCATTATGATTCACATTGTTTTTTAAATATTTTCAAGATTAACATAAATTCGTATTTTATTTACACATACATACTTATTAACCTAATACATAAATGGAGAGCCGTGGTGGCCCTGCATTTGAGTAGCCCCTTGCTAGTTACTCATGCAACGCAAGGTCAAATCTCACGGATCTGCTCCAAGAACCTTTTATTTTATCTTAAATACAGTGAGACAACTCACCTCGCATTACGATGTACAACATCCTGAGGAAGCCTGAATACGATATATTAAATATTTATGTATACGGCGATCAACTCACACATAGATATATTATTAATAATTATTAAAAACATCACTACAGGTAGTTGTAACATAAAATCTACTTACTTATTTACTAATAGCTGTGCCCCGCGGTTTCAACATCCCGTTTAAATAAGTCCAATCGTCAACAGCCACTTAAATTTTATTTATCAGTAATAGATTTTGTCGTAAATTAAAATTAATTATCTACTTATGAAACGAAGTCAATATATACAGCGTCTACTTTCATTTGATAAATATACATTTTACGTTTAACAGGATGATGCTATGTTAATAGTAACCTAAAGATGATTAATAGATGGTGAGTGAATAATGGCCGGTGCGTGCCCTTGATCTAAGCACGACCCTCGCGTTTGAATTATTATAATACCTCTATCTAACCATGAACATCGTTAACTCTGCCTTGCCACATCGCTTTGTCCAAACCACCATCAATAAAGAAATGCAGTATAAAAAAGTCACAGTAGGTATCGATAGCAGATACAATCCCAGAACAAGTAGTGGTCGAATAATAATACTGTTAATGGCTTTATATACAAATAATTCTTAACATACACAATACTCGCTGCTCTATAACGATGAATAAACCTTCTAGGCTCCTATACCTCTCGTTATGCACCATCAGGATCGGACCTTTTATTACACCCTGGTGACGTTTAATGACCGTGTAAGGTCAGCTAATTGCTGTAATCCTACATCGGATTCATTCCTAAATGTCCACTATATTCAGTCGTGAAACGTTTCCACTGGCCTTGCCTCGGCTTATGACTAATGGTGCAAGTTCATAACAATTACACTCGCTTAAGTACTTTTTACACTGCACCTAAAGAGTAACCCCTTTTTACTAAGCAATGGTTTAAACGAAGACTAGACCAAACTCGGACTAAAATTATGCCCATCTTTTTAAGTTCGTATCACGAAAAGACATACAGTTACTTTAAAACCAAGGACTATCTTAGTCTATGTGGTGTAATAAGGGGGTAAAGATTCACTAGAACACCTCCGTCTGACGAGCTCTCGTCAGTAGTAGGGTCAACGCTGTCATCGGCGGCTGCCCGGCCCCCGTTTCATTGAGGGTGTCACTGACCGGGGGTTAGACGGTGGAGGCTCAGGTGAGCCCTCCTATGTCACAGTTGACGTGGTACATGTAGGTGGCGAGCTCCTCGCCAGTGAGTTCATCGTCCACCTCTCGCAGGCTGGAGTTGGAGATGCTGCGTGGAGAGCCCGCAGAGTCGGAGGCGTCATTCAATCGGAGCCTCCACGCGCGGCTCCAGTGGCCGTTCCCGCTCGGCGACTCGTTTACTGTGGAGAGATCTCGCCCGTTGTAACACTGCAACATACATTCACTGTGCTCACAGGTATGTGATAAATACAAACCGAAGTACATACAAAATGTGTATTTAAATTAAAATAAATAAAGGGGCAGAGTAAAGCAGAGACTACTGTTTGGCATATACTACGATCCTTACATACTAATTTCGCTTCGTCCAGATTCATGCATTTCATTCATGTATCATTTTTATTATAGCCATTGTATTATAGACACAAAATATAGACAGTGTTTGCCTGTATAAGCTTTATATTTTGTAACCGCGCTGCTTCTAAGCTTCTAATCTAATCCATTATCTTTATGGAATCTTGGGTCTACATCACTGCTCCGCAGATAAGAACGGGTTTTATAAAAATTAAAAGAATTTCCAGAGCACTCTAGGGTCCGTAATTCACCTCAGATAAAGATAAAAATAAACTTGAACTCTAAATTCAGGACTGCATACCATGATAGCATTATTCTTTGTCTAATTACACTTTTGTTGAGTTGAGTTACTTTAACTACAAAATGAATTACGATATTTGACTGCGAAGAATTACTTTCGTATTGCGTAAAAATTGCTTAAATATAAGGATTATAATTCTCCTTGAACCTACAAATAGCCGCAAAGCAATACCACCAAGCATTTTAAATCCGCTTGTAAACCGTCTTCCCTCTAGCCAGGAGATATTGCCGAATTCCGAGATCAGTGTAATAAATCCAGTTGGAATCCTCAAGCCATATTATATCCCAAAATCCACTACAAATATCTCAATCCATAGATTTTAGTTGAAATATGAAGGTTTCGGTTTCAAATAAGTATTACTTATGACGAATAAAGGCTAGAAATAAGGCCAGGATATTAAACATGTATCCATAAATAACATTTCGTTCCGACGTCAAAAGACGATTTTATGGTTTCAAAAACCGAGAGCTCCGAGAGCTATACAAAAATATCACTACTACTAGTTATTGGTACGTTAAAAGAATTTCCCGATAGCTGAGAAAACATGCGATATATACGTAACGATAATTGATACGTTTATGACTTCTACTATAACTAAGTTAAGTTACAATTAAGCAAACCTACATAGTACCATAGAATATAATATCCCTGTGAATTATATATCGAAAAAAGAGGTCTAATGTAAAAATATATGTAAATATCTAAAGATTCAAATTTATACAACGTATTTACCCTAGGTACATATGAACCGGCTCCCTTTCAAATAAGTACGACTGGTTTGTCCCGATACACCCTGTTTATTTGTTCAACCTTTGGATCTAAACCAGGATATTACCACATTCCTTCCGAGTCCCGGAAGCTAAAATATACCCTACAGTACTAAATCTGGAATTATTTGACAGTTATACAGTAATATCCAAGTCTGTGGTCACAGTATACATTTGAACTTACTACAAGCAATACGGAATCTTGGAACAAATCGTTCGAAATGACACACTCACAAATCTACGAAATTATGAGTAGCCTCGCCGATCGCATGTACGTTATTTACGTGTTTTGCAGATATTTTATAAACTTCAAATCGACAAAATATCTTTCACGGTTGCATTCTGAAACCTTTCTGAGTGACGACCCTCGCGCTGGAAAAAACGGGGTTTTTAAAAAAAAAAACTATTCTTGATTCCACACCGCTTATCATATATATTGTGTCTGTGCCAGAGAGTGCCACCAAAATACGCGAGCGTACGTATGCATTTCATTGACCGAAGTGTTACGATGCTAAACCAAAGTATGTTGTAGAGAATACTCAATATTTAGTATTATTTATTTTTTCCAATTTTCATTGATACGCATTAATCTTATGGTTCACTCTTAAAGAAATCTTACAATTACACTATCTTAGAAATTTATTTGAAGACTAGTCATCAGTCAGACTTAAGAAATTTTAACTTATTTTTCAAAAGTTTATTTAATCTGTACTCACGACTTATAATTACGACGAAATTATAATTTGACAATCTGTATCACAGAAATATCTGACATAAGTAACCTAAGGTGCGGTTTATAGCAGTCGGTAACTTTCCCATTCCCCGCATTCGGAGTTTGGAAAGATTAATGCGTAACAATCGTAGCACTTGCTACGCAGCAGTTACAGGCGCCCTTATATTTCTCATTGCTTTCTCTATTTATTAACCGACAATAAAGAAGAAGGTTTCTCAATTTGACAGTATATTTATACAGTATTCTTCATTGTAACGGTGAGGTGATTAAAATATCACAAATGACGATCTTGTAAATATGTTAACATATTTAAATACATAAATGATAATAATATATTTAATTTAAGTTAATAATATTTATTGATACTTTTCCTTGCGAATTTACTTTTACAAGTTTAATGTTTTATTCAATCAAATTATGTTTTGGTTCAAATTAACAGTCGTGGTAAAAATATTATAGCTCGATTAGCTTAGTGCTCCTTTTCTTTAATCGTTGTATTATTTCATACACTACGTTACATGATTAGTATGTAAGTAAAGCGTTAACCACAGCCCACGTGTCCCAGTAGTAAGGTGTGTGGGTCTAACCTCACCTGCGCTCTTGGCGGCGCGTCGTAGAGGTGCGTAGTGGCGGTAGAGAGGCGGCGCAGGCGGCGCGGGCGCGTACTCCCAGCGCCGGGCGCCGCGCGCTGCCGCTGCGAGGCCAGCAGGGCGCTGTACGTGCGACCCATGCGTGGACCACTGCGCCCGCACCACGTTGCTAACGTCATCTATGTAACATAAAGTAGCGTAAGACATAACGGGCGACAGCGGGATCATTATGAAGTTCGTTTCTTGCCTTACCAGAGTTCGACAAGGGGCGTCGTAAGAAGACAGGTGGATTGTACAGGTAATTAAGCCAACGAACGACTCTCGGGCACAATTTCATAGTTTCAACCTATCTTATAAGTCTAAAGAGACGTCCTTCGTAAGTAAAAGGAAATCACTTTTAGCTTGTTTTACAGTGATAAAGTGATAAATGTATGTTTTAAGTTTTTGTAGCATTAAACAATTCCCTCTACCATTATAAAAACATGTCTGTGGAAAACAATATTGAATACTGAGAAACTAATTCTTGAAGTCAAAACCAAGCGGCGGGAATTCGGGTGTTTGCATAAAATATTATCGCAATTTACGAGTACCTACCCCCTGACCGCGCCCGATTGTGCTCTCCCTGCCACGGTCGTTACATCGCTAATAATGGGATTATACTAATATTTATCTGGGTAAAGGTTGTGTTTACATAATTTTAAATAGGCGTCAGTGATTATAACAAAAGTGGTGCGTAAAACAGAGGTGAAAGTAATGGCCCTTCATAATCGCTTTCTACGTAAAAGAGGCACGGGAAGATTATAAAATGGAATAACTTGGGCCACCTACTACGAGTACATTTAGAGTATAGAAACAATACTTTGACTGACAGAGTTGCTGACACGACACTCCAATCATTGACAGCCGAAAACAGTAGTATCTTTATTTATTCGGATGAAATATTTCTCAACACCCTTGGGATGCACGACGGAGCTATTTTTGAATTCCACCTCTAGAGGAGAAACTGGGGGCCAACTATGATCAGCGCGTATTAAGGTTAAATTAGGTTTAATTTTAAGGTACCACAGTGAACTTCACTTCGAGCGATGGCTGGCATTCTCGTCATACTTGTGATCAGGTGCTGCTTGTGGGTGCTGGTCATCTCAAGCTACACAATTATACTTTTAGTTTTTATATATTTTTTAACGACTTTTGTGTTCTGGAACTGTGTCTATGGGCTTATATTTATATTTTTATGATTTATCATGATTGTGACTCAGAATTGTAAAATTATTTTAAAAGAGTAATTACTGAGTTTCTTTCCAGATTCTTCTCAGTAAAAGCAACCTTCCGAACCTGGCGGTATTATGTATAGTAATGTGTAATCGTGACAATTTGAAAGTACTTTGTCAGAAGTCTAATCAAATAAAGATATTGTTAAATTGAATTTGAATTGAAACGTTCAAGCTCAGTATGAAGTTCTTCATGCGGTCCGCACAAACCGATAATGATAGGTTCTTTTACAGAGTGGAAAAGATTCAAACATCCCACCCCTAAATAAATATCCCACACATAGTAAGTCCCAGACAAGTTGATCTGTTTACTTGTTTCGCTAACAATGCTAATAAACGGGGCTTCAAACCATTAACGATACGCATCAATCGATACCTCGCTGTAATCAATCAGTTCTTGTAACGCCTTGTTTACTATATATAAGTAGTGAACCAAGTCGATACGTATTGAAGTAGTCATATGATACTTTGTGTTTATTTCAAACATAAACATAACCTGATATGTAAAATAGAAAACAGGTTAAAATTTACTCAATTTCGAGTATAATGCACGCGATGTTCTCTTCTGGTTGATATAAATAGACGGTGTTCTGTGCTTACTAAACGTGTCTACAATTTCTCGGTATTATATTTGAACTTCATTATCGGAACGGTTGACAAACCGGTATGAATCGATAAAACTTGCGGAATATAAACGATTAACTTTCTCCTGAGTGACTGATATGGAAGCCATCATCAGTTTATTTAAAAAGTATTAAGAACTTCTCAGCTTTGCCTTTCATTTTGTGATAGTCTTCTCAGTAAAAGCAACCTTCCGAACCTGGCGGTAGCATGTATGATCCTGTAAAATAATTCTAACGATATGAAAGTACTTTGTAAAAAGTCTAATAGAATGAAGTATTTAATATTGCCTTTGATACCAAAATTAAACGTCAAAGCTAAGAAGTTAGTAAAACGTCACTGCTATAACAATGATAGTAGATCCCATGATGTGAACCTTGCCGTTAAACAGTAGTACAACTCAGATCTACTAAAACATTCACCACCTTACTTAACTGACAGTAACGTACATAATGCTTATGCATGTATTCCCCGAAGGGGTACACAGATATATACTTATAGTATTTCGCCGGTTATGGTCTAATTTCATAGAAAGCGAGTATATTGGTACTAACCAAGTACTAATCCAGACTCCGGGCCACTCCTGGGTATTTCAGATAGGAAAACCTAATCACACTTTGCTTAACCAGGGATCGAACCCAGGACCTCGTGTTTCGCAGTAGCTATTGCGACCACTAAATCAACGGGGCAGTCTACACACTATATACACACAACAGACAAACATTGCACACTTTAGCTATAATTAATTCTTACCCAAACGTTAATAATAAGAAAATGCTAGGGGCCTCTCTTCCTTAGGAATTGTCTTTTAACACTATACATTTCATGTGAGTAGGAGGGCTTTTGGGACCGGGACCGCGCTACCCAACGCCACCTTGGACCTAATATTTATTCTTGTGAGGGAAAATGGACCGCGTTAATTATTTAATCTATGGTGGCGTTCCAGGTTCAAAAAGATCTCCGACTTTAAGGTCCCTAAATAAATAAAAAAAAATAGGTCCATTATCATTTGATATATATAATCTAAATAGGGCGGTTATTAAAAAAATATACTAAAGAAATACCTAAATGCTATTTATAGATTTCAATGATAAATGCCCGACTATTAAATGTACAGACTCGCCATTTAAGAGATAATTCAATCTGCAGTGAGCACCGAGTGAGAGAAATTAGTGCGTGATCCACTGAGTGTGGAAGCGATGTATTCAGACCATTTTCCAATTTCGAATTTCAATTGATTTGGTTTACCTCCGTGTACCGTGACGTGTATATCACAAAATTGACGAACATGCCGACAACTCGTAGCTTTTACGTATCTAGTGGCACAGTTACGCAATATTTTATTAATTAAAGCTTCTTAATGGACATGTCATGATTAAAGGTCGCGTGGAATAGTTACTTTAAGCTAACGCTAGCTCTGACCAAACAATTCTTTTTCAGTCTGAGTAGCGATATACCTTGTATTACAGAAGATTACAGCTATATAACGCTATCATAGAGTTTCGTAAATGTTGAGTTAGTGTGGAAATGGGTAGGATACTGTGCTAGCTACGAGTATAGAGAGTTCCCATCCTCTTTCATTATCAGTATCAACGTGTCCATTTTTGTAAAAAACGTAAGACAATCTTAATGTTGCCATTAAAAAAATAATTGTATAAAAAGTACGTATCCTCTCTTATTCAAATTCGATATGATGTAATAAATTTCCAGTGATGCATATTTATGGTATAAGGGAAAATGTATTATAAGGGAAAATATATTATGTGCCCCGCGGTTTCACCCGCGTAGATTTAGTTTCATCCTTATTGTTGAACCTTAATATTTTTAATAAATAATAGTAGCCTAAGTTACACCTGAAACATCAGCTATCTGCCAGTGAAAGTCCCGTTAAAATCGGTCCAGCCGTTTCAGAGATTACACGGAACAAACAGACAGACAGAGAAACATTTTAAAACTTGGTTTTTCAGTGTCAGTAGCGTGTATACTTCCATATGAATTTCGTGAAAATTTGTTATTTTGGAATTACAAACAGACCCTTCAATTTTATTTATCTGTACCTATAGATGATTTCTTGGCCCTTATTATATTTTACCTTCATTTTACCTTCAAGAATGTTAATTCATATGCATGTTTATTTATAAGGGCTCACAACAAATTAAATTATTTATTAGGTCATGCCGTTCGTCTACCTCGTCATTCTTGTCAACAACGACATTACCGACTGAATAACCTTTTTTTTTACTTGTATAATAAGGGTCACAGTCTAAAGATATATAGTTGGTAAAGAAACCGTACAGAGGCGTGCAAGGCGTCGCCCGATTGTTTTGTTCGGGACAATCAATACCAATGTAGTGGACTTTTTCAGAATCACCAGTCTTCTGGGCTCTCGATGTACTAATCTGACTAAAGTGATAACATACATATGCTCTCGCCTGTATTTGCCGAAGGCGTAGGCAAAGGTCTTGTAATAACTATACCCACTATTCACCGAAGATGATTGAGTGCCATAAACATGAACATAATTGGTAATAACATAGAGAGCCGTGGGGTTTGAGCAGTCGCCTACTACGCAAGCGACGCAAGTTCGAATCCATGCGCGACCTGCACTGTGAGTTTTTCTAAAACATACTTATGTGTGTGTTGTGATTTCACCCCACGTGCTTTTCGTTGAAGGAAAACATCGTAAGGATATCTGCATAATGTCTGAGAAGTACTTCAAAGACTTATGTATAGTGCCTGAGACGACGATAGGCTCACCATTTGTCACGTTGGCACTTAATCTTTGGTGAAAAGTGGGTGTTGTTATTACAACTCCTCTGCTCTGCCTACCCCTTCGAGGAAAAAAGGTGTGAGCATATGTATGGTAATGATATTATAATTGAAATATGCTTGTTTAAATTGATGATGTAATATATATTATGCAAGCGGAAAATACTAACATAGTTACAAGGCCGATAAAGTTGTATGGGCAGCTTATCAAATCAGACTCAGAGAGGTTGCAGTCCCAAATGGTAAAACCGAACCGGTAGACATCCCGAGAACCCGTGTCAACTTTCTCTTCGGTTACTGTCTTACGTAGCATATTATATCTCAAAACTCATGCTATTTTACTCTATTTCATTTGGCATCTGTATAGGTGTTTGACAATTCGATTCAGGCCAAATTATAACTAGTATGGAAACTAAATACGCATCTTTGAATTGTGGGACACTCAAAAATTTAAACATAGAAAAAAAATTGGATCCCGTAACGGAAGATAAAGTTTGAATGCTATGTAAAATACTCATATGGAGATTAATGTCAGAGATAATTGCTTACACAAAGTGGTTTTAGTTGGCATTTTGATGCCATTACGAAAATAATTAGGAAAATATGACAAAAAGGGTCCTTTGAACAAATAAATAAATTGTGCTTGGGTACGGAACCTTCGGTGCACAAGTTCGCACACTTGAATATTTTTTATAAACACAGAGTGACTAATCACGATAACTTTGGTTCATTAATAATTCATTAAGGCTTTTGAACAAGAAACAAAAAAAATATGTTATTTCCTTACACAATACGGAATCTTCGTAAAGATGAAAAATTGTGCTGGGGCATAAGGCTTTTGGCTTTTAATGCCAAAATATTTTACCAGACTTTTGTATGTAGGTAAACATACACACATCTGAATCTTTTAACCTAGAACATCATATTTGACCTCCAAGAATGACATAGGCGTTATATTTTCAGTATACACCTTGCATAAAGTATGATTTCATTTCAATAATAAGTCAATTCATATATCTACAGAAAATAGCATATATTTTGACGTCTGTGCCAGGTCGCTATTCAGCTTTACCCGTATACCTAAAACAAGAGCACTTTCCCATCAAATAAAAATATGATCGTATTAACTCAGGCTAGCTTTTGCGCAAATTTAATAAAAAGTACTTTTAAATGTACTCAAAAAATATTTTAATCCTGCAACGCCTATTGGTGGTGTGATATTAAATTGACACGCATTAAGTCGTTAAGAAACCTGTTATTTCCTTTATGACACCGTAAACTTTATGTACCTTTTCGGATGTTGCATCGTATTAGTGGACACGTCGACGCTATAAAGCAGCCTTCAGACCCGATTTATATCAAATGTCCTTACTGCTTATCCCTAACGTAAAATCCACTAAATTTAAATTGTGTAAATATAAGTAGATAGGACCTTTTAAATGTAAGTTACGTAGGGGTCGAAAGTACATAACCGTCCTCGACCCTTGTGTCCGAATGAATTATGATTATGGACACTTCATTACTTTGTACACAAACCTGGGACAATGTGCTTTATACCTTCTCGGGACAAATAATAATGCAATTAACCTCCTTATTAATACACATTAGTCAGATATTGATCGTACGAAATGTATGGATCGATTCTATCTTGTTTACGTGAGATGAGATTCCCGCCAAGTGAAAGCAAAACAAGAAAACATATTATTTCAAACGATCAGTGACTGTTATACTTTTATACAGGTGTGGTTTTGTATTGGTGACATATTACAGAGGTCAATATACACGTTGAATAAAACATAAATCAACAATCAAGTAATACACGTATTTTTTTACGTTTGACAAGAGCAAAACTTAGCTATGCCCCGCGGTTTCACCCGCGTAGATTTTAATTTCATGGTGGCCCGCGGGTCCCTAGTTAGTTCTTACGGGTCCTAAGTTACTCCTTGAAACATCAGCTACCTGCCAGTGAAAGTCTTGTTAATATCGGTCCAGCCATTTCGGAGATTACCAGGAACAAACAGACAGAATGACAGACAGACAGATAGAGAAAAGTTTTAGAACTTGTTTTTTTTGTGTCCGTTGCGTGTATACTTTTATATGCATTTAGTGAAAAGCTTATTTTGGAATTACAAATAGACACTTCAATTTTATTTATCTGTATAGAGTATAGATATAGATATATAGATATGGCACCAATGAAAAACCAGACCTATATGGGCGATTATACTTAGTAAATATTTAGAATTGCCTTACACTGATAGACCCTGATAAGTTCTGACTATTGCCATCATCATTTAATTACGAGAGTAGAAAGCCAATTATTTTCATACACGACTTCAGACTTAATCAGAAAATTAATTTTAAATGGATTAACGTTTGTAACAGGATTATTTCACACAAAGTGTATCTTACGTTTGTAGGAAGGAGAGGTATTACCAACTTTAATTAAACGTTCTAACTCTACATGTACATAATGATATTCAATAATTATGAGAGGTAATTAATGTTACATACTCGGTTACGTAAATTCACTTGACTTACTTCTCACTGGCACGAGAGATACAGTAAGCGTGGGGAGAGTTTTCACCAGTATATCGTGAACTGGACCCCATTGCCTATATTTCGCTTTACATCATCCTTATACCTATAACTAATGAGTGGACTTTCCTGCCTCATCCGTATTCCCTTATATCTTATGACAGCCTTTCAATAAAACTGTGAAAAGTAGTAACCGATCTATAACCATTTCCATTATTAACACACTCACAGCTCACGTGTGTATTCCACGAAGGGGTAGGCAGGTGTGTTGTAATAACACCCACTTTTCACCGAAAATGATTAAGAGCCAACGTGACACACGTTTTTGAATGACTTCTCAGTCAAATGCAGGTTTGCTCACGATGTTTTTCTTTACCACAAAGCATAGATGTGAAATCACTGTACACACACAGTATTAGAAAAACCCATTCTTACAGGCGCCGCGAGAATTCGAATTTGCGTCACATACATAGCTGGAGACTGCTCAAACCCCAAGGCCACCTCGGCGAAATTAAGGATGAAATACTTGAACTCTTTGATAATATACTTTTTTGACGGTAAGTAAAGACACAAGGTTAAATGTAAAAAGCGTTTCCTTAATATAATCAACTTACCTTAAAAGCATTCCTGAATTTGTTCGACATAATATTGTAGAGGAATGGATTGATGGCAGTCGACAGGTAGTATAAGACCCCGGATAGAGACGTTAGCACCGTGTACACCTGTTGCAGGAAACAAATTGTGTTATTAATGAAATGTAAATGAAAATGTTTAATCGGTTTAGTCCCTGGTGAGGCTTTTGTGGGCGTCTCAAAATTATCACCAATTTTGAAGAACATAGCTTGAAGAACATAAGAAGTTTAATGATGCTTCATTAATGGCTCTTTGCCAACAATATTCTGTGATCAATCAGCGTCATATAATATTGTGATTTATGTGTTCAATTAGGGCATCAGCTATCTCCATTTCAAATGTAATCCAAATGTGTCCAACCGTTGAAGCGTAAATAAGTGCTTAACATACGAGTACTAGCTTCCGCGCATGAATGTACTAACATTAACATTTATTTAATACTAGCCGTGCCCCGCGGTTTTAAACAAACTTTCATCCCCAATTTTCTCACCTTGGGTGTAGAATTAATCAAAATCCTTTCTTAGCTGATGCCTACGCCATAACATCTAGCTGCATGCCAAATTTCAACCCGAATCGTCCAGTGGTTTGGGCTGTGCGTTGATAGATCACTATGTCAGTCAGTCAGTCACCTTTGAGTTATATATATTAAGATTACTGTGATGTGATCGATCATGCCTTGGCGATTCTAGAGTTTTGGGTCATCATCATCATCATCATCAGCCGGAAGACGTCCACTGCTGAACATAGGCCTCCCCCTTGGACCGCCACGCCGAACGACAATGCGCTATTTGCATCCATCGGTTGCCCGCGACTCTCACGATGTCGTCGGTCCACCTAGTGGGAGGCCTGCCTACGCTGCGTCTTCCGGTCCGTGGTCGCCACTCGAGAACTTTTCTTCCCCATCGGTTATCAGTTCTACGAGCGATGTGGCCTGCCCATTGCCACTTCAACTTGCAAATCTTAAGAGCTATGTCGGTGACTCTGGTTCTCTGGCGAATATCCTTGTTCCGGATTTTGTCCCGCAGAGAAACTCCGAGCATAGCTCTTTCCATTGCTCGTTGAGTGACCCTTAGTCTTTCTAAAAGGCCAGCTGTCAAAGACCACGTCTCAGCTCCGTATGTCATCACTGGCAACACACACTGGTTAAACACCCTAGTCTTAAGGCACTGCGGGATTCTCGATGAAAAGATGTCACGTAGCTTCCCAAACGCTGCCCATCCGAGTTGGATTCTTCGGGCGACCTCTTTGTCGAAGTTGGACCTACCTAGCTGCACAATCTGTCCAAGGTAAGTATAATGGTCTACAACTTCGATAGTATCGCTCCCAACAACAACCGGTACGGGTGCCGCATGAACATTCGACATGACTTTCGTCTTGTCCATATTCATTTTAAGGCCCACCTGTTGGGAAACGATACTGAGGTCGCTGAGCATAGTATTGAGGTGCTCCAACGACTCTGACATGATGACTATATCATCGGCAAAACGAAGGTGAGTGATGTATTCGCCATTAATGTTGATGCCGAATCCGTTCCAGTCCAAGAGCTTGAAAACGTCCTCCAATGCGTTCGTGAACAGTTTCGGAGAAATAACGTCTCCCTGTCTCACACCTTTCTGCAATTGGATTGGCTTCGTGCTCTCTTCCTGAAGTCGAATGGTCATGGTAGCGTTTCTATATCGTCGAGTTTTGGGTGAACACATGATTTGTTCCAAATATGGAAAGGAACCTTGTATAACGAAAGAAATAAGTTAGTAATTCTTGACTTTTAACACTTCGAATGGTGGAACTAAAAGCTTTTGAGTCTTTAATTGAACTTCTATTACATTAGGATTACTGCTTACAAGAAAACGATAATAAGCCAAAAATAAGTTTTAAATCCTATAATATGTTTATGAAATATGTACTTAGTAATTTTAGTTGAAATTGAAAATAATTTCTATCAAAAATACTTACGAATGTTATTTAATATCGGATAAATTAACTAATACATAATATACTTTTAACTTATATCTAAAACAATATAACTAAAATAAATTGAAAAAATTATAAGCAAAAAACAGAATTTAAATTAGTGTTAAATTTTGAATCATTTTAAATAACGGTGACAAGAATCAAATTTATGGATTATACAGTAAATTTTATGACTTATGTGTGACGCCTGACTGGACGCATAACACGACGACATGAGAGCATAATATTTCAAGCATTCCTTAAGGGGACATGGCCTTAGACTAATGTATCCATCCATCTACTTAGTTCCAATTCTCAAAACCAATATTGGAGATAACAAGCATAATTTGTATTCAGAAAATATGATACGGATGACATCCTTATATTAACATTAGTATATTATTAGAAAGCAACAGCTCAACCTCTGCACGTGCTCTGAACTTTATTTATGGAAAATGTGTTCTATAAACAAATTGAGGATGACATAATAGGGTGACAAGTAGTGAAAATAAGTAAAAAGTTTGTATCTTTACTAATTATATTAACTAGATATTATTAGTTACTACTGTACCAGATAAAAAGTGTCGGAAGGGTGCTCCAGACTTCGCCCATAAATAGCCAGAAGCCGCTGCACGTGGAATGGCGCCCAGCAAATGAAGAATGAGAGCGCTACGGCAACTGCATACAAAATTAAACATTAACCTACATTATATACTATTTTATCTCAGGATACAATAATCATAATAAATGCCTTGAAAGTAAAACTTGAGGAAAATCCTCATTAAAACATATAGATGGCAACTGGCTACATAAATTACAACATAACTTCCCGCCTTCCCTACGGGGTAGTCATTGTTATGTCCTATTCATTCTACACTGAATAAGAAAAAGCACTCAAGAATTAAATAGATTTTTTAAACTTAACCTTTTTACAACTTCGTCTTATCTTATCACCCTGGGTTTGTTTGCGGATTTAATGGATCTAGTGAGTCGCAGTCATGTTTGGAATTTGTGAGACTATTATTATAAAAGTCTTATTTAAATTTCTATTATAACGTACCTATAAGTTCTTATAAGGTAAAGTAAACAGATGAATACATTAAAAATAAATAAACATTATGGAATGAAAATAAATTAAAAAAAGCTTGAAAGCAATAAATCTCGTATAAAAATTCCATGTGATCCGATAACAAGGGGCGGTAAGAAGGCATTTTATGTTCAGCTGCTTTCCATTTTGAAGTCGTTGTATATAATGGCTTCCTTCCATGTACCTACCTAATACGCGATAGGCGATATACAATCGATGGACTTGATCAGTACTTCCAAAGTAATTTATTAATCGTTAAAATATCAGCTTTACATCACAATTTGATTGAAACATTCGATAGCTGTGTGAAGGTTTGCTCATTACATGTATTTTACAAATTATATCATGTGTTATGAGAACATTAAAAGTACTAGACCGTCACTGAAAGCTTTATATTGAGAACAGCACTTCACTTTCCGTCGATTTCCTACCAATTTTATGCTTAGCAAGTGGCGACATCTGGCGGTTGGCGGGATCTTTGGTTATCTTGTGAAGTAGCCTGCTATTTTAATTCATTGGCGTTTAGTTTTCCGTCGAAGCAACACGTTCGTGGCGCAGTCAGTACCTACAACGGTTGCAGTCATTACAAGTAAGTACAAATTGGGATTAAATATCTTTAAAAGGTTACATAAATTAAAACCGTTCGATTTAAGTGCAAATTTAATTTGACAAAAAATAACATTTGTATTTACCACCTTCATAAAAAATATTAATTAGTGGTCAGTTAATTTAACGGTTTGTTCCGTTCGGATCACAATTATTTATATCAAAGAACTACCAGTTTGATAAGTTTAGTGTTAAAACAATTCAGTTAAAACGTATATGTGAATTATAGTCACAAAAGGTTTTGAAGCTATTAATCTGTTTTCCACGGAACTAAATATATTTAATTCCAGGAATGGATTTGAATGATAACGGCTTAAATGCTGAACCAATGCCGGGTTCAAGTGGTGTGTCTCGTTAACGAGGCCGTAGCAGCAGCAGCAGTAACTCGTCGAGCAGCGGCTCATCCTCGGAGGTGTTGTGCTCACCTCCCCCAAAGAAAGGAAAGAAGTCTCGCCGTCACCGCCGGAATAAAAGTAAGCGTGCACGATATTCTAACCACATGATTGAAAAGTTATTTAAGGAGATGGATGAGCTACGAAAACAAATATCTAGTACAGCTAATATTGATACAGCTCACCTACATCATGATACGCTAGATAACCAATCCATTTCCTCTGGAGTTAGTGGCGAACTATATGACAATTATAACGCTAGCAGCGAACAATTGCCGAACATTGTAGGTGATAATTCAAATTTTACATAATTTATAGGACAAAGGTTTACGCCTCTGCCTCCTACGTTTATATTCTGGTAAATTTGAAAAAATGCTTGCTAATGAACATACGATATGCTTGTGCCTTAGTGGTATAAAAACAATATTGTATTGACTAGATTTCTGGGTTTCTAATCGGCATTTACAAAACTTTTATTGACTTATGATAGTTTTTGTCTTGCACTTTACTGATAACAATCACACCGCAAAAGAAAAAAATTATAAAGACGGTTCTCGCGAGTGTTGATTTTGTTTTCTGACTTCAAGCTGGCGATGCCATTAACCTGTAAATGGATTGGCCCTTCTTAATTAACCTCGATGCCGCATCATGAATCATGGTTATAAATCCTAAGCCTGTATTATCAGTTTCATTATATTACTAAACTAAGTATCTGTGCCCGCGGTTTCACCTATGTAACTTAATTTCTTGGGTGGACCGCGGAACCCTAATGTCTTTTCTTTAAACAAAGTAGCCTAAGTTACTCCTTGTATCATCAGCTATCTGTGGGACGTTCACCGGAACGTCCCGTTAAAATCTATCCAGCCGTTTCAGAGTTCGATTACCCGTAACAAACAGACAGAGTTTTTTTTACATATTGTATTTTTTATGTCAGTAACGTGTATACTTTCATGTGCATTTAGTGGAAAACTGTTATTTTTTTATTACAAACAGACACTTATATTTTATTTACATGTTATTATTCGTAGTACTGTCTCATCGGTTTATGCAAAGCGTATCAATAACTTCTCAGCTTTGACGCGACTGTGTACATCTGTACATTCCGAAAATCGATATTATTCCTAGTGGCGTATTGGGATAAAAATAACTAGTAAAACATGCGACTGGTTTAACACCAGCTATTTTATCAAACTTAAGTTGGTCATGTATAAATTTAAAGTATTGACTTTCCCAAGTCACGTCTGTCAAAATATAAACGCACTTTTAATGTCCCAGCTTAATGGGAATCCCTGTCCCTTTACGACTTGACATGATTACAAACTGAGCAAAGAAAGTCTTATCAGATCGGCGTGGAGCCGAGCCGGCCATTAAACATTATATAATCCAACCTTTAAATCATGTATTACAGATTAGGGTCCAGGAGTAAGTACTTCTTCAAACTTTGACATCAAATCGGCAGTTAGCGGTGAAGCTAAACCGTGCTCTTACTTACTTCTACCTTATATTTATCACTTTTGTTCGCAATGGTACGTTTTTTTTTTAAAGGTAGGTCAATTTATAACCAATTTTATAAAGGTTATTAGATTTTTCATTTTCGCATTAGATTTTTCTAATGACATGATTAAGGTTATTTATTTTGGCAAAGTTTAAATTTTTAATAGTAATATAGTATATGAATATGCTGGTATTAGTGGTTACTATAAAAATTACTGCTAAATGAATTGTAGATAGGAGCTATTTCCCAACAATCTAAAGATTATTCTTTTATTATTTGACTCATTTGGATAAATCCTGATTATATGTTTTGTTACTTACTCGATGTGCCACTTACCCAACATTCGAATGACTCTCCTCTGCGACGTATTCCTGTACTGCATCTGTCCATTAGACCTCTCGCTGCTGTCCACAGACAGTTTCTTCACCGGGTGCAGAACGCGACTGGTACGCAACTTCATGCCTATTAACGCGTACAACACTGATATCACTGACATTGGCACCACGAAGAACACGAAACTCGATATCACAAAGACTTGATGCACACCTTGCCCCAGCACAGTACATATGCTCACATTTTGTCCGTTTTCCACATAGGACTCTATCCCAAACTGCATCGCCTGAGGCACGGCAGTACACAATGCACACACCCAAATTGCTATTATAAATCGGACAGCTCTCGATAATTTTGACATAGTGTGCGACATGAATGGCCGACAAATAGCAATGTAGCGTTCTACGGTAAACGCTGTTATAGTCAACACTGTGGCATTAGCTGACGTTTCTGACGCCAAGCCAATGGTTATGCAGAAGGCCTCCCCGAGGGGGTAGGTGGTGGGATTCCACAGACGATGTAGCTCGAGGGGAAGGCCGCAAACAAGAAGTATAAGGTCCGAGATGGCGAGACTGAAGAGGTAAAAGTTGGTAGCGGTGTGCATGGAACGGTTACGCGCGATGACGACGCACGTGCTGGTGTTGCCGAGGATGCCGGCGAAGAAGATGATGGCGTAGGTGACGGTGAGTGGTACCAGCAGGTCCAGCGCGTAGGTGTCCGAGTAAGCGGCCGAGTGGACAGACGCATTGGTTGCATTCAGCACCAGCGGCTCCTCAGGCTCGTGCTCCATCACGGGTGCCACTGACAGGGTCATTACTCCCCAACGCTACCTGCGGATAAAGTAAATAATTTATTTCTCTCAATTGGTTACCATGTATGCTCATGAGAACGCGGTGATATGAAACAATACCGGATTCAAAAGTTACCGAAACAAGTTTTACTCGTATTCTAATGTTAGTAGTAAAGATTTTCTGCACGTATAACGTATTAACAATTTGGTTCTTCCTTTTTAAGTTCAATGATATCCGTATTAAGATATCCGCGAAGCCATATTTAGATTTTTTTCTAAAAGTCCATCAAAGAAAAACTTTAGCTCGGAATAACACAACAAGAAGCCATACTAGATGTTTTTTGAACCGTTCAATGTAAACGCCCTATTCAAGGCCGCTCAATTTGAAAACATTATTTTAATACCTATTATCCCAGTACTTTGACTAAATTAATGAACGAAAATAGGTAAAAAGTTTAATGGTGGACCGAGCTCTTTCATATTTAGAGAAGTTACCTAGACCCTTAGGCCGTAGTGAGGAATGGTTTTTATAGCGGGATCGTGAGGCGTTTATATTGCTAAAAGTGAATAGACTTACGGATTAATTGACCAAATTGCATGCCTTTAGGATAAGCGATTAGGCTGGGCGTTGATTCAAATTCAAAGTTATATATTATGTATTTTATTCATGTCATCAACAATTTTCACAATTTTGCCTTCCCATTTCATATATATTAAAAACTACCTGTGCCCCGCGGTTTCACCCGCGTAGATTTTAATTTCATGGATGCCCGCGGATCCCTAATGTTTTTTTAAAAATCTAAGTAGCCTGAGTTACTCCTTGTAACATTAGCTATCCGTCAGTGAAAGTCCCGTCAAAATCCGTCCAGTCGTTTCGGAGATTACCCGGAACAATCAGACAGACAGACAGACTGAGAAAAAATTTCAAAATTGGTTTTTCTGTGTCAGTACCTTGTATTCTTTCATATGCATTTAGTGAAAAACTTTTATTTTGCAGTTACAAACAGACACTTCAATTTTATTTATCTGTATGTATAGATAAATACAAGTGCTCATTAAGTCGAATATACTTTTTGCTGGTAGATACTGTGTCATAGAAGTACATTAGCGGGTAATCACCTAGGCTTCGCTATGATTCAGCATTTTTAACTTGTCTTAATGTTGGTCCATATCAATCGCTTCTTTTTTGACTTGGTTGGGTACTTTTTTTAGATCGAGTGATTTCACCTTGGGCCTATCAGGCTTATTTTTTGCCTTGGTACTACTACAAAATGGTACTACGATTGTCCCTTTTCCTGTTGCGTTCTACAAAATTGGTTTGAGGTCAAGTTCGAGCAGAAATGGGAAGTACGATGACCTCAGCTCGTTATATCAATTGAAGTGAATTATCCTCATGGCATGGTACATAAAATCTCTTTGATCTGTCTCTGTGTTTGATAGAAAATGACCACAGAACACGGAAAGACGTTACTTATTATGACCGTTGGACGACTTCCAAATTTTGTCTAATTTTTAAAGCATTGCTTTTTATGAGAGATTATCGATATCCATTGATGTATCAGTTACGTAATTTACCTTCTCTGAAGTTTTTTTTCACAGCAACAACAAGGGCGTCATCTATACTCTATACATACAGATATATAAATAAATAAAATTGAAGTGTCTGTTTATAATTCCAAAATTACAGTTTTTCACTAAATGAATATGAAAGTATACACGGTACTGACACGAAAAAACCAAGTTTTAAAATGTCTGTCTGCCTGTTTGTTCCGGGTAATCTCTGAAACGGCCGTTTTTAACGGGACTTTCACTGGCAGGTAGCTGATGTTTCAAGGAGTAACTTAGACTACTTTTATTTATTAAAAAATAGCTGTGCCCCTCGGTTTCACCCGCGTCGTTTAGTTTCATCCTTATTGACGCGGAACCCTAATATTTTTGATATTAGTAAGTAGAAAATTAAAGTTAATGGAACTTAGTTCGCTACTTATTATGTGGCATGATGTTTTAGCATTCAAAAGGTAACTTCAAGTTTGCATTGATAAACTAAAGATTAAGATTCAAAAATTTAAATTCATTTTATAAGGAACATTATACTAAATAAAGACAAATCGAAATATATCATTATATTTAACCAAATTAACATTGAATTGGTGATATTAGTACCTATTTATTATTCAATTAAGTATATAAAATAACAAAATAATTTTGTAGGTGACAGAGGTCGCACAAAACCTCTGTCTGATTCTAGAAAAAATATAATATATATAATAAAAACCTTATGTATACGAGTATAATGGGTGTTACTAGTTTGTAGGTACCTAAACTAAAAACATGACAAATGAGCGCATCCAAATTACGAAGTGAAAGTGGTCCAGGCAGAAATATAACACTAGATAAATAAATAGTCGCAACTGATTACGCTGTAGTTATGATAACAAAATTACTTAAGTAACGTACCAAATTAAGTTACTATAAGTAACGTACCAAAACTGACCAAGCGGTACCCTTTTTTATAATCATAGAAAAAAATTTTGTTTTTAAATACAAAGAACGTGTAGGCAAAGTTGTTACAACATCCACTTTTCACTGAAGATGATAAAGTGGTAGTGTTGAATTTCTCTTTGAGAACTGTGCAGGTTTAGAAATCATTAGTAGTATCCAAACCGATGATATGATAAAATGCGTCGCTTGCGTAACAGTAGACTACTCAAACCAATCTGCTACCACGGCTCACTACATAAATAGTTGCTTCTTGCTTGTGCCCGGTTTTCTATGGCAGCTAAAATTGGTAGGTTTTCGTAATTAGAACCCATTAGTAGAATCCATATAACAACTTCTGATGTTCGCCACATGTCACTGACATGATTAGGGTAAAGTCATTAACACTGTAAGTTTAGTTAACGCAGAGATGTATTATTAGCTGCGTCTAGGGCACGCGAACAGCGTTGTTTGTTACAGCAAAATAGTTTTGAGAAATTATGATAATGAATTATGGAAAAACTCGATAACACTTTACCCGACCAGGGGCCTTACTATGAGCTCTTATTGCCATGATAGTTTCACTCATTTATGAGACAGATGTACGTGACTGCATTATCATTGCAATAAGAGCTCATAGTTGGGGCCCAGGTGATCGGACCCAGGACCTCATGTTCCGATACTGCGTTGCTACGCTAATGGAGGCAATTTTACCTTTATTTATTTCAATAACAGCAACAGTGTGGAGATGCCACAACCTAGAAGTGGACGGACATCATTATCTTGCAACTATCATGTCGTTTCTTATCTGATTCTATGATAAATGGATCAACTAAGGTGGCCCTTTGGTTTGAGAAGGTTTCGGCTTCACAAATCTTTTTTCATAGACTGTACGTTAGTATCTTTTCGAATATGTCTAATGATTTATTTTCAATTTACTTTGTTTGGCTATACCAAGCTAGCTAAAAAATAAAGCTATGAGGCTTCGCAGCCTATAATAACTTATATTACAAAACCTTCCCAAATAGTGTGTATGCCTGGTCTATATCTGCTTAAGAATGGGTAGGCAGTGTCAATGTTGCACTGAAGTTGCAAGGTCGTTACGGTTGTAGACTATAGCTAATATCTGAAATAAATTAGTGCGAGAGCAGTGAAAAAAAGGCAGCTGACATTAATAATTTTATTTGACAACAGTCCGTAAATAAAATAAATAAATAAATACAAATTAGTTTTCAACAACGATTGATAGACAGGCGGACAGACATAAAGATGCTATATAACTTTTTTCTTCTGATATACAGAACCCTTTAATCAATATACATCAAGTAAATACCGAATTAAGTACTTAACGAAGTTGGTACGTTATTCCGTGCCGGAATTGTTTTTTTATTTTACCTGATGAGTATGTTTAGAGGTTAATCGTATTCATTGAGTATTGTTGATTGAGTGTCGTCACCTTTCTTTTTTGTAATAATTCAAGGCATTCCGTTGTAGACAAAGAACAATTTCCGACGTATAAGTACTTGGCATGTGAAATAGCGTAATATATAATTAGTGTTAAGATTATAAATCTGTGTATATAAATATTTAATTGCATAAATACCTACATGTTTTTGCTTACATCACGTTGTCCAATCGCTATTTACATACAGTCGAATAATGGCAACGCTAACTTTGTGGTGATGAACGAGTATAAATCAAGTAGGTACCAAAATTTTTTCAAGTTATGTATATTAACATTCCTGTCTACCCAGAAACGTCTCTCTATGTTCTGTTATAAAATAATTAAAACTTTAGGTATAATATTTAAGTTGATATATGGTAATTAGTCATATATATATATATATATATATATATATAAATTTATCCCAATTTCCCTTGGTCACGCCATCACGCGTGACTGTTTTGACTGATTTTATCGAGACTTATACTTGCAGATAGCTGATATGTCAAGAAATGACTGAGGAAAATTTTATTTAGAAACTAGCTGTGCACCGCGGTTACACCTGCTTAGAGTTAATTTGATGCGTGTCCCGCGGAACCCTTATGTTTTTTTAAAATAAAAGTAGACTAAGTTACTCCTTGAAACATTAATAGCTATCTATTATTACCCGAAATAAACAGACAGACCGAGAATTTTTTTAACTATTGTCTTTTTCATGTCAGTATCGTATATACTTTTATATGCATTTAGTGAAAAGCTGTTATTTTGTAATTACAAACAGACACTTCAATTTATTTATCTGTATATATCGATATAGATAATTTTAGGGTTCCGGGAAATAAAGCATGAAACTAAATCTACGCGGGTGAAACCGCGAGGCACAGCTAATTACCAATGGAATTATATAATGGAGGGACGTCAAGTCTTTCCGGATAGATTGTCTTCAAGAATGCATGAACTTAGTCAGCTAAGAACGCGCCTCGTCATTGACCCTCGTCACGCTACGATACCTTAGTAATTGAGAGACTCGAGATTTAAAAAAAATTTAGAAAAAAAGATTATCTTTTTTACGAAGTGGCAAATGCTCACATCACCTAAATAGTAAAAAAGTTACTTTAGATGATATCCGTTCGCTCTGGAATGGGAGGTTACAAAGTTACCAAATGCCAGCAGCTGAATATAAATAATCGCGTCACGTGAGATATATTTTAGGAATTGAAAGTAAATTATTGCTAACCAAATATTTTTTTATACTACGGCAACAATCAAGCGTCCAGTCCACTTGATAGTAGGTTGCTTTTCCAGCCTATTACTGTGTTATTAAGAGAATCACTGTGAAACATACGAAAGGGGTCCAATAGAGCCAGCACAGTGTTACTGCTATTATTCCCTGCCTTTCTAACTATATTTCTACTAATATAGGTCCAGTACATAAAACTAGGACATGAATGAAAGTAGAATTGCTCTCCTCAAAGCTCCCCCCACATCCATTATGGTCTCCATAAGCGCTTTGACATACACCATTTTAAAATGACTTCGAATGCGAGCATTTAATTAAAAGTAAGGGATTGAAAGCGAAATAAGGAGTAATTAGGTTGTCGTGGAACGTTATCAGTCTACACTTGGACTGCGTCGTTGGTCTAGTAGTTAGTATTTCCCTGTCGGTCGCAAGGTCCCGGTTTTAAACCCCGATTCGGATCAAAAATAAATGTTGCGTGTTTTCTGTCCAGAACATCACAAATAAATGCCCGGAGTTTGGAAGTAGGCGGTGTTTACCCCCGTGCCTTGGAAATCACGTTAAGCCGTTGGTCTCTCTCCGTTCATGTCAGACCGCCACCAAATTGGACTATGAGAGTGAGGGAATAATGAGTGCACCTGTGCTTGCGTACAGTAGTACCCCCGGCACGGATGCTTAATTCCCGTTGAGTTTAGCCGCCGTGACCGAAATCGAATAAAATGAAAAATGAAAATTATTTATTCAGTTTAGACCCTGGTAAGGCACTTATGAATGTACCAGTTAAGAGATCATCACCCATAATGGGTTCAGTAAGACCACTTTTAATATAGGTATACATACAAACACACAAGGTTTACTTTTTTTGCCTATCATACTATTAAAATACTATTTAAAAAATATATATTTTAAGTATATTAGTTATGATATAAATACAAAAGACCGTCGGTCTATCAAAAAAAGTCTGTAGGACAAAAGTTTCAAAACTTTGCTATTGATGATAAACTGTGTTGATTGTGTTCCATGCATGCATCAAACATATGTTTGTAAAGAAATCGCAGCTAATGGGTTATCTAAACCTTCAAGGAATATTTCAATATTTCGGTAAAAGATAAATATTTCTGATTTAGCCGAAATAAAGACAAGCATTCCAATGGAAAACAAGGAAAAACGTGAATGAGTTCCATAAGTCAAATGGATATATCAGTCATTCCCGTGTCGGTTATTACATCCACGCACGGAATGACTTTTTCTGAGGTGTGCCGAATAAAATATGGGAGAACAATGTGGTCCTACTTAAATTCGTCTCATACGACACCGCCTCACATCTCATACGTGAAAAGAAATAACAATTTTTGAGAAGGAGGAATATATTATATCTTCAAAGGAATTATAATTACACGTACACAAATAAAAATGATAACGCCCTGAACCTTTAATCCGATGTAATCTGAGACGTGAACATTTTCTCACTCCCTCCAAGCAATTAAGAACTTTAATGACAAGACGTTGAAAGTTTCTATCTTTGAAGCTGAGATATAAGACTTTGTGGGTATAAAATACCTTGTGATGTTAAAGGTTAAAAAATATCTTTCAACAAAATAGCGATAAATTTTTATGTGTCGTAAAAATGATATTGATTTGACCAACATAAAATAAGGTGCTATAAAAGAGGTAGGTACAGCTGTTTTTATTATGTCATATTTTCACCCTTTGTACCGTTAGTTTTAGCTTTCAATAGTCACCGGTGGAATTAAATGAGCACCTGTCTGGAAACTTTACACAATTCTACATTAGGTAGTATTATTTGTAAACTTCAATAAAGTAGAGTTCGTAATTCAGGCTTTTTTTAATTGGAGATACTGCTGTGTTAAGTACCATTCGTAGATGTATAATGAGCTTCGACGTCGGTTTTAATGCGTATAAAATTGTTTTATTAGATTGAGTATCAATTAATCCTGACCTAATGTTAGGCGGCAGTTGTAAAGTACCTATTAATTTTCTCTCTCTTGAGGAATGTGAACATACTATGTGATAATACATATAACATAACATAAGGCACATTTTTTGACGCACACCGAATTATCAAAGGACATGGACCCGAGTGTGTTGACATACTATGACGTCTTTTTTTATCCGCATTTACTGTTTTTTTGATATTTATTATTGTTTGGTAGCACTAGTTTACAGTCATAACTAGCAAGACGAGTAAACACGTCGCGGTTGAGAAATAGATTACTAGCGGATGTCACAGGGTTATACCCGCGTAGTTCCCATTCCCATGGAGGTACGGGCTAAAACACGTTATTACAGTCAGCGGATAATATAGCTATTTATTGTACACGACCATATATCGTTCCTTATATTATCGTATATCGTTTCATAATTATTTTAAAAGAACCGGTCGATGTTTCGAGCAAAATGCATTATTAATGCGTACGGATGCGACTTGTAAAATGCGGGCTATCGTAAATTGTTTACGACTATTATCATTGCCCATTATCGCCCTGGCCTCGGTGCTGATGGGACTTGTAACCAGATTTTTGCGCAAAACGTCTGCCTTCTGACTGACCTTCTCAGCCCCTTACAGGGAGTATCATTAACTTGACCAAAATAAGTACTCAACTCAAGCTTGGGCATCTAAAACTTTTCGAATTTCTGACTGTTTAATTTCTAACTAAATGTCATTATTTTTATAAATATCGTAAATTCCTAGAGATTAATTTTTATATTACTTTATACTTAAACAATGAAATAAATATATGGCATCATTTAACCATGTTGTATATTGTATTATTTTTTTCGGATCACACATTATATTACATTTAAACATAAATATTTTCTTAAACTCTGTCATTAGTTTTGTGTGACAGATATTAATAATACTTTCCCACGACGGTTTCAACCCAGGTTCTTAGTTTAAACTGAAATAACGTTCAGCCGCGTATTGTGTAAGGTTTCTCAGCGTTGAACTCGACGTTGAGGGACGGATTCAATCATAGGAAATTGATACATACATACTCGATGAAGTTCAATTTCGTATATTTAAAACCGATACTCGTCGTCGAGTGCAACGCTGAGAAACCATACAAAAGAACTCGGCCTAGAGGGAATTGACGATACGGGCAAAATTCCTTGTTTTGTAAGTTTATGAGAGACAACAATAAAAAACTAAGACATAAAAAAATACCTTAAAAGGTCCCCGAACGGCATTGGATTACGCATATAGCCGCTATGAGCTACTAAAACGGGTTACATTTAAGGGCTACGTAAGTCATATGTGTTTAAATCTTTGAAGAGCCCAGGGGAAGATGGAGTCACCAATGATATGTTGAAAATTTTAATTGAGCCACTGACCCCGATACTAACTAATTTATTTAATAAAATCTTAACATATGAAATCATACCATCAGAATGGGAGACATCAATTATAACTCTGCTGTATAAAAAAGGAAATCCAAAAGATATTGGAAATTATAGACCTATTAGCTTACTGCAAACAATTTATAAAGTTTTCACCCAATTACTACTTAAGAGAATAATACCAGTATTAGAATACAATCAACCGAAAGAACAAGCTGGGTTTCGTCCAAAGTTCTCCACCATCGATCATATATTTACCGTGGCTCAAATCATCGAAAAATTTGAAGAATACAACAAACCACTCTACCTTGGCTTCGTCGACTACTCAAAAGCTTTCGATTCGATCGCACATTCTGCTTTATGGGAAAGCCTATACCATCAAGGAGTGCCACACAAGTATATATCTATACTTAAAGAAATTTATAAAAGGGGAACAGCAAAAGTTAAACTGGACAGAAAAGGTCGATTGTTTCACATACAGCGTGGAGCTCGACAGGGTGATCCCATCTCTCCGAACCTGTTTACAGCACTCCTGGAAAACATATTTCGTAAACTGGAATGGGAATCAACGGGAATCAATATAAACGGAGAAATACTGAACCATCTACGTTTTGCTGATGACATAGTTCTAATTTGTGACAATCATCAACACTTAGAATACATGCTACAAACTCTGGATAAAGAAAGTAGAAAATGTGGCTTAACAATGAATCTGGAGAAAACTTGCGTAATGACAAACAAAGAAAAGTTACCAGTTAACATAACGTCTAATGTTATAAACTATGTCGAAGAATATGTATATTTAGGTCAAAGAATTTCATTCAGAGAAAGAACATTAAGCGAGGTAGAACGTAGAATCAAACTCGCTTGGAAACGATACTGTCGTTAAAATATATCTTCAAATCCAAACTATCAATCGCACTAAAAAAGAAAGCATTCGAAACTGTCGTCTCTCCTACTCTACTGTACGGCTGTCAGAGTTGGGCAATAACGAAAGAAGTCATTCACAGGTTGCAAGCCTTCCAGCGAGCCGCTGAACGAAGTATGCTGGGGCTTAATCTGAGAGACAAAATTCGAAGCTCGAAAATTAGAGCGAGAACCCAACTGACAGATGTAGCAGAATCAGCATGCAGGCTAAAATGGCGCTGGGCAGGTCACGTGGCTCGTGTAAGCGACGGTCGCTGGAGCGAGCGCGTGCTGCACTGGTGGCCACGTGAGGACACCCGGTGCCGTGGCCGCCCCCGCCGCCGGTGGAGTGATTATAAAACATTTCATTAAAGCTGAGTAGTATTTATAAGTCTTAGTTGAGGCTACTACATAACAACGCAATCTTATAGTATTTTATAGAATATTATTGGCAGTTTTCAACAGGATTGGTTAGAGTGCTTTTCGTTTACAATCAATCATAAAATTTGACTAGCTTACCAGCACCGATTACATTTTTGTTGTTAGGCACGGTTACAAAAATAAATTCTACTATACATATATAAGCGGTTATAAAACCTATGCCATGGAAAAAATATAAGCAAGCAATACGGAATCTAAGAACAAAAAAAAACAAAAAAAATAGGAACAAAGATGACCCGAAATGACACACAGGAAATTCTACGAGATAATAAGCAGCTTAAGCGTAATGTATGTAAGGGGTATCACGTCGTAGCCAATTGCGTATACGTCTTTTATGTAAAAGACTTATACGTGATCAGCGACATTTTTATAAACTTTAAATCGATATTACTTTGATTGTAATGAATATCATATGCACATGTGTGCATATAGTTTCAGAACTCTCCTGATCCTAGAATTTCTAAGCCTTAGTCAACTCCTGAATACCACACAGATGGAAACGTAGAGCGATTATAATTCGCACGATGTCCCCGGCTTAGTATACCCACATCTAGCCATAAATTTTCTTTTACAAGCTTAGTTGCTAGTGATACCAGCACATACAAAAAGTATTTCCGACAGGACGCGCGTGTTTTCTTATTTATTGTAATTTCGTTCATAGAATTCGATAAACGGATATATTTCGATATTTTCAAATAACGCTAACAATCTCTGACAGTGTATTCCGGCTGAAACGACATTTCCATTTATCCAAAGCGACAGGATACGTAACACGATTTGTAATATACAGATGTGCCGGAAACAATGGTAGAGAAATGCTTAATTTAATTTAAATATTTATTCTCTTACCTACCTTTACAGACAATGTTTTTACTAACAACGTTCCGAGTTCAGTAACAAAATACAATAATGGAATAAATATAATAATAATATTTTAGCGTTTCAACATAGTATATATGGTAGAGCCAATTATTATTTAATGAAATAGTAATTGAGAAAGATTTGCCCGATGCAGCTTATTTTAAAACAGATAAATAAAATTGAAGTGTCTGTTTGTAATTCCAAAATAACAGTTTTTCACTAAATGCATATGGAAGTATACACGCTACTGATAATAAAAAACCAATTTAAAAACTTTTTCTCTGTCTGTCTGTTTGTTCCGGGTAATGTCCGAAACGGCTGGACCGATTTTACTGGCAGGTAGCTAATTTTACAAGGACTAACTTAGGCTACTTTAATTATCAAAAAAATATAAGGGGTTCCGCGACAATAGGGATGAAACTAAATCTACGCGGGTGCAACCGCAGGGCACAGCTAGTCTCCAATATGATTTTGATGAGTTTGATGTGGATAATTTGGATATGAAGAATGTCATATTTCATGCACTGAGTCTTCGCAGTATCATCATCAGCCGGAAGACGTCCACTGCTGAACATAGGCCTCCCCCTCCTCTTCGCAGTATAGTAGGAGTAAATGTCCAATAAAGCATCTGGGGCCCGACCATGAGCTCTTATTGCAATGTTAATTCAGTTGTGCGACAGTGACAGATGTATACACGTCACATACATCTGTCTCATAAATGAGTGAAACTATCATGGCAAAAAGAGCTCATGGTAAGGCCCCTGTTCCATAGCTATAGTAGGTACACGTCTCCTGACAGGGTACATAGCAAAAATAATATTTTACTTTACTAATTTACTTTATACCAATACTTATACTGTGACTTTTAAAACTGATGTGGAGTGGTATAACCTGTTGCATTCTTGATTCCTCGATGAACATGAATTAAAACAATATATATACAGATCAATAAAATTGAAGGTATGTTAGTAATTCCAAAATTATAGTTCTTCACTAAATGCATATGAAAGTATACACGGTATGGACATAGAAAAACATTTTTTTTTAAATTATCTCTGTTTGACTGTCTGTCCATCTGTCTGTCTGTCTGTGTGTTTGTTCCGGGTAATCTCCGGACCGATTTTAACGGGACTCACTAGCTAATGATTAAAAAAATAATTAGGGTTCCACGAGGTACCCATGAAATTAAGTGTACGCGTGGAACCGCGGGGCACAGCTAGTATTGTAATAAAATTATCAAGGATTGTAACATCATAGCTCCCTAATTTACAACTTCCATGCACCAGTGAGCTTACAGCCAGTGTAATAAACTAACAACAAACTTCGGCAGTTAACATAATGACGATATAATGATCGGAGGCCAAGTGGGTCAACAGACAACATTTCATTTTTAGTAGGCGAAGTAGTTACAACTGCTGTAAATACTATAAGAAAACTAATAAAACTATCAGCTCCAACAATATGATAAGGTCGCGCTATACTCACTAACACATTGGGGGACAATAGGACAATCGATCTCAAAAAGCAGTGAAGCATTCTTCCTTAAAATATTATCGGCGGATGTCACGCGGTTTCGCCCGCGTAGTTCCCATTCCCGTGGGTATAAAATATAGCCTATGTTACTCGCTTATGATGTAGCTATCCATTGCTGAAAGATCTGTCACGGATTTTCGGAGCCTATTGAATGCAAACAAACAAACAAACAAAAAATTAAAACTTTCCGCTTTATAATATTAAGTATAGATCATTTTCAATTTCGATCGATGCATCTACCGCTGGTCATTTTTACGGAGTTCATTAGCCTTCTTACCCAGGCCAACTGAATAAATAATTAATTTATGTTTCATAGGTACATACAAACATACGGTCTCAATTAATAGGCTAATAGATAAGTGGATCATCAGGTCTGGTTCGGATGATAAAGCAAAGAAATGTGCTTCACAGGATTGGAAAACTAGATTTATTTTTATCTTGCGTTGAGATATCTGCCGTTGTTATGTACTTACTTGATTCCAGATTTCATAGCAATATGAGAATATTTATAAAAGACTTATATTGAAATATCTTTCGCTAAAATTGAATAAATTTGATTCCACATAATTTCCTGTACTTTCTTTGAGTGTCGCATTAGTTCAATGGTCTGCAAATAAGTGTGATTTGGGTGCTGTTCACGAGAAATAAAAATTCGAAAATATATTCAATAAATATAATATAATGCAAGAAAATAATTTTCTGCTTCCTACTAAACTTGAATTTGTATCTGCTTTATTCGTGGAACAAAACGAATTGATTAAAAATACATGCGAATTGGAATAAAAATATTATAAAACATGTAGGTATTATATTTTTTGAAAAATTATTTTTCATCCGACTTCATACAAATTACTTTCAATTTGTCAGAAGAACACAAAAAATAAACTAAAATAAACGTATTTGAGAAGAACCCGGCATGAAACTCAACAATTACTCTAAATATTAGTGTTCCACGGGCCACCCATGATATCTGCGCGGGAGAAACCGCAGGAGACAATTGGTATTATCTTAAAATCTAATATAATATAGCTGTGCCCCGCGGTTACACCCGCGTAAATTTAGTTTCATACAAACTTTCATCACCTATTTTATCCTCTTGGGCGGCCTACGTCATACATCTAACTGCATGCCAAATTTTTGCCCGTTCCGTCCAGTGGTTTGGTCTGTGCGTTGATAGATCACTATGTCAGTCAGTCAGTCAGTCAGTCACCTTTGAGTTATATATATTTAGACTTGGTAAAGTATTATGTAACATTATTTTGATTAGGTACTTAGTTCTTCGCAGTAGCAGCAATAGACACTTTGGAAACATAATCCAGACGGAAGCTGTGTTGACCTTTGATCACAGTATTTTATAACTGGTTTGAATGCTGTAGTTATTCTTTTTAATGTAACTCACACTTTTTGTCTTAATTTTGCCGCAAGAAATAAGGTAGCCTCAAAAAACAAGACACTAGGTACAAACCCCCTACAATTTATCTATACACACACACAGTACATCTATACAGATAAATAAAAGTGTAGTGTCTGTCTGTAATTCCAAAACAGCTTTTCACTAAATGCATATGAAAGTATATACGGTCCTGAAATAGAACAGTCTTTCTGTTTGTTCCGGGTAACGGTAACGGACCCATGCAATTAAATCTACACGGGAGAAACCGCAGGGCATAGCTTGTAGGTAATAAGTTATCGTGAACAGTTTTAAGTTTCAGGTCTCAGATTATAAGTAAGATGACAAAGTATGTTATATGATGCACTTTAATGAAGATTTATTAGTTTCCAAATTGATATTCAACGCGTTTACAGAATTGATGGAGGTCGGTTATGTTTCATATGCGAATTTAAAACCCACATCTTATGCTAGGTATCTGCTTTCCAAGTGAACCATCTTCAGATAGTATTACAAGACGAAACGACTAAGATTTGTCTGGCTTGAGACAGGTAAGTGACGATTGTCAAATAGTATCCAACCAGTTAATAAAATTGAACTGTCTGTAATTTCAAATTATCAGCTTTTCACTAAATGCGGAAACTATATACGGTACTCACATAAAAAACCAATTATTTTTCTCTGTCTGTCTGTTTGTCTGTTTGATTCAGTTTATCTCCGAAACGGCTGGACCGATTTCACTGGCAGCATTGCTAATGTTAGAAGGAGAAACATAGGCCACTTTTATTTTTTTTAAAAAGATGGGTTCCGTGGGCCACCTATGAAATTAAGACTACGCAGGTGAAACCGCGAGACACAGTTAGTATATCTATACAGTATATCTACACAGTTAGTATATCTCTATATAAATAAAATTGAAGTGTCTGTTTGTTGTTCCAAAATAACAGCTTTTCACTTAATACATATGATAGTAAACACGCTACTGACACTGAAAAACCAAGTTTTAAAATTTTTCTCTGTCTGTCTGTCTGTCTGTTTGTTCCGGGTAATCTCAGAAACGGCTGAACCGATTTAAGCGGGACTTTCACTAGCAGGTAGCTGATGTTTCAAGGAGTAACTTAGGCTACTTTTATTTATTAAAAACATTAAAGTCCCGCGACATGACGCATGAAACTAAATCTACGCGGGTGAAACCGCGGGGCACAGCTAGTACTATAATAAAAATAAATAATCGAATGCCCATACCAAAATATATCTATAATTCTGGGTTTGAATTTTAAAAAAATATGTCGAATAATTAAATTCTGAAAAAGCTTTTCGCACGAATTATATAAAAATACTTATTTACCAACCAATCACTGTCATTTCATGCTTGGCTTCTCGCTTTTGTATCGTGTTCATCATAATTTTTCCGACATCAACGTCCTGACTAAATGCTACTTATTTCTAATAATTTTAATTAATATTACAAATACATGAATCATGGGTTTATTTCATTAAAAATAAAAAGTGGGGCCTCACCACAGATATATAATTAAGAACAGAGAGAGAGCCACATTGTCTGCTCAACAGTTAATGTATGTCAGCGACGTCATTATGTAATTAAATTACCCACATATTTAGTACCTACCTTATAATATAATTTTATTATAATTAATGCTGCGTCGCATTTTTCTATGTATAAAAGAAAAAAATTCTTTCTTTCTAAAAAAGAATAAAAGTAGCCTAAGTTACACCTTGTTACGTATGCCTACAACTATACATACAACATGCGAATATATACAACTTTATGCCGTTAAAATCGGTCCAGCCGTTTCTAAGATTAGCTGGAACAAACAGACACACAGCCAGACAGAGAAAAAATCAAAATTTTTTTTATGTTAGTAGCGTAGATACTTTTATGCACTTTGTGAAAAGCTGCTAATTTGGAATTACAAAAAGATATTTCAATTTTATTGTATTGTGACTGTCGTTCTGACTATTCGTCCGTCGTTCATCTTTATGTTGTTGTGGTCGGAGCAATGTGTTTTCTGTCATATTTCTCTCATGTTCACTTGCTTTAGTCATGCTGTCATTTTATCGTTCAGTTTTTAGGAATACCAGGTGTTAGTTGGGTATAATAAAAATGTTATGTGTGCGTTAATAAATGTGTCGCCTGAAAACATTAACACCTGCCATATATTCAGAGTTCCCATATCTGTGACCTTATTCCATTAAGCAAAATGTTAATTGTCTAAAAGACCGTTTCAAATTCGCACATTCATAAACGCGTATACTTTATTGTATAATTAATGGTAGGTATGTATAACTACCAAGGACGCTGTTTTAGCACAGAATCAATTATCTTCAACTTCATATCATTACAGCAGAGTTAATTAATGATTACAGTTTTTCTTGTATCGGGTAATTTAAAATTTTATGACTACATACAGATACATAAATACATATTATGCTCTCGCCTGTATTCCTCGAAGGTGTAGGCGGCAGAGGTGCTGGAATTACAACTCCCCCTTTTTAACGAGTTAAGTACCAACGTGCCATATGTGCAGTCTATCGCCGTCTCAGGCACGTCTTTGAATTACTTCTCGGACATATGCAGGTTTTCCTTCAGCGTAACATACGTGGCATGAAATCACTGTACATAAGTTTAGAAAATCATTGGTACAGGTTCCGCTCGGATTTGACTTGCGTCGCTAGCGTAGCAAAATCTATAAATTATATTCTCAAAATTTCTGAAATGGGCTACACGTATGTTTTGGGGCAGAAGAGTAAGTTTCCCAAGGAAGTAGCCACAGATAGACAAAGGTTTTTGAATCTAATATCAATTAGTTAAACACTAAATATTGATTACGAAATGAAAAGACATTTTTTTATACTGTACTTGTATAGTTGTTTACTAAAATACTCGTATTATGGATTACAGAATATTTCTCAGTTCAATGTGCCTCTTGGGATAGGCATCTAACATCTTGTATTATTTTCTATCCCTAGCTGGTCCCCTCCAGTCTTATGTGGATCTTCTTGGAACAGAAAAACGTCATCTTTAAATGGTTCAGTTATCTTAAGTCTATGCGACCATCGTTGTTTACGAAATACGACGCTATTATTTTAATAAAAATCCTACACTCAACGAGATTATTCACCAAAAGTTTTGAACTCCGTCCAATTTAAAACAGGATGCTAGTCAGCATTCTTTGCAAAACTCGATGTTAAATTATTGGCACATGTTTTTTTGACTAAAATTATGGTAAAACCTTAATCCACTCAACACAATTAGAAAAACGCCCAAATCACCCGTCGGACTCGCGCACCGAGAATTCCGTACAAATATGTTTTGTGTTATTAGTGATCATCTCCCTGGCCTTATCCCATACATTGTTGGGGTCGGCACTTGATTCAACCCGATGTGGCTGATCACCTGATTTTTATACGAAGCGACTGCCATCTGACCTTCGCAACCCCATTTAGGAGGAAACTATGTGATCAGGGTTAAACCAGTTGTCAGATTATATTTATGCCTCCGACTGACCTGTAACGATTGCCAAAGATGTTAAATTGGCAACCGGGACCGACGGCTTAACGTGCTCTCCGAGGCACGGAGGGTACTCGGGTGGTCACCCATCCAACTACTGGCTAGGCGTATGGTTGCTTAACTTCGCTGATCGAATCATATGCGCAATAGCAACTGTGCCACGAGCTCCTCATCACTACTATAACTATCATCTTTATAGCAGTGATGTCTTAATAACTTCTTGGCTTTCACGTTTAGTTTTAGTATCGGAAAATGAAACATCACAACTAAGAAGTTCTTAATACGATAAACCGATGATGGCCCCCGTAGGCCCCCGGATCTATTCATAGTACCGTTAAAGTCAAAGACAACTATTACTTTGTGTATCATACACATGAAATTTACAATTTTCTTGTTCAGGCTTTCTGAGCCATTGAAATTGTAGTAGTCAGATAAGTACTTGATCTTGTACCTAATGAATTTTTTTAAGAAATGTAATTAAGTATCTTCATCATTATCAAGAGATATTCTAACTTTATTTTTTGTTTTCGTATTTACTATTTTTTACTCACCATTTCAACATCCAATAGGTATATTTTTTGCTTCTAATGGATTTAATAATGCTTAAAATTATATATGTAGTAGTTTATTTAATTTTGTGTGAACCTCAAATTATGATAAAGGTACATGCCTATAATTCATAAATCAGGCTTTAATACCAGTCAGACGTAGATATCTTGATTCAAATTAACTCAAAACGTGTATTACTGGGCAAGCGGGTTTTTTGTTATGACTATATGACTACTCTAGTGTTTAATACTAATTATGTCTCTACCTAACAAATAAATATGAAATTGCGTTTTTGTTAAGTTAAGGTAATTAACTTTGGTTATTACGAACCTGTTCTTATAAAAAAACAAAATGCATATCCTATCTATAAATCAAGTTAATAATTACGAAAATTAAGCATTAATATCTGTCGAAGTGCAAATCTTTAATTTATTCAATTTAAAACATAAAATGTTACATGTAGCATGACGACATGTGGGTATTTCGGCTGTATGTCGCAAATGAAACGGTCCGTGGGTCGTTTGAACGAATACGAAAGTCGACTACCCTTCCTATGTCCTAAACCTCCTCCGCGGAACCTGATGACGCTGATGACGTATATACGATATTGTATATGCAATGAATTTGTTAAATAAATTTAATATTTATTTCACGAATCTTGGAAGCGGCTTTTAATGGATGCTTTTGCTAGATAAGCAATATATTTGATAAGTAAAAAATCCTATGAGTTTTACTTTCATATATAACTTATAATTTCAGAAAACACTTGCTAGATTATTTGTTTTGTGATACTGTCAGCGTTTTTAGGTCACTGTATGAGTTACAGTATAGTATACAGTTAAGGTCAACGGTTGGTGCTACGTATCAATTTTAAAAATGCATTATTTATTAAAAACAAAAAAAAGTTGTTAATTGATTCATTTTTGGGGTAGTTTTGTTTTTAGAATTTTATTATGCAACAAAAATAAGCATTGTCTTATGTTTCGCATATGTACACTAATATTATAAAGAGGAAAGATTTGATTGTTTTTTTGTTTATTTGTTTGCATTGAATAGGGTCCGAAACTACTTGACCGATCTCGAAATTCTTTCAGCAATGGATAGCTACATCATCAGCGAGTAACAAAGGCTATATTTTATCCACGTACTCCCACGGGAACGGGAACTACGCAGGCGAAACCGCGTGACGTCCGCTATTCATTGAATAAACACAGAATCTTCAATAAGCTCTTGCAACTACACTTAAACACAAAAATAAGTAATAGGTAAAAAAGTTAAGGGATTTTTGTCCCACCCAGTGGCAAAAATATACGCCTAAAAAGTCTACATCCTATATACTAGTACAGTAACCTAAAAAGGCTGACGGTATGCGCATTGAAAATCTATTTTCAAAGCATAAAAGGCTGCGTGTGAATGAAGCCTTACGAGCAAGTATTGAAAGCCAATACAGGCCCTTTTATGTAACACCGACATAAAAGTAATATGTTGTGTCCTCTCTATACATAATGCATCTTCTTCAGGACTTAACGTTGAGTGAGATAACAATGGGGCACAGTGATTTATACACGGCATTCAACTTGCTCCCTAGATGATTTTTGACGGGAAAAAAATACGGATTTATTTTTCCACTTAGAAGGTGGCAAACAAGCGATCAGCCCAACCTAATGCTAAGTTAATGCAACTTACAACACCATGTTACATAACTATAAGATCGGAACTAACTATACGCTAGCTAACTATTGGAATTAGGTTTAATTATGCGTCTCATAGTAAATTGAATGTATAATCAATTAGCTGTGCCCCGCGGTTTCACCCGCGTAGATTTAGTTTCATGCTTCACGTCGCGGAACCCTCATATTTTTATAAATAAGAAACACTCTCCTTACTCCTTGAAACATCAGCTATCTGCCAGTGAAAGTCCCATTAAAATCGGTCCAGCCGTTTCAGAGATTACCCGGAACAAACAGAGACAGACAGACAGACAGACGGACAGACAGACAGAGAAAAAATTTAAATCTTTTTGTTTTTTAGAGTCAGTAGCGTGTATACTTTCATATGCATTTAGTGAAAAGCTGCTATTTTGGAATTACAAACAGACAATTCAATTTTATTTATCTGTATAGATGTATATGTCTTGTAACTCTAGACAATTTACATACATTATTGTATAAGGTGCCGAATTAATTTATAAGTATAAATAATAAATAATAGTACGACATTTACATCCTTATGATTATAATTGACTATCTTAACACCAACGATTTAAATGTTAATCTATCTAAGACTTAATTTGTAGAATTTAACATAAAAATACATTGAATTAATCTTTTTATTTTACGACAGACATAATAATGAAAATTATTTGGCTAACGTGACCTTTTTTGGAGATACGTACCCAACGAAAGTGCCCAAAATTGCCACTAAGTAGGTTAATAAGTAAGTAGAACAACATACACTATCAGTAGATTGGATAAGGAGCGTAGATATTTCGCCGATGGATGAATACAAATGTTATGTTTTAATTACAGAAAAGGTCCTTATTTACTGAACTACCCGTAATATCGGGCAAGATAACCTTAATCTTACATAGAGAACTCTCACCACGATCAGACTATTTCTAGGACGAGCCAAACGACTTAATTGTTATTTTTTATCGCATCACTGAGATGAGAATTATAGGACTAGGAGTAGGAATAGTTATAGTTAGTTAGGAAACCAGGAATAGTTCTCATAGCCGAATGTCTTTGGGAATCGCACATACCCAATCTTGTTAGGAACCGTAACGTACTTAGTTGTCTAAGTACAGTAAGTAGCGATCAAAGGTACAGTAGCAGTCTCACAAATAATATAACGTATGCACTGAATATATTATGTTATTACGTACCTAATACGACAGTACAAATGGCAATCGCTGAAGGCAATTTCACACATATCAACATTGGATAGAGTTGAAATAAGGATATAAGGAGACATAGTTTATAACCTACTTATATTAAATCACTTAATTCTCTTCGTTTACAAACCTGATGATCAAAATTATTTTCTTGCAAAGAAAAGATTTTTCTAACTATTATGACTTCAAGACAAAAATGCATCGAGCTGAATTACTTTGATTCATAATGAATTATCTGAATAGTGCATAATATCATGTATATGATACTTGCAATTTATTTTATTTTTATAATTATCTTTATCTCCATTTAAATCCCTAAACCTTTGCGTAATACTTAAAACTATTATTTATTCTGTGCTCTAGCCCCAGTTAAAACAAACATTTCCTGGAAATAGTTCTCATAACAAGCGAGTTATGAATAATGCTACAAAGGCTTGAATGAATACACACCTACATACACCAGATTCGTAAGCCTCGTTCACAATTTAACGATGCTCTTACATAAAGCTAGGAATATACAAATCTGTAGTAATACTTCCAAATAGCTTCTAACCATAAACTTATATTACTAGTATAACAATGGTGTATTATGTAGCGAGCATTTAAAATAACAGATGTCTATTGTATTGAAAAAGCAATGCACAAAGAAAATCAATCCGTAGTATTTCTAGCCGCAGCGATCGTTGAGCGCACCACTTATTCACTCGTATAATATAATGTGCGATAGGAATATCAATATCTATGAGAAATTCCAATTTCATTCCTTTTACGCTGCTCACTCAGCAAACTGTTGAACTTAAAATTGTGTTCAGTTATTAAAGTATTTACATGACATCGGACCTCCATACAGGACAATCCAAGCAACGCAATGCCATTAGGAATGCCTAATTAATTAAAACGTTTAGAAATAACAATTGCTTATTCATAAAAAATACAATAAATTTCCAGGGAGAATGAGAAAAAAATTGTTATAACTACAATGAATTTGTCATTTGCTCACACAATTGAATTTCTCATCATTTATCTTATCGTTGTGTGCCCTGAAAATGGGATCAATGGTACAAAATACTCCATACCGTTACATTGTGGAAAATCGGGAAAACATAGCAGTTTTCACATGAATTGTAAACTTAATATCGACAGGGGGAGAAGGTTAAGGTAGTTAAATTTTATGACGCAAGTGGCAATCTGCGTGAGGGCACAGCCGGTAATACGGAGGGTGTATATTCACACCTATGGCACAAAATACAATGGTAGCAGAAGGTCTGCTTCCTATATCGATCGATTATCGTCGCACACATGCAATGAATTATGTATAATTCGGGCAAGCCTTCGAAGTTACAATAATCAAAGGTGCTCGTAAGTATGCGCTCTTGATATGTGTTTTTACGTTTACCTTCAATATATTTTGGTAGCCGGTATTATGTATGTTTCTATTTCGTCCCTATGGCCTGGTGGAGCCAACGATCCCCAATTATCCGGACAGCTGTCGCTCCATGAGCTACGGATATTACTCTGTACGCGGCCACACTCGTCCGACTACGACTTTACACACCTTATCATAAAAGTCAATATTGAATGCAATCCCAACGTGACAAAGTGAATAATTGACAACAAAAGTAGGAAGTTCATAATTTTCACTGCCCTACGTCACTATGAATACAGATTCACAGAATGTTGGTAAAAAGTTTTGAGGGTTGAGTTGGGATTATGATATCATCTTGTAGGCAATAAATATTATTCACGGTTTTAATTTAATATATGACGTTCGCAATTAATGACTTTTAGGCCGTATCCATAAAAAATAATTACATTACAATCCGATTGAATAGGTTTAAAACTTTATCATTTATATCGAGATACACACGCGAAGAAGTTATCCAGTTTTTAGGGTAAATAACGAGTTCTTATGATACCAACAAACTTATGTCTTAGTGAACTTATAGATAACATTGTAATAAAAAAATCTCACCAGGATTCGAGCATTACACTTTTGAGAGGTAATAATAATAATATTGTTCCCAAATTCTAATACATTATTTTAGATTGATTAAATTCGGACTGTCCACTAATAGTACACACTATTCTTCACAATTTGTGATTTCATACGAGTATATTAGCATATCGTGGTATTCTGTACCCCTATCACGAGTTTGTCACCGTTCTTGTAATCTATACTCGCTAGCGTCACCTACAATATTTGTACGAAATATTGCTAGCGAGTATATATTAGGAAAACGGTGGCAAACTCATGATAGGGTACTGGTATTCTTTTGTTTTTACGGTAATCACGGAGAGCATTAAACCACGCTAACAAACGAACTACACTTATAATGTTAATTATGGATGCTAATACAATCATTTCAAATTGAGTTAATTTGGGTAAACACGTTTATTTTAGCATGTTTTGGACAAGCCTTAGGTATAAATTAACTAACTAGTAATACACTAACAAGAACTGAGAGAACTGTAATCAATGCAAAATAAGGAAAACAATAAAATACATGACTGAAACGAAGACATCACAATGGATTCTCTGTCTAATACCCACCATTAAATATTTACGACCGTCATAAACACATTCAATAGATGATTGGAGTTTGCTTTCAAGATTACGAATAGCGGATATGGTAATTGCAAAAAAAGATGAGTGAGTAACATTAATTAACATATCCATAATTTTAGATAATAACATAGCATTAGTATCATTCGGGACTACGATAAATAAGATTAGCGATGGCGAGGCTAATCTTCTTCAACGTGGTGAATATTCATAAGAGGCAAAGTCGGATATAACGAATATCGCCGATTTTCAAATATAACCAACACTGCAACCCGAAATAGCAAGTTATAGACAGTAGTAGGTCATATGTCTGTCTGACGGTAGGACGCCCTCCGACCAGCTGGACTAACGGACGGGAGTAAGTGATAAAGATCGCAAGGTGAGACGGTACGAGTAGGCGTATCTTCTGCAGAGAGAATAATAATAATAATGTGGGCAGTGTGCGGACATTATCACACAGCGCCATCTAGTCCCAAACTAAGCAAGGCTTGTATGTATGTACTAGAAAACGAATATTATGCTTATAAACTTTTTTTAAATACATATTCATAATTACATACCAAACACCCAAACACAAGGCAAACACAAATGCACATTACATAAAGTGTTTGCCCTGACTCGGAAATCGAACCCGCGACACCTAGCGTACCAACGGTACCGTCATGGGAATACATTAGATAAAAAGTGTACAACTCAAAATTAAGAATCTAATAAATTAATTACTTAATTAATTTACGCAAAAAATATGTTAAGAAGATATAGGAAAACAAGAACTATAATATTTATATTATATTATTATATATTTAATAATATACATATATTTAAAAATAAAAAATTGCAATGTGAATTATTTACATACCTCATATAAGCTCCGTGACTTCCACAGAGAACCAAACGATTAAACGAAATCTCTCATTAAATTATTATATTAGACAAATTACACGAGAAAATTCTGAGTGCAATTGCCAGCTTAGAATTTAAGTTCTAATCGGGTACAGTAGCTAAAGTTTAAAATCAAAATTGAATGCTAGTAGCTAGTAGAGAATACCTTAAAAGGATTTGCAATCGATGGCAATGCAGAAACATTAGCCCAATGGCAATGGTCTTGAAAACAATCGCTTTAAAGTACTTTAAGTGCATTGCTACTCCAACTCAATTAAATATTGCCACTTTCAGTGTCGTTAAAATGTATATCCAAGCTCCACTGAGGCTCTTAAAACAGGCTTTGCATCCTAAACTACAGCAGCCTTACCTTCAAATATGTTCGCTAAGGTTATTCGACTGAGTGACAGTGACAGATGTATGACGTCACTTACGTCTGTCTCTTACAGTGACTCAAACTAATGATACAATGAGAGCTGATGGTACTGACCCATTTCCCAACCCTGTCATTGGGGTGAGATTAAAATATTTCAGTTGATCCAACCGGCGTGTTATTTCCACACTTAGGTAGCAAATGAGTGGACAGAATTATAGTGGGCTTGGGTTAAATAATAGCCCCTTTATTGTACACTTAAATATAATTATATACGTATAGTACAAATAATAGCACACTACACACTTTAGAAACAACTTTGTATTAAAATTACTAATAAACTGACATCTAACAATAATATTTACAGTAATAAGTGAGCAAGTTATAGAAATTAAAAATACTCGCAAAATAATAAGTTGGCAGAATCGAATAGGATGGGAAATTTGTTCCTGGGACTGGTGACGTAAAACGAACCTGTATCGGGTACTCAAAAAACCCCAACATCGTATTCTATTGCAATAAAAAGCTAGATTCACACACCTGCGTCACCGACAAGAACGAGAATAAGACAAGGCTATCACACGCCTTACAAAGTCACTTTCAACTTTAATTGAGTTAAACATTTGCGGTTTGTCTTAAATATAGCTTTTAAGGGAATCCCAGTCAGTCTTGTTTTTTCTCAGTTTACGTTCAATGGACTAGAAGTGGAATAAACCTTAATGGATATTTTTATGCAGTCATTACGGTGCAGTTCGCTAGCGGTTGCAGAACTTGCAAACCGCAGACATAATAATAATAAAGATAAATAAAATTTAAGTGTCTGTTTGTAACTGCAAAATTACAGTTTTTCATATGAAAGTATATACGGTACTGACATAGAAAACCAATTTTTATAAATCTTCTCTGTCGGTCTGTCTGTTTGTTCCGAGTAATCTCCGAAACAGCTGGACGGATTTTAACGGGACTCACACTGACGGATAGCTAATGTTACAAGGAGTATCTTAGTAGGCTACTTAGATTTTTTTAAACATTAGGGATCCGCGTGCAATCATGAAATTAAAATCCTCGCGGGTGAAACCGCGGGTCACAGCTACTATTTTAATAATAATGTTAGCCTACAATCTGTTTTACTTATAATATAATGGAGATATAAAAAAAGTCAAGCAGCATAATCCGACCTGGATTAAGTTTAATGCCAATGCAAATTTTGAGAATTCCGCAACTAGTTGTGTAATAATAGATAAACTCTATGGAAGAATAAAATTCTTTTATTATTGGGAATCTTTTAAATGGGATATAATCAGTTACTTATTACATTGATTGGCCATTAATCGTCTCCTTCTTAATTTGATTTAAATAACTGTCAGCAATTAAATTTGACATAAATATTTTAGCCTTCTAAACCAAAATAAAAATTCCGGTTTAGTCGTTTGATGACAGAACACGTCGAATAAGATATTCGACTGGTGTTTTTGGTGTTGCTTATTTAATAGTTATGATATAACATCATAAACTAATTGTGGATCAAGAATCCACACGAAGGTTTCGTATATTATAATTCCTCGGCCTTGAGTACTAAGGATAGACGTCAATAAAGAAAATACCAATGGCAACTACGCGTGTCGAAACGACGTAAAATACAAAGCAGACACTGGAACGCTATGTAAAAAGCGTAGGACGAGATGAGCTTTATTGGTGAGGGAAAACCGCATTAATATAGAACCACTCAGTATACTCTAAACTGAAATACCATTTCTAAAATAAAATCTTAACATAGGTATCACTATTTTACTCACAAACATTCTGAATACCAGATATGGTACCCATAGTCTTGTACTGTTAGCTACTTCGCTTAGTTTGGGACTGGATGGCATTGTAATGTGGTACACAATAAATTTATTCTTATTCCAGTGATAAAAATGTTTGAATACGGTAAAGACTTTCCCTTCTCTGTGTTCCCAATTCTGTTATTTAACATTATTTATTTCTCAAAAGAATTTATATTTTACTTACTGAGAAAACAAATTCAATTCAAAAAATATTCAACAGTGGTAATTCCTGTTTTAGGCTATCTGTTTAATTCATGAGGTACAGCGCAAAAGCACACGCCCACCAAAGGGGTATTTAGGACTCCTTCTGGGAATAAGCAGCTAGCGGAGCCTAGCTTATATCTAGAAGAGACAGACGATCTTCTTCAGTATAGTCTCAGTTGGGCTGCGAATTTCGATAGATTTAATTATACGCTACCTCTTCTTATTTATATCATAATTAATATACAGCTATAACATATATTTACATCGAAATTCTTATAGCCAGTGAGAGACACCTGGTGTCAGAGAATATATTAGCAATGAATGTGAAGACTACAAATCAAGAAGACCGTAAAATTTTCGGCCGTGCTCTCTAGGGTCAATAAATAATATGGATTATTAAATCCTATTGATAAACACTTACTAGGGATATGATGATGGCAATTTTACTCGTACACAAGATGGTTTTTAAATTAAATAAAATATTTTACTTGTGTCGCATGTAAAATTAATAAAGACAACTTTAAATACCTTAAATTGCCCATGTATTTCTTAAACAAAAGAAGGGACACATGTAAAAAAAACCAGGGAGTTTATTTCGCAGTTTCTTCTCCTGGCAGGCTTACATTTGGAAACGGTGGTAAATTATCCTAAGTTAGCGTAAGAGAAATAACTTTCAATAAGTGTTCCAAGTGTCGCTTAGGTTGAATAAAACTTTTAGATTATGATTTAGATTTTTGATTTTTATTTTGAAACCAAACGCTTAAAAATCTGTGTCAACTAACAGCAGGTTTCCATCGCGTAACTTAGCGTCAGGTTATGTTAAGCCTATTCCGCTATATATGATACTTATCTGATTCATATAGATAATATTACAGATCTGAGAGACATTTACTTTTGGGTCTCCATGGAATGACAACTAATAAAGATGTAACTTTTACCAGCGATTTTACCGTGTTTAATATTTTGAGTACCTTCTGACTGTCCTATGGAAAATTTCAATCAAATCAGTTCAACCGTGAAAACGTAACAGCCACACTGATAGACAGACACTTTCCCATTATAATAATAATATAACATATAGATAAAATCGCTGCCCCAACATAAATGTCACCAAGTTGTGTACTCGAACGAGAGATCATGTAATGCCATACATCTCAAAGGAATATGGAACAATAAACAAATGTTAAATTATGAACCGAACCGACAGAATATTGGATACTAAATTAATTCGTACACCTTTATTTATAAAAATGGCTCACTGCCAAACATATTTGCTCGACTGAATGTTTAGGTAGGTAGTATCTAGACACCTACAAATTGATTATAGACAGACATTAACCACTTCTAAACGTTATATTAGAAGAAATCGTGAGGTTATCGTGAGGGTATAGTTTTTTATATTGAAATTATAACCAAGCGATTATAATAAAACAAAGTCATTAAGACTAATCTATACTAATATTATAAAGCGTTTAGAAATTATAAAGAGTTTGTTTGTTTGTTTGTTTGAACGCTCTAATCTCAGGAATAACTGGTCCGATTTCAAAAATTCAGTGTTGGATAGTCCATTTATCAAATATCAAATCAAGCATTATCCTATCAAGGGTATTCATGTAGAAGTTAAATACTGTTTGTTTTATTCCAATAGGACATTGCGTTTAGAAATTATCACGAGTAAATTATTACGCAAAGAATTGGTACCTAATAATGAGTTATTTGCCAAAGAGTAATCTCTTAAACGGCTAGACCGATTTTAACGGGACTTTCACTGGCAGATAGCTAATGTTACAGGGAGTACCATGGGCTTTTTATTTATAAAGAAAATGTAGGGTTCCGCGGTAATCAAATTAAATCTACGCGGGTGAAACCGCAGGGCACAGCTAGTATGAGTTATAAGGACGTCGATTACAGCTGAAATGGCGATTTTACGCTACGTCATGGTATCAAAATATCAAGTCAGTTGTTTTGTCATCCTCAAATAACAGATAAGTGCATATACTTATGAATTTTACAAACGTTAATTTTAACGTACAAAAAATATGTATTAAAGTGGTTTTACAATAAAATCAAGTGTCAAAGTACTAATTATTTTTGTAGTTGTCAATATTATTTACTGGAAAAGATATTTAATAAGTAACAACGTCGATACCTGGAAGGTTAGAAAATATGCTGTTAAAATATATAAATAAATGTTTTACATTTCTTTACAACTAACTCCAGTGAAATATGTAATAATATTGTGACAGACAATAGATAAACTATAACAACTGCGGATAGTTTTACAACTGTACAAAAATAAATACAATACAACAAAAATAAAAATTAAAGAAAAAAGAAAAAAAATAAAAATTTTAAAACTTTTAAACAATTTTAAAATATCAGCTTTGAAATATGACAAAAATATTTTTTACTATATTTAATTTACGTTAGTACACTATTACAACTCCAGTGAAATTATTTATGACTAATCAACTAACAAGCACAGACCGCGGTTCTTTACCTCTAATTGTTCATTATACACCGACAATGTCTGCATACATCGCTTCGCTGCTTCATTAACTACTGAATATAATAAGAAAGACAAACAGATTAAAAAACCGATACGCGCAAATTTATATTCTATGAAAACTCGCATATCGATAAGGAGTTTGAAGTCGTAAATGTAATAATGTGACTACAATTTGATGACATAGCGCCGGGTCGTAGACATACCGAAAATAACTAAAATTACCTTATTTACCGAGGATTGGGAACGTATGGGGATGATGGGAATAAATGACTCGTTCGTACCAAATGTCAGAGAAAAGTGGTCCTTAGGTCTCTTTATTACGTACATATATTCAGAACAGACCGAGTGTGCTCATTAAATATTAAATGCTAAGTCTGGTAAAAGTTATTATCCCGCGGAGACCTAGCTTTATATAAATTAGTGTAGCAGAGGTGGCACAGTTGCTATTGCGCATATCATTCGATCAGCGAAGGTAAGCAACCCTAACCCTAGCCAGTAATTGGATGGGTGACCGCTCTAGTTCTCTCCGTGCCTCGGAGAGCACGCTAAGCCGTCGCCCCCGGTAGCCAATTTAACATCTTTGGCAATCGTTACAGGTCAGTCGGAGACCTAAAATAATCTGACAACTGATTTAACCCAGATCACAGATTTTCCTCGTTAAAGGTATCGTTAAGGTATAAAAATCAGGTGATCAGCCGTATCGGGATGAATCAAATGCCGACCCCAACAATGTATAGGATAAAGCCGCCAACAATGTATAGCACCGAATTGTAAAAAAGTTTGTTCTTATTATAATTACAATTTGTATTGTAGTAATTGAGCTATAATACGCTTAATTTTATATGTAGACTATGTATGAAATTTCATGAGTGTCCCGCCGAACCCTATAAATGTAGCCTTTGTTACTCCTTGTACCATCAACTATCAGCCAGTGAACGTCCCATTAAAATCGGTCCAGTCGTTTTGGAGATTAGCCGCAACAGTAAAAATCTGTCAATTTCAAATTACAAGCAGACACTTCACTTTTATTTATCTGTATAGATAGATCTGTCTTAAAAAACAAGAACAATAAATGTTATTGTATGTACTTGATTATCAAATTAAACAAAAAATTTAAATATGCATAGACGGTTGTTTTAATAGCACACATATATATGCAATGTAAACGGAGCTTGAGTCACGATTTAATTTGTAATAACAGAGTAAAACAGGTTTATGTAATCGCTTCCCTTAAGTTACTTTAATGAAACATTAATACACCAAAATCTGCCACGTCACGTTCAACGCAAATTTTAAGGACTCAATATAAACACATAAAGTATTCCATATTAAACACCGCTTAGGTGCGCAATATGAAATGCCTCAAAAATATATTATAACAAATAAACTCACAATATCAATTGTATAAACATTTCAATTGAATAATAATTTAAATTTAATGCTTTTTTGTTGTCGCTTTGTACGTGTTGATCCAAAAATAATTGATTAATCAATTTATAATTACTTACGCACTTAGGTGATCGATTATTGTAATTATTCCCAGCATTTTCAGTGAACCTCACTTTGCATAGGCAGTTCTTTTGAAATACCTATTTTATTGTATTATAGATATTATATTGAACAATAAAATAGTTTTAGGATAGAATAAAAAATGTTCACATACTTTTATAAATACTATTTTTATCCACGTTCTGCGAAGTCCAACTTGAACAACTTGTGAAAAAAAAAAAGATAAACAGTCAAAAATTTTCACATGAAGCACTACACTGATTCTATTTTAAAATATTACTTAAATTACTTTCTTACTTGTTTTTTATTTATATAAACATACATCGCAACATGCGTAAAACATCCGACGTCGTTCAGAGTACAGACAACGAAGTGGGTACGCAGTTCGCCGGCGACTGGCGAGTAGCGGCAAGGCAACAACGGCAGTCGCGGTCGCTACGATTCCAAATTTAAGGTCAAAGTCAACACACAGTTCAATTTACATCCTATGGTGACCATACAGAAAAACTAAGAATAAAATTTATTAATGCTTACTGTAACTTGTCCAGCGAATAAATTACCCTATCCAAAATGTGACGTCCTATCCTGAACCGGTTTGATTATAGAATGAGTATTTGATTAATTATGTATTTTAGATTTTTCCTCTAGTATTTAACTGTCGAAAATTATGAAACTACGTATACGGGAACTTATTGATTGGACAAGGTAAATGGGAAAAAAATATTTCGTCATTTCTTATTTGATTTAATCACCTCGTTGCGTACCTAACCCACGTAAATTTAGTTTATACAAACTTTCATCCCCTATTTTATCTCCTTGGTGGTAGAATTAATCAGAATCACTTCTCACCGTCATAACATCTACGTCTGCATACTAAATTTCAGCCCGATCCGTCCAGTGGTTTGGGCTGTGCGTTTATAGATCACTATGTCAGTCAGACACCTTTGAGTTATATTTATTTAGATAGATTACCAAAGTAATGAATATCTTTCAAAAGATATCGTCATTATACATTTTATGGTAGACACGCGTGTGATTTCTAGCGTTGCCACTATCCATCAGGCGATTTTATTAGCCTATGTTTGTTTGCCACTTCAGTTGGTTACGAAAGCATACTTGATATCGCGAGCTACGCCGCGCCCCGTCTCGCTACGAAGACTAGTGAGACGAAAATATAGCCAAATTTCACAGCTTAAGGTGTTTGTTTTAGTTATAGCGTGTTCTTTACTTCATTTTTATTAGGTTAGCTTCCAAGAAACGGTTACGATGACGACTTTATGTACAGCGGCTAGGAGCTCTACCGGTAATTCAGAAGTCGCAAATTCGATCCCGCCGACGGCATAGTTACCGTGCAAACTTAGCATGTTTTTGTATATGCTTAAAATAGGTAAACAAATTTTCTCGATCAGATATTTTAACCGAAGGGTTCTCAAAAATGTTTTGATGTTTAAAGATACAACATAGTATCTTCAACAAAATACCTACTACAATGTGTCCAATGCAACATATTTAGCTTTCATAAAGGCTACCCAAATGGAATCGGAACGGCCAAAAAGACAAGTTAGGTCAGTTTGGTAATAAATCGGCGAGTGACGAATGGCAATGTCGATGTAACGTGGCTTTAATCTAAATGGTATTGTGCCTTCGTATACTAACTTAGAGGATATCACTAGGTAATGCATTTGTAGGTATAATTAAATTAAACTAGAAGAGTCTCTGAATGAGTGGCAGACGGTGGCACCCACTTTTCACTTTTTTTACTGAAGACCGTGCCAACGTGATAATTGCTAAGTCCATCGCCGTCTCAGTCACTATAATACGTCTTAAAAAAATTCACTGATTTATTCAGGTTTCCTCGTGACGTTTTCATCCACCGTAAAGCGTGTGATATGACATCATATCAACCCACTTGAGTTTATAAGAAAAAGTCATACCTGAGTTACGATTTGCGCACTTTACTTTTGACAAGGTGCTTTTATAAGGGCTGATCATCTGTAGCTGCACAATTGTATTATAGTTTTATTACTATAGTAATTTTATCACATGGTAAACCTGACGATAAAAGTACTTTATTTAAAGTGTAATCAATAAAAATTGTTTTAAAGTGAATGGTGCCACGCCACAGCACTAGACCATTTTTGTAGGTATCTATTATGATCAACATCAAATAATTAGGGACTGTAGCCATCATATAATAGGAATTCTTGTGATTTTTCAACACAATATTTAACATTTTTTTTATTATAAAACTAGCGGACGTCATGCGGTTTCATCCGCGTAGTTGCCGTTCCCAGGGGGTACGGGGATAGAATATGGGCCCACATTAATCAGTGATAATGTATCGTTCAAGGAAAGATTTTTAAAATCGATCCAGTAATTTTTGAGCCAATTTGTTACAAAACAAATCTTTCCTCTTTATAATATTCGTATATAGATTACATAGCGAGACCGCGGGCGACATTGTACATGTGAAAAGATAGAATTAAAATATTTTCTTTTTCAATGAGATGTATCAATTGAATAATTCCCTGAAATGGGTTTTATATTCACGCATTCCATTCACGTTACGTGTAATTTTATTGAGCTTTAAATAAATATTTAGACCGAAAAGTAACAAACAACTCATGACGCATAACGCATAACGCACAGTAATGTGGCTGTTGGACAACATATTTGGCCGAACTAATATGCCCAGGCGTAGGCACAGTATAAATATAAAGGTTTACAAGCAGTAAGGAATCTACACCTAATTTTTTTAAATAAGAACGTTTACTCGTTGAGGGTACCCCTCACGGGGTTGTTAATCTTAAACACTTAAAAATTAACTCTTTTATTTACTGTCAATATAATGTAGGTTAGTCGGTTTTGTAAGTTTTGAAGAATGCCGGTAAAACACGTAAATGTGTATGCGATCGGGCACCACATGACAGCCCTTATTGGCGCTGCTGCTATACTGGTTAATGTAGTTATCTTGTTGATGTGCGCATCTGTGTGAGTGTGTAATTTTGAACGATTTGTTCTGTTCCTAGATTCTTACTATATGTACTTATATTTTATACTGTGGCGTAGGCGTGACTAGAGGGCCTATTATCATCGTTATGGTACCACTTTCTTAGACTTTTTTTATCTTCTTTGTCTTCTTGGTATCACAAAATGGAAGGTCAAAGCTAAGAAGCTCTTAATACGGTCTGTATAAACCTATAATGGTGGGCAGTTGATACTTGTGATGCTCCTTGTCATTTGTATTCTGACTTCGGGAGTAGCCGCACTAATTTACTACACTAGGGTATGATGTAAGTTGACTTGTCAGGTTCATGTTTCAACGATAATTATATCAGGAATTGCTCGACGTACAACTTCTTGAAGGTCTTTTTAGCTACAAAGCATTATAACTTCTTACCTTTGACGTTTCATTTAATTATACCAAAAACACATAACGTCAAAGCTTAGAATATCTTAATACCCGCTGCTTAAAACGATCGTAGCCGGCCCCCAGTTGGCTATACCACTGGCCTCTTTCTACGCTTTTTTTGGGAATATACTTTTTTATTATCTTTTTCCCTGCATTCGATGGTAGCAAGAACATATAAACCTCATATATCAATACGTTATATATTGCACTTAAAGTAACAATAAGAAAGCTGAAGAATCTGGTGATGTGGTTCAGGATCGATAGCCGATAATACGTCCTACACTTTATCAAATAAACTCGGATATCGAAGCCTCTAACCCTGCCAATATCTGCTATTCCCAATAATGACCCCGGAGTTCCCGGACCGACAAGATTACCAAAGAGTCCGCGAATTTGGGTTTATCTTTGCACTTTAGGCTTGCCATTTCCTAAGAGCAAATATCCTATTTTGAAGTTTTGCCCAATTATTATTGCCTAAGCAAACTATCTATATCGACATTTTCCTCCAGCGAGAACGCAAATAAGGGCATTGTATGTAAAGGCTAAATCTACGAAATAAAAGTCAGTAAGATTTCTTCGAATGTCATGAATTTGCGGTACGAAAAAAACTTCGGTGGCAAATTGAGTAAAAATGATGTTTCAATTGTCAGGTTTATAAACAGTTTTGGATTTAGTTATTCATACACATAAACACAAGTTACGTAAGATTTGTTTTCGTCTGGTATAAAATTACGTACATTAAAAGCCTAGAACGCAATTACACACACATACGTTTAGATGTTACTCTAAAATCTCACCAGGCAAATAGTACAATGTATATACACACATTATACTCGACTGCAAGGCTAATTCAATTGAACATTGCAGTTTACTCCGGGCTTAATTCTGCTAGGGCTCAGCATCAGGAAAGAAGCTTCTAAGGCGCTTCTCGTCTCAAAGTAAACATATGGAGGAATTCTGTAGGCTAATTCTCGTAATGAAAACCGTTTCGAAATCGTAGCGACTTAGTCGCAGACAGCGTTTTCGTATTCTCATCTGTCAATCGGCGTCGATTCTAAAGTTGGGCCGAAGTGTCGTTGAAGCGTAAATTAAATTGTGCTTCAATGGTTTGAAATTATGTTTAAAATGACTTGGTAGGAAATAGGATGATGGAACTGACAACTTATCATTGAGTAATAGATTAGTTGCGTTCAAGTTTTAGCGTTTCGTAGTACGAGTCGTCCTATCGAAGCGCGATCGAAAAACACGTGATTACCAAGTCTCGATTGTAATCGAACGAGGTTGAAACTACAACGATATTTGAATTTAGCGTTTTTACGAGAATTACCCCCCTGAAGTCCGAGACCGGGTCTGTGCGTATACAATATTTTCTAATTATGTATCGTATTTTCCTGATAATTTTTCGGTGTTAATAAATTGGGGTCTGAACTGAATAAATTGTTTAAATTGTTCACATTTAGATCGTTATAAGATTTTGATAAGTAGTATTATAGAACCATTACATTACAATGTAATTTAAATGTTGGCTCTATATTTTCCCAAAAAAATTAATTACTTTATTTTTAAATATTTCTTGTAAACATTTTGCAATACCGGGTAAAAATAAATTATAAGGCAGTCTTATTACTGAGATCTTTTGCTCACATGCAATGCTTGCATAATTATGCACTTTTTTTGAAGTAACCAAGGAACACTGACCAAAACAATTATTTAGGGGCAGAACTCTACTACGACCTACATTGCAGGAGAAATTGTGGTTTGCCAAAAGAATTTAATATAGAATCCAGTATCGTACTCCATAATGAAGCAAAAAATTAAATCGATGAAAATTACTCGAAGGGAAGCAGGGATAATTGGTTTTCTTGCTGCGACACTGCACGTAGTTCATTAGTACCTACAAGTACCTGCCGTCACATTACGAGTTCATTTGATGTTAAAGGATTCTTTCATACTGAACTAAAAGCTTAAGAGGAAGAATAAAACACTTGAACCGTTAAAAATAAGGACTGTTTAAACCTTTGCTTAGCAACCTTTACGCATTAGTATGCCAGGCCATGTTTATATAACTGGGGGCTAACTACGATAGTTTTAAACAGTACTTCTAACGAAAATTGTATCAAAGAATTTGAACCCTGAATCTTAATATTTTACGCTTTTCCACTAAAGAAGCAATCCATAAGATAATATCATGTCGATACAACTACAAACATTCAACCGAATTCAAGGGAGTTACAATGCTCTTAATTTTTTAAGGCATCTTAACAGATACTAGAACATTAGAACTATATATTTAAATGAATTTATCTGTGGACTAATGTTGATATTAAGATTGACAAGCTATTAGTTATCGCTACTAAAACAAAAAACTGTCTTGAATTATAAAGCACTGCAGTAAGTTACCAACTCAGTTCAAGAATAAATAAAAAGGCCACATCAACCTAAATAGGTATCATAAAGTGCGTTGCCGACCCTTAGACAAATTGGAATGGACACATCTTGCTCGTACTTTTATTTCCCGATAATAAAAAAAGATAAGCCCAGCGTGATAGTAAGCTGAAGTTTATGCCTTTTATATTATGTCGCCATAATTAAATATCTACTTATTCTTAGTAACTATTATTTGAGGGTTTAATGAAGAACTCTATAATCTAAGTATATGATTTTTGTATGTGTTCCTTATCCAAGACGTTAATGATATTAGATAGTATTTATATTAACCGTTCGTTATATTTGATGCACTTAATTTTCATTCCTGTATGGCTTAAATTATCTGCGTAAATTATTATAAAACTGCTATATGTACATGTTTTATTTTTGTAAGATATTTACAATCATAAAACATTGCAGTAAAAGTGTAGGTTAAGTGTGTCTGAATCCAAGTAACTTCGGACACCGTAACTAAATCAAATATATACAACAGATTTTGAGTAAAACATCATCTTAATTACTTCTATAATTTATGTTTCTTCTATGTTTCATGCGTCATGTCGCGGAACCCGTTAAAATCAGTCCAGCCGTTTCAGAGATTACCCGGAACAAACAGACAGACAGACGGACAGATAAAAATTTCAATAATTGGTTTATTACTTTCATATGCATTTGATGAAAATTTTGGAATTACAAACAGACACTTCAATTTTATTTATCTGTATAGTTATAGATATAGATGTATAGATTATCCGTGATTGAGTATGAATGAATTTTTATTTGTGTTTTTGAGTCAGGTATACCAAAACACTTGATTGAGGGTAGGTATTATTTTGCTCGACACACCTTATTCATCTGATTCAGTTTTATGATGATATCGAAGCCCAAACATGGAAGCGTGATTACGAAGATATTTAATATTAGACGATTTATATTTGGACAACAATAGAAACTCGTACGTAATTAAACAGAACCGACAAACTTATGGGACTAGCCACGCTCTATTCAAGTTGCCACCAGGATTACGAACGGACCCACTAAAGTACTGTGTCCACTTCACATTTGACCATTATGGTATGCTTATATTCATTACTAGCTGTGCCCCGCAGTTTCACCCGCGTAGATTTAGTTTCATCTCTCCATCAAATCAATCTCAATCAATATTTTTAATAAATAAAAGTGGCCTAAGATACTCATTGAAACATCAGCTACCTGCCAGTGAAAGTCCCGTTAAAATCGGTCCAGCCGTTATAGAGATTAGCCGGAACAAACAGACAGACAGACAGGCAGACAGAGGGACAGACAGACAAGCAGACAGACGGTCAGACTGACAGACAGAAAAAAATTAAAACTTGTTTTTTAGTGTCCGTAGCGAGTATACTTTCATAATATGCATTTAGGGAAAAGCTGTTATTTTGGAATTACGAACAGACACTTCAATTTTATTTATCTGTATATGTATATAAACTGTATAGATTATTATTGTGCCTAGGGACACCGACAAAATATTTGGCACGTGATTCCAATCACATATGGATTTCATTATGAATACTCGAAAACTAGTGTACCTACTCTATGTAGAACATGCATAAAGTTTCTACATACTTGACTGGTCGGTTTAATTACACATTCTGTTACTGAATATTGAAATGTTCCTAATTCTTTTGTTTTAAGCATTAACGAATTAAGTTTTCACACCAAGTTTATATACCATAGCATATTGCCCTAAATATCATGTGAGAATTTAAGAATTGCACGTCATAGTAGGTACACGGCATAATGATAAAACAATAAAATTTCCGGCTGCTGAACAAAGGAAGGGTTCGGTATGAAATTACTCGTATGAGTTTGGAACATCGGTATATTAACATATTACCCCTGTTATATTTATACATCTATACATACATATACATACACATACATACATATACAGATAAATCAAATTTAAGTGTCTGTTTGTAATTTCAAAATAACAGCTTTTCACTAAATGCATATGAAAGTATACACGCTACTGACACTAAAAAGTAAGTTTTAAATTTTTTCTCTGTCTGTCTGTCTATTTGTTCCCGGTAATCTCTCAAACGGCTGGACCGATTTTAACGGGACTTTCACTGGCAGGTAGCTGATGATTCAAGGAGTAACTTAGGCTACTTTTATTTATTAAAAATATTAGGGTTCCGCGACAATAATCTACGCGGGTGAAACCGCGGGACACGGCTAGTTGTTAATATACTTAATTAAACAAGCAAATTGGTGTTAACAGTAAATACAGCGAGCACCAAGATGAATCAGATAATTTAAATAAGTAGTAGGTGATTCCATTTTATTCCATGCCTATATTTTTCTGATCTACATTAATATTATAAACAGGAAAGATTTAATTGTTTCTTTGTTTGTTTGTTTGTTTGCATTGAATAGGCTCCGAAACTACTTGACTGATCATGAAAATTCTTTCAGCAATGGATAGCTACATCATCAGCGAGTAACATAGGCTATATTTATATTTTATCTCCATACTCCCACAGAGGAACGGGAACTACTCGGGTGAAACTGCGTGACGCTAGTATTTATATATTATTGCCGATTACAAAACTAACGTAACTATTACCTATAGAACAGAAGCTTCAATTTAATTGATTAAGACACAAAAAATCGTAGTACCTACATATCATACTGTTTCTTCAATTTAAAACCAGTTCTAAACAAACATTTTATATATTTTTAATTTAAATGCAAATATTCTCCGCCTTTAATGGATACAAATGAGAACATTTCCGTGAACCTGCGGCTTTTAATTAAGTCAGCTGAACACATGACTCTCTTAATTAACTACAAATCTTCTGTCACAAATGCTCTAGGACATTTTTTAGGATAAGAACGGTAAATACTTCGCGTTTCACCATTCGAGGTGAAACCGACTAAGCCTTGGAGAGATTTTGTTGTTGACAGATACTGTAACAAAAGTATGTAATTGCTTAAATTATGAACACTAAAACTCTCGTAACAATTCAAATTGCGCTGAAATAAATATCTGCGATCTTAATTTAAATCGTATAATATTTTAGTTTTATTCTACACCCGCAACATAACCAGTTCTTCCGGAAATATTCGACACCTACTCAAAATCTTTGTTATTATGGTTAAGTGGGCTGGTAAAGAAAATGAAATTGCAGAAACGATGACTTAAAATCAAAGCCGCTTCACAATAGACGAGATTTTATATTTGAACGAACAAGCATAGGAACGACGGAAGAATTTATTTTTCTTACGTATGCTGTTTTATAAAGATAAACCTGGCCCAGGTTAGTAAAAATTGCAGATTCGGGACTTACGAGGTTCGTGTATAGTTCCCGAGCTCTTCACCTCATTCTGAATATCGTATCCGTCAGAATTACAGGAGAGAGAATGGAAGTGGCTAGGACATTTTACGACGGTGAAACCGCCAACCTTCAGCAAGTAAAGTACGCGCAGGATATAAAGTATCTCTACCCGACATACTCAGATTTGGTTTGAGAGTAACTTCGTTCAAATAAAACATTATCCTCGCTGTGGGTTGAACACGACGCGATATAAACGTGTAAATTGAATCCCTGCTCGATCTAACTGTAGGAAAGTAGGTATATTTGATACGAGAAAGCCAGCTGATGGCATATACGCTCTACGTTATGTTTCTACGTATAGCGAATATAGACCCCGGAATAGCTCCCACGACATAAGCCTAAGCATTTCCACAGATAACAGCCTATGTCTCCGCCTGCGAATGACCTCGCTCTCGAAGACCTAACTAAGTATTTCAGTGCCGCCTAAATAATAATATTTTGAGTAACTTTTAGAATTCGGAAAGTTAGGATTGTTTAACAATATTAGCGTGTTTTTTGCCGTTGGTATCTTTTATACGGTTAATTACATCTTGAGGATACATCATTATACACATATCTATGTCTGAAGAGGTGTTATTAGACGTAGATATGTATAGTACTGAAAACAGCGATGAACTCGCCGTTTGTTACGTACCTACCAGCGAATAATTACGTTCAAGGAACCTGCCTTCAAGTTCGGGAACTATTTGGGCGCTTAAAAATTATGAGTGAAGAAAAATTGTTTCTTCAGGCTTCTTTGACTTCATTGTAGAAAAAAAATACTAATGCGTTTTTATAAAAATCCTTTAGACTTTAGAAAAAAATCGGGTCACCAATTAAGCCACCGTGCGAGTCAATAAAACAAATAGTGCTATTTCTCATACATCGGGAAACGCTTTGTTTTACTGTCTCGTTTATTCAGGTTTGTTTATTGACATTTGCCCACCGTTCTTCTTTTTTTATTGCGTGTGAAAAGCCATTTGTATAAAAAATATCCGCGTTAGACTGTGATAATGGTATCAGTTGTTGAAATATTATTTTTTCATCATTGATTTATGCAATACGTTTAGGCGATTACTTTTTGATTGGTTACGTTGGACGTTGCCAAAACAATAAGGCAAAAACAATTGGTAGAAACCCCGAAGTCTCGACTATTATTCTAATATAGTAAATGTAAATGTTTTGGCGTTTGTCTATTTATTCATCGCGTACACAGCTTAATATGAAATTAGGAACCACCACCACCACCGAATTTATATGTCAGCTTAAAACCATAATACATGGCTTAATCCCACAAAGATGGGTTTAAAAACCTCATAAGCATGTAAAACCGGGGAACGCAGCTCTATTACATATCTACATTTTGAAGCAAGACTTATTTGTTCAAAATAACCAGCACAGTCCATAAACAAATTAATTAAAAACTCGAGGGTGAGTGGGAGAATCGGCAGTTCTCAAATTCGTAAATTAAAACAGATTCGACGGTCAGAACGAAACGTGTTATAAAATGGATAAGGTATTTTTTACTGTTCCTAGTAGATTAACAATTATTTTACAGTGATTTTATTTTTTCAATTGTATTAATAGGCATATGTAGCAATTAAAAAATCAAGTGTATTTTATAAGCAAATTCTTAAAAAAATACTAGCGGATGTCATGTTCCCGTGGAAGTACGGGGATAAAATATAGCCTATGTTACTCGCTGATGATGTAGCTATCCATTGCTGAAAGAATTTTGAAGATCGGTCTAGTAGTGTCGGAGCCTATTCAGCACAATCAATCTTTAACGGTGCAGGAAAACGTCGTGAGGAAACCTGCATGTCAGAGAAGAAATTCAATGACGTACGTATAGTGCCTGAGACGACGGTAGACTCACCATCAGTCATCACTTATGTAAAATGTGGGTGTTGTAATACCTATGCTCACCCCTTATTAAGAGGCTCTTAATAGATTGAAATTATTTATTTACTGATTAACTACTTTTGTTTTAAAAATTCGAATATACGGAAAAACTTGCAAGTCATTATTGAAGAAACAAAACAATATTCAATAAAAAGACGCTATTTATTTTAAGTTTTGAAACCACTTTCGTAATGTACTCCAGCAGTTAATAAAGAGGCTTTGTGCCCTTAGAGTACATTTCAGTTCATTAAACTTTGTTCCTTTATCGCCTACTTATCTGTACGAAAATGATAACAATTCCATGTCAGGATAAATTAAAATTACGAAAGTGAAGTTTATCGTTCAATCTGCTCGAAAGTGTTTGGTAAGTAATTAAATTTCGACGAAATACCTGAGGGTGACCGAAGCTGTTATAATACTGGTGATTCAGAGGACCACTTTACTTGGACGACGGTGTTAACGCCAGATGCCTGCCATTATTCCTTTTACCAAATTCATTTTCGTTCTAACTTTACGAATAATAATTGTAATTGGGTAATTAAAATAGAAATGAACAAGTTCCTTACGTATTTTTAATTTTCAAAGTGATCAAGAGACTATGGATATAATGAGGAGAGGAACTCGGGGCACATCTGCAAATAGATCGATCACGGAATTAAGAACGCCGGCGATTTGTTTCTAATTTTTAATTATCCACGCGTGGTGTCACTCTTGTCAGTAAGATAATAAAACCTGGCTCGTTGGTCCAGAGGTCTTGGGTACGATCCTCTGGTTGAGTAAAGTGTTATTGGGATTTTCCATTCGTCGGCTAACGGCAATAGACGCTTGCCTTATCATGTATGATATGAACATAACTGGCGAAATGTGAGTGTACCAAAAGTGCACTTCTACTTACCCCTTCGATGAGAACAGGCGTGAACATATTATGTACAATAAAACCTATGTCCAGGGCAAAAACTCGAGAGACTTTTTAGAGCCATATGGAACACTAGCTGTGGTTTCACCTGCGTAAATTTAGTTTCATACAAACTTTCATCCCCTATTTTATCCCCTTGGGGGTAGAACTAATCAAAATCTTAGCGGATGCCTACGTTATAACATCTACCTGCATGCCAAATTTCAGCCCGATCCGGCCAGTGGTTTGGGCTGTGCTTTGATAGATCACTATGTCAGTCAGTCAGTCACCTTTGAGTTATATATATTAAGATTCGAATATGGATGGAGCTGCTCCATTGGAGACGGCATAACTTAGGTAGATAATTGTCTAAAGCTAACAGTATATTTCCATCTAACACTCCCTATCGTTAAATGTGTTATGTTCCTCCGATGAGTAAAGTCGCTGTGCTAGCAAATTCTGAAAAGTTATCGCCCAGACCAAGTAACTAATTATTGGTTGAAACTCCCATGCCTTTGTTGCAAGTATTCATAGGTAACTGAAACCTGTTTGCCACTTTTGCAGTATAAAAACAGTAAAAAAGCATTTTATTTATTTATTCTCACGCCTATACAAATGAAGAGATAGAAAAATTTGGAATTCATAATTGGGTATCAATTCCCAAATATTCCCTGAGCGGGGAACAAGTCTATGACCGCTAGATTCAGGCCTAAAGCCGACCAGATACCGACCTAAATAATACAGACGAGACGTTAGTTTATAACATAAACTTGATTAAATTTTGAACAAACAAAGCTTCGGGCCGCGTTGGGTTGGTCATTGAACCTCAGGTAAATACCACTCATATGGGAAGAAACCTACATTTTGATCATAAATACGTTATGTGTGAAGAGAACAGGAGAACGCAAGAAACGCGTAAAAGATCATAATAACACGCAAAACTCACGAATAAAGGCAGGAAGTTGAGAAGGGGTGGGTACCTACAACCAAATTATACTTACTAACTAGCATTCCCTTATTGTTTCATATTCCATTTCTTTTTTTTTTACCCAATCCAATAATAATTCTGCTCTTCTCTAGGTCTGATTTAGAAACATAAGAGAGAAACAAAACCGTTTCCTTCAGTAAATGTTGAGCCCGCCGTCTATTTCTGTCAGGAAAAACATTTCTTACAAGAATCAGATATTCAATGCTTCCGAATTTAAAACTGAACATAATATGGAACAAGTTAAACAAAAGAAGACATATCCGCTATATGAAATACTGACTAAGGTATTTTTGGTCTTAGGTGAAATATAACAATAAAAATGCTTGGAAAAAAAATGGTTTCAATATTGAGTGAAGTAATATGTTTTGTGAAGTAGGTAACCCCTTAACGTATTTTTCCTTAAGTTTATAGCAATGTCTACATAAATGTGTCACTCACTTACAGTACTCACAGAGGAGCCCAGTTTACGTAATTCAAAATCCAATTAAATTAATTAATTGCCATGACTACCGATTTGTGATTTGTGGGCGTCCAAAAATTGGAACAGCTTTTACATTATCGAATATTCTTATTTTCAGCTTCAAAATGTTTACAACGGGAGTAGATGCCTTACAATTTCCTACAACATCCCGTTACTTTGCGTAAGCCTTTGAAGTCGGTAAACGTTTTATGACATCATCGAGCCAATCAATCGGTCGCTCGTCGGTCGGGAAACAATCAATTTTCAAATGGAATCTATACAGTCGGTAGGGAAAGGCCCATTGTTTCTCCAAAGACTGCTTCGTGTGAGTAAAAGTTTTATTGTGTTCATAATATCTGTATTCCCCAAAGGGGTAGGTAGAGATGTAGTTATTTTACACCCAGATTTCGCCAGTTTTGTTAAAAGTCCCATGTAGTAGAGGGCCTATTACCATTTACCGGACTCTAACCTTAACTTCGGGTTACTACTGGGAAATTAAAATGGAAAAACTCAATAACACTGCCCGACCCGGAGATTGAACCCAGGACCTCGTGTTCCGCAGTAGCGTTTGTGACCACTTGAGCAACGAAACAGTCAAGACGTAATTTTTTGTCATAATATTATATTGTGTTTATAATTAATATTATGCATTGTTTCAACTCATTTTTTCAACCTTTCCGTTTCCCTATGTACGATCCGCAGATATACGATTCTATCTTAAATGTGACACTAGCGACAGCACCGAGTCATGAGATCTAATTGTCCTGCCCATTGCCTTTCATGAGCTACGTAATGTTATGGAATACCCAGACAAGGTACCTCCACGGCATACTTATTTCACAATCAATACATCAAATATAAATAAACTTTCCATGAGTATTTTAGCTACATTAATAATTTGCTCCAGACGCGACAGCCAATTTAGCGAATTTTTTAGACGCTCATAAATTAAGGTTCAGGGAGTTAATTGAATAAGTAAATCATTTTCAATTGTCTCAATTGTCTGCTAACACTTTGACTTCCTTGTACGAAAAGACGCAGACTTTTTCGTTCTGCTGTTGTATGTAACTAATCCTTGGTCTCTCTCTTCTTAGCTTTCCTTCTATTACAGCTACAGTTACAGCTACTTAAGTGGAAATTGCTTTATCTCTTTCAGGTATCGTGAAGTAGGTAGGTATCTGCTTACGTTGTTGCCCGCCTTGCATCGTAAAGCACGTCTTGGACACACAAGCAATCAAGCTAACAAGGTGTTCTCGCTATAACATTCACGAGAATTGTGAAACACAACCCCACACCACACGTTTAGGCGTCATATTCATATCATGGCCAACGTTTGCCAAACTTGTACTACGCATTAAAATCTGAACTGGAAGAAGAATGATTTGGCCAATAAGGCCAACACCGCGACGCCTCTGCGTAATATTTCGTTTATGTTTGTATCAAGTTCGTACATTATATTAAAAGGAACATCACAGACAAAACGTGCAGAGCACATTCCTTAATTAAATTAACTGTAAACATAATTAAAACACAGACACATTATAAGTACGTATAATATAAGGAAACTTTCCTCGGAATATTAAACATTTTGTAATTATGTTAGTGAGCCATTTTCGTTTTCTTATTATAAAACAATATTTTCAAACAAGTCTTCCATCTTCATTAAATGAAAGTAATACATCAAATGTTGAAAAAGTTCGTACTTCTAATTCAATCAAATCTAAATCTGGGCATACACTTAGATAGCATTCTTAATTTTTGCTTTGCGTGTTATGTATTAAGACATAGCTTATCCGTAAACACAGTTTAACTGCAATTAGACATATTTTGACGAACTAAACATTATAATTTACCTATACTTACTATTTCCTTTTTGAGTGGATAACTACGCTTCCTTCTACAACCGGCCGCCTGCCCGCATGACACAGTTACCTACGTACGTATACTCGTAATACTATTCATCCTCTTTTATTATTTACTCACTTTGTTTTTTCTATAAAAATAGCCTAAATTACTCCATGTAACATCAGCTATCTGCCAGTGAAAGGCCCGTTCATGAGTCGAGCCGGTTCTTTTAAATTTTTTTTTTTATGTAACCCATAGTTTATTATTATGCATTTAGTGAAAAGCTGTTTATTTATTTGCATAGATATATTTAGCACTATGTGTGCACATATGCACACCAAGTTTTAACAGAAATCATCAATTGAAATTGAATTTCAAAAATCCTTTCTTAGTCTAGTAAGTATCAAATCCTTACACCCATCGGTTTAGACTGTGAGTTTTTCTATAGGTACTTTCAGTGGGTGAGGACTTTGATTCTACATTACATTGACATTAATATTTATTTCTGTATGTGATATTCAGCTGAAGATTGGAACTACGTTGGTATTACTTAATAAGGAAAAAATTAAACCATAATTTTGTCCACGTGTAGGTAAGTGTAATTTGGGTTTAATAAACAACGAATAGAGATATAACAACCCAGCCAGAAGTGTGAACGGATCGGCACGTAATGGACGTCCAAACTACTGTGTACAAACAAACGACAGAAGTTTTACTTTATTCCTACAGCTTTGCAGGCTATTAACACTGTAAATAACCGTCTGAAAATGTTATTTCATTAAATCAGTAGACAAACATAGACACCGCCAACTTACCTATTCTTTGCCAATTTGCTGACCACTTTTAATTCATCTATTCGGAGGTAGTATACGACTAGTACCTGTCTATTAGCCTTAGACAATAGCTATAGATTGATAACTACCTAATACCTAACCTAGGTAAAATTAATTCGATAAATGTCACATAATACTTCTTTCAATAAAAATTTAATTATTTTACATTTAAATTAAAACTAAACTTAAATTTAAACTACAATAAAAATAAAAATTATAAGTAAAAAACAGAATTAAAATTAGTGTCTGCGGGAATGGTGCCCAGTAAGCTGGCTGCGTTACCTCGCTGGATCGCTAAACTGATCCTCTGACCGAGGTAGGAACCAGCTCGGCGGTCACCGGAGACGTCAACCAGGCGTTTTGCAAGATCCTTAAAAAGGATTTTCGCATTTGGACCCCATGGTCCCAAAGTCTCAACCCCAAACGGCAGAAATATACAATTATGACTTATGTCTGCATATTTCCGCCGCTTGATGTTTTCTGCACACACTGCCGCGGCCCCAGCTTGCTGCGAAGTAGAATTTAAGTGGCAGCGAGCAAGTGTGTCCACGCAGGTCGCGTCCCACACAAGGGGCTTCCCGACACTCCAGGGAACTAACGTCATCCCATCAGGTCTTCTGCCATCGTCTCGTGCAATACCGTTCGGCTCTAGGATTGCCGGCACGTTGACGGTGACAAAGGCCCTGCGAATGACGTCATTCAAAGTGGAATGTCGGGATAAGCGACCCGCACTGCGGCGACAAGAGAGACCATGATGACCAAATTGGTCGACGTCTTCCCCGCAGACACAGCGATGGGGCTCATTAGTTTTGCATCCCAGTCGCAGGCTGGCAGCTAATGAGAATGAAACGTTGTCGAGCATAGTACCGATGTTGGCAGATGGTAGTGCCTGGAGCCAGTACCCCGACTCATGTTCAGAGACGGCAAGGAGACGGGCCTTTTCTGCGCTGGTTTCACTTGTTTGAATTAGGTTAAACTTGGCTATTTTGCAGAGCGGCTCGTCCCATTGCCTTTGGGATTTGGGATTTTGAGGAATGCTTTCACTCGGACAAGCTGCAGACCAAGCCTCCCTGGCATCGACACAGCAGTCAATCTGGACGTCCCCAAGAGAAGGTTGAATAATTTTATTAAAGAGCCCTGCTGTACTGTGGGTCGAAGACAGGAAAGCCGGGAGCGCAACGCTGGAAATGTTCCTAACGCCCAGACCTCCAAACCGTATCGGGAGAGATGCTTGGGTCCAAGATCGATCGGTCATTGGCTGATATGAAATATGATATTTACAAAAGGTAATACAACAAAAACCAATACTGAATAAGATAGGTTTCAATATAAATATCTTCAAGAGCAATAGTATTTTACAAGAACAATATATTTTTAAGTCAAGAGCAATAATAATGAATTCAATAACAACAATGAATAAATCCTAAGTTTATTCATAAATCTTTTTCTTCGATAGTTGTACTCAACCAATATCGCCAACTCGTCAATATCAATAATAGGGCTAACTTTAAATAATAATATTATATTTCGACAAAACAACAATAAGATTTACAAGACCAATATGAGATTCAATAGCAATAGTAAAGCAATGTCACATAATACCAGTATTATGCCTATTAAGGCCCTGAGTGTAACATGGAGTGAATGATCCTCAGCGAGAGAGCCGCTAGTGCCGTCAAACTGTATCTTCAGTCTTATAGCATAGCTGCTGTTAGAATGAGTAAGAATTTGTGATGATGAATGGATCAACAGGGTTGAAGGTATTTGAAGGAATACTTTAAAAAACCAATACTTATAGATGTTTTAGAAAGTATACTTTTTTTTTGCAAAAAAATTTATATTATTTTATTGATAAAGGTGCACATATAGCCATATACTGAATGCACACTATTATTCCCTTTGCCTGATTATTATTGTAAGATTTATAAAGATGGATGTCATTTTAAATCAATGTCATCTGTCATTGTCAAATGTATGACACTATTTACACCATAGATATAGAAAAAAATTCGCTATCTTTGACTTAGACCTTCACCTTGTCTATCATACTATTCTTTGCTCTTTGGTTTGTTTGAGTGAGCGAGGGACAGAACTGGATGATAGAGAAAAAAAATAAAAGTAAAACAAATAAACCCATGAATGATCCTGTAATTTATTTTATAAATTTAATGATTGAAGATGTATAAAGTGTGTATTTACTGTAAGCGATATGATTAATTACGAGGTAAAATTCTGGACCTGCGACGAATCGGTACAAATAAAAAGCAGTGACTTTAAAAGTTTTAAGTAAGTTGACCAAGTTTAGTCTTATATTTATTGGAAAAAATGTGGTGCAAATTTATATGAAGTGATTATTTGTAGATATGAGGTGAAAAAGAGGGTTGATGAAACAGCTTATGAGTCTGGAAAGCGGAGTTTTCATGAACGCCGCGGCGGGCACTGGCGGTGTCCAAGACCACGACAACTTCGTCAACTAGAGTCTAAGCTTCGGGAGCGAAGTATCGTGGCCTGCGAGTGGACCAGCGACTGCTTGGTCACCATAGTATTCTCATCGGGAGCCATTGCCTACCTCACCGTCAAACCAGACACTTTGGACGTAGCACAGATTCTCTTTGATAGATACTTTGTTGGAAAGCTGAGTGGACAAATAGTCACAAGTGGTAAAACAACTTTCATGTTTCGTACTTTTAAGTTTATAATATGTGATACATGCCATTTGACCATGCATTAATTTAGAAAATATTTTAGATAATATATTTATAAATTATAATCTTACCATGTTTCTGCCCACAATATTATTTATTGTTCACACTAGAATATTTTTTTTGGCAATAAACACTAGTATCTTCTTCCTCAAAGATTAGATGATTTTTCTGTAATAGAGATTTTGTCATTAAAACATTATACAGTAAATAATGCCACTAACAAATCTAGGACAATTTTTTACTTGAAATGTTTTGCATGTAATATGTTACAGTAGCATTGTGCAAAAACCATATATTGTTCAGCCACACATCTCGAACGGCAACATTTGTAACACTTGGCAAGTGCACACCAACAAACCAGCCTTGTCGCATCACTGACAGGGATCCACTTCTTCAGGTACGTCATGAGATTTTATATTGTAAAATCTGTTTGATAATTAAAAGCTGGAATATCCAAATGTCAAATAGTTGCATAGTCAGAAACTAACTGGTTTTCTGGAACTCTTGCAATTAAATAAGTACATACAAACATATCTGTATGCCCCAAAGTGGTGGGCAGAGGTGTTGTAATGATAACACTTTTCACCCAAGATGATTATGTGCCAATGTGACAGATGGTGAGGTCTATCGCTGTCTCAGACACTATACATACATCTTTGAATTACTTTTCAGACATATGCAGGTTTCCTCACAATGTTTTCCTTCACCGTGAAACACATGGTGTTAAATAACTGAACATATATAGAAAAACTCATTAAAGGCCCTGCTGAGAATCAAACTTGCATCACTTGCATAGCATAGCAGGTGACTGCTCAAACACCACAGCCACTTTACCTGTATTACAAGAAATGTTTATTGAGTTTTCATTTTTTATTATCTTTTTGTGTATTAGCATTAGTAACGCACAATAAGTGTGCATTTTTCAGTAACAAAATCTTTTTATTAGTTCATTGTGCAACTTTCAAATAAACAGTGAATTTATAAAATTTCAGAGCATAGAGCTAGGTGGCAGTTCACGGCGCGCTGAAAGGTGTGTGTCACATTGTGAAAACAACACAGAGGTGCGAGTACTAGTGTGGAGTGCCTCCACTGCCGAACCAGCTCCATGGAGCCCTGTTATTGAAGATCATGCAAACTTACATCTCTATCACATACAAGGGTGAGACTTACTGTGACAATATCTATACTAATATTATAAAGCTGAAGAGTTTGTTCGTTTGTTTGTTTTAACGCTCTAATCTCAGGAACTACTGGTCCGATTTCAAAAATTCTTTCAGTGTTGGATAGTTCATTCATCGAGGAAGGCTATAGGCTATATTTTATTCTCATAAAAATTAGGGGTCTGTAAGTAAAATGCGAATTTGTAACCCAAGGTGTAAAATCGAAAACCTATTTATGCGTGCGCTGCTTAAACTATTGACAATAGAACAAAATGATGTACTACGGAATTGTAGGTCTTATTAAGATCTACAAAAAAGTCCGCGAGAGCATATATCTAACTATGTCACAATAACCGCTTTTATGTTAATAAAAAATATTAAATCGTCTGAAGAAAGAAACTTCGTTAAATGTGTATCTTAATATTAATCCTTATGCAAATTAAGCAATATGCTATCTAGGGTATTCATGTAGAAGTAAAATACCGTTTGTTTTATTCCAATCGGACATTTCGTTGAGAAATTATCACGAGTATAAAAACGCAAAGAATTGGTACCTAATAATGAGTTATTTGCTAAAGAGTTTTATCAACACGTCTCTTTATTCCGGGTAATCTCTGCAACGGCTGGACAGATTTTAACGGGATTTGCACTGGCAGATAGCTAATATTACAAGGAGTAACAAACTTTTATTTAAAAAGAACATTTGGGGTTCCGCAGGAATTAAATCAACTCTGCGCGGGTGAAACCGCAGGGCACAGCTAGTCTTTACATATGTATAGACGATTTTAAATAATACTGGGTGTACTTATTTTTTTTTTAATTTAGATAAATACTACTTATTAATTAAGTTTTAACATTAAAATAGTACAGATGTCACGAGTCTGCTTCAGAGACACTCGTTTATTACATAAATTTACAAAAAGCCATATGTATTGCAGAAAACAAATTTCAATGTTGGCTTACCATCAACTAGAAAATGAGACACTGTCGGCAGAGCTCTCATATAATTGGGACAACTTAGTCCATATTGTAGAACAGACAACATGTCACAAGGTAAGCATTTATTTAAGATACTTTATAATGCCATTCAATTGATATCCTCTTCTAGGATTGTTTACCTTTATCTATACAGAATGATATTGAAGTGTCTGTTTATAAATCCAAATTAACAGCTTTTCACTAAATGCGGGTGAGACCACAGTATAGCTAGTTAATACAGAAAACAGCCATATTTTCCAAAATTTTCAACACATTGACATCAATATAAGTCATAATTTAAAAATAAAAGAGTTAATAACATGTCTCTCAACCCTAAAAAATGCTCTTTTATAAAATTTTCAAGGAACCTAATCGTTCGGCCCTCCTCATACAATATGTTTGGCGAATGTATACCTGAAATGGACTGCATAAAGGACTTGGGTGTCTTATTTGACAAAAAACTCACCCTTAAGCGACATATGGAGTCTATAATCCAAAAGGCCTCCAAAATGCTCGGTTTTATAATTAGAAATGGCAAAGTATTTCGCAAATTAAAAACTAAAAACCTCCTATATAACACTCAGGTACGCAGCAACCTAGAGTATTGCAGTGTTGTGTGGAGGCCGCACTTTGCCACACATAATCTTAGACTGGAAAGAGTACAAAAACGATACCTGTGGCATTTGGCACGATCGTCGGGACAGGATGTTAAGAATATTCCTTATACTGAAAGACTCCAGCAATTTCATATGCAATCACTCTCCAAGCGCAGAGACCTCATAGATCTTTTATTCTTATACAAGTTATTTAACAACAAAATTGACTGCCCTCAACTACTTCAAAAATTTAATATTAAAGTTCCCGCGAGACACCCACGAAGTAAGATTAAGCTGCTGCATCCACCATTTCGGAGGACAAAGCTGGGTGCTAACTCACCAATAGCACGATTAAGCAGATTGTTGAACGGCAACAGCGGCCTGGACATTGGCTTGCAGTCTTTGGCTGCTTTCCGGAAGTGTATTTTAGAGTCTGACACTATACTATAATTGTTTTGCGATGCTTAGGTACTTAGAAATAATCATTAAAATAGCCATAACCCAATATTTCCTCAATGTACATTTAACAAGTATGTTATTGTAAAGAATTATATACATGATGTGTTTACTTATAATTAGTTGTGCATTAAGATAATTATGAACAAAATGTATCACATAAACATGTAAAGATGTAACAACTGTTAGTAGACCTATTAAATAAATAAAAAAAAATAAAAAAATAATAATAATGGACTCAAGTTGGGATGAACACACTTAGCTATCTATCTAATGATTTGCAGAATGGTGTAACATTGAACTGGATACGCTATGAGGTCACCCAGTGTTCACGGCCTGTGAGATTAGTTCCGGCCCCAACCCGTGTCCAGTCTGCCCCAACCCGGGTCCAGTCATCGTCAGCCCGAAGCCAGCCAGCCCCAACGTGGAGCCGAGCCCGACTGCCGGCCCCAGCCCGTGCCTTGCGACGATCGCCATGTGACCAGAAACTAGTACTATCGTGCATCGATGGTTCTCTACACGTATTACACCATTCCGCCGGTCTCACACACACTACTCGCGCTGGATTTGTGAGGACATCCTTATAACTAAATCCCCCTTATTACAAAATATAGTCTATGTTAGTTCTTGATTTAAAAGTAGCTCCAGCTCTTTCTGTGATACAGATTTAAAAAGGGATGGACATAGTTTTAATCAGAGTTTAGTCTAGTCTTTGTTTTAACCATGTTTTGTAATAAGGGGGGATAAGATTAAATTAAAGGCAGATTATTTTGATAGCTTTGATTTGACAGTTACTTGTTGGAACAAGATCTGGCAACACTAATCAAACATTTTGGTGGTAATTTGTCATAATGTCTTGCTAGGTTTAAAGGTACCCTATATAAATAATATAATAAATTTAATTAATTAATAAAAAGTATTTTGCAAGAATATATTTCAACAGAGAAAGTATTAAAGGCGTGTTAATGATTGTCAGATATCGACGGAGGTGCAATGGGCGGGTGATCTGATAGTGGCGGCGGAGGAGGGCGGCCGGCTGCAGTGCTTCGACCGCGCTCTCTCCTTGCTGCACCATCACACCAAGTGCCTCGACTTCACCGACTACTTCAGGTAATTATACAAAAACTCATCAAAGGAATTACACTATTCTTAGATTTAACTGATTTTCGAACAGGAATTGCTTGCATCAAAAGAATCGATTGTTTCATCACTAGGGCGAGTCGATGAATTTGACCGACTTCGATTGTTTCGATTATTGAGACATCTCGCAATCGCTCATCGCTTGAAATTAGTGCATCATTTTAGGCATGTCTTTCTGCAGCGTCATGCTTATGTCCGGATATAGAAATGGAAGGATAAGCTGAAGACTATTACTCGAAGGGATAGGCACATTTGTACCCACATTCCGCAATTTATGTTTTAGTACCACGTAACGGTGGGGCGAGCCCTTTGAGAACTATAGATTGAAAAACCCAATAACAATTTGCCAAACTCGGAGATCGAACTTATTTTATTACGTTTTCTATAATATTTGTTATAATAATATAATGTATAAGATTTATTATAGAATAAATACTTGTGTATGTACAGGGAGGCCCGCCACATGAAGCTGCTAGCATCTAGAGGCGGCAAGTGCGGGCCCACAATCCTGGCGTTCTTCACGGGGGGACCGTTGGCTTTACTGCATATAACGCATCCATCACTTATTACTGTAAGTGACACAATGGTATCTAAATTGAAGTCGCCATTTCCATACAAAATGATTTCGTCTGTTTGAACGCATCGTTCATAACTACGTTACGGATTTTGATACAGTTTTCACTAACATGTAGGAACTGAACTTAGAAGGGCTTATAGTTTTAAAAAATCCGTTATATTTATAGATAGTAGTTCACGTTTTGTTATCGACTGAAAATCAAAGCCCAAAGTGAAGCGGATCGGGTCGCTGGTATACTATCATTTGTACGTATGTAATTATAAGCTATATGTCGGTTGTAACTCATTGTAAGTCGACTTCCATCTGTTACATGTTGTAATAAGCCTAAACTCTTAAAAATGGTTTGGAAAAATACAAACTCGAACCCACGACCACTGCAAACCGTGCAGTTGCTCTGCCAACTGAGCTACTCACATGTAATGCGTCGAATTTCTCCTTCCCTTATTTTTGCGGTTTTAGGGGCTGCCTTGCACCATCAGTTCCAATCCAAACTCAACTGATACGTCTAATTTTACAAATCGGTAACTTTGTAGCAGCATTTCTCCACTCGCTACATAGATGGCGCTACTCGCTAACAAATGCGAAGTTTCAGTACAAATACACGAGAACTTAAATCGCGCCATAAGAGTTTCCAAGCGCATTTGCCGCGGTTCCCCAGGCATGACATCCGCCTGGCTGGAAGATCTTCCCTTTGCTGGGGATGAGCATGATCACTCGCTCTCCCCATAACTTCTAACATGTAATAAGTCCACTTCCATCTGCTTTGTGATGACTTTACATTGACGCAAGTCCACTTCCCCAGGCATGGACGCGCGGCGGACGGTCGCCGAGTGCGGTGTCGTTGTTGGGCGCGATGAACTGGCGCCGAGAGGGCAACCAATGTCTACGCGCGCTCACACACCTCATGTGCACCGCTATGAGAGGACAACCAGGTTAGTTATTGTTCAAAAGCTTCTCCCAACTGTGACTTCGGCTGGTTGATATATGCACCGATACTCATATTCACCGATATGCTCACTATAGGTATACTGTATACGCTGAAGGGTTAGGCAGAAGTGTACTTATAGTACACCCACATTCCACTAGTCCCATGTAATAGGATTCTTGCAACTACTAGGCCAAAAATGATGTTTAAGTACCTGCGTTAAGCTGCGAAAAGGAAAAAGAAAACACACTTGAATTTATGGGTAATATTAATATTTATTGTTAGGATCCTAGGACAATGATCTTTAAATATGTTTGGTGTTGTTGAATGTCTTAGGCGGTGGATGGAGGGAAGACGTGGCTCAAGCAGCCCTGGGAACATACTTGGGGAGGCACCCCGAGGCTCACACGAGCCAGTCCTCTAGCGACCCTCACGACCCTCACGCACCCTCCGTACACGACCTCGCACGAAAGTTCTTCCACCATCTACTCAGGTATGCTATATAAAGATTCATGTATATATAACCAGACGTTTAGACTGCGCGTTGATATAAGTTAGTCAGGACTGAATTTTTTTTGTATTCAAATACAACTCAGTTCTTACCCGACTCCGGCATAGCGAAAAGGAGGGTTATTATTTTGAAATTTTGTTTTTTTTATATTGAAAATTATTCGAAAACAAATGCATGAGGCATGAGTAAATAGCTGTATAAATTTGAAATTGAAATTCCTAACCAAAGAGGAGATATTTGAGGTCAAAGTGGCCAGTACACCAAAACGCCAATTTCATATGTAAGGACCTAATATGAAGCTACTGAACAGTAGGGGATACAGTTCACTAGCTATTACAACACATGTTTTTAACCAGGACTAGACACAACTCATATTAATAATATGTTCATTCATACAACTTCACTAACTCACTCCACACACACTCCTTTAGAAATAATTAAACCACTATGTTATTTTTATTACGCTCACTAGTTAACATAGTTTTTGTCCTTTTTACCATTATTTTGTGTACGTGTGTATGTGAAAATTTGTGAGCAAATAAAAATATTTTTATCTTTTTTTATCCGTTTAGAAATCTACAAAACAGAATGATGAAACTACTTTTGAACCAAGGATTATCTTAGGCGATTTTTTTTTAGGATATGGTTTCTCGCAGTTGGTAGGGCGGAGTTACCTCCACTGCTTAACCGAACTATAGGGCGATACCCCAGGGGCCTCCAGCCGAGCTTAAACTTAAATACTAAGCAACACAGCTAAGGGCGCCCCGGTGCGGGGCTCGGACCTCGGCTTAGGGCGTTGCTGGGGGATGAGCTAGGGAGCTGGATCTGAGTTGTATTATTTAGGGACGTGTTTAAGGCTAGTGGGTCGGCGCGCGCCGGCCCTAGCAGAGGACGGGGGGATCTTAGGCGATGTTTTATGAGGTGGTTTTATATGTATTGATAGACGCGGCCGCGTGGAGAAGGCATTGAGCCTGTGTGTGGAGCTGCGCGGCGCGGAGCTGTGTGCGGACGTGCGGTGGGCCGCCGCCCGCCGCGGGCTGCCCGCCCTCGCACACGAGGCCGCCGCACTCGCCGCGCTCTACGCTGCCAACCACCCAGGTACACACTAGGGGACTTAGGTACAGTGATTTTTTTTTATTGTTGAGGGGGAAACCTTCAAAAGATCCCGACCGCCCTGGGAGAGGCAGATCGGGGTATGTGGGATTTTTACCGCACTTAAACCCCCCCGGTGGCTATCCTCAGTGCTCTGGGGGGACTCCGGGTACTCTAATAGATCGCACCGGTGTGCAAGACCTCGCTGTGCAAGGCAGCGCGAGCCTCCTTCCCGGGCCCGCGGCTCGGTGGTCAAAGCTCCCACCCCGACCACCGCCAGCAGGCCTTCCGGCCCCCTTTTAGTCGCCTCTTACGACAGACAGGGGATACCATAGCCAAATTCTTAGACCCTGGCTATTGGATGGATACATTGTGACCTTACTACAACCAGTCCGATTATTACACTCTCACTTAACGTGCTCTCCAACGGAAGGAACTCCCGCTATTAGGGTTGCGAGCAACTGTAAAGATTATAAATTCTTAATTTCTTTTCAGAATCGGAGTGCTCCGACTCGTGTTCTCAATGCAGTTCGGGTTCGTACTCTGGATCGGAGGATGAAGCGAGCGTAGCGTTCGAGACGGTCAGAACACAACCTCCGCCTTTACCGCGCGTCTCGCTCCCCCACACCACTATACCCGTCCCACTCACACTACCGGAGCCTCCCTCTACCACCAGCATCCGACCAAACCTGCACCAATACTTAGAGAGAGACAGCACCATATGGAACACTAATGTCAGAGACGATACCTATATTACAAACAGGAACCCAACCCCTGACTATTCACAGAGTGTACGATGGCACAGCGTAGACGTTCTATCTAAAGCTAAACTCAGTCTTCCAGTTATAAGCGAAAGTCCATTGAAGAACCACACTAGTATAGACGTTCGGCAAGAGGAGCGGCTGAACACGCATTTCAAGCACATATTCCAAGAGTTGAGACAGGAGCCCGGTACGAACACGTTATATCGGTACCAAAATAACAACAATTACTTCCCGAGCTCGAGTGTGAAGGACAGGCAGCTCAAGACCGACAATGACCCCGTGGAGAGGCAAGCTCCTCGAACTGAGAAGAATAAAGTCAAGTTTTCAGATACTGTCACCATTGCTGTCATGTCGGTAAGTTTATGAAAGTTGTAAAGATAATGTACGTACTTCATCATTAATTTATTATACGAAGCAAGCATACAGCAACACTTAGTAGGAAGCGGCTACTGTAACAGTATACAAATAAAAATGCAAACCAGATCAGGAGAACTCATTCTCTTTTTTACTAATTATATAAATCTTCTTTCATAATATTGGTGCAATTTTTAGAGGAGGTATTTATCCCCAAGTGAGCAAACTAATCAAAACGAATGTGCTCAGGTCATCCTGTTGGTTCCCCAAAGAAATAAGCAGAGGTGTTACAGCAACCACTTTTGTTCACGGTTTTCTTAAAATTCACGGTAAACCTCGAAGCGCCTAAGTTTTTGTTTGTACAGACCGTTGGGATTTGAACTAGAAAAAGCTTAAATAGCCTTTTTTATTTAGTTAGTTTTAATATTTTGTTTTGGTGAATAAGTGGCGCTTTTATCCATTGTAAATTTTTTAAAAAAATTTTTTAAGGAGAGTGGACCGGAGGCAGGGTTGCCGCTCGCAGGGCTGTCAGTCGCCGGTAGTACGCTCGACTACGTGGAAGTGTGACGCACCATGCACTGCATGACCGAGCACGCATGTCGCACGTAATACACACACTGCACTCACATATTCACATATCACTGTACCTCTTATCATACTGAAAACATTCATTACCACGACAAAATTCAAAATTCTTTAACTTCTCATCACTACTGTGCTACTTTCAGACTTCCCCTTATAAACTCATTCCTTACTTTGAAAATCTTCTTTCACTATACATCTACACTTAATATTAATAAAGAGGAAAGATTTTATTGTTTTTTTGTTTGCATTGAATAGACTCCGAAACTATTTGACCAATCTTGAAAATTCTTTCAGCAATGGATAGCTACATCATCAGCAAGTAACATAAAGCTATATTTTATCCCCGTACTCCCATGGGAACGGGAATTACGCGGGTGAAACTACGTGATTTCGCTAGTACATAATAATTTCTAACTATCGTATTTAATGTAACTTATCACACACATGTACTCAACTGTCTTAAAAAATGTTTAAATCTTTACTTGCCGCTACTTCGACATTATTGTGTGGCCCAATGGAAAGAGCACGCTATTTATCATTTGTGAAAAAAATTTGTAAATGTGAATGTGTAATGCTTGTATTGAATGTGACTAAAATTTGCACGTAGTTTTGTGTTCTGTGTAGAATGATCCAGCACCCAGCATAGGTGTATATAACATGATAAGCATTTATTTATTTTATCATCCCCATTAAATAATTTAAAAGTAGAACATAACAAAGCAGTGCCCTTATTTATTTGTCACATACACCTTTTTTTTTTTTTTTTTTTATTTTTTTTTTATTGACGAGGGGGAAACCTTCAAAAGGTCCCCGACCGCCCTGGGAGAGGCAGATCGGGGTATGTGGGATTTTTACCGCACTAAAACCCCCCCGGTGGCCATCCTCAGTGTTCAGGGGGGACTCCGGGTACTCTGATAGATCGCACCGGTGTCCCCCCACACTTTGCCGGGGCACATCCCCGGGGCAGCTGAGTCGCCGCCCCTAGAGACCTCGCTGTGCAAGGCAGCGCGAGCCACATCGCGCTGCCACCTTCCCGGGCCCGCGGCTCAGTGGTCAAAGCTCCCACCCCGACCACCGCCAGCAGGCCCTCCGGCCCCCTTTTAGTCGCCTCTTACGACAGGCAGGGGATACCATAGCCAAATTCTTAGACCCTGGCTATTGGGTGTGTCACATACACCTATGCTAAGGCTGCAGAGAATGTAATTAAATGTTTAATTATTTCTTGCAGAGAACTCCACACAGAAACCATTGAAAATTAAAGTGGTTCACTTCGGCATGGTATGAAGAATAATGTTTGAAGAAGTATTAGAAAGAAAATCCATCCAATTAGCTTTAAAACATAGTTATTACAATATTTTCTTCGGAAAATACCAATAAGGTTGTGATTAACACAATACTATCATTGTAGAAAATCTTTAATGATGCATTTATATTTACATTTTACAATATTATACTCCAATGTAGACCTAACATGTATACACATTACTGTAAATAAAATATTTACGAATGTATACCTTGTTTACATTTGAGAAAATAAACAGAAATGATGATTAGCAAATCAATCATCCTCTTACACAAATTATATAAATATACTGACATAATAGTTACACTTGAATGTAAAATAAATCTTCAGACCTTCGCTGGGTGGGTTGTGGTGGATTCTACATCTCTTCACAGATTCCCAATTTTTTATTTACTTACTGACAATAATTTCTTACCATTATATGTAGATATATTTTATAAAGTGGTTAAAGTTTCAATGAGAGTTGATGTTTAAATAATGCTGCAAATTCACCTCCAGCAGCTTCATACTTGTAATATGACTTTTTAGGTCTGATGTTGGTGGTGCGTCCACACTTGGCTTGCCGACAGCGCTCGGCTCTCGCCGGTAGTCGCGCGTAACATTTGCGACAAATCTTTTTGTTTAAATTATGCATTAACGCCAAATATCTTAGGTATTGGTCTCTTATTGTTTTGCCTGGAAATTGTATTAGAAATATATTTTCTGAGATATTGTCTTAAATAAAGTAACCTTAAAAAAAAAAAATTTGTAATCAGTGGAAATCTGATTGTTAGTGCATTCAGATAGATATACATGTGAAGCAATATTAGTAACAGGGTAAATTACTTATCAGATACTTTAGAGTACTGGCATATTACAAAATGTTAGAAAGAAGCAGAAAGATTTTTTTATAATATTCTATTTTATTTTATATTTATGTATATGTATATATGTAAAAATTAATTACTATTCATTTGTTTCCCTAAAACTTGAGAATGGCTGGACCCATTTGGGTAATATTGATCTTGAAATATTCAGCGAAGGTTTAAATGGTGAGAAACAACGAAAAAGAAGAGTGGCGTGCACTCTGTACAAAAATCTTATTTAATAACTGTGAATAAAATAAAAAAAACAACGAAAAAGGTGTTACGATGTTCACCAGGTCAACTTGTAATAAATAAAATAAAGCAATCAAAGTAATAACACTAACATTTTGTTCGTTTACATATTTTAGTTGGTTAGGTTTGATTTGAACTTCAACAGAATTCAAGAAACTCTAGGCATTTATTAATAACTAAGAATAATTTCTTTGGTACCTACTGGAATATTTACAAAGTAATATTATGAATTTTTTTTTTCAATTAGTCTGTTATAACTTCAAAGATAATTGATGCCTAAAAAGTTTGGTGAGCTCATGATCTGTAAATTCCCTTCTATATTTTTTTTCTTTGGGCGGTTCTTAGAAGTGTGTCCACATTTTACTAGCCGACACTGGGTAGCTTTTGGAGGCAGACAAACATAGCACTTTCGACAGATTGTTTTATTGATAGTATGCATTAGCGCCAAATATCTTAAATAGCGGTCAAATACTATACCTGAAAGGGAGATAAATAAGAAATAGTGTGAAACTTTAATACATGTTCAGATTTTTGTGCATAGGACCTTTTGCTATTTCTAGGTTAGTACATTATTAAGTAAAAAAAATAGAAGGTTTCTCTATTTATAAAAGTTTCTAAATATGTTGTAAGTAAAATTCCATAATATTGCAATATAAGCATAGAATACATCGACAGCATAGAACTAATCGTATCGGACGCCCGATACACCCCATCTCGTATCTCCTCCCGACGCCGAGACACGTTCTCCTTAACCCTGACGACGATATCACATTGCTTCAGCAAGCAATGTCTCAAAAGCACACATCAAACCAACCATCGTTCCGTCCTCGCCGGCGAGGCTCGTCGAGAACTCTACGTCATCATCCCCCCCCCCCCCGTCCTCTGGGCCGGCGCGCGCAGAGCCACTATAGCCTTCAACACGTCCCTAAATAATAAAACTCAGATCCAGCTCCCTAGCTCATCCCCCAGCAAGGCCCTAAGCCCAGGTCCGAGCCCCGCACCGGGGCGCCCTTAGGCCCTTGCTAACGCTTAGGCTAGGCCCTTGGGTCTCGCCAAAAAAGCAAGACACCATAGAATCACTAGCTAGACCAACGGTGCCGTCGGACTACAACTACAAAGTTATTAAAGCTGTAAATGATATGCCTTACCTCCAGGCAAACCAGGCGGTTCCAAAAACAAGGTGGATTGTTTTTCAATTTTATATTGTGATACCATCTTCCCATCGTGTAACACTAAGCCGGAATATGTTAATCTCTGCAGAGCCACCGGTATGTCTTCACTATCTTCAATCTTAGCTTTCAAATCCTCAATAGTATCTGAGGGATCTACTTCTAGAGGTATGGTGCCCCCCGTCAGGGTTTTTATGAAAATCTGCATCATCACAAACCTGAGTGAGTACAGGACAGCAAGTTAAATTATAATGGTAAATCTTCTTCTTCTTCTTATTATTTTAATGGTGGCGACGAGCTTGGGTGCAGCTATTCCGCCAATGTCACGTGGTTGTTGAGGATAAACGACGGAGATTGTTCGGTGTAGAGCTGTAGCAAACCGTATGTATTCGTTACTAAGTAACGGGTACGCCATCTAGTACCGAGTAACGAAACGTTACTCACGAATACTTTTCGTTACTCGCATGTTTCGTATCATGGTTACATACGCTGTTTCAATGACCCATTGTTACGCTGCGTTGATGCGTGTATGGATATGTATGACAATTCAACTTTTTGTATTTGACTTTTTGTGAATGAAAAACAAAGTTTTCTTTAACAGAGTATGCAGTAAAAAAAAAAAGTATATATTTGTGAAAAATTGTTTTCATAAAATTTTGCCACTAAAATTTCATAAATTTTATGTAATAGTATGAAATAAATGAAAGTAACGAGTAACGATACGATAGTAACGAGTACTGAATGTATAGTAACGAATACATACGGGTACGTGATTTTTTCGTTACTTTTACACCTCTAGTTCGGTGGGATGAGGATTGAAAAATGCAACTAGGCTCAAGATCCCAAAGTAGAAGTAGTCCAAAACAACTGAATTTATCTATAAAAACAAGTGAGGTCGCAAAGTACAGACAAAAATTATACTACAGACGAACAATAATGTTACAACATTTAGGGCATGCCGTTAGTTGTATATGAATTAAAGCTTAATGTTGTTACTTTTAATAAAATGGGCTAAACATTTAATAAAGGGAGTATTTACAAGAGAGAGGAGACATTTCATATTTGTAGGACGGGGGATATTATCAGGGAGAACGTCATACAAGGAGAAATTTAATTTTGGGTAGCAGAAAAAAAGGTGGTCAATGTGGCACTCATCGAGGCCACATTCGCATAAAGAATGATCCCTTATCCTTATTTTAGCTAGATGGACTGGTGTACACGCATGACCCAAACGGAGGCGGCATATCACAGAGATGACAGGTTTAGTGAAATGCTTGAATTTAAAAAACCAGGGCTTTGAAGGTATTTCCGGATTGATTGAGCTGTAGTATCTACCTTTCTCAACTCCAGAAAGTTTCCAATCTATATACCAAGTTCTGCGTAGCCTGGATGATGATAGGAGGCAGAGGTCTTGGCTATAGTAGCAGTTGTGTTCCATGCAACCGGTCTGTATAGCAGTCTTTGCGAGGGAATCAGCCATCTCATTTCTGTGTATTCCACTATGACCCGGGATCCATGCAAGCATGACATCGAGGCCTTGTGTCGAACATTCAAACAGGGCTTTTCTGATTTTGAGAGTGATCGGAAAGTTGGATTTGGAGCGAAAGGGGTTAGAGCAGATGGCTTGGAGGCTGCTTAGCGAGTCTGAGAAAATTATGGTTTTATTTAGATTGTGGGATTGGACATAAAGTATAGATTCCAAGAGGGCAATTGATTCGCCAGTGAAGATAGAGGAGTGAGGGGGGCATTTGTAAGAGAGGATAATTCTAAATTTGGGGATCCATACTGCAGAGCCGATACTGTCAGCTTCAGAGAGCCTGGATGCGTCACAAAACATCGGCATCCAACCTGCCCAATGAGTAGCCAAATGATTATTAAAAATAGAGTTGGCCTCTATGGATCTTTTTTCAAGACCTCCAAAGCTAAGGAGAACAGGTGGATTAAAAGTCAACGCTTCGAAGGGGAGGGAATATACAGGCAGGATGGGAGTCTGATAGGTTTTACATCCCTGTTTTACATCATCATTTCCTTAATCTTCCCAGATTAAGGAAATGACGATAGATACGGAGAATGCATGGTATAGAACTTCCTGAACCTGAGACTTCAGAGAGGTCGAACAGTTTTGGCCACACGGGATGGGATGAAGATTGGGCTAGTTTGAGGAAGAATCTGTCGCATAAGTATTGTCTGTGCAGGTGGAGAGGAGGATCTACATATTCCACCTGCATAGCGTTGATAGGGGAGGATTTCATGGACCCCATTATAATCCTGAGGCACTTCGCCTGGATTTTGGACAGTTTTTCTAAACCTGCTTTGTTGCAATGATCCAGGAGAAAGGACCCGTAATCTAAGAGGCTGCGGACAAGGGCATTATACAGGAGTTTCTGGGTGTACCAGAATGGGACCTCAGGATGTTCACCGATTTTTCACATTTCTGGGCAATTGAGTAACAGTTGGGGATTCCGGACATCCTGGTGTCTAATATGACACCGAGGAATTTCACTTGGTTAGTTTGGGGCAGTTGCTCATTCCCTACAAAAATGTGAACCGGAGGTACACTTCTCTTTCTTGTGAATACCACCACGCTGCACTTCCTAGGTGATAAAGTCAGGCCATGTTCCTCAAGCCAATAATCCAGGTATTCTAGAGCTAAGTTTAAATTGTGTTCAGCCAAATGAGAAAATTTGGAGGCAATGTACAGAACTAGATCGTCAGCATACTGAAGGACATTGCAGTAACAGTTGACGGCCTGATCAAGATCGCAAGTATAGATGTTGTAGAGAAGGGGACTAAGAACTGAACCCTGAGGAAGGCCACGCCAGACAGACCGAGGGGGGAGGGTAATGTCCTGCCACTTGACGATGACTGAACGGCCAGAAAGGATGTTAAAAATGAATAGTACCAACTTCTCAGGAACACTCAGCTGCAATAGTTTATTTCTGAGAACTGGAAGAAGGACATTATCATACGCCGACGTAATGTCAAGAAAGGCTCCAATAAGGATTTCTTTCTTCTTGAAAGCTAAATTTATGTCAGTCGTCAGGATGCTAAGGCTGTCTAATGTACTCATGCCCTTTCTAAAGCCAAATTGGGATCTGGACAGTTTACCTCCTTGTTCCACAAACTATTGAAGCCTGCTCCTCAACATATGCTCAGCGACCTTCAGTAAAATAGACGAAAGGGCAATAGGTCGGTAGGAGTTGGAATCTAATGGGTCCTTACCGGGTTTTGGAATGGGGATTATGATTTGGGATTTCCAGGATTCTGGGACTATACCTTGTTCAAAAAATTGGTTTATCAAATTTAGGTAAAGATCTTTATATTTGATACCCGCCTTTTTTAGGAAAGAATAGGGGATACCATCTATCCAGGTGTTGAGTCTATCAAGCCATCTAAAGCCAGATTCAGCTCTTGAATTGAAAAAGGGCAATCTAGGTGGTTGAAACATGGGAGAGGAGACGGAGGCGTCGGGAATGATTCTAATGAAAGAACGAAAGGAGGGGCAATTTTGTTCGAGAAGTGCTCTAACCAGAGGGATGGGTTATTAGAAGATAGATTGGGGACATTGAAGGGACATCAATTTTTTTTTATTTGTTTCCAAACAATAGAAGGGGGGTTCTGGGAGATAAATTTTGGCAGAAATTAATCCACCCTTGCTTTTTCTTGAAAGACAGCAATCTACGGGAGCGAGCGGATACTTGTTGGAAGGAGAGGAAATTGGAGAGAGTCATGGACCTATTGTACAGAGCTTCCGCTTCATTGCGTTGACGAATAGTCTGGGTGCATTCTGAATCCCACCAAGGGGGGGATTTTAGTTTCTTAATGGGAATGTGGGCATCAGCAGACAAGGTGATGGAATCAACTAGTCTGCTGTAGGCTTCAAGAGGTTGCAAATTGCTGTCCAGAAGAATCTCATTGACCTTATCATCCAGAGTTTCGGCATATGACGACCAATTGGCCTTAGATAGTTGGTATTTAAGAAGAGGGGTGAAGGGAATAGAGATTGATGATTTCGAGGGTAGGGTAATAATTATTGGGAAATGATCACTTCCATAAAAATGAGGAAGGATTTCCCAATGTAATAGAGAGGAGAGAGAGGAAGAGCAAAGTGACAAATCTATGGCACTTTTAGGATTTTGGGAGGGAAGGACTCTATGGGTAGGGGAGCCATCGTTTAGGACACACAAATTAAAATCATCAAGAATATCAAGAAGGGGAGAGGAGAACCAGTCGCAATGGTTTGAGCCCCAGGCAGAATGGTGACAATAAAAATCACCCATTATGACAATAGGCTCTGGGAAAGAGGAGATGATATTGCGTAGATTTGATATTACAGAGGAGGATGGATGGGGAATGTATATGGAAAGGAAGGTGGTGTCTAAGGACTTCACAGCCACGACATTAATGTCTTGGCCATGAGGGGGAACAGGGAGTTGGGAAAAATGCAGGGAGCGTCTCACAAGTAAGGCACTCCCTGCATAACCATCATCTCTGTCATCCCGAAGGCAGGCATATCCTGATACCCGGAAATGGGAGTTAGGAATTAACCATGTCTCCGAGATGGCACAGATATCCGGTTTGAATTTTGATATAATGTAGAGGAGTTCGTGTTTTTTCCTGCGGATTGATTTACAGTTCCACTGAAGGAACCGAATCGGCGCCATCAGGGGAAATTATCGAGCAGACTTGAATGAGTTTTTGGGCAACGTTGGACGGTAGACATTCAGGGTGGCTGGTTACAATGTTAAGGAGAAGGTTTATAAGAATTTCCAGCAAATTCCCGGACATGGAAGGGGAAGGTGGACTTGGAGCTGATAGGGCACAACCATTAGGTTGTGAGGAGGGGGGGTCGGCTGTAATATTTGAGTGGGCTTGTTTATCAAAGGATTTTCCAAGAGGAGCTCGGGGACGGGGAGGGGTTAGTACGGTTTTACTGTAGGAGGTGGTGGTGGAAGCATGGGAGCATAGTGTTGGAGAACTGGGAATGGTAGGGGAGATTAGAATGGGAGCAGGAGAAGATCTAGCAATTCCTGCATAGGATTTGTAAGAGGCCGGATAATGCGAGGAAGCCTCTTCATACGAGATACTTTCCCTGGACATCAACAGCTTAATGTTCTTTTGCCTATCATGCTCAGGACAAGATCTGTCAGTGGCGAAATGATTCTGCGAGCAGAATATGCAGATTGAAGAAGATTGTTCAGCAGAGCAGGAGTCACCCGAATGGGCAGAAGAGCATTTAAAGCAGCGAGGTTTAGATCTGCACTGGGTTTTAATGTGTAGCAGCGTTTCTCCACTCGCTCATAGATGGCGCTACTCGCTAACAAATGCAAAGTTTAGATACAAATACACTAGAACCTAAATCGCGCCAGAAGAGTTTTCAAGCGCATTGCAGTATACAGGGTGTCGGTTAATTCCGGGCAGCTCTTAAAATGTGTGATAGGGTATAATTTTAGGAAGCAATTAAAATAATTACGACAAAAATATCTTCTTCCGTTTTCGAGTAATTGACGTTCAAACTTCGCCATTTCAATACCTTATTTTCGCATAAAAGTCAGCTGTAACGTAAAGTTATTCACCTGAAATCTAACTACGTTTTTATTTTTTTTCTCCCACGAATAGTTCCTGAAATAACCCCATGAAACCTGTTTTCGAAACTATTTATCTACTTCTTAAATTTTTTATGATTTTTGAGGTCATCGTTACAGTTCATACTCCTGTGAACTCTGATAACCTCTAACGGGTTCAATTGAATTAGGTAAAAGACAGACCGATGATTTACAAAGAAATGCCGCCACAAGAATCAAAGTTACTGCCGGCTTTTCGGTACGATATCAAAGACACCGCGCGGCATCATTAAAAAAGCGCGGTGTCTTTGAGTTCAGGCGGCACGTGCAAATAAAGAGACATCGCGGCGACTTTCGGCAGCGCGCGGCACGCTTTGTGTTTATTAGTGGTGGGATTATTTTAATCGATCACTCGATTAAAAGAAAAAGTACCTAATGCTTCCATTAGTAGTAAATACCAATTCATTGTTCGCATAGACTAAGTGAAAAACCTAACTTGCGTTATTGTAGTAATTGGATAGTAGAACTTTTGTAGGTAAATGTAATGTAGTTAGGTAGAGTATTTCTAATTCTCAATAAAATTTGTGATTTTATAGGATTCTGATATTAAATAAACTACTTACCTCAATTATCATCTGAGTACAGATTCAATCATTTACTCTTGTAGTAGAGCACTCACTTAAAGACAACACAATTTTAAACAAGAATACCCGAGATATCTTTTAATATCACGTACTATGTAAATTGTACCTACATAATAACGTAACTTTATTAAATCGGTTCTTTGATTTGTTTTTATTATCAGTATTCAGTAATTTAATTTATGTTTCGATAAGTCTATCGATAGTAGCGTCCCATCCCATCCCTATTTCGTACGTGCCCTCGCGCCGCGCCGCTATGATAGAACTGTATTAGGGTTGTCGAACATGGTCTATTTACTCTACTTGTTCCACGAACCCTGTTCGTAGGCATTAAATTAATTCACGCTCTTAATTTATTTTAATTTTATTCTTAACGTGAATACTTAAATAAAAAGAAAGAATGAATTTGAAAAATGTTTATTTTTACAAAACATCGTCTAAACCAAGACTACTATTCTACGGATCTTCTCAGAAAGCTAGTTTCCGAACCGGTGGTAAATTATTCGACATTCATAAGTGCCTTACCAGGGCCTAAACAGAATAAATCATTTCCATTTTCATTTCCACTAGACCAAACTCTGACTAAAACTATGTCCATCCCTTTTGATATGTGTATCACAAAAAGAGATAGCACTACTTTTAATTAAACCAAGGGGAAATGGGTAAAGTTTTGATACCGGGATTAGAACCGGCACGTCTACGCTTGATAAGCGATGTCTAATCCACATATTGTGTTACCAGTCGGAGTCAAAACTAAATCAAAATAATTCGTATGTTAAAAGTTGTATCTTGAAAAAAGTGTGTGACACCCCTATTTCATTCGCACTTTTATGATTTAGTACCTATTTATTTGTTTCAAAATCAGTCTAATTCGGATAATGGTCGCGGGCGTGTGCTTCTAAGCAAAGTTTTTTGTTTCCGTCGTGACCTTGTTACTTTCATTTTCTCGTTAGTTTGTTAGGTACTTAGTACCTACTTAATTAGTATTATCATGCCGAACTTTCAGTACTCAGATGTTCAGTATACCGGCATGGTTTTGGCCTATGCAATAGCAAGCTGCAAGGGGTAATACTGGTGAAGCGTTGCGATTTTATTTGGACTTTTACGGTCATCAAAGTGATGAGTGCGTGCCCTCTTCAGGTAGAGTGCTTATGAGAGTTGTGCAACGGCTGAGGGATAACGGAAGTCCAAGCTCAGGCTTGTTTGGATGTGCAAGGGCGCAATTTCGAACACTTGCCCATTTAGAAGTTGTTTGAACTAGCGGTAATAATGCTTTCAGTGATAACAATGTTTTGTATGTGAGTGAAGTGATATGGTCCAGACTAAGGTGTATCCTGTCATAAATAAGGTCAGTTAACTAAATGATTTGAAGTAGGTACCTACCTATACTTACGTAGATTATTACCGCGTACGTAATGTAGGTGAACGCGGCCGCGCGTTCATGCAACCTGGCTTAAGGCCGCGAGCTCTTCGACTATAGCTTATAACTACGTTATTGTTGGAGCTAGATATTTACGACTTCAACATAGTGCTATATTCATATAACCCTACAACTTCTATAAGACTACGGTTTCGAATTCTCCGACACCCTGTATATACAAGTTTCCAACTAGAACAGTTGGAGCCGCGGTTCCCCAGGCATGACACCCGCCTGGCTGGAAGATCTTCCCTTTGCTGGGGATGAGCATGATCACTCGCTCTCCCCACAAATGTGACCGAAGCCACAGCAATTCATACATTGGATTGTTGGAAGGGAATATATTTCGACAACAAGGGATGTGTTGAAGGAGAAGATGCGGTTGGAAAGAACTTGGCCAGAAATTGTAAGGACAACTGTTTGGGTGGGATGCCAGTTCGGAGTGCCATCGGTAATTGTCTTCCTGCTTAGTCTTCTGGCTTTGAGGATTTGGGCGGGAATATTTTCTGGGAAGCTTACTGAGTCCACAAATTCCTCCATGGACCATTCCACTGGGATTCCACGGACGATACCCATGTGACAGATGTTGTAGGTGGGGATAGTAGCTACAAATCTGTTATTTGAAAGAGTGGGATTTCTTTTAAAATCATTGGCACTAGATGCTGTTTCGAATTCCACGGAAATTTTATTACGACCTACCTTTTTGATTCCATCTCTGAGAATATGAGGAATTCTATTCTTATATAAAAACTGACCAAACTTAATTGGACGGATGGTGGTACCTGGAGCGGGAAACATGAACAATGTAAGGTCCTGGGCATGATCCTTGATACTTGCTGGTGATATCCATCATGTCAGGGTGCGTGTACATAGTCTGTATGGAAGCACTAGCTAACTCAGGATTAGTTATCGATTTTTTGGAGATGCTTACATAGTCCCCTTGGTTAGTAATATGTCGTTTGTTGGTGGGTTTGGTAAGGGTAGTTGTAGAAGGAGGAGAAACCTCAGCAGACACAGGCGGGGTTTGAGGAATCGATGTGTCCATCGGTGCCAACTGATCCTCATCCGGTGGATCCGGCGGGGGCGGCGTGGAGTTGTCCATTGTTACTGCCACCAGAGGCAGTAACAAGGACATGTTATTGGTAAGGAAAACAGAGGCTTACCGGATTAGTTAACTAACACCACTATAATAGATGAAATTCAGTAGAATTTTGAAGAATTGGCCTAAAATTTATGAAATAAAATGATAAATCTCACTAACACGTGTACCACACAACAGTTTCCCGCCGAACCATTCAGAGAAGACATAATGGTAAATAAAAGTATATTTATCTACAGACTCAAGTTTGTGTCAAATTGACATTTGCCAGTGTCAATGTCAATCTGTGAGAGATTGAGCACATTTAAATTACCTGTCAACTTACAGATCTCTACCACAGTATACAGTAAGCTTTATATTTATTCTGTCTCTACTATATAAGTGCGCTGAACTGGCTATTCAAAAGGTATGAATTAAAGAACCGAACTAGTTTTGGTATCCCAATAAAGGAGGAATCATCCACCAATTCCAAATAAATAAGGAGAGGTGTTAAGGTACCCACTTTTGTTCACGATTTTCTTAAAATTCACGGTAAAGCTCGAAGCGCGTAAGTTTTTGTTTGCACAGACCGTTGGGATTTGAACTAGAAAAAGCTTAAATAGCCTTTTTTATTTAGTTAGTTTTAATATTTTGTTTTGGTGAATAAGTGGCGCTTTTATCCATTGTAAAATATATTTTTTTATTTTTGTAAGGAGAGTGGACCGGAGGCAGGGTTGCCGCTCGCAGGGCTGTCAGTCGCCGGTAGTACGCTCGACTACGTGGAAGTGTGACGCACCATGCACTGCATGACCGAGCACGCATGTCGCACGTAATACACACACTGCACTCACATATTCACATATCACTACCTCTTATCATACTGAAAACATTCATTACCACGACAAAATTCAAAATTCTTTAACTTCTCATCACTACTGTGCTACTTTAGACTTCCCCTTATAAACTCATTCCTTACTTTGAAAATCTTCTTTCACTATACATCTACACTTAATATTAATAAAGAGGAAAGATTTTATTGTTTTTTTGTTTGTTTATTTGCATTGAATAGACTCCGAAACTATTTGACCAATCTTGAAAATTCTTTCAGCAATGGATAGCTATATCATCAGCAAGTAACATAAAGCTATATTTTATCCCCGTACTCCCATGGGAACGGGAATTACGCGGGTGAAACTACGTGACGTTCGCTAGTACATAATAATTTCTAACTATCGAGTTTAAACTTCTTGAGATTGTTTTACCAAGTACCTTTATTGTAACATATCACGCACATGTACTCAACTGTCTTTAAAAATGTTTAAATCTTTACTTGCCGCTACGTCGACATTATTGTGTGGCCCAATGGAAAGAGCACGCTATTTATCATTTGTGAAAAAATTTTGTAAATGTGAATGTGTAATGCTTGTATTGAATGTGACTAAAATTTGCACGTAGTTTTGTGTTCTGTGTAGCATGATCCAGCACCCAGCATAGGTGTATATAACATGATAAGCTTTATTTATTGTAATTAAGATTTATTTATTGTATCATCCCCATTCAATAATTTAAAAGTAGAATATAACAAAGCAGTGCCCTTATTTATTTGTCACATACACCTATGCTAAGGCTGCAGATAATGTAATTAAATGTTTAATTATTTCTTGCAGAGAACTCCACACAGAAACCACTGAAAATTAAAGTGGTTCACTTCGGCATGGTATGAAGAATAATGTTTGAAGAAGTATTAGAAAGAAAATCCGTCCAATGAGCTTTAAACCATAGTCATTACAATATTTTCTTCGGGGTAATAATGAGGTTGTGATTAACACAATATTATCATTATAGAAAAATCTTTATTGACGCATTTATATTTACATTTTACAATATTATACTCCAATGTAGACCTAACATAAATATGTACCTTCTTTACATTTGAGAAAATAAACAGAAATGATGATTAGCAAATCAATCATCCTCATACACAAATTATATAAATATACTGACATAATAGTTACACTTGAATGTAAAATTAATTTTCAGACCTTCGCTGGGTGGTTTGTGGTGGATTCTACATCTGTTCACAGATTCCCAAACAGGCTACAAGCAGAATTTGTACTCCTACCTCTTAGGTGGTAAATTCTCGACTTTCATAAGTGCCTTACCAGGGCCTAAACTGAATAAATATTTTTCATTTTCATTTTTCATAGGCACATCTTGTTAATTTTATTTATTTACTGACAATAATTTCTTACCATTTTATGTAGATATATTTTATAAAGTGGTTAAAGTTTCAATGAGAGTTGATGTTTCAATAATGCTGCAAATTCACCTGCAGCAGCTTCATAGTTGTAACATGACTTTTTAGGTCTGATGTTGGTGGTGCGTCCACACTTGGCTTGCCGACAGCGCTCGGCTCTCGCTGGTAGTCGCGCGTAACATTTGCGACAAATCTTTTTGTTTAAATTATGCATTGACGCCAAATATCTTAGGTATTGGTCTGTTTTGCCTGGAAATTGTATTAGAAATATATTTTCTGAGATATTGTCTTAAATAAAGTAATCGTAAAAAAAATATTAGTAATCAGTGGAAATCTGATTGTTAGTGCATTCAGATAGATATACATGTAAAGCAATATTAGTAACAGGGTAAATTACTTATCAGATACTTTAGGGTACTGGCATATTACAAAATGTTAGAAAGAAGCAGAAAGATTTTTTTATAATTATCTATTTTACATATACATAAACATGGACAGGGCTGTACAGCACAGAATTAACTCAGGATGGATGAAGTGGCGGCAGGTCACGGGGACAATATGCGACTCCCGATTCCCACTTAAGCTCAAGGGGAAAATATACAAGACCATAGTAAGGCCTGCCATCCTCTATGGATCTGAATGTTGGGCCACAAAGGTGACGGATGAAAGGAAGCTGCATGCAACTGAGATGCGGATGTTGAGATGGATGTGTGGCGTAACGAGATTGGACAAGGTGAGAAATGAGTTTATAAGGGGAAGTCTGAAAGTAGCACCAGTGACTGAGAAGTTGAAGAATAAACATTTGTTGTGGTATGGACATGTTATGCGGAGGGATGAGGAAAATGTTGCCAAAAAAGTTTTGTTTATGAATGTGGATGGTTACAAGGGGAAAGGAAGACCTAAGAAACGATGGATGGATTGTGTGAAAGATGATATGGCTAGAATGGGAGTGAATACAGATATGACGGCTGATAGAGAGAAATGGAAGAGAAGAACACATTGCGCCGACCCCAAATAACATGGGATAAGGGCAGGAAGATTATGATTTTATATTTATGTATATGTAAAAATGAATTACTGTTGTTTCCCTAAAACTTGAGAATAGCTATACCCATTTGGGTAATATTGATCTTGAAATATTCAGCGCAGGTTTAAATGGTGAGAAACAACGAAAAAGGTGTTACAAAGTTCACCAGCTCAACTAGTAATAAATAAAATAAAGCAATCAAAGTAATAACACTAACATTTTGTTCATTTACATATTTTAGTTGGTTAGGTTTAATTAGAGCTGCAACAGAATTCAAGAAATTCTAGGAATTTATTAAAAACTAAGAATAAAAATAAAACCGGGGCGCCCTTAGGCCCTTGCTAAGGCTTAGGCTAGGCCCTTGGGTCTCGCCAAAAAAACAAGACACCATAGAATTACTAGCTAGACCAACGGTGCCGTCGGACTAGTGGTTACATAGATGAGATGATAGAAATATATATATTTTTAAATTAGTTACCCAACTACAAAGTTATCAAAGCTGTAAATGATATGCCTTACCTCCAGGCAAACCAGGCGGTTCCAAAATCAAGGTGGATTGTTTTTCAATTTTATATTGTGATACCATCTTCCCATCGTGTAACACTAAGCCGGAATATGTTAATCTCTGCAGAGCCACCGGTATGTCTTCACTATCTTCAATCTTAGCTTTCAAATCCTCAATAGTATCTGAGGGATCTACTTCTAGAGGTATGGTGCCCCCCGTCAGGGTTTTTATGAAAATCTGCATCATCACAAACCTGAGTGAGTACAGGACAGCAAGTTAAATTATAATGGTAAATAAAAGTATATTTATCTACAGACTCAAGTTTGTCAAATTGACATTTGCCAGTGTCAATGTCAATCTGTGAGAGATTGAGCACATTTAAATTACCTGTCAACTTACAGATCTCTACCACAGTATACAGTAAGCTTTATATTTATTCTGTCTCTACTATATAAGTGCGCTGAACCGGCTATTCAAAAGGTATGAATAAATAACCGAACTAGTTTTGGTATCCCAATAAAGGAGGAATCATCCACCAATTCCAATCACTGAAAATCTGTGTCCGTATAGCTAGCGTACCCATGGTGGAATCCAGGGTCGGGAGTAGCCTCAAAAAATAGTGCCTAAATAGTGCTTAATTAGTGCCATATTTAAAAAAATAGTGCTACAATAGTTAGGGAAATATAGGGCTTTCTTTTACACATCCTACACATCCTAGATCTCGATAACGGCTTGCACTAGGATGATGCTTTTACTGCCAAAAAATAGTGCATAAATAGTACCTCCGGAATGCAAAATTTCAGAATGATTGCTGCACGGAGAGCTTCACAAATAGGCAAGCAACTCAAATGACATTCGTCCCATCGTCAAGCTAGCGTACACACGCTGTTCATAGGGAAAGGCGATGGCACTAATTATGAGGAGTATACCAAAAAATAGTGCCTGAAATAGTGCCTCCAGATCTGCAAAAATATACTGGAAATTCGCAGAGGAACCGTTTCAAAAATCTATGTAAACATACAAAATGACTTTTGTACAGTCGCGCACAGCAAAAAATCATGTTTAATTATAGAGGTGATACTTTGATCAAGCTGTATTTTTATCATCATTGTATTTATTAGTGTACAGTAATAATAATAATAAAAACTCACCTACCTCACCTTACAAAAAGCCGTGATACTAAATACTTGCTGAATTACAGAAAATTTACCTCTCACTACACGTGCTCACCACACACAATACTATTAGTGATACTCACTTGGCCCGTGAATATATAAAAAAACCATGAAAAAGTAAATAACTTAAAAAAAACATAATAATTACACTACAAGATAAAACAAATAAAATAACTTACCTTATAGATATTGCAGTACAGAACACTCATAACTTAACTAAAACAATCACTGAGAAAGTTCATAAATATTCCGACCTGAAAGATGAAGTTGCTCGAATATGGAGACAGGATAAAGTTTATATAGTCCCAATAGTTTTATCCACAACTGGTGTCATCCCAAATCATCTACATCATTCGCTAAAACTACTGGACCTTCAACCTTCATCATACATAAACATGCAAAAGGCCGCCATCTTAAATACATGTAGGATTGTCAGAAAGTTCATGGATATAACCGAAATAGAAGACCCAACCAATAGAACAACCAATACTAGACACAATCCATCCCAATGATACTCACTTGGTCTTGACCTGTGGGTATCATTTATTACCGGCCTCGGCTGAGAAAAAATAAACCAACATGAAAATCATAATAATAACCCGCCTCTGGCCCTTCCAAAAAGGTATAATAGTAGCAATCTAATAGTGATCTCTACTACTGGGGTCATACCCAAACAACTACATCAGTCTCTCACCACCCTGAACTTGCACCAAAACTGCACCACCTTCTACAAAAGGCAGCCATCCTAAATACTTGCAGACTAGCGAGAAAAAATTTTACAGACTAATCAAAACCAGCATGTACACCCAATCGCAGATGTACACCCAATCGCAGAATTAGCCTCACACACAACGTATTTAGACTCACCGTCAGTCTCAGTAGGTACCTACTACTCACGGGCGTACCCAGATATTAGTTTCGGGGGGGTTCAAGAAAATAAAACCCGGCCAAGTGCGAGTCGGACTCGCGCACGAAGGGTTTTGTAACATCATCTAAGATCCTGAGCCAATAAAAATTATATGGGCAAATTTAGATTTTCGCGAAAACTTGTAGAAGTACCAAAATTTTCTTATTTCTAAAATTGGGTGTACAAGTTTTTGAATTTTCTAGAATGTTTCCTTTATTTTTGCTCTAAGACCTAGGTTCAAACAAGGTTCCGAATGTATTTTACAAAAAATAAAAGTATGTTTTATAATTGTTTGCATTTTTGCTCTTAAATATCATGAGTGGCCCACAGTGGGTTAATAGCAGTGGGACCACGATTAATACCTCAAAATGACTAATATTTTGTAATATTCATTAATAATTTATTAATTCGGGAAATTTAATATAATCCATCATAATGTCAGCTTTGTCGTCATATTTTTGTCGGGTACCACTGTGAAACTTATGGATTTTTTGGAATTTCTCACATACCTAGTAGCTGATGACATATGTCACATCATCGATTACCTTCCTCTCTGTGACGTATTACTAATATATTTTTAATCACTTCTTGACTTGCCAGTACCTTCACTATGGTAGAAGTTTACATAGATAACATAGATTTTTGAAACGGTTCCTCTGCGAATTTCCAGTATATTTTTGCAGATCTGGAGGCACTATTTTTTGGTTTACTCCTCATAATTATTGCCATTGCCTTTCCATATGAACAGCGTGTGTACGCTAGCTTGACGATGGGACGAATGTCATTTGAGTTGCTTGCCTATTGGTGAAGCTCTCTGTGGAGCAATCATTCTGAAAATTTGCATTCCGGAGGCACTATTTTTTGGCAGTAAAAGCATCATCCTAGTGCAAGCCGTTATCGAGATCTAGGATGTGTACGCTAGCTTGACGTCAAGCTAGCGTACCAAAAAGAAAGCCCTATATTTCCCTAAATATTGTGGCACTAATTAGGCACTATTTATTAAGACTACTCCCGACCCTGGATTCCACCATGGGTACGCTAGCTATACGGACACGAAAATCTCGATCGAAAATATAAAAAAAATTAAATGCAATAAGTTGATATTCTATGAAGCATTTGTATCAAAATAAATATTTGGCAAGAGAGCTGGGGCTTTTCTCGCCCAGAGAATCAGCATTGCTATTCAACGTGGCAATGCTGCCAGCCTTCTTGGCACGATCCCGAGAGACACCGACTTGGGACAAGTTTTCTACCTTTAATTAGTTTTAAGTACTGTTCCTTGTATATATAATTAAGTTTTATCAAATAAAGAATCTATACAATATTCGGGCTTTTCACTTAATACCTACATAGTAAAGGTTACTGAAAATGTTTCAATTTGTGAAAACTAGCACTGACTACTCCCGAAACCTATGTTCGCCGCTATTAAGATGTTGCAACACAACTGAGTAGATTTCACAAAAAATTAAAGATTATTTACACTTGTTTAATTTAGCTTTATTTTTGTAATAAATTGCAGTTTGCAATTAGAGTAGTGTAATAAAATGTGAGAAATAAACATAAAATCTAGTCCTTCAGCTTCTTCTTGGGACGCAGGTTGTTGGTGTGTCCACACTTGGTCTTGCGGCAGTTGGTCGCACGGGGGTGGAGGCGGGCGTAGCACTTGCGGCAGATCATCTTGTCACAGTTGTACTTCATAGCCAGGATGCGGAGGGAAGGCTCGATAGTACCTTGAGAGAAAAGTGATTCAATATAGACAATTTTATCTAATTGAAATGCAGTAATCAGTCAAGTGAAATTTGATTAAGCACTTGTTACTCCCAAGCTCAACAGGATTACCTGTATTCTGGGTATTGACAATTTTAAGTCATAAAATAGCTATGTTTATTTTTTACTGACAAATTTTAATAGATACTCTATTTTTTGTCATATAATTGAAACAAGACTCAATTACCTGTACAAAAATATTGTAATATAGGGGTTATCATTGGATATTATGTGTAAAAAAAAAACCACAAAGTATTCACAATTTTTGAAACATAGGCTTTGGTTACTCTTACCAAAAGGTAGATTACAGTTTATTTTAGCTAGTAATAAAACCGATTTTATGCTCACCTCCACGGAGCCTGAGTACCAAGTGAAGAGTGGATTCTTTCTGGATATTGTAATCAGAGAGGGTGCGGCCATCTTCCAACTGTTTGCCGGCAAAGATCAATCGCTGCTGGTCTGGGGGAATGCCCTCCTTATCCTGGATTTTAGCTTTCACATTCTCGATGGTATCCGACGCTTCCACCTCAAGGGTGATTGTTTTCCCCGTTAGGGTTTTCACAAAGATCTGCATTGTTTAGCTGGAAATAAGTTTTTTTACTAAGCAAACATTATAGAAAATTTTGTATGGAAGGTGTCTGTATGTAATGTAACTGAAAAAACAAATGCGAAAAGATATTTGTTTGACATCACATGCCACGAGGGTATTCGAATTTCGAATATTCAGACATTAGTTCGTAAATTGAACAACAATACGTAATTATACCAAGGGGATTATTTTGATAATATATATTAGAGAAAAAAGTAAATGGATACGCCGTAGATTAAAAAATAAATGTTAATAATTGCACTCACTAACCTTTTCCTCAAAACGTGTTCTGAAAAGGAAGAAAGAAACGTCAAATTCAATACAATCACAGAAATATGGCCGCCATGTGTCCACCAATGAGGCAAGCTATAAAAGCCAATGTAGCCAACAAATTAAAATAAACAATAATGATATGGTATCATTTTCGTTCGAGAATTTTAAATAGTTCTGCGTTTTGTTTTTCTAAATGTTTACCCTCACGGAATATTGTTTTTTGATTAAAACGATATCCATTACGCTATTTGTGAAGGGTTTAATTTAATTACTGATATTTGTTTTTTTTCGTAGTAAATTTTTCAAGAGTGGGTAGTTTCTTATAATTTAGAATTAAGGTCCATGCTTGCGTCTCAATGTAAAATATTATGCATTATCAGAAGTCTTATTAGGTACATACATATTACAATAGGATATTAAAAATTTGACCAATGTAGTAAATATAGATAAAAATCATCACAAATTTGATCGATAATTTCATGTTTTTGTTCAGACATCTAGATGAACTGAGTTTCAGAACGTATCTGATAAGTACTTGTTTCGTAATACCTCGATCCCGATTTTCAAGCACTTTGCTTTCGACATAAATTATATTTCTATCCAAAATGTACCACCAATTGAATAGAATTACCGGTCGGCTGGTCGCTGCCACAAACCTGCAGAGCCCATTATTCCCTGTTGTAAGTGTTACTTCTAAATTGTGTGTACTCTAATGTATGACCTTCTTGGCATAGGCTGTACAGATTACTATATACTTCATACCTTGTCTGCAGGCGCCCATTGCCCTGCAGCGAGTGGAGCCACCGACCATCCAATATAATACCAATCACATGTCGACTGTTACTGAAGGCGCCGCATGTGTTGCCCCTGGTTCGAGAAAGCTCATCCCAGGCACTAATACTCCCTACGGACCCGTGGCCGAATCTGTCCGTAAGAACCAGCAGTTATTCCAGGTAAAGAATCTTTTAATATTTCATATTTAAAGTACCTACTTACCTGCCAACTTTGTGAATGTATTCCAATTTTAAACAAAACAAAAGTTACACCTAAGTAGAAAAACAATTGATGAATATAGATGTTTTGAAATTGTATATATAACTTCAACATTTAAAAATATTCCAGAAAGAAGATGAGACCCCAGTGTTCCTGAAGGGAGGCCCGATCGATGGCATTCTGTACCGCTTGACCTTAACTCTCTGCATTGTGGGTCTTATCGGTATTGGACACACCATCTATGGTCATGCTATTCCAAAGAAGCAGTAAATTTATTTATTATAAACAATATGTATTAGTTGCCTGTTATTATGTTATAATATGATTCAAGCAGTGTAATTAGAAATAAAGGGAAATCAAACACATTTCCTGTGCTTAATATTTAGACAACTCTTGTCTACCTATCAAGTTAGTTCTGAAACTTTACTACTATTGATATAAACATTTTACAATACTAGAAGCCCGCAACTTTGTCTGCATGGAATAGTGACACATTTTTAACTATTTAGACTAATTATTTTACAAATAAATAATTATAAAACAGTCACATTAACCTATGAAAGGATTTACATACAAACTTTCATCCCCTATTCCCTAGTGTTATATTACTCCCTTGAGCATACAATTTTACCAGCCTATAATTTATATTTGTAATTATACTTAATCAAAGTCAAAGAAAATTTTTCATCATTCTGTCTAGCTATACGGACACTTCAAAAGTGACAAATTTTCATACAAACTTTTATCTCCTATTTTTATTTTACCCCTTTAAACGTAATATTTTTACCTTTGAACGACATTTATTTTATACTAGCTGTGCCCTGCGGTTTCACCCGCGTAGTTTTAGTTTCATCCATATTGTCGCGGAACCCTAATATTTTTAATAAATAAAAGTAGCCTAAGTTACTCATTGAAACATCAGATATCTGCCAGTGAAAGTCCTATTAAAATCTGTCCAGCCGTTTCAGAGCTTACCCGGAACAAACAGACAGACAGAAAAAATTTAAAACTTGGTGTTTTAGTGTCAGTAGCGTGTATACTTTCGTATGCATTTAGTGAAAAGCTGTAACTTTGGAATTACAAACAGACTCCAATTTTATTTATCTGTATAGACTAGCTGTGCCCTGCGGTTTCACCCGCGTAGATTTAGTTTCATCCTATTTGTCGCGGAACTCTAATATTTTTAAGAAATAAAAGTAGCCTAAGTTACTCCTTGAAACATCACCTACCTGCCAGTGAGTCCCGTTAAAATTGCTCCAGCCGTTTTGGAGATTACCCGGAACAAACAGACAGACAGAGGAAATTTTTAAAACTTGTTTTTTTAGTGTCAGTAGCGTGTATACTTTCATATGCATTTAGTGAAAAGCTGTTATTTTGGAATTACAAACAGACACTTCAATTTTATTTATCTATATAGATTATAATTTAAAAGGCTAACAAGAAGAGGGCGCAACTTTCATTGCGGCGCAAATTAATTATATTGTAAGATTTTTTTATTAGGTGGCATTACTCGCACGTTACGCTACAGGTATCTGAAGATTTTTAGGAGATAAATAAGTACACATAGTCCATATAATAACATTAATATATTTTATACAACATAGAACACTGGCCACTATACTATAATGTATTTAATAACGCCATTGCAAATAAAATTTGTAGGTGGATACTGTTAGCCAGCTTCAACATTCAAAACACTACTGTCTAACAGCACTACATCAATATTTACGTAAATCATTTTTATTTTGTTCAATAGATAGGTGTGTGTACTAAATACAAGACGTTTTTACTATTAAATTTTAACAAACAAGTGCACTATGCAAACAGTTTTTTATACTTCATAATATAAAATCATCAATCAAGTAAAAACATCATATTTAGGATTTCGTTATTTAAAAAAATATAAAGTTATGTAGGTATAAAAACAAGTAAAAAAAATACAACTTGAAATAAGTCAAAAGTACATACTTATATAGGATTTTCAGATATAACAAAGGAGAGATCCAATAGGTAGGTAGGTTAAAATAAGATATTAACCCTAAGTATATTAAAAATGCTTTACACAGCCATAACATTTAAGTGAATATAAGTAATGAATGAGAATACGATTCAAATAAAAATTCAGATGATTATTATCTAACATGACATATATATGGTGGATGGATATAAAATATAAATAAAGGGTAGCCGTAATACTAATGCCAGCAGAGTTACATACACTCATTTATAAACTTTAAAACTTACATAACTCATGTATAAATGAAGTTTCCTAATACCAAGAGTTAATGAAATGTAGTTATGTGAAATAAAGTGTCTCAAGTAGACGTGAAAAAGAAAATAATATTTAATAGGAACCTAGGTAAGGTATGTCGCCTGCTACTTTTATATTAGAGCTGTACCAGGACAAGATAATATAGTGATAGATACATTTTACACAAAATAGGTTTGCCAAAACTACGAAGCATTTCCAGTTAAAACCGGGCCCAAACCATGAGCTCTTATTGCAATGATACTTCAGCTGTGCGAAAGTGACAGATGTATGCACGTCATATACATCTGTCTCATAAATGAGTGAAACTATCATGGCAATAAGAGCTCATGGTAAGGCCCCAGATCTCACATTGTATAAGATTTCTTTACAAAGAGGGGTCCGTTAGCTTAGGTACACTGGAAATGTATAGCCGTCCGTACTAACTAGATTAATAAATATATCGATAGCCATACAAATCTGTCGCAGCCTACTTAAATACACACAAAAGCATCTAAGTTATCCCTAGGTACATCGTAAAAATTTACCTATCATTAACATTAGTTTATTAATTAAAGCAAATTAAATTACAAAGCAATTCGATTCATCAGCACTAAGTTACATAGGTATTTATCATAGATTCGATGCACAACAAACTGATAAACGATATAGCAATATAGGTACATAGTAAGTACATATTACCTATGTTTATGTATACGTATAACGATAGTGAATTGGTATTTAACATACCTAATCCCTTTACATGTTGGTGCCTACTTAGGTATATTGGATATTAGTCCGGAGTAATGTACTTAAAATAACAGTGATAAACAATACGGTACGAAGCAGATTTTACGATTTGCACAGGTTCAGGGACAGCACTACGCTTTGAGAGAATTGCTTTTGTAGTGTACCTACTAAGGTAATTATACTGTACGCATCAATATCAGGAGATGTTCATATTGATTTTATTCAAGGTGAATAGTCAAATCAATTATTTACATCCTTGTATTACAAAATTTCTATAATGGTTTCAAAGAGATTCGGCACGGCACCCTGAATTAACCTAGGATCTTTCAGAAACTTGTAGTAGCTGCCGAGAAACTGAAAGGTTTCGGATGAAGGCGCGGTCAAAGTATATCATTATTATCAATTACGCGGATCAAACCCAGCAAAAAATTACGGCATAAAAAAATATCTTTCAAAGAATTTTCCCTACTAAAACTTTGGTCTGCGTTTAATTTTAATTTCAAAATTAATACTTATATAGGTAGGTACATATTATAAACCATTTGTATAAGTAAGTACTACAAAGTACAGAAGTTCCTTCTTAAATTACGTAAGCATATTTTTTTCTTAAGTGGATTTGTTCGATATTTCGTTAAGACTACACCATGCTAAGAGTAATGTAATGAAAATATGGAAATGATAACAAGAGTGATATTTTATGTCATTGGACGTGGGCGCGCGGGCAACGGCGGTGGCGCTCCCTGCCTTGCAGGAACTGGCGGCGGGGGACCCATCGGTGGCGGGGAGCTATCTTCTGGTGGCGGCGGAGGCGCGCATGTAGGTGGCGGGATACTGTCAGCCGGCGGAGACGCAACACCTGGCTGCGCCATAGTCTTACCAGCATCCGGTGGCAGCGGCGCTGGCCGTGGCGGGGGAGGCCTGGCCGGGCTCACCGCCACAGGAGGGGCCCTCGACGGTACCAGGGGTGTTGGTGACGGTGCTGGAGGCCTGCCGGGTTGTTGCCTGCGCGGAGTAGCCGGGGCCGACCTTAGCGGACGTTCCGGCTGAACTTCTCCAAACAATGGAACTGTATTGTTTGTGCAGAGACCTATTTCAGATCGGACAATATTAATCCAGTCAGGCGACTTCAAAGTAATTGATAATGGAATATCACAAACAGTTATTTGGCCTTTCTGAGATGCTGCCAATGCATTTTGTGGTTCTCTAAATGTAATACTCAATGAATGCTCATCGATAAACCGTACCAAAGTAACTTCCCCGATTAGAGCTAATTCTTGTAACACAGCTGCCATTACATTATCGTCGAATATTGATTCGTCATTACTGATATCATCGAAGGGTTGCACAACAATGCTTGCATCTGGAGGTCCGAGATCTTTCACTACTTCATAAAAGACCTCCATACATTTCGTGTAACTGACTTGTAATACTTCTATTTCTAAAAGCGCAATGACCGGTCGATGGTCGCTTTGTTTTAGCTCCGCTCTACCGTAGTGTAGCAATTTCCCTGCAGCTAGCTCGGAAGTTGACTCTGGGTCAATTGTGTATTTTCTGCTCCTCCACAATATACGGTCGGTCCAAGCAGGGGCGCGACATTTTTCACTTGTATCGTAATCGTCGCTGAAGAGATCATATTTGTATGTTGGCGGAAAGGTAATTTCGCCCTCGAAACAATTCTTAAATACTGCATTCTGAGATTTCTGTTGATTGAGTTGATCTTGCTCCAGAATTCGTTGTAAATTATTTTGTGACACTAATAGTCGTATTTCATCTTTGTCTAAGTCCACACGATAGTTAAAGTCGCCACACCAGAATACATAATCATGCGAATAAAGAGAACGTCCCATTGGAAAAGCGATTTTCCTTGTAATCTCAGTGTAATCTGCATTGCGTTCTGAAACCTGAGACTGGCCGGCAGCAAAGTGGGCGCACACGAAACATATCGACGTCCCGTATATGACCATCCTAATACCAACTGCCCCCTTATTTCCTGTAGCACCACCAAGGCCAGTCTTTACAGAATCTAATGCGACGTCTCGTATGTGGGGTACCAGATCTTTTCTAACAAAAATAAAGAGGCATACTCCCACCAACTGATGGCTCGAAAGCAGAGTGTAAGGAGCATCTCTGCATAGGACTTTTTCCAATTCTTCACTCCATGCTTTAGCATTATCAGAACTGGCAGCCATGATATTGCTAGCATTCAAATCTACAATTTCCTCAAATCCAATAGCAAAAATATCAGATGGGTGCTCTTTCAAGTTCACAGTATTAACTAAAGCAGAATTAGGGCAGTCAAGTAACCAATCAGATAGTGATACATCCTTATAAGCAAGACTTCTGAAGTGTTTTCCTCCATTGACATTGTATGTGCCAATAGTAATGCGTATACTAAAAGGTTGAGTAAATTCATTAGCCCTGCGGCACATTTCTCTAAGAACTGGTGTTGAAGTGTGCAATATATTAGAGGGTAATAATATCCTAGTACGGTCTGCAAGTTCCGAATTTAGTGTGGAGCCCAACAGCAGTATATCAATTGCTTCTTGTTTTGAGTTATCCAATAAGTTATTTTGTATAGTGCGAGCAGCTGATCTAGCTCCATCAATAAGTTTGGATCCACCTTGTATGGCTCCAGTACCAGCATAAATTTTTGATACTTCATTACCATTATTGACCCACATTTGTTTAAAAACTTCCTCAAATCTAGTGACATTTTGTTTTTTGTCTATACACTGCAATAACATCAATTGAATAGCCAGCATTTCAAGACCAATAAATGTTTGTATAGAATTTGTTCGATCCAAACAGTCTAAACAGTTAGTGCGTACTGCACCCTTTTGAATATTATAGACATCATCGCCTTTAGTGCTAAAAATACTGATATCATCATAATGTTTCTCAATAATCCTTTTGAATTTAGACAAAGCAGTTTCAATTGACCCAGATTTTACTTCTTGGTGATAATCAAATATGATCTGAAGAACATCAGAATGTGCTGAATCATTAAGGTGTTTCTGAAATGCATTACTGAGAGTGGCTTCCCCTTCACTGCCTCCTATCAAGCTTGAGCCGAGTAAATTAACAACAATAATTGTGCCATAGTTGCGCTTCAATTGTGAAAAATGTCTATCACAAGCACTTGTTGATGCATCATACCCTCGAGACATTTTTACTTTATGGGATCCAACTTGAATTCCAGGCTGTTCCCAAAACAATGGTACTGAGCCTCGTGTTTGTACATAACAGGCGACAGAATCATCTATATATATTGCTTGTTCTGTTTCCACAAAATTGGCAACATTGCCATCATCATTGCACCCTCTTACATTGAACCTTGTTCCCGCTCGCTCACAGCTAAGCCGAGACACTAACACAGCCCTTGCCTGACGATGACCCACATAAATGGTACGAATTTCAACAGAACCACACATGGCTCTAGTGAGCCATTCTTCACAATCAATACCAAATCTAATTAGATGTATAAACAATGTTCTGTTCCAAAAGAATCTATTGTCAGGGCTTGCATTTTTACTTTTCCTTTGAGCACACAAAGTGAGATCAAAGAGATTGTCATTAACTTTGCCAGAATTCCAAGAAAAGTAAAAAGTACCAGAGTTTAATAGTTTCCTTACTTCAGAGACTTTATCGTCTCCTTGGGACTGGTAGAACAATGGCAGGAACTGTGTTTGAGTGATCTTGAACACCTCAACGTCGCCGACCTTACCCACAGAGCAGCAGCCGGTGACCAGCACCAGATACAGCAGGCAGCTGTCGCCCGAGTTCAGCTGTAGGACTCCTAGGCACCCATATGCATCTGCGATCTTGTGATACTGCTTCCGTAGAGTTTCTGTCTCCTGCGGTGATAGTGAGACTACTGCTTGGGACTCGAACAACAACGCCGTATCTTTATTTCTATGTTGTAATATTATACTGTATGGATTGGGTGGCGATGATTTTTCCAATACTTTAAAGCCCTTTGACATGGCCATGGCTGCTATTCGGGGTTTATTTAATTTATCTGCAGCCAAGACCCATCCGCCCCTTTACGCTTTCACTCACATCGACCCACCATCACCAATCCAATTTCCACTCAATTTTGCACAACAATCGACCACAAGATGAAATACAAACGTCAAAATGACAATCAAATGACATTTACTTGACAATTTCCAAACCGGGACAGAATTGTCAATTTTTTTTCTATTGATTATACTGATAAAAAAACCTATCATGTAGAATAATTTATTTTATACGAAGATTAATATTTTTTATAACATACATAGTCTGAACTGTAATATAAATTAAAATAAAATTTTAAACCTCTTAAATAATCTGGGAAAACACTAGGTTCCTATGGTATTATAATAAATACATAAATATTACGCGAGGGAAGTCGTAGGCGGAAACTAGTTAGCTAGGAAGCTAGCTAACCTACCTACCTACCGAAAGAGGCCTATAGAAAATGACAGCAACAAATAAATCTGATTTAGAGAAGTGTTCCCGCAATTAGACCTGCGCTAGATATAGTGGGACCCTTCGATTTAATTATTTATTGCCTTATCTACGTAGGTAACTAACACCCTTGGTGACAAAAGTTTCCACAGATTTTAATAGCCGTTTACCACCAGGCAGGCAGGGAGAAAATTATTTGGTTGGGTTTTTTTTAATTCATACAAAATGGAATCGAGTCTCTTTTTTAGCAATAAATACACACATACCTTAGCATGATTACTTTAATTCAATAATAATATACAAAGACAGTACCTATTCTTTCTATGTACAATAAAAAAACGTATTACATTAAATATATATACAATAAACAACATAATTACATGAGATCTACAAATAATAAAATTATTCTTGCTTTACAAACTGAAGTTGACGTATGTTTTATAGACGTCAACGGAGGCAGGTGATACGAGGATTCGTCCAGTTTTCCTTCGGACGTATGTGTGGTATATCTCCTTGGCTGCCCGGGAGACGGTCGGGGGGATGACGTCAATAGAACTGTCGATGGTAAAGGCGCTGTTCACCGTCATCACCACGTGAAGTTCTGATTTGTAACGCGGATTCGAGCGACGCTCCAAGTTAACGTAGCGTCTATATCTATTAACAAAATATCAAGTAACTTTAATTATACTGGTGCTGGCATAGATTGTGCCCGTATTCCAATCTATATATATTAGATACATCTATACAGATAAATAAAATTGTGTCTGTTTGTAATTCCAAAATATCAGCTTTTCACTAAATGCATATGAATAAAAATATAAAAAATAAAAGTATATACGATACTGACATAAAAAAAAACTCTCTGTTTTCTTCATCATACTACTATAGGTAGTATAGTTTGCCGATACAGAACTGAAACTGCGCCACATTAATTCCTTCTCAAGTATATTCTCATGACATTATTTTGCCGTAACGTAAGACTTTATAAAGTAATGTTGAGAAATGAGGCTAGCTACATCTATTTTTTATGATTATAACGTGTTATTTTAATGAAAGAAGACAAGTACTCACACAATCATATCCCGTTTGGAAGGATCATTCAAGGGAACCCTGTTCGAACGTTTGATGGCGGGGAACGCGGGAGTATCCTCCACTGGCGACTCTTCCAACACTTGGGCCAACGTCGGCAATGTTGGCCCCACTAGGCGAGAGCTCGGGGTCGAGGTCGTCAGGTCATCGTCCGTCGACGAATCGCTGTTTGAACTGGTAAAAATACAATATTATTATTCACATGAACTGAATCCCTTTCGGGGACTAAAAACAAGTGAGCAGACTGACACGTCAAAATTACATGCTGTATTTAATAGCAAGAGGTGACGCCTTTTTGAAATTGTACATGTATACATACATACAAATGCTCACGACTGTATTCCCCGGTATAAGGGATGTAAGGGCCATCCCTTTGACCGAAGATGATTAAGTATCAACGTGACTGATGGTGTCTTGAAATTGTTATCTTAGAATTTAAAGATTTTTACCATTTAATTTTTAAATCCCCACCTGGACTCAAACTTATTTGTCTGCTTGTATCGTTTTTGTAAATTGCAGACCTTGATACACTTTTCACTAACATATAAGATATGCACTCCGATGAGTTAAAGATAGTTAGGAAAAGTCAACGTTTGCTAATAGTCGGAACCCAAAGTGACGGGGGGGTGGCTAGCAGTAAACAAGGGTTTTAAATTCAAGAATGGAAAGATCCGTCGAGATTGAATTGATCTCTTTTAGCACGCTAGGTAAATTCAGACTTATGAACACTCGCGGCATCTATACTTTATTGGGATCTCACGCCGACAAATTAACTGTATAATGAACAAACATACTCGCTGGAGTTGTTCGAAATAGTGCTGGATCTGCCACTAATGACTGGATTCTTGGAGGTGGGCCCTTTGCTCGGGCCCATCGCGCGGCCTCGCACTACGAATGGACTGAAGCTCTCTGAAAATGTCGGTGCCAAGTCACGCAGAGTGTGGAACATCTGAAATTAAATTAAACCAAATTATTGTATGCTGTTCGCTACACATATCTAAGTATAAATAAGCTCAAATATAAGGGAAATAAGTTGACCCGAAAGGACTATGGGTTACTTGCAGAACAATAATTCATTACCTACCTAGGTTGTATGCTTGCTTGTATTGCAGTAAAAAAAATGTTTTCATACTGGCGCGTCTACATACTAATAAATATTTAATACGATGTTTTCAGCTCTTTATTGTTGAGTGCGACTATTCTATAGGTGTTACGGCAAACTTCCTCCTTCACAAACAGTAGTTGAACCAGTGTGACTTGGCTTTCCTTAAAAAAAATTGTTTTCTTACTCAAAAGACTAGGTTCTACGATCGATTTTTTTTTCTTATGACCGTACCTTGAACTCGAAGGAGTCCATGAAGACTGTGTACTCGAAGGGGCGATAGTAGTCGTGGTAGGGGTCCAACATCTCTATGGCGGCGGGCAGCTGGGCGCCGATCACCTCGCAGCAAAGCTTGCGAGTTTCGCCCGCTGCCAGTGGTAACGCTCGACCCACGTCTTCGTCCCACCATTCGGTCAGCGATCTTTTAACACATTAAACATCAATCATGGAAGCTGATAACCTTTTTGGAAGGCACAATCACGTAATAATCGCCCTAAACGTGCAATGATTAAGTAAAGCAACGTAACTGCATAACCTCGATGCAGGACAAGGTCGCGAACTAAGGGGAGGCGGTGAGGATCCGTTTCCAAGTTGATATGTGTTCTATAACCTTTATAGAGAAGTTCTAAAGTCTAGATAGTCGAATTGTTTAATACGTTTAGCGCCAGAGACACCCATAGAAATATCATTATTCCTGTGCCAGTCGACGTATAGGCATGTCAACGGGATTCGTACTCATTCGTGACGGCGATACTTTCGACCAGCACAGCGTGAGGGCTAAATCGAGCGTTGACGGGACCAAATGTGTTAAGTAACTGTACTGGGTACACCATGGCCTCAAGGTGACTCAGATAATCGGGGTGATGCAGATACTAGTCGGTACCTGTTCCTGGGTATGTAGACCATGGCTTCGGGGTGATGTAGATAGTAGTCGGTAGGGTAGTCCCAGAGAGGTGGTCGTGCGGGGTCAGGCACGAACAGTCCCAGGAACAAGTTCATCGTGTTCTGCTTCTCCGCGTCAGAGAACGTGTTGGAGTAGTAGCGACTCAACGTCTGCATTATATCGTTGCCGTGGGACGACCACGGCGCTGTTTTGCGGTACGTTTTTATTCTGGAATAGACATTTAATTCTTGAACATGTTAGATACATACCTAGTTACATATTAAATGTAGGGTGATTTTCGCCCTCTTTCAGGTTAATTTAATTTCTTTTTAGTAACATATATAGGTTTACTCATAGTTTTATTCTCATCATGAATGGCAATAACATAAGTTCACTAAAGTTGTTGGTTCAGACCAGTGCCCCAAGTAGTAAAATTGACAAGCACAACCCGCGACAAATTTCGTTAACGCTGAAAAATATCAAAACCTATCGTTGGGACACATAAACCTATCGGCTAATCGTCGACGACTCCCGATCAATACATATAACTATGATACAGATACATAAGAAGTAAGCATGACAGAGGGCCTACTGCGAGTTTTCTTAAAATTGCTGCCACAAGTCACCGAGTTGACGTAAACGCAGATTTGTATAGGACCACAATGGCGCTAATTCGATCCTATACAATTCTGCGTTTACGTCGACGCGGTGACTTGTGACGGTGACAGTGAAAAAGTCGCACTAGGCCCTGTCATGGCAGTTTCTTGCACCTGGTACCTGTGCACAAGTTGCGAGCCGCCATATTGCAGCGCCAGCGTGTCGCCGTGGTCCTCGTACAGCGCCTCGAGCAGCCGCGCGCAGTCCGAGTCGAACTCTATCACTGGCTCGCCGATCACACCCAGCGAGTATAGCTGGCGACACATTTATATTTTATTGCTACAAGCGACCGCCCTCACTCCGCTTTGGGTTACGATTTTTAAGATTACTGCAAATCGAGGATTTGTCTCTACATGTATCTTTAAATTTAATATGGAAATTTTTTTATTTCTATATCTGTAAAGTAGTATAGAAAAACGACAAAATCATTTGGTATGAAAGTGGTGACTTCAATTTATAGATTAAATGACGCCACCCCAGAATACCTCGAAGGGGAAGCAGAGGTGTTCTAATAACGAATCCCACTTTTCAGTGCCAATGTGTCGGATGGTGAATGGTCGTCTCGGGCACTATACATACGTCTTTGAATTACTTCTCAGCCATAAGCAGGTTTCCTCACGATATTTGCCTTCGCCGTAAAAGTGTGATAAATCATTGCACATAAGTTTCTAGAAAAACTCATCGGTACAGGCCGCAGTACAAGCCAATCTATCAAATCAATCGAAATTAGATATCCACAGAAGTAAGAGATAGAGAGAGAGTAGAAGATCCGTGCCTGGTATGCGAGCACGCATTTGCCGATAGCGAACTGAGCAGTGTTGGTCCGGTCGAGGCAGTCGACGCAGTTGACGCGCGCCAGCCCGGTCTGCAGGCGGCCGGCCTGCGGGCCCGGCGCGCCGCCCGCCCACGGCTCGCCGCTCCAGCGCCCGCTCACGAACATACCCGTCTTGCGGACCACCGTGCGGGCGATGGCTGACAACCTAACCGACGATTCATCATTGTTGATGTTAACTCTACCTCTATCACGCATTGGCCAACCATTTCTTAATCAACACTCGCTAGTTTTTCCGACAATATTTGAATGACATATTTTGGTTCCTCACGTCACTGCTAAGAGGCGCTGTACTATTTATCACACAAATATTCGGCGGAGACTCAAGCGAGTGTAGATTAGGAAAACGTTGGCAAACTCGTGATAGGGCTACTAGGGATACTGGTAGCGAATGCCTATGGTGTTGGTAAATCTATACATACATACATATATATGTAATTGGATAACATGTAACTGTAATATAGTACCTACACCCTACACTATCGCTTTAGGTGAACTTGTAAAGATAGTTAATATGCTAACGCCTGTATCCCAGATACTACTTGCTTCGTGCTACGATTTTTACATACTTATTTTGCTTCGTCTACATTCGTCTCTTCTTACAGTTTCTTTGGTTACGTGTGCTACGAATTCATCAACTCATAGCTAATATAATGCTAGAAATCTCTCAAATAAAAATAATAGTAAGAATCTAGTCATGGCATGAACTTTGATGTATTAGTATGTTTTGACAGCCTTAGGCACAACTGATTTAATGTAATAAGAAGCTCTGCGAAACTTATGTAATGAGAAAAATTATATTATGTAGACATTGTATTCTACTATATGTATTGGTAGTAGTCCGTGAAAGTAGGTGTATTTCATACTTATCGAGCACTTTAGCGTCAGCCCCCTTGTTCATGCGAGCCATGTCCAAGTGGTAGTACTGCACGGCGTGCTCCGGCGGCAGGAACTGGTTCAGATACTTCACCGCGTTACTAATCACGTGGGTCAATAAAGACTCGTGCTTTTTCTTCTCCCTTTTTTTGACCAAATTTAAGAACATTATGGGAGAGCCATATCTTCTCATCAGGTTATTCAAATGCTTCCCTGGTATTTCAGCATATGGATCACTCAGATCTACGGAAATAGCCGGCTTTGGCACCATTTTGGAAACGTCTTGCGACCAGTAGCTTGGTATAGAGCCCCTCAATTGCACAAATGAACTGAACCTGTAAAAATATCTTGTGTATATTATGAAGCAAACACAAAATATATATATTCAAAAATAATATAAGTAAGTAACCTACTTCCCTGCAGCAAATGAGGATACCATAGAGTCATGTACAATTTGTTCTGTCTCTACCTCATTGGCCACATCTCCATGCATGTTAGCACCTCTCTTCAGGAACCTTGTCCCTGCATATCTATTACTTCTGCGAGCAATGAGGGTCAGGTACACAGGTCGCCCGAATATGTTCAAGTTACTTTGTTCAATGAATCCATGCACAATGTACAGGATCCAGTCTGGGTGAAGGTGAGAGTGGACGGCAGATAACAGATGACTGTTCCATACGAACCGCCACTCGGGCACTGCACGCACACCAAAGTCTAATCTTGGAGGTGGTACCCTAAAAAATAAACATGTTTATGATACAACGCGCGACTTCATTCACGTAATGACTTTTTGAGTACCCCATTTTGTTCCTTGGGGCTAAAGCTATCTTTTCTCAAACTTCAACAAAAATAGTTGCTGTGAAAAGGTAACAAACATTCGGCACTACTCATTTACCTACAAGATGGTACCACATTTAATATAAGTTAGATTGCACATTGATCTTTAGATGCTTTCTTCTTGACAACTGATAGTCATTTTCCGATTAAAATATGAATAAGTAAGTATGGATAATGTTATCAATTTGCTCTTCTTTCATGCATTTGAAGGATGTTGTTATACATATGAATCAATGACATAGATAAGGCAAATTGAAGTTCAATATAATATAAATAAAATACCCTGACTTCTGCTGTCTCTGCTGCAACTGTGCTTTAAAAGTTTCAAATATGTCTTCATCATCATCCTCATACTTATGACAAGTGCACTCTTGCGGTTCAGATTCCTTGCTTCCATTCCAGTTGGCATGATACACAGCTGCTGTCACTGGCTTGGGGAATAGTGCAGGAGCCAAGCGCCTTGGAGGTGCCATGTTCATTTGCAATGTATGAGTGATGTCATAGCTGTAGCTATAGTAGAAATTTGTGGAGAGGTCTATGGCAAGGAACATCTTCAGGTATCTCTGCTCATCGGGGTGAGGTGGCTTGCTGCTGTCACTGGGAATGTAAATGGTTGCCGTGTCTTCAATCTTGTAAATGGAATGAGAACCAATGGATGCAATTTTCCTTCTTTTTGTAACAAGGATGATGTAGTATCCTTCAAGGAATCTTACAAATCCTGGAATAATAGGATGGTATTATAAGAACCTAATTTAAAATAATCTGTATCACAAAAATAGATGGGACTAATATCAAAACAAGGATCTTAGGCGAAGTTTTGTAATAAGAGGGAAAGATTCTAGAAATTTGAGCAAGGATTTTTGTAAAAATATTTTTTTTAAAGCTAACTCAAAAGGCCTGAGTCATAGAAAGTTAGTATGTGAATTCTTAACTGTAGAAAGTAAAAGAAGTATTTGAGTGTTTCTCTATTTATATATAATAATAAGAAAAAGCACTCCCTAGATATCCTTAGATTATTTGTAGGTGGGTCAGATAGTAAGAGCATATTTACCAACAATTCCAAAAGCAGAGACAAGTTTGTTGAGACCACCGGTCTTCCCGGGCTTGTTCCCAAAGCCTATCATGTTGAGCAGCTGATGGATCTCTTGTTTATTGTACTCCACTTTGTCATCTACAAGTATCAGTTCTCTTGGATCTGTTCTATCTATTTTCAACACACGGAATCTGCTTTGAGTATTGTTTGATCCAATTAGGAAAAATCTCTGAAAAACAATGTTTGTAGTGTTTATTTATAACCTTCATCTAATTCTGATTTATCATATTAATACTTATAATTAAGAAGTGCCGTGGTGGCCTTGTGGTCAGAGCAATCCCCTGATACACAACCAACGCAAGTTAGAATCCCAGTGGGGCCTGTACCAATGAGATTTACTAAAAAAACTTATATACAGTGATTTCATACCACATGCTTTACAGTGAAGGAAAACACCATGAGGAAACCTGCATATGTCTGAGAAGTGATTCAAAGATGCATGTATATTTCCTGAGATGGCGATAGACTCATCTGTCATGTTGGCACTTAAGTATTTCGGTGAAATGTGGGTGTTGTCATTAAAACACCTCTGCCTACCCCTTTGGGGAATACAGGCGGGAGCATATGTATATATGTACTTAAATACTGACGAAATATTCATGCAAAAGGGGTGTCTCTGATACTTAAATGTTGTGATGATATTTTCTAGTACCTACTTTTAGATTTATATTTTTTATCGACTTTTGTGCACTGGAACTGTGTCCATGGGCTTACATATGTATATATATTTTATGATTTATATTGTATTAAACAGAATTATTAAAGAAAAAACTTTTAAAAGAGTAATTACTGAGTTTCTTGCCAGGTTCTTCTCAGTAAAAGCAACTTTCCAAACCTGCCGGTAGCATGTATGATCCTGTGTAATAGTGTCAATCTGACGATTTGAAAGTGCTTTGTTAAAACTCTAATCTAATAAATTTATTTTTAAATTGAATTGAATAGGATCCCTGTAGGAAGGGGAAACCCTTGTGGGCAGTGGTGGATTTATACTAGGGGCAGTCGGGGCTAGTGCCCAGGAGCGGCAAATTTTCTAAGGCGGCAAATTTTGGAAAGTGAGATATAATTAGTTATTCTAATTCTTAAAATATAAGATATCAAAACTATTAAAATAAAATTTAAGTCATAGGGCGGCATTTTCTTCAGTGCCCCAGGGCGGCACAAATTTAAATCCGGCCCTGCTTGTGGGGAGTAGTGGAGAAGTTTAATTACTTGTCAAAGCTTACCGCTTTAGTCTCGTAGAGTGCTATGCGCTGTATGGAACTTATAATAGGGTGAAACATAACACTTTGCTTAGACATTTTGAAGATACGTTATAATATTTTATATATTCAGTTTTATTAATGAATTTTGTTACTTGCGTCACAAAAATATTGCAATTTCTCATTAAATGTAGGTAATTCTATAAAATTGAATTTCATTTAATATTAACTGCTTGTTTATTATTTTTGTTGCTTTGCTACAACCGAACAAATTAACTCATGTCTCTTGTCACTATCTGTCAGTTATACGGTATGCCAATGTCAATTAACTATTTTTGTTTTTAATTGTTCAGATAGAGAATGATAATAGGATCGTAGCACATACATCTGTGATTGTACCTTTGATATAATTTCATATTTTTAAAGTGTTAAATTACTGCCCTTAAGTTTTACCTTAAGTTTTTGCCCTACTGGAAAAACCAATTATTTTTATTTTATGTCGTGATCTCTTGCATTCTGAAAACTGATGTTCTCAAATCACATACATACCACACAGCTCAAGCAACACTACTTTTCATAAGCAGATAATGTTTATAATTATTCATGGATTGTGATGGCTGAAGATGAACCTGAAGGTTGACCTTCGTAGATATGATATACCAAATTAAGATACTGATTTTATTATATGTATGTAGATAAAGTAAATACAAGTTTTGTTACCATATGTATAGATAGATACTTTTGGTGAATCTACCTATTGTGCTAGGAACTAATTTTACTTGTTTAGGTTTAAGAAAGAACCTTTAAAGCGATACAACTTGAGATTAATGCGTCTCCTAAAATTGTATTTATAAGTCTCCGTTTTGTATTACGAGTACCTACCCACCTACTACTTACTTACCTAAATATCTATCTGAAAATTAACACATAACTAGGTACGTAGGTACACCTAATCATGTAATTATGAATAAATAATAGTAGTCCCATTGAATCACAAACCTGTTTGTCTGCTTTTACCGTTAATTTTAACGTGAACAATCCTATTATCCGATTGTCGTAGGCAATCGTAGATGGACGCTAGCAACATCGCAGCTATGGAAAGCAGGATAGTATTTTTTTATCAAGTATAAATCGCAAGTCGTTAATAAAATTGTTCAATGAAAACTTGACATCATCTGAAAACAACATGCTGTAAAAAGGAAGGACTGCCCGACTGGGGACTGTATCTTCACTTTACAGAAGATTACAATCAAATAATGATTCTTACCTTAGGGTAGTATTTTGTCCCTTTGTGGAGCTGATGTGATGATATTGGGCACATAAAGAAATAGAAATTAATTTGTACGAACTAACCCTAACGAGCATTAGCGCTCTGTCTGTTTGTTCCGGCTAATCTACAAAACGATTCTACCGATTATAATGGGACTTTCACTGGATAATTTCACAAGGAGTAACCTAGGCTAATTTTATTTCATAAAAATATTGGGGTTCCGCGGGTCACCCATGAAATCAAGTCTACGCGGGTGAAACCACTCGAGGTGAGTCGATTCAATTGCAAAAAACTCACTAATTAGTCAATCTGAGGCAAATTCATAGCTTTTCTATTTTTAACCTATTTTTTTCGTAAGTAGTTACTACTTAGTTATACCTGATAATATCCTAAGTACCTAATCATCCTTAACCTTTAGATATCTACACCGGTAGTTATACGTCATAATACATTATGAATAAACTAATGTTGGTACCTTTATCGTGAATATGCTAAGTATTACTTAGTGGGTCTCTATTGCGCCGTTTATCTATATTAAGCGCAAAATATCGTAGTGGTCGACCGCCTTAAGGTGAACGTTCCAAAAGCACCGAAAAGCCCGTATATCATTATTAGGTATTATTCATAAATAGATGACAGCTCAGACAGACGTACCCATCATGACATTTGGTCTAAAAAACCTATTTAGTTACTTTATTTTTTAGTCCCTGGTCAGTACCAGGGAGAGAGCGCGCTCTGAGGCTACGGTCTACTGTTTATTTTTATCATCCTGCTGCAAATGGCATTTCCAAAATCAACGTAGATGTGTTGTGAAAGTTTTTAATTTCTATCAAATACCTTCTGACAAATCTTATTGCAAAATCTAAATGGACTTATTTTGATTTTGCAGTTGACTAACTACGAAATAAAACAAACCTTGAAAACCAAGAATTTAATTTTAAATAAGTACTCATAGATTTTGTTATTGCTAATAAATCAATTCATTGAAGTTGCAAACAGTTTTAAATCTTTGTTGGATATCATATGTACCTATTATTGTGGTTGTATGTACAAATGATCACCATGTCACTATATTGCCAGTGCTTAAAGCTCTAAACAAAAGACATAGAGAGCTCCCAGCTCCCAGGCGCTGTAGGATAGGGAGGGAGTATAATATGAAAGCTAATGTAATCATTAATCCACCATTTATTATGAAAACACGCATTGCGTAACACATGCCTCCTGCTCATTTATCATTGATGTTACATTAATAAATCAGTTAAGGGAAACGCGTATTTAGACACGTTCTACCTAATGTATTGGTGCCTTCGCGTTAGCCAGGCAACCACTATCCCTTAAATAAAGTCGCACGTATGTGCAATTGGTACATAACTAGTACCTACTGGTGCGCTGCATGATATGTAAAGTAACATATTGTTACGTCGAGTTGCCACTCCCAGCCTCACTCAAATATTTGTGTGGATTTGTAACTGGGTCAAACCTGTGGCCCTTAGCTCGGGCGTCACCTTCTCCTGTTGTCGCCTTCCCAGATTGCATATTTCAATGTCCGTTTTTATGATGAGCCGTGTAAGTGAAAATAGGCTCGGGTGTGCATTAATTGTGTGAGTCCATGTGTGTAAATGGAGGCTTTAGGGCTCCGAAATAGAGGCAGGCGGGCAGCGGCAGCGCGCAGGCGCGAGGGGGCGCTATGGTCGCGCGAGGCAGTCCCGTGCGCGTCGCCGAGCCCGCAGTACCTGTGCGCCGTTATTCGCCAGTCGCCTCACCTGACGCACCGACACCAACCGCACTCTATGAAATAACAATGTATCCGCAGACTGTCCCCCTCGCCGTGGTGTTTCACTAGTTGTTTATGTGATCATATCTGCCTGTGCGCTCCTGCCGCCGCCGCCGCCGCCGCTCCGCTCCAGATAGGGAAGCTGCGCTGCCCGACCGCCCGACTACACTGGAATGCGGCAATTTTAACTACTGCGGACCCCGGGACCCATTCACAAATAGGGATCAAACGTGGACTGCCCATGCAGAAGGTAAGTTTTGAATGTTAATCTTAGCAGTATTTCTCGGTTGAAATTCGTAAGGGTGATCGAGAAATTTAGAACCCGCATCAAATTACGATAGTGCATTACGAACACCTTCCAAAACAAGCACGTTATAATACTCTCGTACTAATACGAATATTTTTAGAGAATTCTCAAATTTATTTAGATCCTTGTTTTGCGGCAGCTATCAAGATAGACAATACGAATATCATAATTGATAAAATAAGGAAGTTTTTGTTAGGTATTGACCGTGACTACCAGTTACATCCTTTTCTTTATGGCTGCACTAGGCGCATCCGCAATAATTTACTTAGATTGTAATTAGGGATATTTATCGTATTATAGATATCCTTTTCATGATTTATGGAGCAATTAGAATTGGGAGCCACTTTATATATTCAAAGAAATAGCAAATGTACATAAGTAAGTATTATGTTTATGACCGAAATATTTCTAACTTAAAATAAAAAATACTGGTTAGATAGGACATCCTAATATTTACGTGCATTGGAACTTTCTGTATCCATGGGCTTACATTTGTTATGTGATTACTCTTGTATTTAAAAATTTATAATAAGCATATTTGAAAATAATGATTACTGAGTTTCTTGCCTGGTTATTCTCAGTAAAAGCAACCTTCCGAACCTGGCGATAGCATGTGTAATCCAGTATAAGTAATTATGTCATTCTGACGATTTGAAAGTACATAGTAAAAAGTATATTTCTTTTTGTAATAATATTTTTTCATTACTTACTGCTAAAACATATAACAGAGCAATTGCTTTTCCGGCCGACCCTGTTTTTGGTCAGTTCATCTGCTTTAACTGAACGTCCAATCACGAATTCAGTAATAGCTGTTTCGTTACAAACGATAAACTGGAATTACGAGTAATTTACATGATAATATATAAAAGATTCTATATAATATGTCTGATTAACAAATTCTAGATTTAACCCTTATTACGAACCTGACATGACTTTTCTGGGTAAAATCGATAGAAGCCGATCTCTATGAAACCTTATATCACACCAAGCTGATAAAATGTAACCAAACATGTTCTCGATTTTTTACATTGAAAATGAAAATGCTTAATTCAATTACGGCATTTATGAACGTCGAGAAAATTACCACCGGTTCGACAACTATGCTTTTGAGTAAAACCGACGAGAAAATCAGCTCGCGCCTTATAAATTTACCTCACAATAGCCCGGACAAACAGGGAGATATTTTATAAATTCTAGATTTTATAATATTTAATACCCACCATATATTTAAAAAAGTCAGTTTCCTTATCATTGACCGCAATATTAAATAAATGTATAGAAAAAGATGGTTCATTCCAAGAACCACGAGGCACAAATTCATTGAACCTTAAACGTTTTCTATTGAAAACCATTCATCCGCAGAAAATTTGATTTTAACTGGAAATAAATAAAATGGTCGATTGAAACGAATGTTGAATAAAACTGAAGCATTGGGTCCAGTTAATATGGTGAGGCTTCATTATAAAATAGCGAAACCTCAGTGATGCCAGCACAACCTATCCGGCGGATTAAGTAAGATAGATCACTTTCTTTTTGCATTCAGCTTGACTCTCAATATCTCACGGCAACGACGACTACGAATAAAAATACTTACTGAAATTGTTACTTTTATCTCAGTGAGCGAAGTTTACATTTACCATTTTTTGTCTGATCAACAACTCTACATTTGGTGTGGCATAACGTTGATTGAAAATAGTTTCTATTTAAAATTCCTAAAAATTTGCTCTTTAGAGCCGAATGCATATTTGAGCGTATTCGAAAAACAAAACAGCCTTCACTGAATTAGCCAATTTTGTAAATTAAAAGAGTACCTACTCCGTGAATGCTAATCACACATCACATTGAAATATATATTTACGAGTAGCATATACCAACAGTATCTCACTGAGTACGTGAGCACAGATGTCGTTTGGTCTCACAATTACAATACAAAAAGGCACGTAGGTGGCCGCATCAAGGCCCAAGGGCGGCGCGAGCTCAACAAAAGCAAGAACTTGCTGGGATTCCTCGGATAATTCGATAAGAATCCGTCTTTGATTATAATTTAAATGTAGCTAAAATTTATTAACTTAAAATTACCTTAGACTCTACTTTGATCTCTGTCACACATTAAGCTCCAAGATGATATCTGGGGAAAGGCGCGTTATTACAATACCAGATTGATAATATATTAGATGCAATCGAACTAAAAATATGTGCTTGAAGAGATATTCTGTGTAATATCGTTTATTTAAGACCATATTTCGGTACCCATATTGATACTTAGCCATTTATTGCTCCTTTTTTATGCCCGTCATAACTCAAATTATTCGCATTGCATTCTACAATGAAAGTATTGAATAATATTATAAAAGCTAACGTTGAGCGCTGGTTTCAATCATAGGAAATTTACACATAATACATACAGGATACGGTTAAATTCGTATCTTTGAAACCGAAACTCACGATGAGTGCGACGCTGAGAAACCTTAGTGAGTAACGCGGTTGCTCACGTTAGTAATATACGACAAGTGTTGATTTTCGCAAGGATTCTCTAACAACTGCTGTATGACGTCCCTGGCACTATGACCCACGCACATAAATGAGCGACACAGTTCACTTTCCTTTATATTTAAATATGAAAGAGGCAAGTCAAAGTACAGTTTTTATACCACAAAGGTGTTTACCTTTCAAACAGACAGCTCTACCTACCTAAATAATATGACGCGAACGAAGTAGTATGACAATTTAAAACCAGGCGAAAATTTTTATGTGATTATAATTTTAAGTTGAAGTTTGATAAATTTAAGTTAAGTTTTGTGATCATAGTTCCATCACTAAAGGAAGGAACAGAACTCTTCTAATGAAATACTTTTATGTAAGTAAACGGTAGTAAATAGTTAAATCACCGAGTGTTTGTCCGCTTCTATTCAATTGTCTATTACATTTTTTATTAAGTAGGTAATATATGCAAGTGAAATTATTTATTTACTAGCAGTGCCCCGCGGGTTCACCCGCGTAGAGTTATGTATATGTTTTTAATACTCTATCTACTAAAAAAAAATTAATCGGTCCAACCGTTTCGGAGATTACTCGGAACAAACAGACAGAGACAAAATTTTAATTTTTAGTTTTTTTATTTCAGTATCATATATACTTTCATATGCATTTACTGAAAACCTGTTATTTTGGAATTTCAAATAGACACTTAAATTTTATTTATCTGTATAGATGTACAGATTTGATAACAACATTTATTTGCCACCTTTATAATATAAAAAGTTAAGATTTAAAAGTATTTGTAGAAACATTTTCTTCAGAATAGTTAATTAGAAGTAATCTAGCGCACAATCAGCAACGTCATCCACGGGTTGTTAACCAACTGCTTGTGGAATATTATTTGAATCGTATACATTTATTTCGTAGATTTTGTTTGATACGTATGGATAACTTATTTCGGCGAATTCGTTCGCTTTTTGAAGCCACAGCTGATATATAATGGTATATTTATACAAAATTTCAACGAGATTTTATACCATCGGTTTAAATGGATTGGCCGTGCGTGACCCGATAATGTCCCAGAGAGTCAGACAAACAGACGGATACACACAGTGACACTTGCATATTTATAATCTATACTTACAGATAAATAAAATAGATGTAAAACAGTTCGTGATAGTAGATTTTTGCAGGTTAAAAGAAAATGTTAGTTGTCCTCTTCGTTTACTTCTGGGCACAAGACTGTGAGTTAGTGCTGGAACCTGCAATCTTTATACATTGAACGATATTTGCTCGCGACAGAGCACGTGCCGGTCCCGTTTCTCTTGATTTCACAGCGAGGAATATCCTGTCTTCGGTAAAGACTTTATTAATAGTGACTTCACTCTACATTCAAACGCTCTCCCTCATATTTTTTAACCTAAAGTTCTTATAATATTTTTGGTGCTTCTCGTGCTGTCGTGATTCACTCATAAATCTTCTTTTATTATTGACATAACCTTATTCTTTTCATACGTAATAAGGTACCGTTCTGAATGTTTAGCTTTCTTTGCAGTAATTCGGTGCAATTCAATGAGCGAGTCACGGAAATTATTGAAATTTCTAACATTCTACAACGAGTTTGATATGGCGATAGGCACCTGCAACACAGGTGTGGACGACGTTGGCCGCTCTTGACACACATCCGACCTGAATGCACATACATTAAGTATGTGGTATCAAAGGGATTCGGCCCCATCACACTTACCGATGAAATCCGGTGTCTTATAAGTCATGGATTAGATGCTATAAGTAGAGGAATGTTCTACTCAGACTTTGATATGAGACCAGAATTGGGTTGTGTCAGCCTAGATCTTACTAGTATCATAAATGTATGGATTTATGGATGGTAGGAATTTTAAATAAAAGTAAAATACAATAATACATCCATACATCAGAATAACACATAATTTATAAAGATATTGTGTGAATTAATCGAAATATAAAGATAAGTCAAATCCTGCGCAGACGGAGTCGTCGTTTAGTTAGTTATATATACATATTTCATCAATAGATAAAATTATAGCAATACATAAATAACCAAGCTTCTTTACAATGAACATGAATAACTTAATTACGTTTGAGACACAATAAATTAGTCAGATTTTTCTCTTCAGTCTTTTCGTTTTCGAATATTCTCTAAGTATATTTTTTATTTCATACAGTTATATAGCACACCATTAGTTGGCTGCACCTCACCTACCTGATGAATATAAAATTACTGTGTTCCTACTTAACTTGTGAACCGCGTCCTTGTCCCCATTCAAAACGCTGCCATAATGTATGAGGGTCGGTTTGTTCTGTTCACAGCGAAGTTACAATTACCTTACACAGGTAGGGGAGTATCGACAAAACTACTAGAAGGCACCTACCTCTCGGCGGGAGGCGGTGACGCGTCATTTACCTATAAACACTCGTGTGCCTCGCTCAAGGATCAATAAAAGTTCTACCTTATTTTTTAGCCCATAACCGCTGCGTCTTACTACAAGCATAGCTAAGTATTTGTTCGCCATGGACTTACTTTTGTATTTAGTTCATTAACGCTGTACAATAACAGTTTAATAGTCCAAAAAAGTTGCCATTCAATAGACTTTATTGAATGGGTAGCCAGCCATATAAATTCGTTACCGTGGGAACCTCAAATAAATAAGACTGACTATTCTGTTGACCGAAGTCATTTTGGTGCTCGTTTAAATATTGGCTTAGGAACGGGTATCGAGTATTCTCTATTTTTACTGGGAAACCGGAAAGGGTTCCATCAAGTGCTCTTTCAAAATAGGAACATTTGAACTAGTTTTTAACGTCCATGTTACAAACCGGTTTATGTCAAAAGCATAACTTGTATTCTTCGACTTACCAAAGTGTACGTTAGATTTGGTTGCATGTTCTCAAATGGGCAAACCTACTTAATGTTAATTAATTCATGTGAAGGTGACAAGTTTATACGCGAATGCGAACATTTCGTGCTTTATATTATGTAAGTAGGTCTTGCTGAATACTCAATTACATTTATAATGGGTACGTAATTAAATTCGAAAACAATAAACATTCGGGTGCGATAATATTTGGCGGCCATACAGGATTTTAAGAGGACTTTTAATTAAAACCCATGAAAAAATAACGGTGTTTTCGGATTCGTGTCTCATCCTCGCCGCAGAATGGAGGCGAAGCTAACGAGGCGAGGCGGGGCAGGTTACTTCACTTACACATAATACAGCGAGGCAGGCACTCGCCAGCTCGCCACACTGGCGACTCGTGCCTCGCCTTTGACTCGCCTCGCGTCTCGAGGCCCGAGGCTGAGCTGAGTCTCTGCCTCGGCCGGGGGTCGCGCCCACTTCCATTACAATGCACGCCACGTAACTGCGGCATGTGTGACCGGCCTTATGATCAACAATCTGTTATTCTATTGTCGTGCGTGAAATACACTCAATTTGGAGATATCACTGCGCTCGTCAATTATCTATCTCAATGTTTTCATAAAATAATTTCTATACCAGTAGTTGAATATAATTACATTTTTTAGATTTGCAACGACTAAATTTCGCAGACACATCTCTACTAATGCCATTATGCATAAAGCGGTTAGAAGTTTAATACATTTTTGAGACTGGTATTGAAACAATTACATTAGCGATACACATACACCTGATTACGACCGTAACAGGTTTGTGGTAATGTGTTAACTTCTTACATGCCTGCATCACAGAGCATCTGACAACTAAAAGTAGACGAAATAGCGGCAAAAGTAAGGCTATCTATCAGTTCACTCCAAAGATAGTATCGACCTGTCATCCCTACTAATATTATAAATGCGAAAGTAACTCTGTCTGTCTGTCTGTTACGCTTTCCCGCTTAAACCTTTCAACCGATTTTGATGAAATTTGGCACAGACAATCTTTAGACCCTGAGAAAGGACGTAGGCTACCTTTTATTTATTAAAAATGAAACTATATCTACGCGGGTGATACCGCGGGGCACAGCTAGTATCAGTATAAATTAATTGCACATTGTATCTGCACCTACGGGCGCGGCGCGGCTTTGTAGCGGTTACCTGCAATTTAAACTTCGTTCATCTATTTTATTATACAATTCTGGGAAAAGAAAGTGTCCTTCGCAATTGTTCCAAAGCTCTCACAATTTTGTTGGGACGTATTAACTGCCGTACCTACACTACAACATGAACAATGTAACGTTGCTATCGTCAGATATTATGTGCATTTTAGGAGTGGAAGTATTTATGTACAGTTTGTTTGACTCTATTAGATAGTATTAGATTAAATTAAATTACTTATGTTTACACAAACATCACAAGAGCCATATCATATTAAAATAATAGGTATAAGGTATAAAATGGAAATATGCTCAATTATAAATAATTTTGGTATTTTTGTTGTCAGCACCTTTGGAAAATTCATCCTCAGCCGGCCTTATTTATATTTTTCCTTCTTAAATTACAAAATAGATATTCCCTCTACTTAACTGCCACTGTAATCGTAATAGTTATCTAGGAATAAGTAATTATTACTAATAATGATATCATCATATTACAAACAACCCGGTATACAAATTGGGAAGCAATACAAAATCATTGCAATCGTTTTGACGTTATGCCCAAACTAGTTTATGGACACATATTATATTTATTCTCCATTAATCAGTCGAGAAACTCGTAGCCTTCATTTATTTACTTATATATTATTATTCCGGCCTTGAAGAAACTATAATATTACATAAGTGTATTCAAATTTAGCGCACGTGTAACATTATCTAAATAATATAGTGGGAAAGTTTGATCAAAGCGAGTGTTACACAAGCGTAAGCTATTCCACATAAACCAAGTGACGTATTACTATAGACTGCACTGACGAGTGTTGGAAGGCATGAGCACTCGGCACCGTGTTGTGTTGTGACAGTGACTGGACATAATCATATTCACATGGTAGTGACTGGCTTCACGCCCCGTGACTTATTGTCACCCACCCAGCCAACATGCGAATTATGTCACCATTTAGCTTCAAATACAGATGGAATACAAACAAGTACAAGTAAACAACACAAAATCATCAAAGGATTCAGTATCGCAGTCAAATCAGCGTTTCATAAAATATTAACACTAAAAAATGGAGGAACAAAGAGGCAAGGAACACACTTTTTTGTGTTGATTTCTCAAAAAGATTGCTCTCGGATGCGTGTAGAGGGGCATTTTGGCGGAGGGTGGAACAAGGCGAGCCATTTGTAGGCGCCAAGTGTTTACTGAGGAGTCGGTGTGGCATCGCTAATGAGCAGGGAATCGGAGAAAGTGCTCGCGTGGGCTGTAACCGCGGCCACCGCAGCCTGTGTGCACTCCACCGCCCTGCGCCGCCGCCTTGCCGCCCTGCGACCTCCTCGACACTCGCTCTCTTGTTATTTCCTACGTGTTTAACATACTATCTCCGACCTCCTTACAACTAATTAATACAGACAAATATACAAGCAACCAAACACCGAGCCTTTACGGTCATGTACTCTGACGTCAGTTGTACGGCCTTTACTTACACTTCGAATTATTTCCATTTCACTTAATGTGATGAGTTTGCGTCGCTACACCAATTCGTTTATTGACTTCACTAAACAGTGAAAACTGTTTTGCATAATGTTGTTTGTGTCTACTAAACTAATTAATGAAACATTTTTGTCTGAACATACGTCATTAAATGATCACAACAATATTGCACACAGGATTATAGGAATATAAACGCGGTCGCTCTTGTGTTATTTGATACATGGATGACGTTATTAATTATAGAATCTGGATTAGAAAAGCTGACAACACCATTGGTAGAGGCATCTACCGGCAACTTTTTGTTAATACATCCTTGCAAGAAAGGATTGACGAGGCAAGTTCTGGTTTAGTATGCCGTATTCAGTTACTATTCTGGATGGAGATGTGTTCTAATTAGGTAAGTAAGTGTAGAAGCAGCGTGGAGTGGTTGGGCCGCGCGGGTGGCAGAGTGTCCGTTACATAATTGCAGTTGACGGATCCGGGGCGGCGGCGCGGTGAGCTGGTGTCGGAAACCTGCTGGACGGGCGCGGTTCGACGCCCGAACACTTGTCGCGTCCACACTACCGACCAAACATATATTTTTACACAGTTCCCATAACCATGCTATCTCGACCTTGGAGATTGTTTTTAGAAACGGCGGGGTTTGCTAACGACTGCGCTGATTGATATCTACTAGGGATTCGCTTGTGGCGGTTGATCTTTTTTACCGATTGTACATTTGAAAATAATCTGTACTGTATCTGCACCTACGGGCGCGGCGCGGCTTTGTAGCGGTTACCTGCAATTTAAACTTCGTTCATCTATTTTATTATACAATTCTGGGAAAAGAAAGTGTCCTTCGCAATTGTTCCAAAGCTCTCACAATTTTGTTGGGACGTATTAACTGCCGTACCTACACTACAACATGAACAATGTAACGTTGCTATCGTCAGATATTATGTGCATTTTAGGAGTGGAAGTATTTATGTACAGTTTGTTTGACTCTATTAGATAGTATTAGATTAAATTAAATTACTTATGTTTACACAAACATCACAAGAGCCATATCATATTAAAATAATAGGTATAAGGTATAAAATGGAAATATGCTCAATTATAAATAATTTTGGTATTTTTGTTGTCAGCACCTTTGGAAAATTCATCCTCAGCCGGCCTTATTTATATTTTTCCTTCTTAAATTACAAAATAGATATTCCCTCTACTTAACTGCCACTGTAATCGTAATAGTTATCTAGGAATAAGTAATTATTACTAATAATGATATCATCATATTACAAACAACCCGGTATACAAATTGGGAAGCAATACAAAATCATTGCAATCGTTTTGACGTTATGCCCAAACTAGTTTATGGACACATATTATATTTATTCTCCATTAATCAGTCGAGAAACTCGTAGCCTTCATTTATTTACTTATATATTATTATTCCGGCCTTGAAGAAACTATAATATTACATAAGTGTATTCAAATTTAGCGCACGTGTAACATTATCTAAATAATATAGTGGGAAAGTTTGATCAAAGCGAGTGTTACACAAGCGTAAGCTATTCCACATAAACCAAGTGACGTATTACTATAGACTGCACTGACGAGTGTTGGAAGGCATGAGCACTCGGCACCGTGTTGTGTTGTGACAGTGACTGGACATAATCATATTCACATGGTAGTGACTGGCTTCACGCCCCGTGACTTATTGTCACCCACCCAGCCAACATGCGAATTATGTCACCATTTAGCTTCAAATACAGATGGAATACAAACAAGTACAAGTAAACAACACAAAATCATCAAAGGATTCAGTATCGCAGTCAAATCAGCGTTTCATAAAATATTAACACTAAAAAATGGAGGAACAAAGAGGCAAGGAACACACTTTTTTGTGTTGATTTCTCAAAAAGATTGCTCTCGGATGCGTGTAGAGGGGCATTTTGGCGGAGGGTGGAACAAGGCGAGCCATTTGTAGGCGCCAAGTGTTTACTGAGGAGTCGGTGTGGCATCGCTAATGAGCAGGGAATCGGAGAAAGTGCTCGCGTGGGCTGTAACCGCGGCCACCGCAGCCTGTGTGCACTCCACCGCCCTGCGCCGCCGCCTTGCCGCCCTGCGACCTCCTCGACACTCGCTCTCTTGTTATTTCCTACGTGTTTAACATACTATCTCCGACCTCCTTACAACTAATTAATACAGACAAATATACAAGCAACCAAACACCGAGCCTTTACGGTCATGTACTCTGACGTCAGTTGTACGGCCTTTACTTACACTTCGAATTATTTCCATTTCACTTAATGTGATGAGTTTGCGTCGCTACACCAATTCGTTTATTGACTTCACTAAACAGTGAAAACTGTTTTGCATAATGTTGTTTGTGTCTACTAAACTAATTAATGAAACATTTTTGTCTGAACATACGTCATTAAATGATCACAACAATATTGCACACAGGATTATAGGAATATAAACGCGGTCGCTCTTGTGTTATTTGATACATGGATGACGTTATTAATTATAGAATCTGGATTAGAAAAGCTGACAACACCATTGGTAGAGGCATCTACCGGCAACTTTTTGTTAATACATCCTTGCAAGAAAGGATTGACGAGGCAAGTTCTGGTTTAGTATGCCGTATTCAGTTACTATTCTGGATGGAGATGTGTTCTAATTAGGTAAGTAAGTGTAGAAGCAGCGTGGAGTGGTTGGGCCGCGCGGGTGGCAGAGTGTCCGTTACATAATTGCAGTTGACGGATCCGGGGCGGCGGCGCGGTGAGCTGGTGTCGGAAACCTGCTGGACGGGCGCGGTTCGACGCCCGAACACTTGTCGCGTCCACACTACCGACCAAACATATATTTTTACACAGTTCCCATAACCATGCTATCTCGACCTTGGAGATTGTTTTTAGAAACGGCGGGGTTTGCTAACGACTGCGCTGATTGATATCTACTAGGGATTCGCTTGTGGCGGTTGATCTTTTTTACCGATTGTACATTTGAAAATAATGCCTTAAACAAGATCTGGTTTTAGCGCGTTATACATTGAAAATCAAGCAGTTTTATTAAATTCACCTCTCAGAGTACGTGCCGTGACTACCAGTGGGTGTTGTAACATTTTAGTGGCAACCTCTTTACATACTAGCTTTTTACCTGCGACTACGTCGGCGTAGTGAATATAGTCAGTTCAGTAAACACTATCTCAATTCTAAATTTCAGCCAATAGATTTCAGCGGATTCAAAGGGTTACAGAGCTTACTTACTACTTTCTTTCGCAGTGATAATATTTATGAAGTAGTAATTTCTTTACACGTTATGAATATGCGCATAACACATATTGCACGTGCTTATGATGTTGGAAATAATATTAAAGAAGAATGTATAATTAAGTTGAGTAAAGAGCCAACGCGGTGCGCTCGAGTGTTTGCGGGTTGTACGTCGTGTTTGCACTCAATAAGCCGCGCAAACACACTGGCTGAGCTATTCTTTATCCCAACCGTCTAACACTCTTCGTATGTAACTTGGTACTATTACGGAATTGTATGTACTCGTTTGCAAGTGGAAAAGTTGAATGCTATACAATGTACGTGGAATCTAGTTTGATGGTGCTGTTCTATGATAGATAATTACATACATACTTACTCCATGTAAGCTTGTCGGATCGAATTGGATATATGAATTTATAATCGGGTAAAGTATTCTGCTAGTTTTCGGATGTCGAGAGCAATCACAGATTTAATAAACATTATAAGGTATGTGATCTAACTGACGTGTGGCTGTGACTGTGACTCTTTCAGGTAAATAAGTTGTCCGTCCGTCTGAACTGAAATTTAAAATTGAATAAGAATAAGAATAATTTTATGAAGATTATAGAAAATATTTTATTCAAAATTATACGTCGAACATTAACGAAATTATGGGCATGTAAATATTTAAGATTCTGTTAAATATATTTCGGTTAATGCGTGACAGCTTTGATACTAAAGACGGATATTAGTTACCTACATCATTACACGAAGAATGTAGAACCTAGTCGAAATCTTAAACAGAAAATCTAAACCTTTAAACGAGCAATTCTTGTACATACCTATATATAGAATATGTATCTCGGGCACGGCTCCAACGATCTTCATGAAATTTTGTTTTTAGGGGCTTTCAGGGGCAAAAAATTGATCTAGCTAGGTTTCATTGGAAATCATAGTTTTGACCATGTTTTCGGGCACTGAAAAACTCATAAAATATTATTACAATCCAACAGTAAATTTCGCCGTCATCTGTCAAGTTATGATAGCTCAGACGTGAGGCTTTCAGTCTACGGGGCGATAACGAAACTAGAGTACCCTGGTTCGAGTCTGCGTTCACCGGATCGATTTTTCTTTATTATTTTTTCTACATACACACATTATGCTCACGTCTGTATCCCATGTGGGTAGGCAGATATCACTTCCCCACAAAATTAAGTTTTTTTATAATATGAGTAAACGTCAAGTTATTTCTCGAAAAAGAAACCGAGCATAGCTTGGTCAACCAGGTACTATATATTAACTGAACAAAACAACATCATCATCATCTCCCTGGCCTTATCCCATACATTGTTGGGGTCGGCACTTGATTCAACCCGATGTGGCTGATCACATGATTTTTATACGAAGCGACTGCCATCTGACCTTCGCAACCCCATATTAGGAGGAAAATCTGTGATCTGGGTTAAACCAGTTGTCAGATTATTTTTAGGCCTCCGACTGACCTGTAACGATTGCCAAAGATGTTAAAATTGGCAACCGGGACCGACGGCTTAACGTGCTCTCCGAGGCACGGAGGGAACTCGGGCGGTCACCCATCCAACTACTGGCTAGGCGTATGGTTGCTTAACTTCGCTGATCGAATGATATGCGCAATAGCAACTGTGCCACGAGCTCCTTCAACTGAACAAAACAACAGGGATATAATCTGAAAGCATAAGTTAGTATTCCTTTGTTTGTTGCTCACAAAATTAGATTTTCCCACACTATTTCAAAACGTCGGATTCTGTAAAGTTTAATGTCAATCCTCGACCCAAATAAAATTGCATTTCATTTCAAAGGAAAAGCTTCTTTCATTCCTTGGGGACGAACATCGGCAGGTCGATTCTCCAATGAGGAGATATATTGAGAGAAGAGAGACTGAGAGATTAAGAGATAAATAAATATGAAAGATGCGAATGAGGTCTGTAATCTGGAGTGGTAATGGCACTAAATCCATCAAATTAGCACTCTATTTTTCAAGTCATACACAAATCTGTAGTTACTTGTGTACAGTACTACTCGTGTCACCATGTTTGTTATCTAATAAATATGTCTGAGAATCGGCCTACATCTACGTTTCATACCCCTAAATGATAAGCGTGATCGACCCCAAAAAAATATAAGGCAATACGGTTTTATAATATTATTGTCTTTGGTATTATTTGTCTATTAACTAGATAATCAGGTTATAGTGGCCTGTAACTTTCAGACCGGAACAGTGTAATTATAGTGTATAAATAATGTCCTAGACTGAAATTACTCAACGCGCGGCGCAACGATACACGAGTGAAACAAATGCAAATAATATGAACGGAAATATATACCTAGTGGTACTCTCACACAGACAACAGCAGGCCCGTGATGGATGGCCCCTGAGCGTATGGTCGAACGTACAGCGCCGCGTTGAGAGGAGATTACAAATAATTTCCTTTGTTGCGACCAGACTAGCTCCTCATTCGTTGGCGCTTTTTTACTTAACTGTGTTTAGAGGTCATGTACGATTTGTTGCTAACAGATTACTATATTCTGCAGATCGCTACGTTATTCTATAGATGTAGTTATTGAAGATTCTTAATGAATTGTTAAGCTCATGGTACTCCTACCTAACGGGGCTTGGCAGAACTGTTAATTGATACACGAGCAATTTTTAATACAAGTATAGTAATTACTAACTTAACTTCAAACTTATTTTTGTTCTGCATAAGAGCTACCAGATAAAACGTTGTTGAAACGGGAATTTCCTCTATTTTCGGGCTCTTATTATTAAGAACTGCCGACACCGTCCGAGCATCATTGCGCTATATCAGATACTTGACCGGTTCCCTGTGTCTCATGATGTACCTATCTTCATCGTACTTTGTGTGGATTAGCTTGTATAATGTGTTATTAATATATTTCATAGCCACCACAGCGGTGATGGCCCCTCTAACATACCTATTACATAGATTATGAAATCTAAGATTCTCTTATTCGTGTTGCATCTAAATCGCTCATTGAAATAATTGACGTTTTTAATTTGTTGAAGCGATAGAATTCGCGTTTAATTAGTTTCTACAAGGTTGTTACGTTAGCAAATTTCAAGGTATTTTGCTGTAAAGGGGGTATTTCAAATTATTTTGAATAAAAAATATTAACCTCATTTACTGCCCGTGTTGAAAGAATAGTAAACTATGTGCTCTGATTGGTTCGCATAAACAGGCACATTGATGGACAGTTACTTTGGCATTTATGTTTAAAATATCTATAGATACTTAAGTAGTAAGTATATCGATTACCTATAGTGCTATTGAGATGTGCCGTTAAACCTATATAGCAAGGTCGACCAAGCCACATCGGGGAGTATTAATTTAATATTAGTATCAATCGCGGCTCATGAGACTCAGAAATTCTTGAAACATAAGTCACATATCCTATTGTTACAACAAAGATGGCCATTGATTTTTTTAATCTCCCGACTACGACCGTGACATAATGCTACAAGCAAAATGTCGACGGCATCTACTTTTTTATTCAACTGTCAAAGCGATTATCAAATTGAATGAAAAATATACGATATAAGATGTTACCGCATGAATGCGTCATTTGGTTTAATACTGCGGTTCTAATTGGGATAATATCAATTGACAGATTTTGAAATTAACCGTCTTATGTTGGGTTGGAGCCGATCGGATATAATTCCATTCCCATTAAAACATGATGTTTCAAGCAAGTTACATCCCTTAAATGGTACAAAACACATCACGTCTATAATATACACATACATACATGATACATACATTATTACCTACTACCATTTCATCTGTATTTGTATTTGGCATTTATTGAACGGAACTCTTTCCGTTGAAGTGTCTAATATTATTTTCGCAATATTCCAACATAAATAAGGACAACACGAAGAATAAAACTTTTTATTACAATAACAATATGGGGCGATAGTAACCGGGAGCGGTATCATTGTTTAGCCTTTGGCGGAGTTTTCTCATATCGGGTGTTCCGCTCATTTCACCGCAACTTATGCCAGCTTCCCGCTAAACTTCAGGTTAATTAACTCCTCCCAGCGTGAGGAAGAACTGATAAACTATTATTATACCCTGTTGTGCCGCTCATGGCGCAACTTGGGAGGGTGCTTCTTAATTAAACTACCAGTTAAGTGCCATTATATTTCGATAGCTTTGCCATTTTGCTTTGGTATTTATACTTTGAGTACCTACACGCAGTGTTGAGTGGCGTCATTTTGTGAATACGTAGGTGGTACTTAAGTGGTAACGTGTTTCATTGTCAGTGGCGAAGGGGCAGAGTTCACAACGCTGGCCCAGTTCTGATTGTTATACATATTGTCGCTGTCGGTCGAATCTAAAAATATCGCAACACTTATTTTTACCAATAGAAAATAATTTCTTTCAACTTAGAATAAAAAGTTTGACTGCCGTGTGTTTGCTTCAAGACAAGTACAATGTTAGCCCTCATTATTATGATTAATACATTCCCTTGACGCACGCCACGACTACCACGCCATACCCACTTACCCCGACACGAAAGCCTGTGCCACATAAATACAAGGAGGTGTCGACGATAAGGTAAAATTAAACGACCTCATCCACAACTGCAGCTGTCATATACGAAATTACATATTCTTTCACCATATTATGCATCCCATCAACAACTTCTCACTCGACTTGGTAGCAACTAACAATATTATATGTTAGTATAACGGATTTTGGTTTGAAATTAACTTTGACATTTTTATTACTAAAATGCTAACAAAGTATATGTTTCAAGATGATAATGGAGTCACAAAAATAATTGGAGGTAGCTAATAGCAATATGTATATATAAGACTACAAAACTTGTAATGAACTTAAATAATTACGATTAAAGAAAAACAAAACTCATTAACATTGTATAAAACAATTTTGTGTGTTAGTATTAAAAAGGTATTAGGGGTAATATTAGGGTATATTCTGTGTATTCAGTGTTAGCCCGCTCGCGGCGGGAGCGACCCGGGTCACGCAAATAGGTTAATAGCCGCCAAAAAACCGCCGTAAAGGAAGCTTAATCAAAGAAAAATATAGCTCCTTTTGAATGAGACGCTTTATCCAATACACCAAGTGTGCGGAACTTGTTTCTAAGGCCACTAACGATGCGAACATTAAAGGAATTGAAAGAACATGTAACACGAAATTATCTTAGAATAATTTTAAATTATAATAAATTAATCGCTGCTTAAATTAATCGGATGTAAACAAGTTTTATGGTATGCCTAGGCATAAGGTATAGGATGATATTACAAACAGCAAATTGATCATTAAATAGCGTCGCGTACATTGTTTTATTTGTTTATTTTATTTTATTTTTTTCAGGTGCAAACAGTGTTTTAAATCTAGGTACATATGCATATAATAAATATTTAACCATTTTTATGTTTCCACATTTCAATTACTAATTACTTATACATTTTTTCACATCACAAACTCAAGACATTATTAAGTATTATTTAAACAGTGAAAATCTAAAGACGTAAGAGATCGTAAAGAGGATGAAAAACTAAAACAAAACAGATTAAAGCATTTTATTGAACCATAGTTGTACATATAATATAGTAACATGTTGAAGAAAATTAATATGTATAGAGGACGGGTAGTTGAAGTAACTTTGCTCCTTTATGCTAATTACAATTGCAGACGTAGTTATAACCGATAGAACACTTTGCACAGGTTAAAATTGAGTTAGGTACTTTCACAGGCCTCCGCTGAACACGGATGGGGGAAATTGATACCGACCAGAGTACACCCACTTCACAATTAAGTTAAAATCTAAACTGCCTATTTGTATGTTACTGTTATTTAAAATATTTACTTGTTTGGAACGGAGAAGGTAAGGATAGGCCATGGAAACCAGCAAGGGTTTCTATTCGAACTGTAGCATAACAATGACGGATCCAAGATGATTCTTGAAATTAAACTAGAATGGATAGAGAACGAGGCGATATCTAACGTGCACATGCGTATAAAGTGTTGTCTGCTATATCCATATAGTTCGGCGGTATATATCGCCACCCCTAGTTTTGGAGTTGATTAGCCGGGCTTAAATTCACAAACAGCCCGTAATCCCTCGATACTGTTGGGAAATGACAAATTGGCTACTATTATAGGAAACGGAGCGAGGTTAGAAAGCTTGTTTTTTTTTCGTATCGTGTATATAATATAATGCGGCATGCAACAGTTACAACACGGGCCTTGGGTTCAGTCATTATGGCTCATGCCTCATGTACAGTTATTCATGTCGTAACTTCTTTTCGACCCATTGCTCTATTACTGCTTCACTTTCCACTGACGAACATCTCAATCCCATTTTTTAAGCAATCAAAACTTTGGTTGTTCGACCACCCGCACGAGATTCATTCTCGAGGCCATAGCCTGTTACTAATCCCGAGGGAGATGATTACACTTTGCTGAATACGCTACCAACTCTTATGTCTTATGTCTTATGTCTTAAACAATATTATATTCAGAAGTTAAGACAGTAGCTCGGTATAATTTGTATGCTGAACATTTTTCGATCTAAGCTGATCACTTAGGACTTGAAATAGAGTTCCAATAAGATGGAAAGTTTATACAATCTAAGATTATTTTTAACTTATTTTTCTAATGTATTTAATGAACTTTGAAATATGATGTTCTTGGCCCTGTAAAATCTAAAAATACTAAAGTAGTATCCGATAAGAGCTTATGAATATTTAGTTTGTGTGTCATGTCCCGCGTCTATAAGTAATAGGAATATATTTGATTCGTGCCTCGTGTTGTTAAGAGGATATTGACTGCTCGCGAACAGGTCCTGGAATACAGTTATCATATCGGTTCATACCTCATCCACCATTGGATTTATAAGCAAGAAAAAAAACATATTTAAGGTCAATGGCATTATAATATTTCTTAAATTATTCCAAACACACGTAAAAAATAACAAATAAGAATTGGTTTATGTTATCGTAGTGAAACTACTGAGAACATTTCGAAGAAATGTATTTATGGAACCCGCATTAAAACTAAGATGTTACATCGTGCTTATGTAACGCGACGTAAGAGGGAAACAAACAACCGTAATTGTTTTCTGCTACCGAAATAACAAAAGTTACGGCAAAGTTTTGATACAAATGATTGATATTAGTTACGGTAACCGCGATTACTACGTAAGCCAGCGTTGCGCCAAACGGTCGCGTAGCGTTCACCGTGCGGTGCGCCTCTGGCGAATAAAGCTCTGGGTGCTTTTGCACTATCATACTATGCTCCCGGTTTGCTCGTTTGGTAAATGTCGTCACGAATACTGCTCTTCTGATATTGTAATTCTCGAAATAAAATTTCCTTTCCATTTTGTCGCTGTTTGTACGAAAGTCCAGTATATATTTTTTTTTAATATTTTTAGTAGCTTTATTGTGGTAAAAGTATTCCTGAATATTTATTCCACATTTTTTTTTATTCGTCTATGTGTCCATTATGTGCGAAAAAAAACTTACAAGTACCTAGTTTTTTCTAAATAGCCTAGTTACATGACACTGGACAACCTATATAATCTATAACAAACTTATAACCTATAACAAATCCTGTATAAATCCAGACTCTTTGCTGGGTTCGTAGATCTTAGACGGGTAGACTTTGACTGGTCTCTCACCTACGAGTCTCTGTTCAAAGATAAGGAATATTTCATTACTAGGACTTCTTTCATCTTTCATTTAATTAGATTATTGTGATTGTAATTCCTTCTTTATGTTAAAGTAGTCTATAGACAAAATATGCTAAGGACGTACGTACAAAAGTACGCTAACTTCGTGTTTTCTACTGACAAATAAAACCCAAATATTTTTAGGAAGGGCCCTATCAAAAAAAGTTGCATACAAATTCGATATAACATGTCCAGAGCAAAGTATGAATACAATGTAGCAGCCCAGTATTATAAGTTCCGTAACATAAAAAGTATGACGGACGAAGGATCCGCCCTTTCCGCATAGTTTTTATAATGTTGCGTGTGACCCATTTAGTTCCGTCTTTAGCAACATGCTCGCAGGGACGCGAGTTCTGATTAAACCGTAAAAGAGATTGGTTCCTCGGCTGAGTGGTTTATCGTTGACGTTATGCTGGCAATTTGGCCTCGTCTCCCAACCTCCCAGCCAAGGCACACTCACTGATTTTACTACGTATAGTCAAGCTCCACTTTCAAATATTAACAATGAATATAAATTGATGTTCAGGATGTTAATAAAAAGGTTGCGAACTATAAATAAAAAAATTTTTTTAGAACATATTTGGCTAGTAGTTAACCCATGTTCATAGTATTGCACTTACCGTTTTCCAATAATTTTTATATTTCTAAAAAAATATTATTTTGAAAATTAGTCTTTAATCAATAAGTACTATACATTTTACTGATTAATAAGCTCGTTGATGTCTTTTATCTATAATATTATAAAGCTGCAGAGTTTATTTGTTTGTTTGTTTGAACGCTCTAATCTCAGGAACTACTGGTCCGATTTAAAAAATTCTTTCAGTGTTGGATAGTCCATCATCTCATATCGAAGAAGGCTATAGGCTATATATATTTTTTATATTTCATTCTCATAAAAGTTAGGGGTCCGTAAGTAAATTGGTATAAAATCGAAAACCTATTTATGCGTACGCTGCAAAAACTATTGACAATAGAACAAAATGATGTACTACGGGTTTGTAGGTCTTATTAAGATCTACATAAAAGTCCGCGAGAGCATATATCTAACTCTCAAAGTTAGTCACAATAACCGCTTCTTCTTTCATAAAAAAAATGTAATCGCCCGAAGAAAGAAACTACGTTAAATGTGTATCATAATATTCATTCTTATCCGAATCAAGCATTATGCTATCAAGGGTATTCATGTAGAAGTAAAATACTGTTTGTTTTATTCCAATAGGACATTGCGTTTAGAAATTATCACGAGTATAAAAACGCAAAGAATTGGTACCTAATTTTATCTTATATCTTTAAACGAGTAATTCTTGTGTGTATATATATATATATATAGAATCTGGATCTCGGGAACGGCTGCAACGATTTTCATTAAATTTTGTATGTAGGGGGTTTCGGGGGCAAAAAATTGATCTAGCTAGGTTTCACTTTCAGAAAACATCGTTTTGACCATGTTTTCATGCACTGAAAAACTCATAAAATATCAATACAATACAGACAGTAAATTTCGCCGACAACTGTCAACTTTTGATAGCTCAGAGGTGAGGCTGTCAGCTTACGAGGTGATAACGAAACTAGAGTACCCCGGTTCGAGACTGACGTTCACCAGTTCGATTTTTTTCTTTTGGTTCCTTTTTTTGTGGGAAAAAGTATAGTTTTTTATGAGTAAAAGGAACCGAGCACTGCTCGGTCAACCAGTTACTAATGAGTTTTTTGCCAAAGAGTAATCTCTGAAACGGCTAGACCGATTTTAACGGGACTTTCACTGGCAGATAGCTAACGTTACAGGGAGTACCAAGGGCTTTTTATTTATAAAGAAAATTTAGGGTTCCGTGGAAATCAAATTAAATCTACGCGGGTGAAACCGCAGGGCACAGCTAGTATTAAGTATGTGTCCGTAATGACAACTAATTGTAAAACGTTGATGAGCCTTTTACATTATAATTTTGAAATGCCACACGCATGGTCGGTCGCCTTAAATCTTCGTTGCCGAAGGTGTTTTACTTTTCCCACGGGAACTCAACTGGTTTACGGAAAAAAATATGAATTGTTGATTTGGAGCACGAGGGCGATCACGCAAAAAGATCTCTCAAACTCCACCCAGTTAAGAATATCTGTATAAATTAGTTTTTATACTGTGTCCGAATTAAGAAAGGTGCAATGTATTTTTCAATTATAATTGAACATCAACTGGACGAATATATCTTTTCGAATATTTTTTGGTATTTTGAACATCAAGTTTGATGCGCCTCGTCGAATGCAGTGAATACTAATTAGTTATGATACTTTTTACATGTGAAATGTCGTTTTGAATAACATTTTGAATTACGAGTGGACAGTGCTCGTTGCGGAGTGTATGCTGTAGAGCACTTGGCAGTAAAAACGCTCAGATAAAACAGGTGGCGGGTGGAATATATGGGACCGCATTGGCGAGGCATGCAGCTGCGCTGCGCACTTAGCCCAATTCCTACACGGTTTTAAATACACTCTGATATTCAAGCCTATGTTTGCAATGTTATGGCACGCGTGTGTTTTCTTATTTGTGTTATACTTATGATAGTAAGAGCCACGTTGTTTCATTCTTTCGATTCTGTAATCTTGTCATCTATCCACATTTTTATTTCGCCTTTTTAACATTTAGTGCGAATAACCATTGTCTCGTCTCTTATTTAGCAGATTTTTATAATAAGCACGCAGTGTTCCTAGGGTGTGTTTTCAAATTCTACTGTCGTGACTTGAAGACTCGCTTGAAGTTTAACAAAGGAAACGTACATATCGCCCCGAAACGATTGGAAAACTAACTAATTTACAAAATAGCGCTGGCAGCACTGCCCACATAAAAAGGTCAATGAAGTCCCAATAGCGGCACGTAGAGTAGCTAATATTATGACGTACCTATATAATACCGCTGCGTCGCATCGCACTATACAAATGGTGCACAGAACATCTGCATAGTAGTAAGTTAAAGTTGATAACTGTTCTACCACGCCGATTTAAATTATACTTCGTATCTATTAATATTGAATAAAGCTTATGCTCCAAAACGTTTATCCCAGGGAATAAGACCTTTTATGCGTACGGTTGACATATCACTGGTGGATCACTTGAACTAAGGTGTTTCCGTTCTTCATTGGTATTGTATTGCGCTGCCTTTCGCACATTGTAAACTATGTAATTTGAAATAAACATTAGTGAGAAAGTGCGCTGTACGACTTTCTTTAGTAGTAATTTTATTCTAGTCCTCCCACTACACACCACATCCTACATTCAGTTCACCTAATTTACTTTCAATTATGCTTAATTATATCTTCAACAGATAATATGAAGAATAAAAGAGAGTCTTAATTGTGGTTTTGAAAAGAAATTATATTTAAACTTGTCAAAGTAATTGTGCTGAAGGCTATTTGCCAATTAAATGTAATACTTTCGACGGCTTTGACACCTTTGCAAATACAAATATGAATTGCACTTTCATCTTCTTTGACTTACTCCGGAGCGGGACCTAGTTGCGTTCAATTGTTTCACATTTTGCGAGTGTAAGATATTGTCCCAAGACATCACTTCAGGGGCCCTACCATGACTTTTTATTGCCATGATACTTTAACTTTCATTAAGAGACAGATGTATATGCCGTGTATATCTCTGTCACTGTCACATAGTGGAACTATGGTGGCAATAAGAGCTAATGGTAAGTATTATTCTGAGGTACAAGTCGTTTAATTTAAATACCGTTTTATCTCAGTACCTACCTGATTCCCGAGCATCGATATTTTTTGCCTTTACTATAGATGCTGGTTTTTTTTCTCTCGATGGCAAATGATAGAACTTGTTCGAACAACTAACCTAACTTGTTTACTATATTGCCGTCACGTCTGTGGTAAATCTGGCTTCACCTGGCAATCCACGCGATATGTTTCTACCAAAGAAAAGGATTACTATATTTTTAAGGTTTTCTTGAGACAGTTTTGTGTATCATTTAGAGATTATCACAGGAAATGAAATACATTTCTTTTTCGCATACATGATACTGTGTTTTTATATAGTTTTTTCCTGAAATCGATTCGGCGTAGTAGGTACGAAAAGTAGCTTTTTATAATAATACTAGCTGTGCCCCGCGGTTTTACCCGCGTAGATTTAGTTTCATCCTTATTGTCGCGGAACCCTAATATTTTTAAGAAATAAAAGTAGCCTAAGTTACTCCTTGAAACATCAGCTACCTGCCAGTGAGTCCCGTTAAAATCGGTCCACCCGTTTCGGAGATTACCCGGAACAAACAGACAGACAGACAGAGAGAGAAAAAAATTAAAACTTGGTTTTTTAGTGTCAGAAGCGTGTATACTTTCATATGCGTTTATAAAAGCTGTTATTTTGGAATTACAAACAGACACTTCAATTTTATTTATCTGTATAGATTATATGCCATTAATTATACGCCCAATCGAGAGATGGAATGACGAACTAAAATAGTTTTCATTTCTCTGGACCACGGGTTCATAAACTTATTTAGAGAGTTTACAAACCAACAGATACGCATATCACTTCCGCGAAAGCGGATTAAATATCTCTGTTTTAAAATGTCAATGTGCCCAAACATACAATTTGTAAATGAGAATAGGCACCTAACGATACGTACCAAAATTCGTTATCTCACAGTGTAATGATCATCAGCTAATATACAATATCCTTAATAGCTTCAACGCACAAATAAACTGATATTTTTCATTTAAAAATTGCAAAGCGTTATTAACCTATATCAGGGAGGTTTAAAGGGAGGAATGAATTGGACCCACACTCGAGGTAATGGAATTTGCAACCTTTATCCATTGATACGGCGGGTAACTGGCGTTTTTAATACAATGTAATTTATTTAAAAAAGGATTACGAGCTAACAAAAATATCGTCGGCCATAGGAATTAATTTTGTTATGGGGAGGATTGAGCAAATACTCTAAAGTCTACATAACAACAATTTACTTAAATGGTTATGGCAGGAGTTACGTGAATTGTTATTATGTCTAGTTAAATATGATGGTCGATGAAAAATATAACTAAGCAGCAGGAACCTACGTGAATTCCGAAAATAGATACCTAGGTACTTATTATCGTAACAAAAGCTGCTATTGTGCTACACTTGGTCACAGTTTAAATGTAAGTTTTACAAGCAGTTAGGTATCTATGAACATATGGAGAAAAAAAGCAGAATAGGCGTAATGACACTACGAGGTGGCACGTGGTGGCCGAACGCGCATCCGTCATTCACGTATTTTACCGATACCTTACTGCTTTTAAAGCTTATATTTATACTGTGACAAGGTGTCGTGGTAGTCATAGGTATATATTGTGTGTGTTTGACGCGAGGTCATGAATAAGGTTATCATCTGAAAAACCTAGTTGCACACATTGCGAGCTAGCGGAGAAGCGCGTAAGCTAGGGTCGTCGACCGCAGACCGGTCGGCGCGTGATCGCCGCTTTACACTGCTCGCGACTCACTGATAACTTTACTTTAATACTTTTTGCTATTTTACTACACTACAAACACCTACTACCGCCTCACTGTTTTATGTGTGTACACTATACTATACATTATACATTCACTTAATGTTTTCGTAGTAAAAACAGTGAAAAACTTCAGGCCACTTGTAAAGGATTTGGTTATGCACCTGTAACTAAAGATTACGGCAAACGTTTAGTTCTTTTTTAGGAACTATGCAGTTTTTGTGGTTATATTACTAATCCGTAAATGAGCCTTAAAAGTATTCAATCAATTTATTTGTTAGTAACTAAAACTGCTTATCATAAATAGTTTATGTTTGTGAAAATCATTGGCGCTTTGTAAACTTACTATAATCATTTATACAGGGTGTCGGTTAATTCGGGGCAGCTCTTAAAATGTGTGATATGGTATAATTTTAGGAAGCAATTAAAATTATTACGACAAAAATATCTTCTTCCGTTTTCGAGTAATTGACGTTCAAACTTCACCATATCAATACCTTATTTTCGCATAAAAATCAGCTGTAACGTAGAGTTATTCACGTGAAATCTAACTACGTTTTTATTTTTTTTCTCCCACTAATAAATCCTGAAATAATCCCATAAAACTATTTTTCGAAACCATTAACCTTCCCCTTAATTTAAAATGTTTAATGACCGCGTTCGGAATGTAGGTAAACGCGGCCGCGCGTTCATTCAATCGCTTAAGGCCGCGAGCTCTTCGGCTATAGCTTATAACTACGTTACGTTGGAGCTAGATATTTTACGACTTCAACATAGTCATATATTCATAGAACCCTACAAATCCTAGAAGACAACTGTTCCTTTTTCTCCGACACCCTGTATAAGACATATTTACATTGAACTTGATCCGTTAATGAATTCAAATAGTAACAAACTAGTTTTCACGCATCTCATAGTAGCCACTCGCGTTAACGTTAGATACATTTTCTAGCGAGAGAGAAGACAAGTTTTTGTACATAACATTAGCTATTTTTTATTTAAATCGAAAATAATATTGATTTCCTTTCGTTAATTACGTATGTAGGTAGGCATAACAACCAATAAAATACACCTTTAAAAACGTTTAGATTAGTTCATTGTATGTCTTTTTCAGGTAATCGTAACACACTCGTAACGCAAGCAGTAAGTGAAACCGATTAATAGCGGTCGTTCTCCGGTGTAGTAAGTTCTTAAATGACCAGTATAATGATCTGAGATAATAAGTGTAAACAATGGAAATATGCGTGTGGGAACACGGGGCGTGAGTAATCGCGGCGGTCGCGGGCGGCTGCGCGGGCGCCCACCAGCATTCATGACGCTCTGCTGCTGCTTATATGCACACCTAAACTTGTCGCAAGATATATCTACCTATAATTACACAATTACATTATACATATTGAGGAGTTAGTTAATGTAAAAGTTTATTTTATTTTACACACCCAATTAAATAAGTAGATTTCATTATGAAGTATCTCATTCCGAATACGATATAAACCCTAATAATATATTTTTGAATTTTAACGCATATAAAGTATAATTATATAACGTATCAAGACGATATATTTTCAAATCTTAATAAATATATGACAAATGCTCTGAATTCATCTGAATGAGAGCGTGTGACATGCCTATAGCTCGCTAATACAATGCTCCGTCCCTAGTCATGCTCTCAGCCCAAGTGCATTGCTCGCAATCTAGGTCTTACGTTGTTTTACACTTTACACTTAGCCTTACACTTATAATGAACTTGTGATACAGCTACCAGAGTTATTATTAGTGGTCTTAGATAGAAGGCTTATTAAATGTAACCGTTTAGAAAGACATAAATGAAAAAACTCACGTCAAGACACTAAAATAGTGGTTTTTAGTTTCTTTGTGATATAGTACGCGCGTCAGTCGGGAAGATGCATCTTGGACTTAGGATTGTGTGGGACGAAAAACTATGTCGAAAGAAAACCAAATGTTTTAATGTTGTTAAAGTAACATCTTGGAGAAGGCCTATTGCTTCTTGAAGACAACTTTTCTGAAAACTAGTCTGTGCTCATGATAATAGGTATGAATATTCTTCAGCTGGGTTATTCCAACAAAACCTATAATAGGTCTTGCCTTGAAAGCACTAAAATTATGCTCTTAAAGGAGAGAAATGAAAGTTTCGAGAGTTTCAATAGTAGTATAGGAAGTAAGAAAGAAGCTGTTAACAATAGCTGAGATTTAATTCCTTAATGGAAGTTCACTTCGTCCGTGCATTCACTCATTCAAACTCAGTTGAGTGCAACGAGGGAAATACGTGTCGGGATTGTTCCTAATCTCCTGTTTTGTTTAACTGTGCTGTGATGTGTCATCATTGTGATTAAACTTATATAGACACATGTAAGATGTACATCGTAAGCTTTCAATGAATACGCCACTAGACTTCACCCAGCTCATGTCATACGGATATTTTTTACAAGCAATTGGGATACTCTTTTAGATCTTGATCTAAGCATATTCATTTAAACATGGACTAGGCGATAATCAATGTGATTTGTTTACAGAAGAATAAAATAATATAATTGACCATTCTGAAAAATATTATTAGTTTGGTGATAGTAGTTCTTCCTTGGACTCGCTCTACCGACACTTCCGCTCACATTAGCTCAATAATTTTCGTAGCATGTGGCCAGCGGTGGTTTGCCTACCGCCATGGGAGACAGTCGTGAGCATATGTATGTATGTAAGTTTAAGCACGCCTAATGTTTGCTACCTTGGGAAATCCTACAAAAACAGTTACTGTTCCAATCGGAATTATTATAGATAGGTAGGAACCTATTGTTATACAGAGAACAAAAAATTGTATACCAAAATGCCTAAGAGAGACTGACGGGTGCTGAGTTAAATTCCGCGATGGGGCGAAACCTATTCGAGTATGGTAACGAGCAATCTAGGGAAACTCGCTTCGTTTGAAATTAAAATGTTTGCTGCGCGCAATTTGAATATATATTGAATAGCCACGATTGTTTTGTTCAGATTACGGTGTTTGTTTGTGTGCGACAACAGCGTGTAAGTACTCGTGTTTCGTTACTGTCATAGCTTCATGTTACCGTATTCCCACGTCGTGTCGTAATGCTTATATATGTTACTATGAACATATTACCTTTAAAATAAACGTTAGGTTAACGTGAACAGGGGATCAATTATGATCCTTTAAACATCACGCATAAGAACTTCTTAGCTTTGACGGACAACATGATCAGGTGGGGTTACACTGATGACGCCAACATAGGGTGTGTGTGCGCTGGGCCCCACACTATGATCCACCTCATATCGTGCCCTGCGTGCCTCACCGGCTGCACACAGAGGGATTTAGCGGCTGCCACCAGTAATGCTATTGAAGTAGCGAAGTTCTGGGGCCCAACCATGAGCTCTTATTGCAATGTTAATTCAGTTATGCGACAGTGACAGATGTATGCACGTCACATACATCTGTCTCATATATGAGTGAAACTATCATGGCAATAAGAGCTCATGGTAAGGCCCCTGGGCTAGAACAATTTAAAATGTCTGTCATCGCCACGATAAGAAGAAGGAGCTTTGACATTTAATTTTACGGTACCAAAATGAAACGTCAAAGCTCAGAGGTTTTTAATACGCTCTGCTCAAACCGATGATGGTAGACCCCAGTAGATTTGATGATTGTTATAAGTGGTATTGCCGCGCTTGCAAAGCATAACATAAGCAAATTGCATTGTATCTTCGTGGGACTCTCGGAATTTTACCTTACTCATCACAAAAAATACAACAATGCGCGTAAGCAGTGACGTTTTCGCCCGGTCTTTTGTAAGGGTGGGTAGACGAGGTAGATATTTACCCTATCCGGTATTGAATAGAATATCCCGTTGTGCCTCATAGGTATTCGTACATGTTTAAGATTGATAATACATCCGAGTTTAACAAACAGCTTCCAAAAAATTCGAAATTGTTAATACTTAAATGATTATTCGTGTAGTTATATAAATATCGTTAACGTTGACAGCATACATTCATCTTGTTTAGGAGTTGGCGGATTCAATTTACATAATCAAGTAAAAATATACTTCCAGGTCAAGGTGTTCTGTCATAACGCTCGCCAAATACGGACTTTGTTTGTTTCTTAATGATCATTTTATAAAACAAAGCAATTTTAACTTTGCTAGAACTCATGTTCTTACTGATTAACGTTCAGTAAGAAAGTTTGTTCATATGTAATTGAATACAATCAGAACTAGTTATTATCTAGATATATACAAGAGATAGTACTTATATAAAAGCTAGGTGTGCCCCGAGGCTTCATCCGCGTAGACTTAATTTTATGGAACCAAATAAAAGTTTTTTTATATAAGTTTTTCCGTGTAACATCAGCTATCTGCCAGAGAAAGTCCCATTAAAATAGGTCCACCAGGAACAAACAGACAGATGGAATTGCTTTTTTCATATAAGTACCGTATATACTTTCATATCTATTTAGTGAAAAGTGATTTCGAATTACAAACAGATATTTGATTTTTATTTATCTGTAAAAAAAACATACCTCTATTAAATAAAAACTTAATGATATTTTTGTTCTTGATTAGTTTTGTTGAAAACTTACTAACTATTTCGGATTATGAAAAAGGCACTCAAAGTTAAAATAAAACTCAACCCAATTTTAACTTTCAGCACGCCATATTCGAGCAAAGTTTACGAGATAGAAAAATGTAGGTCAAAATATAGCCATAATTCTACGAGCGACTTCTGCGGTAAACTTCAAACGACAGGGCTTTAACTTAGTTTAAGTATTATAAATGATCTTGGGACATAAAATAAAATGGTAGAATGAAGTGATCTGCTCTAGTTAGTGCCGATGCAGATCGGATAGCGCTCACGATCGCAAGGAAGCGGGAAGGCGGGATCCCAAGACACCTAATTACTTACCGGTAATAATTGGATTCCCGGTGGGATCGGCGGGGTACTTTAATTTATTACAACTCCGGATTTTAACCTGCAATCTGATATTCATAGTTATGCCACTATGAAACTGTTATGTATTTACATACACATTAGCCGATCCAATTGCTTTGCCTAATTGAATGCATCGGATCGAATATGATTTAGGGTTTCGATGTGAAATCTCTAGCCAGGTCTAAATATTGACTATATTTGAATGAGAGCATGTTATTATTTTACTATTTATCTAAACCAATCTATGTTAGATTATTCTGTGTATAATTAAAAATTTTTGACGGTAATGAATAAACTATCGTTGACAAATAAAATTATAAACTACATTATCGCTGAGTAATTTAGGGTATATTTTGGTAGCCAATATTATATACATATTAATAGTACTATTTTCACAGTTTCTAAGTTAACATAAATTGTGATAGTTACGAAATATTTAATCAATTTTATTAAATACCAGTACGTGGGCGCGCTTGTTAAATTGCGTTATAGTGTAATTTATATCAAGGGCTATGACATTATTAATTGGAGGTACGACGAAGGGCGATCGCTTGCACAATTTGATGAACATTTTAATGGAATTGTTTTTGTGAGAATATGCGTTGAACCCCTATGTTTAACCCCTTACAATTTTATAAAATGAAGTAAAATTTACAATCCCTCAATCAATCCCTCACTGGAACACATTATCGTACAAACATTGCCATCCGGTTCTCCTTTAAGGGATTATTTTGAAAATCAACCCTGAGGAAGTATTATTTAGGCAAATTTTAATCTCTGATACATGTTTAGGCTATGAGCTGTCTTTTAGTCACTTAGTTAGACAAGATGGTAACTGTTTTATCGGTAATTATTACATTTGTTACATTAGATTCAAATTTAATTAATATGAAGGGATTAACTACCGATATTAATATAGCATACATTTCATCTTCTTTATAGAAAATACTTAATAGATTTTCCGGTTGGGTGTCATTATAGAAGCATTTATATAAATAGTTAACTCTCTCGCACGGAACTGTGGGCTGGTTTTTATATAGACTGCATGCGTATATCAAGTAAGTAGGTAACGATTAACAACGCGACGGAGTGAGAACGGAAACTGATATCGTTGTGCAACACCTGCTTCAGAGTAACAAGTTACTTTGATGCGATATTATTGTATAAACAGAATGAATGAGCCGGTACACTTCACACGTCACTGTTAAACCTTTAGCCATTAGCTTGATTGCATGTAGCTGAATATAGCCCAAGCGCTCAATATGCACAGAGTACGAGTTTGTTACCTACTTGGTCGTTTCTTAGTGCGGAGACAGGTTGAGGACTCACTTTAAGGAAAACTCTCATTTCATTTTTATTTGAAATAGGTCATGTGTCGACGCCATAGGCGACGCCTCTTGTGCACAATTATTTTCTCAAATATTGTATGTTTATTTCAAAGTATGCATTAACGTAGAAAATGTCACAAATCACAAAGTTCCTATATTTTTTCTGTTCTATACGAAATATGTTGTGCACTCGACATCGAAGCCGAATTTAGGACTTCAATCTTTCAGGCTAAGCGTATTACTGCTGAGCCATGAGGCAAAATATCAATCGCTTTATTACCCAGCTTAATATAAAACTACTCCTACTAACGTAACTATATTTTTCATAAATAATTATGCACTTCATTAGTTGCACTCATAAATTATTTTATCTCTTTGAAAATTTTAAAATGCAACCCAGTAAAATGCCCGAGAATATTTTTATTCCAGGAATGTTTTACTTATGCAAAGCAGCGGCAACTATCAATGAAACAACATCATTTGGCATGCTTACCCTGCAGCGACGTTAGTGCTAATAAATATTTAGTACGAACTTTAGTTTTATCTCTCGAACAGGAAGCGGTAACGGTTAGGGTCGGATTGTCGCAAACGGCAGAAAGAACACCTCGTTCTACATGGTGGGATCAATTATTCACAGACACCCGTCCTCTCCTGCCCTCCACGTGCCAAATATATACATAACATGACACATTTACGAATTAAAATGTTAAACAAACACATAATGGATTGCGGTTGAGTTGAAAATAAACAAACACAATTTAAAATATATTTGTGAAATCTCAAGCTTTATAATATGAGGAAATATAAGGCATAGCATTACTTGTGCATGTATATGTATATCAGGCGCCGCAGAGTATATTTATCCATTTACAAAACGGTATTCGGGAATAAGTGATCGCCGTAAAAATGAAATCAAATTAATTAAATGGAAACGGAAGCACCAACCAACTCATTTCCAATTCAAAAGCTATCAACCAATGTATTCACTCCGGCTCGTAAATTGAAATGAAAACTACCTGAGAAACAACCAAGAACTACCCGAGGAGCTCATTTCAAAGCTTAGCCTCTAATCAGTGGAGTTAATGAACGTCTACGTCGATTCAGTCTTAGAGCCGCGGCTGACAACCTGAATACCCTTGTATCCGTAGCCACAGCCAGATTCAGCCATCAAATATTCACGTGTGGAGGTATGGTTGCCGTTTTACTGCCTCCGCGCCTCCCGCCTGTCCCCCACTTCGACCCCTTGCTCGCCGCCCCGGCCGCCAGCGCCGCCCGCCCTCGCCCCCGCGTCGCTCGCGCCCTCAAACGACCCTGTCTGAAACAACTGAATGTGCTAAAATCAATAACTGTTGTTTGACAAAAGTTTGCCTAGAAATTGAGTCATTAATGTCCAAATTGTAACTGTTGATTCAATAAACAGATGTACTTCTAGTCATCTTCACTTGGCTTAGTCCGTGAATACTGGGAGAATTCAATAAAAAATCAGATAAGCACTGTAAAGTAAAATAAGTCTACTATTGTAGAATGCCTGCTGGAATTAACATTTAACTTACGCTATTTTGATAGAAGCAGCATATACCGACGTAGAAAAGGCAAACAGCGTGAAAGTGGGAATATTAATTAATTATACGCTTACATAGGCTCCCCCAAATCTTATAACAGCGCGCATCGTGTACACGATGTACCAGAGATGTACTCGCGAGAGACAGAGACGGAGCACCCTCGTCCCTAAACTTCCCTAAACACAGCTATGACGAGTTAAAGCCCGGTCGAAACTCGATAACTGCTCCTGAACCCGTCACAAATTATTACACTTCGCAAACAAACAAACTCCAAGAAACTGTTTTTGTTTCAAATTTTACACCGCGAACAACAAAGTAAGTATTATTATTAATTTTAAAATATTTTACACGCTTTTTAATATCCCATACTACACTGCAAAATTAAGAAGGTAAAAATCCGGGATTAAAATGTAATTCCACAGTATTCAAAAGCTAAGGTTATTCTAATAAAACATTTTTAAATTGCACAGTAAATCACACACAGCGGTGCTAAGTAAGAGTTTAATTGAAGTGGATGTTTCAATGTGTTTTGGGGTAGTTCTTTTTATACAGTAACTCATTTATACATAAACATACATAGCTACATCGTAGCTATTAAGTTTGGCCCTTTCTGAAACCCTTTCGTAAGAATCGAATCATGCTACATTGACTTTTATTATTATAATAATTTATACATTATATTAATTCTGCATGCGTGTACCTAATCATTATTATTTGCGTTAATCTGAATTGTTTAAAATGTATATTATATTTACCAACCCTACGACTCCCCAACTTAAATAAAGTTTACATGCAATATTACTAATTAATTAATCAATATATTATTTTATGTATATATGTGCGGGGTTTCAATTTTCCCTGACTCGAGAGTCGACCCGCCACCCCGCAAAAGAGGTCCAAGAAAATGGTTAGGTTAGAAACCTCGGCCCATGAGATCCTCAAATCTCTGTAGACCGAGCCGGCTTGAAGCAAAGATTAGGGGCAACTGGGATCGCCAAACTAAACTACGAACAACTTTCAATAGCGCGATTCAACTTACAGCGATAAAGTAACACTGCCATCTAGTGACGAATTTTTTGTGCAGTCTTGAGAGTGCGCGCGAGCAGCTGGCATTGGGGACGCGTATGTCTTTTGTTTTGCATTGTTATTTTGCTAACAAATTGCCAGCAAAAGTTGCTTTTCTCACAAAAGGGTGCCTGGAGTGATATTTATTAGTACATTATTCGGAGTGTTCTCATATAATTACCAGATGAAAATTAAAAAAGTTAAAAAAATTACAATAGCATGATATATTGCAGGCGACGATTAAAAATTTTACTTTCAAAATCATTTTTAACTTAATGTTACTGAAAAAGCTTTACTTTTGTAAAATATAAACGTAATAAAAAAACCTAATTAAATAAGCATGTTAAAATTGTTCGTATATGTATATTAAAAGCGAAATTCTATAAATATCTAAGAAATTAAAAACTGCGCCGTCGCATTAATATTGCTTTCTTTGGTTTGAACGCATCCGCTGCAACGACTAAGTCTCATGTTGATTTCCTATGGTCTGGGACAGGATGAGGCCTGTGGTTTTGTACGACATTTCAATGTAACTCTTAGTCGCTTCACCGTAAGGTTTCCTTTCCGGACAGAACAGATGCTACTTTTTTACACACCGGTAAATGTAACCAGACCTGCTATTTTGAAGCTCATTTAATATTTATTAATGAAACTCCATAGATATAGATACAGCAAATACAAACAAGTCTCCGTATCCACGGTTTCCGTTAAAATGTTCAATGTAAAGGTAAAGATTTATGAAATACCTACCGTTGAAGGATCTGAGCTCTTAATCTTTGTGCAGCGGAAATTTGGTCCCTTATCAAAATCCTTAGGAATTGTCATTAGCCTCCCCCTGCCGTCCATTCGTTACGTGGAAATTAACATTTCAAATCCCGATGGAATGGATATGAAAATAAAAATGTATTTCTATAAATAACGGTAGGGTTGGTAGGTACTAGGTACTAATACGTCATAAAACATTCATGTAGGTATTTCAAAAGAAATACTTCCAAAAACAAACCCATAACCTATAAATTCAAGTGGTACCTCGCATTAATAAAAATCTAAATCATTGTAATTAACATTATGGAATACTTCGCTAGCAAACCAGCCGAAGCAAATAGTAAGAATAGAAACTTGTCCTATTTAATTAAACGTAATATTAAGTAGAACCTCGCAAGTCAATAAAATGTGACGGGAGTCATCGGCTTCCTAGCAGCCGTGGTTCCGACTCCGCGTTAAGCAAATATTCGAGGCGCTTTCCTATTTCCTTCCTCTCGCTGCTATTTGCACCGATAAAACCGAATTTCTGCTCACATTTGCAAATAGGAATGTTGGAGATAAACTTGCTTGTTCTAATGCAGCTAGATAGGTTATTATCTGGCTTTCCGCGTTTCATCCACATTGGGTCTACAAAATAATCACATTACAAGTATAACGTAATACCAAATCATTTAAGTGCGTTAAAATCAACTACGTTATGGTTATTTACGTACCTAACTACGAACTCGTCCTAGTACGAGCTATAATTACTTATAATTATGTTCCATTTTAATGATTTGCATTTGCCATGCACGCTTCACTACCGCTACAAAGACACCCTCAAACGCGAGAACAAACCGATAGACCTGCCCATTTTTAAACGACTTCAAAGAATGGACAAGCTTTCAATCCATCTGCATGTTTTTTTCTACCGATTGAGAAGAGTTTGTAGACCTCACCCAATGGACGTTATACGATCAACAGTACATATTTAAAAATTGCTTTTGGATTTCATTCCACATTACTTACTTTATCACATCGCGTACGTAATACATACGTTCCTTTGTGCCTGTTTGTGTTCGTCACTGGATTAGTAGAGTGGTGTTCGGTGCGGCTTAGTAGTTTTCGCTTCTCGTCATAATTCCATACATTATAACTACATATAACATCATGGCCCTGTCAGCATTTGCTTTCCATTCACTGTATACCTAAGTGGTATTCAAAAAATCAACATATGAACTAAGAACTAAAAGTAACATCATCATCTCCCTGGCTTTATCCCATGTATTTGGGGTCGGTCTGAATCAACCCGATGGGCTGATCACCTGATTTTTTTATACGAAGCGACTGCCATCTGACCTTCGTAACCCCTTTTTCGAGGAAAATCGGCAATCTGGGTTAAACCAGTTGTTAGACTTTCTTAGGCCTCTGACTAACCTCTAACGATTGCCAAAGATGTTAAATTGGCAACCGGGACCGACGACGGTTTAACGTGCTCTCCGAAGCACGGAGGGAACTCGGGCGGTCACCTATCTAACTACTGGCTAGGCTTACGGTTGCTTAACTTCGCTGATCGAATCATATGCGCAATAGCAACTGTGTCACGAGCTCCTCCTAAGAAGCGTAGAACTAAAAGTACCATTACAATAAATACACATTTGATTGAAATGTAACTTAATTCATATAAACCATTTTACCGATTATCATCAGAATCATCCTGTTGAATTGTATCCATTCGTCTCCGTTCCGCTGCAGAGCAGTGCGGGCTCGCAAAACCGCTCGTTACGAGCTTACATCCACAAAAATCAAATACCTCCCTGCCTTGAGCCGCGCAGCTTACTCCCCTCCCCAAATACATCAAATACATTGATAAAACGTGTTTAAAATTTTAAATTACTTTGTAGGGCTTCTTATTTATTTTATCTACAAAGTAATAAATCCCTTGGGATTATCATCCTTACTCCATACTAATATAAAGTGTCTCCTACTCCGTGTTTGTGTTTTTCCTAAAACGGATTTTGCTGAAATTCGGTTTAAATAAATAATTTTAACATTGAGAAAGGCTACGAGAACTATTAAATTTATAAAAATAATTAAGTTACATCTAAAAATATAATTATCGTAAGTAAATGGTGATGCCGTGGTGTATAATAAATAATATCGGCTGCTACGCTAGCGACGCAAATTCGAATCCCAGCGGCCTGTACAATGAGTTTTTCTTAAAACTTATGTTCAATAATTTCACATCACAAGCTTTGGAAGATGAAAGAAAATATCGTCAGCATATGTCTTAGAAGAATTCAAAGACGTATGTGTAGTGCCTGAGACGGCGATGCATTCCCCATCTGTCACGTTAGCACTTAATCATCTTCGGTGAAAAGTGGGTAGATGTTGTAATAACAAACTCTATTACCTCCTCGGGGACCCTTCTGGGACAGCCTGAGCATATATATAAATGGTATACCATCAAATTAGTTAAGTATAGGCTAATAAATTTCGAACATCTATAGAAGGAATGGATACATTTAGCAGGCTCGGTGGCGCACCGTTCGTCTTTGTAACGTCATTTCACTCTCGGAGAGCGAAAACGTAACCGTAAATTACATTTATTTAGAGCAGTATCTGACTTGATTTATTCCCTTTTTATGGTACTTAGCACATTCACGGCAGAAGAAAATGTATACCTGTGAAATATAAAAGGAAAAAATGACAGAAATTATATTGTAGTCACTGAGCGTGATGGATCGTGACTCTGAAAACTCCATCTGCCACCGAACGCATTACATTTTATGGTTTTTGCAAGGAGAGGAGATATTAAAACAGTATGCAAAAATTGTTTCACAAATACTTTGTTAAAAAAAACTTATTTACAACTGTGTCCCGTGGTTTTACCCGCGTAGACTTTATTTCAAGGGTAGCCCACAAACACACAATTTTTTTTTTTCAATTAACTTGCCTAAGTTACATGTTGTAACATTAGCTTCCTGCCAGTGAAAATCCCGTTAAAATCGGTCCAGCCGTTTCGGAGATTAGCCGACACAAACAGACAGACAGATGGACGGAAAGAGAGAGAAAAATTTAAAAAATTTGGTTTTCTATGTAAGTGCCTGATATACTTTCATATGCATTTAAGGAAAAGCTGTAAGTTGGGATTTACAAACAGACACTTCAATTTTATTTATCTGTATGGACGTATAGATAAAGTAAAAAATAAAAGTGCTCAAGCCATCCCATATGGTGCCAACGCGACAGATGGTTAGACCATCGCCGTCTCAGGCACTATACATACTTACGTTTTTGAATTATTTCACAGTCATATTATGCAGGTTACCTCACGATGTTGTAAATCTATATATAATCTTTAATGCAATGCTGCCAGCCTTCTTGGCACGATCCCGAGAGACACCGACTTGGGACAAGTTTTCTACCTTTAATTAGTTTTAAGTACTGTTCCTTGTATATCTTAAATACTTTGCCTTGATCAGATACGTCACAATACCATCGTGACTAACTAACCGTAACAATAATATTTGTTGGCTTGTCATATTGGGACAAAACGTCGGCTTATTGAAACGTGGCTCGAATAGCAGTAGGTAGGTAGGCAGTTATATCGGATCGGGGGTCGGTGTCGAACAAGTACCCCGCGATGATTAAAACCAGCCGAGTTGATTACGCTGCATGTTTGTACCCTTTCACGGCGTATGAATGCCGACCGATAGCTTTATTTATGGTGAATATATTTTATACACCTTTACACACTCTTTTTAACTTTTATTTGATTCCGCCTTCTAATAATAAGTGTAATAAAACTTAAAGCTACATTTTTAAAGAACAAATCTCGATCGACTTCCATTGTAATTACTGAAAACTTTGATAGGAATCAATCATGTGGATTTAATTTTTTTTTGTAATGGGTCTCGTCTTTATTTATGACGCATATTGAAGATATATATCAAAAATCACATCATGATCACAAGACGGCACTTGGTAACGCAACGATGTCGAATTAATCTGTGAACGGTTGAATGAAGCCTAATCTAATTATTCGCGCAATGCACCCAGCATAATGTGATGTTTCTATACCTATATAGAGCTACAAAACGTTCACCACACCGGAAATTGGTAGGTACGGAAATCTGTCTGTCTGTAGCACCCATCTGCATGCATGACTTTGAATAGAAAATTATTCAAAGGTAAATTAACTTTTATCCTCCATACTACAGAAACAGTTTCTATCGCAGAAATTTTATTTCTGAAATCACAGAGCTCTGCACAAAAATGGAGTCAATAAAAAAGAAGCTTAGCTAGACCAAGAATGTAGATCGTGCCATGATCAATCACACTCAGGTGTGTCCAACCGAGCGGCGCGGGCGCGTGGCACCTGATTTGATGGGCAGTTCATGTGTGACGCTTCCTCACCAATGACTCGTTTTTTGATTGCATTCCTCGCGCGCCTGCGCAGCCTTTGACGCAGAACGTGCACGTTTTAAGTTGGAATTTCGATTGCAGATTTACTAGGACGGTGGATTCCAAACGGATTTCAAGAAAAATCCTTCGAATGCGCATGTCCCACCTAGAAATGTATTCGGCCGTTCGAGGACCTACTTATAGCAATTCCTATCGTTGTTGTTGAATGACTACTAATATGGTAAAATGTGAACAAAGCTTAGGTAATATTTTTGACATAATACGTAAACACGGAGTGAGTGATGGAGAACCCGGCAAATGTGAAGATCCAACGTTGCGACTTTTCTCCAACAAGAATGTTCAATAAGTTGTGTAAATGGATGAAATAAGTTATAAGAGATTTGTATCTGTGGTGGAGGCGGCCGGGTCGGCGGGTGGCTGCGGCGAGCGGCTGCGGCGCCAATCAATCATGTGACGGGGACACTCGCGCCGCATTTATTTACACAATCCTTAATACGTACACCAAACATTCTATGACTGAATTAGAAAATAACTCATATACTATTTAAATCATTTACTAAATTGCAAAACAGTTATGGTGGCCGGGGGCTTGAGCAGTCGGCTGCTACGCAAGCGACGCAAGTTCGAATCCCAGCGGGGCCTGTACCAATGAATTTAAAAAAAACTATGAGCAAGGATTTCACACCACGTGCTTTACGGTGAAGGAAAACATCGTCAGGAAACCTGCATATGTCCAAGAAGTAATTCAAAGACATATATGCATTTTGCCTCAGACGGCGATAGGCTCACAATCTGTCACGTTGGCACTAATCATCTTCAATGAAAAGTGAGTGTTGTTATTGCACCTCTGCCTACCTCTTCGGGGACATTCATTCAATTTCAACACGAAATAAACACAAAATTGTAGCTCCTAGATTCAGGTTAGCAAAGATAAATAAATCATTCATGGGGAATTGTGTTCGTTTCTACAATAAAATCCCACAGTCAATAAACGCGTTAAATTATGATAAATTTAAGACACACATTAAAACTGTACTGATGAAGAAAGCTTATTATACAATTTCGGATTACATAAATGATAAAGACATATGGAATTAAAACTCTGCACAAGTAGCTCCTGGCAATGACATGGTATGCAAACATGATATGTAAATCATTTGGTATTGTTTTTACGTTTTTAATTATTATTTTTTACACATGCATGCTGATACAATTTTCACTATTGTGAATAATTTATGATGTTTTTTTTTGTAATTATTATTATTTTACTGTGTAATGAAATGTACATGATGCCAGCTGAGTTTCTTGCCGGTTCTTCTCAGAAGGCTAGTTTCCGAACCGGTGGTAGATTCCTCGACGTTCATAAGTGCCTTACCAGGGCCTAAACTGAATAAATCATTTTCATTTTCATTTTCAAAATACAGGCAGAGCATATGTATGAAATTCAGATGTTTTGCTATTGCGCAGCGACTACTTGTATGCACGAATGCTGTAGTCAATGGTTGTGGTTTCGCCGTTGTTTTGGGCAATCTAATTGAAATCACACTATTGAGTAACAATAATGCCGACAAAAAATTGCATTATAAAAATTTTTAAACAAAAGTGCTTTCTTCAAAAACGGGATATTAAAGAACAAAAATAGCCCGTAACAACACAAAAAGTAGTTTAAACTTTTTTATTGCAACAATGCGGGCGGGAGAGTGGAAGTGTTTTTTCTTGTTCCTCGTTGGCTGGCTGCAGCGGCCACTGGCTAGATACCCACTTAACTTTGTTTCCTCTTGAAACCTCTTTACGCTCGACTACTTTGGCTCCGGGCCCTCGTTTAATTGCTCTCGCCACTGAAATTAATATTTTCACCAGTTTCATGAAGACCACCTCTAGTAATGCTACTTTTGTAAGTAAGTAAACCAATTGAAGTGGAAGTCATTGAAACGGCTATCTTAACCTTACTGTGTAAATTGATTTATTTTCACTACCTCGTTTTCGTAATAGCTAACCGTAGCGTATTGTTAATTGTTAATGAATCGATCTCTCCCATTGTCACATATATATCACCGTAGGTACACACTCGTAGATACCTAAGTTACCCACGTGCACATATTTGCGTGGGTAGAAAGAATAGTGGCGTTCGATCAAACAATTTAGTTTATTAGGCGAGGAGCACTCCAACCAATTATCCGTTGTAAGTGCAAGTGCCTCAAGTGTAATTTGTACACGCCACTCATTTCATTACACAGAGATAAGGGTCTTGTGAATATTTGCGCCCAATTTAGCACATTTACTTTATTCCATTGAGTAAAGACGAACAAGTGAAAGTTTCATGTTCAGAGGCAATTTGTAAAAAATGACCGCGCATTTACAATAATATTTTGTAAGAGCATCTAGATAACATTATAATTAAAGATATAGAGAGATTGGGAATAAATTAAACCTGTGCATCGCGATTCACCTTGCTATGAATATCCATTTCATCAAGACCTCAGTAAAAAAAAATCCCGTAAATGATTTCATAGTGAGTGATTCTTACGTCATACACAATACAAATTCGTAGGTTTACTATACAACCACACTACAGAGGGTAACGTGTGACCGACTACGCAACAAATAACACCCCGAGAGTTGTTAACTTCTGGCACAAATAGGTGTAACACACGTGTAAAAATATGTTAAATACATACAAATATTACAAGTCCTACTTTACAATATAAGTCAGGTAGAAATGTCGTCCTGTAGAAACATTTAGAACAAGTCAAGTAGAGGCTCGCCAGTTCGCGACGTTCACCAAGCAAAGCTAACAGAACAAGGACATTGCGACCTCTTTTGGCTCTCTTAGCACAGAGCACAGGCAAGCTGAAACAATCGAGTTATCGATGCGATTTATCCCCGACTTCCCGAGCCACGAGCGAGGCCACACCGAATTAACCGCTTTGGACGCAACGGAACTTGCTCGGTACTTCTGAATTTCCTTCTTTAAATTTGCTTTGCAGCCCACGACGAGCAGATTATTTAAAATGATGAAGTGATCCATCATCACTTTGAGGATGCGATTTTGTCAGCTCTTCAGGAATAAATAGACTCATTACATAAAATTATTATTTTTCTTATCGGATATTGGTCATCCATGGCATCACTTTTTTATTCAATTTACTTACAAATTATTTTTTAAATGTATCTATGATACTTTCGACCCAAATTCTTGAGCATAATATTAGCTTAACGAATCTTTAAAGAGTTGACCTACTATCAGGTCCATAGTGATTTTACTAGCTAACTAGCTGTGCCCCGAGGTTTTACCCGAGTTCATTTTATGGGTGACCCGCAGAACCATAATGTTTTTTTTAAATAAAAGTAGCCTAAGTTACTAGTTATATCATTAGCTATATGCCAGTAAGTCCTGTTAAAATCGGTCCAGCCATATCGGAGATTCGCCGGAAGAAACAGACAGACAGACGGATAGAGGTTTTCATATGCATTTAGTGATAAGCGGTTATTTTGGAATTACAAACAGATATTTCACTTAATATATAGATGAACTTGCATTTTCTATACAAATCCGCGTCATCGAAAATTCCAGAACACCGTTACTCATAATATATGCTTAACACTGTATTTTTTGCACCTAAGAAATGTAACATTGGACTTAGGTTCTTGTTATTAAAGTGAGGTGTTATGTCGTGTGATAAATTTAGAATACGGCTCGCGTGCCTCCCGCGCCGTGCTCCACCCAGGTTGGTGCATTATTTAACTGCATTTGGATTACCCAAGTTCACCTAACGTAGGTGAACAGAGATACTACTTATAAAACGCTGCGATAATTTTTAATCTTTTAAGTACCTTGTAACGTATAAAAATTTTAGAGTTTCTAATAATAACAAGTAATAGCTTTCATCATTATAAATTTAAGAATCAGACTCTTGTCGATGTATCCGAAGTAATTTTCTCCATTTGTCTCTGTTCAGTGGCTACTCCCTATAATATGATAATACTTATTATGTATCCATGTTGTTTGAAACGCCTGACCAGCACTAAGGGAATCAAATCAGATGATGGGTATAATATTGGACTCACATAAAATATGTAAGGGCAAATGTAGTATATTCCGGAGAAAAAGACATTTGGGTAGCTGCCCCTCGTTGTGCGCAGCCGAGCGGTTACCGTCTTCCATCATTCATTCCGGTCACGAGATATAAGTACATGTTGCTCCTCCAAACATCTTTGAGTACTCGTGAAGCGAATAGACACCGTTATCCTCACACTACTTACGTACACTAAGCCTCTAGCATCGTGGAAATATTTCAACATTTCCGTATTCAAGAATTCCTTACGCGAAATGTCTCGTAGCTGTTTCGTAGCTCGGCGTAGCACATCTTTAAGAGAGTAGAAGCTAAAAGTCAAGGATATTCTTACTGTGTCTTCTATGGAATAAGTATCAAAACATATTCAATTTTACATGTTCAAACTTAGTGTGCATTGTGGCTCTACCCGCCATAGAATTGGGAATTTAATCTTGCTTCAGCCAATTTCACAGCTATATTCTGCGCATGAAATAACAGCTCTAAACCTCAATTTTGGGCAATGTTGTAGGCGTATCACTGATTATATTTTAATACGTGAGCATAGATATAGATTTGACTAAAATTATATCACGCCACTGTGCCGCAGTGATATAACATTATTTACGCGTGCTATCTCACTAAATGTAGCATATTATCAATGAAGACAAAATCACCATATTCCTGGTAATCCAGGCTATTCCCGTGCGTGTCGATGTGAGAGGTACTTACATTGTGTGGGTGGTGGGAGCTCCCAGGTAACTCGCGCACCGCGGCCTCAGATTTACTTGTCAGCTGTGACGTATTTCAGTGCGCATATTGCCAATACCTGGATTTTTAACATCGATTTAACTAGACTTACCGCAAGAGTTATGTTCACAGTGCCGTGTTATAGGTCTGTAATAAAAATATTTTTGGGACGTTATTTTTAGAAATGAACAATAATGTGTATATAACAATTTATATACGTCTCACAGAAACACAGTTAGGTATCTGTAAAATGTAGGTATCTCTACTTCAGCTTAGGCTCTACGATTAAAGACTCGTCGTAGCCCGTAACTACGTTTCCTTTTTGTTCGATGTAATAAGAAAATGTATCGAGGTTAGAACTTAAGAACTCATCTAATTACCTATTTCATTACGACCCTAGGCTGGAACATCAGTAGTCAAAGCTTCAATAGTAGGTAAATAGATATATCAACCTTCATTATAATAATCCACAGAGCTTGTCAATACAAGGAATTAGGTTGGCATTAGTTAATTATACTATAGTGTGATATATGTCAAGTTAATGCGGATTTGATACAAACTAATCATACTATATCGATTACATAATTGAACAACAGCTTGGAAATTCGATTGTGTGGTTTGCTACGAAATACCTAATCCACACAGTTATCTTTTTAAATGGATACCCATAAATAGTAGCAACTTAAACAAAAAAGTGACTAATGTAGGTACATACCAACCTACTTATTAAAGTACAAATGAAAGTCATATCAGAGTTGGCGATCTCGTCTTTTCAACGGGTGGTGTTATAGAAAAGGTAATGGTGATGATGTGGGTAGTGACCTAACGAGTAGCGGGAACGGCAGGCGCGCGGGGTCGCGGCGGGCACAGAGCACGCAGCAGGGCAGAGAGCACGTGAGCCCCGCGCCAGGGACCATTCATGTGCGAGGGCGGCGGCTTGCGCGCGCACCGATCAATACGAGGGCGCGCGGGCAGTGGCCGGTCCGCCGCGCGACGCCTCGCACGCGCCCCGCGCCGCGCCGCACGAGCCCATGCCCGCCCTCCACAGATGACGGAGCCCGCCCGCACCCTACCAGGACGCACCGACCCCGCAGCCAGCTCCACTCCCGACCTCACCTCTAGCCGACCGAGCACAAGGTACGATCGATACTTACACCAGTGCCGCAGCATCCACCGGTCACCGCTCGCTGCACGCTGCGCTGGCCGACCGACTCCGGCCGGACGGCCTCTGTTAGCGCACGCCCCGGCCCCGGTTATATGACATGTCTCTAGCCACACCACACTCCACTCCAACTTTTATGTGATTTCCATCTAGGCTGAAGCCTGCAAAAGTATCTCTAGATTGTTAAATGTATTTGTATGGAATCCTGTTCTCACGGAAATGATAGTACAAAAAAGTGAAAATTGTGTTCAACTTGAAGTTCATAAATTAATGTATTGCTGGAGCAGAACCACCATATTCGAACGATTAAAATGCTTAAAATAAATGTTAGTAGTTTCTAGTTCTGGTGCTGTGTTTTGATGTGAGAATATTTTTAGTAATTATTTAAATACATCTCCAGTTTCTTAAAATATTACTATCAAAACATCTGTGAACGAAAACTGACACATATTGGTATTCCAATTGATACTGAACTACTGAAGTTTTGATTCGTTATTATAAATAATAAGTGCAGTGATGTATTTAATTGTTCTCTTTAATTAATGATTATAATTGAAATATTTCATTTAAACTAGCTATAACGCGAAATAGGTAGCTACTATCAGATATGCTGATATTATACAAATTCTTATTATTTCGAGTACCGATTATTTAAATAAATTTAAATTAAATATTCGCTTCTATTTACTGTATAATACGATTAAACGGGGTAATGCACGAGATTTCAACTAAGCACTCCGGAAGGATATAATGATCTCGGTTCTATAATAAGGTCCTACGAAAACAAATGCGTAAAGCTGGTGTTAGCGAGAATTCCATATAATTCTACACACACGTTCTAAAGTCTCTTACAGTAGGGACTTACTTGAGATTAACTAGTTTAATAAGTTCGTAAAATATTTTTTCCGTTAGTATTTAAACTATTTATTATAACTGCTACTTACTACTACTTTCGGCGTGTTTATGAGGAATATAAAATAGTTATCATCTACAAATTACTAAAAGAATTGGAGCGATATAAAAACAATAAACCTAGGTACTAGAAATAATTAATAAGTTACTGGGCTGTGCGAACAATAATAATAATGGGAATCAGTATTGAAGACAACAACTACGAGAAATGTCAACAATACTTATACCTTTTAACGTTGAGCATAGAATCTCCTTTATTTTAAGAAGTCGGTTGAAAAAAGATTATCCGGGAAATAGACGACATGTTATCTAAATAAAAATATTCGAGCGCCCAAGGACAAAGATTCAAATGCAAACTCTCAAGTGCAAATCTTGGGAAGAAAGAAGCAAACATATTCCCGGCTAAAGAAGCACTCTACTGAGCAGCTGCGGTAGCAGCGAGGTATAGGTAGACGAGTGGAATAATTCGATACACATGTAATTGTAAATGTAAAACACACAAGCAGACCCCACCACACAGTCACCAGAAGAGATGTTCAGAGTCAGGCCGACTCGAGAAAGTACGTAGATTATGGTATTTGTCGTGAAAATTGTTGCGCACGTAGAATAAAAACATAAACTATTTATTATTCATACCATTCAAAATGTTTCGAATTCCATTAAGTATTTGAATACAAGTATTTGAGTACCTCTCGACTCAAATAATGACTCGATTTTTTTAACGATTGCTAGAATACTTGAATACCAAAGATTCAGTTCAACACATCACTAGTCACTAGCTACATCACATCCTTGGCATGACATCATCATCCTCATCAATATGATTTGGAAATACTCAAGATTACTTAACCAAACCATACTCCAGTCTGATTAAGGGGCGAATAGGTATCGAGGAAGTGTCATTAACATGCTCCATGGTCCCGAGGATTTATTAATCATATTGACTCGTTAGAAAACGGCAGAAAGTGAACATTATAACACTTTATTTAGGAATGGCTGTTGACCCGTAGCAACAATGTGCAAAAACTTTAGGGTTGATCCCTGTCCACTGACGCCTTGCTTAATCTATAGCACTTGATATTATGAAACATACCATAAGCATAGATAATGGTATTTTACAGAAGTTAATTCAGATCAGAATGTTAGCAAATCTGTCTGTATGAGTATTTATTGTCTGGGGGCCAGGAAAATGTGCTTTTCTTCGTTATCTCTTCTGTGAGCATTTACTTTGTAGTGTGAGAGTAAGTCGTTGGACGATTTGATCAATCTTCAACTTGGGTTTCTATACCCCGCAGACCAATCAGTTTCGATCTGTAATTTCTTTAAATCTATAAAATTATAATATACTCACCTCTGTGTTCGCCGAATGTAGGCAGATCAGCAGCAGGCACAGGCACTAATCCAACTGGCTAAAGGTAAGTATAATAACAGATGGAATAACCCAACATTTTTCTCAACCTGGAGATCAAGCCCAGAACCTCGTGTTAATGTTACTTAGGTTTCTCGTTTTAATATTAGTTAAGCAGTAGCGCTTGCTAACACTAGACCTATTTTATAAATGACATTATTATTAACAGCATTATTCTTCAAAGTAAATAAAGGTACAAAAGTTCGAAATGAAGGTGGCGAGCGAAAGAGAGGGCGCAGGTCGTAGGTCGATTACATATCGTGATGCACCGCAATTACCGTGCCGCAGGGAAATAGTCCAAGGACGGCCACTCATTCTAAGGCCGCCGCTTTCATTACTCAAACCATTTACACTACTGAAAAAAACATAATTCATATTGCAAACTAAATTTGATAACATCGACAAGGTATGAGTAGCTAAATAAGTTTAGCACGTTTAGGGTTTTGAGGAAATTGAAGAAAAACAATGAAATCCAACGTACTATTGACTCCATTCTAATATTTACAGTGCATTGACGTAATATTTTGTCTGTACAAAGCTTTGTACTTATCTGATCTTGTATATTTTTGATTGAGTTCGAAAAAGGAATTAAGCTCAATTCATAGTAATCTTTTCATCGAACATCAAATCGTTGTTTAAAAATACCGACGATTCGAGCTCTCATCTGGTAAGAGTGTAACTGGTGTAGCAACGTTTCTCCACTCGCTCATAGATGGCGCTACTCGCTAACAAATGCGAAGTTTGAGTACAAATACACGAGAACCTAAACCGCGCCATAAGAGTTTTCAAGCGCATTGCAGTATGTATACAAGTTTCCAACTAGAACAGTTGGAGCCGCGGTTCCCCAGGCATGACACCCGCCTGGCTGGAAGATCTTCCCTTTGCTGGGGATGAGCATGATCACTCGCTCTCCCCACACTGGCTTAACTATTTTACCTAACACACAATTTGGGGTATGTAATTCGCACTGTAAGGGAGACTATTGAAACCTAATATACGAAGCTTCCGAAATGTACTCATGCAAAGTGCAAAAGGATACGTAGGTAAAACTGTTTGGAGAGTTCTTCATGTCTTAGGTGCACAAAGGATAGGCAGCGAAAGAACCTGTTTTTTTTTTGTTACAAAGTAAATAATGTGGTAATTTGTTGTGGTCAGGTGATGCATCAACGATGAGTCGCCGCGCGCGGCCGTGACATGGGAGCGCAGGCATGGGCTGGCGCGCCGTGCAACCGCCCCACATTGCCGCCGGCTTGCTCCTACTGCTGCTAGTCAACCTGCCAGGTACACCAAACTCTTCACTGCACACGTTAATCATTCTCACATTCTATTCTATGTACTAAAATACTACCTAACTAACCATTAGACTTTCTCAACGAAGTAACACGTTAGAAATACAGATTTTTCAAAGGTTGGTTTTTGAGTCACTTATATTGCTTGGTTTATAGTAACCTGCCACCAAGACCACCAAGATGCTGTGCACATCACGGCAATCCTCGGCGAGAGCGTCGTGTTCAATTGCCAGGTGGATTTCCCCGAAGATATCCCGGTGCCGTACGTGTTGCAGTGGGAGAAGAAGGTAGGCGAAACGGTATGACGGTCCACACTCCACTCTTACAATACAACGCTGCTCATCTACCGTGTGTGTTTCTGTTTAGTAGAGGAGGGCTCGTCCGCGCGACGCGCTCACGGACTGTAAAGTATATGTGTGTGTCGACACCGTGCCGACACTGGTATCCGCGCTCGTGGTAACGCGGCGCCGCGGGCCGAGGGTCACCGTCGCCGGCCGTCGGCCCGTGCGCGCCCGCACGCCTTTTGTGTGTCTCTGCCTCTTCTGCGTATTGCGTATTGCCTATGCGAGTAGGTGCAACCGCGCTCGTACACACGACCGGTTCCACATACACCACAGTGATAAAGACCCTCAAAGCGAGTCCGAGAGAGCAGCAGACCCCCGTTAGATAACGAACATACACATACACTGCCACTTTACATATACCATAAGAATTTTTCCATTACTATTTTCGGTTATTGGGTGCACCATTCCTGTAACATTATCGGGAGCACAACCGCTTACACGGCTCACTCACAGGGGCACGCATTCCCGCGCACTGGCGGCGGTTCTGTCTGTTTCTCTCTTCCTGTGGCTGTGGGCTTCACCCACGCTCTTGCCAATGTAGATCCGTACTCTAGTTCTTGCTATTATATTACTGTATTTCATACATTGATGTACCTACCAAATAAATATAATAGTAGAACACTCACTCTAAAAAAACCTGCATGCCTAGTTGCTTTAATTTATTCGATGTAATCAATGCGCATGCCTTTAGGATTTATTGTTTATTCTTTCCACCTGTTATTATGCTGCCTATCTACATAATTTATTAAAAATGGTGTAGGAGCAACCATACACCACTTAAATCACTGTATTCTGAAATAAACAACAAAATTATTATATCAATTAATAACGATAAACGATTTTTGCATGTTTTCGTAGACTTGATTGTAAAAGTAGTTTTAGTGCTATCCTGTAACAGTTGTACAACAGTGTCCAATTGTATAGAACACTTGTTACGTAAATGTATCGATGTTTGTGCGCGTATTGTTATCACTGTCCCCTTGAGTCGAGGACAGACTTGGTATTGTTCGTAATGTGAGGACTGTTCAGTGATGATCAGAGTCAGTATTGAATGTTAAGTATTTAGATGTTCTGTAAGAGGTAGTGAGTGCTCGCACCAGGTAGGTTCTGGAGTAACATAGTTTTTTGTGTGTAGGGACAGGACATTCCGATCTACATCTGGTACGAGAGCTACCCAACGCACAGCGGTGAGGGCTACGAGGGGCGAGTGTCGCGCGTGGCGCCTGACTCGCCCTACGGTGCGGCCAGCCTTAATCTCACCAACATACGCGAGTCAGATCAGGTAAGTTCAAGTAACAATTGCGAAATTTATGTATCAACGTAAGGATTCATCAGGATTCACCCAAAACTTTTAACATAAGTAGGTACTTAAGCACAGGTTTAATTATAGTACCTATAAGGAAAGAAACATCAAGCCTTGATCCTAAAGCGTACCAAATACGCTTCCTTAATCGTTCTTAATCGATCAACAAAACAATTTAATAACAGTATCAGAAAACGCCTTTTGCTTGCCAGGGTTGGTACGAGTGTAAAGTGGTGTTCCTTAACCGGTCCCCGAATCAACACAAGAACGGCACATGGTTCCATCTGGACGTGCACGCACCACCACGCTTTTCCATCACACCGGAAGACATTATCTACGTTAATTTAGGTGAGTCCTCAATCATAACTTTGGAGAGAAGTGGATTAGGTTTCGAGGACCTTTTGAGAAAGACTTTGTAGATATTCCAAGAGTTTGGTTTAGTAGTTTTTCAACCTGATATGTAATAAATGCTAGATACATTTTTAGGAGATGCCATCATCCTCAACTGCCAGGCTGAGGGAACGCCCACGCCCGAGATCTTGTGGTACAAGGACGCGAGCCCCGTGGAGCCGTCAGGTACAGTGGGCATCTTCAACGACGGCACAGAGCTGCGTATCAGCAACATTCGGCACGAAGACATCGGAGACTATACCTGCATCGCGCGCAACGGCGAGGGGCAGGTCTCCCATACCGCTCGCGTCATCATTGCTGGCGGAGCCGTCATCACCGTCAGTACCTACTTCTAGTTCTTCACCTCTATTTTCGAGCATGTAAATCAATTGGTATTTTGATAAATTATTTACGCATAATCTTTTTCCACTACCAGATGCCACCAACAAACCAAACCAAGCTAGAGGGAGAAAAGGTGCAGTTTTCGTGTGAAGCTAAGGCTCTTCCGGGCAATGTGACAGTAAAGTGGTTCCGCGAGGGTGCTCCAGTAGCTGAAGTTGCTGCGCTGGAAACCAGGGTCACGATCCGAAGAGACGGCGCGCTTGTCATTAACCCCGTCGCCGCGGATGACTCGGGACAGTACCTCTGCGAGGTCTCCAACGGCATCGGAGATCCACAGAGCGCTTCAGCTTATTTGAATGTTGAATGTAATATAATTTTTAAACACCTTTTATTAATATTACTTCAAGTTTACAATCAATTGCATCAATTAAGTATAACATTTCCAACAATCGCTTTGCTAACCGATCTAACATTTTAAGATCATGTGATAATGGTTAATTAATTACAAGTGCTCAAATATCTATCATCAAATCACGAACTCTTATCATAACATTACGGCTACTCATACCGCTCATGTCTTGAAAAGATTATTATAATTCTCTCTTTGTTTACTTCAATACCCAGATCCAGCGAAAGTAACGTTCACACCAACGGTGCAGTACCTACCATTTCGGCTAGCGGGTGTAGTGCAGTGCTACATAAAAGCGAACCCCCCTCTCCAGTACGTGACGTGGACGAAAGACAAGCGGTTGCTGGAGCCGTACCAGACGAAGGACATAGTCATCATGAATAATGGCTCCTTGCTCTTCACCCGCGTCAATCAGAACCACCAGGGACGCTACACTTGCACGCCTTACAACGCCCAAGGAACCCAGGGTTCTTCAGGTATACTGTAATGATAATCTCTGGAATATTTAAACATTTCCTAGAATGCCATCACTAATGACCTTTACTTCGTGCAGGTCCAATGGAAGTCCTTGTACGTAAACCACCAGTGTTCACAGTAGAACCAGAGCCGCTATATCAAAGAAAGGTAACTAAACGACCAACTTACCTAATACTTTCACCTTTATAGACCTCTGGTTGCACTTATGCCATCAAAACCCCTAAACAAGAATTATATACCTGTGAACATTTTACATTACAAGTATTCAGGTATATTCTGCACTTGTATCAGGTTGGCGAGTCAGTGGAGATGCATTGCGAGGCTCAAGAGGCGGAGGGCACGCAGCGGCCGAGCGTGACATGGCGGCGACGCGATGGGCTACCACTGCAGAAGAACCGCGTGCGCGCACTCGGCGGCAATATCACCATCGACACGCTGCGCCGACAAGACTTCGGCATCTACCAGTGCGTGGCTTCCAACGAGGTCAGCATCCAAATGAAACATACAGAAATTCTACTCGACTTTAACATAATTTATCCTATGAAGACGATTCTAGATATACTGTGCCGTGACCCTTAGCCGTTAATCAATGATGAATTGACTGTCCTTTCAACATCCTGCCACACCATCACCTTGAATTGGTCGAGTGGCCACCAAAAATTACAAATAACAAACAGTTTAAATGGTATAGACATTGAACGGTCCTTCGGGATTTCAAATGTTAGTATTGGTAATATAATAACAATCAAAACATTTGAAGGTGCGACCAAGGTCGCAGTCTTTCGACATTGCTAGTTGCAACTCGCATGTTATTCAACCAAAACCCAGTGTTTGGCCGATGTGATGTAAATCGTGAAAGATTAGTGGATATTTTCTTTTCATTCCAACATACTACAAACTAATATTGCGGGTCTACCTTTAGTTGTTGTGAGTAGAATTAAAAATATTTCACTGAACATGTGCTTTTTAGGGGAACCGTCTCAAAGACCAAAATTTACAGCATTGGACTGCTATTTCTGAGGTGCCGAGAGGAGCATACCTGTTAAATGTGTGTCTAACTTCTAAGTGGCCTTTCCAAATTGTGATCTGGCAGGTGGCGACGATTGTAGCAGACACCCAGCTGGTGATCGAGGGCACGCAGCCTCATGCGCCGTACAACGTGTCGGGCACGGCGACAGAGTTCCAGGTGACGCTGCGCTGGCAGCCGGGCTACGCGGGCGGGCCCGACTACAAGCAGGACTACACCATCTGGTACAGAGAGGCAGGCTTCTCCGAGTGGACCAAAGTACCCGTCACACCTTCTGGTGCTACCTCCGTAAGTACTCTATTGACAGATCTCAGGAATTTCTATAATAGAATATATAAATGGAAAATTTCGATTGGAAATACCACGTTTTTGATGGGAGGCGCTATAGAACATTAAGAAGTTGACTTCTTCATCCTTGAGGATGATCGGTTAACTAAAATCACAAACATACTCTAAGTACACACCTTCAAGAAGCAAACAAATACCCGCATTCGTGAAACGTGATATGTTTAGCAGTTCAAAAAACCAATAGTTGTACTGAATGTACTTTTCCCAGGTAACAATAAACCGCCTCCAGCCGGGACTCACGTACGAATTCCAAGTGAACAGTAAGAACACCATCGGCGAAGGAATGATGAGTAAAGCAATTACGATACGGACCCTTGGTAAGTTTACTACACTCATCGATAAATATTTGCACCGTATTCAGTTGACTTGGTGGTGGATTAACGCATTATGTGTACATATTACTAATATTGTTTCCAATGGATATGTGCAACAATTTCTTGGTGATTACAAAGTACCTAACCATTTTATACATACTAGTAGATGATCCATTTGAGAGGTTGCGGTGTTATAATTACTTAGGAATCATAATAAACAACAACAAATAAATACATATACAGGTTAAAACCTAAGGGTTATAACAATTTATCTTTCAGACAGAGGGCGCGTGGTGTTCGGTATATAATAAAAGGTTGCCTTTTGTAGATGTAGGCGCCAAGCCGAAAGCAGTACCCTCTCCCGCGGGGCCTGTAGATGAAAAAATATTTCAGAATGCTCCCGAAGGCTCTGGTATATATCTATACTGCACTATATATATGATTACACTTCTACTTAACGTACCTATGTATTTTATATGGTTTTGGATATTTATGTAGTTAGCTATAATTCATACTGCTCACTAAATCAACTTTTGGTTTGAAGTTCGTTTTAAACATTCATACTTAGCGTAATTGAAAGCATTGGACGAAGAATAGTAGAAGTGTGGTAGAAGCCTTGATAATTTAGGTAACCTTCCAAAATTACCGTCGCTTATTTTTCCCTAACTCTCACAATCCACACTCTCACAATTAATGCATGATGATGACTTCTGATTTTGTCAAATCTATAAGTATATACAACAAATTATATTTACTAATTTCACTTATACATAATATATAAATTTATCAGCTAATTCCTTTGTATATTCAAAAAACAATAGACTACCGCGATATAACCGAGACGGGTGATTTAATTTGTTTTGTGAACGGTGCAGGTCCGAAGTCAGGTCCGCCGCGCAATCTGACGGTGACGGAGGTGCACAACGGGTTCCTGATCACGTGGCAGGCGCCTCTCGAGCGCGCGCACCTCGTGCAGTACTACACCATCAAGTACCGCACCGACGCGCAATGGAAGACGCTCAACCGCGGACAGATACGACCCGAGGAAACTAGCTATTTGGGTACCTACTTCGTATTTACTATATCTATGTCTGTTATCCAAAGTCTAATGGATTAAGACAGCTTTTTTGCCTTTTAGGTATACCAATACATTGGTATTGGTAACCTAGCTAATATAGGCATTGAGCACCTTTTGATGCCAGTAAAAGAACAACTTGAAGTACTTATTGATAATGTAACTTGAACCGTCATTGATAACTCACTAGAATTATGATCTACCAATAAATATTTGAAATTGCCTATTTCAGTTAAGAACTTGGTCGGCGGTCGTACGTACTACTTCCGCGTGTTAGCAAACTCAGCGACGAGCTACGAGAGCTCGGAAGAGGTGAAGTTCCCGGTCCCGGCGCGGGTGAAACACAAGGCAATCACTGCGGGAGTGGTGGGTGGGATCCTATTCTTCATCGTCGCCATCATCCTCTCGGTGTGCGCAGTGAAGATCTGCAATAAACGCAAGCGGCGCAAGCAGGAGAAAGGTCAGTCGCCGCGGGCACGAGCCGTCGCCCGCTCCGCGCTCCGACCACGTGGACTGTTACTGCACTGCCTGACTCAGCGCCCAGCGGTGGCGCTGCCTCCACTTTCACTGTCACCTCTTTCAACTTTTACTCAATTTGCTAAATAAACACGTCCACGTCCAGTTATATCCCCTCCAACGTGATAATACTTTACATACGGTGCTTCACTGTGCCATATATACGATGCCGACAGCGGTGCCGTCTGTAAGTGTAAAATAACTTGGGTACGCGGAATTTCAGGAAATCAATTTTGTCAAATCCAGTGCCAGTCCAAAAATATTATGTAGTATCAGGTTGCAAATGTTGAGACAGTGTTAGCGTGGCACATTCGACCCAATATTTAACTTCACTTAATTTACATATTATCGGCACGTTATCGAGTCAGTAACAGTGTAAGTAACAATTCATGTACTCTTACCGTCAGTCTCAATTAACATAATTAGCCATGGAGCAGCAGAGACAGCGGTTTTCCTCGCATAACTTACCATATTGTCGATGACAAAGCGTTAACGTGACACCTTTTAAGTTTTGCTGTTGTTCCTTGTCATTGCATTCAATAATCAAACATCTGTAAGCTTATTAACTGCATGCAGCTGAATGACTCGCATGTTGCGGTGTTTGCATGAGCATTCTAAATATTAACATGTTCCCTGTCGAACATTAACATGCAACCAGAGCGGGTAATTAGATCTACCTAGACAGATTCCCTTCATGTGAACTAAACTATATTTGTGACAAAATCTTAAACGTTTAGTTGATTTATCACGACTGATAATCATCCTATACAAGATGTAACTTCCTGATAAACCATTGAATGGACTACAAGTCAGTATCAAAACAACACATTTCCTTCCAGTTGGTTATTTAACAAATATGCCAGTTTTTAATTTTAGCTTTGATTCCTGGCGACCTCTTTTATAATTATGGTAGGTAGTTAGATTTATGGAATCATAATATACACGGGAGCTGGCCGCAATTGGTACAAGTCTTTGCTTTTCTATTATTGAATTGATAAGAAGATACATTCTGACGGGGATCGACTTGTTTAATTATTATTCATTTATTAATTAATTGTAAAAAAACAAATAGTTTATATTTGGTCCATCCTCGAACAGCTTGATATCAACATCGACTCAATATTGCGATATCATGCCATCAGTAAATTTCGCTAAATGTTCACTAGTGGTGGTTCATCGAAAAGGACATGCTATTATTGTTGTTGGTTTATTACTATTTATATCAGATTCACAAGAAGTCTCCATTATTTTGATTCTCATGGTGATCCTCTTATTGCCGGTCCTTTTCGGTGAGCACCGGCTTGTTGTTGGACAATATGGTGGGTGGTGGCACGTTGGTGGCGGGCGGGCGGCGGCCAGATGGATGTGGGCGCGACTCCCGCCACTACGTTAATGTGCAGAAATTATCCGATTGCAGCATACAACATGGTAGCCGCGCGACTGACCGACCTCCGCGCCGCTGACAGCACTCAAGTGCCTTTTAAGAAGTGAGTGCCTAACTCTATTATAGTACTTAGTCAATAATTAAGTTACTACCTACATTTTATTACTTTTCATATAACTAAAGTAGTAGAAGTTCTGTTAACTTGATCATAATTTTATATTTTTGCTGCCACATCACAGGAAATCAGGTCAGTATTTTTAACCATAGCCCTAGTCGTTTAAAAAATCATAAAAGTTGATCTACCAACTTAAGTATTTTATTTGTATACAGACTTAGAGAACGCGGAATATCGAGTATAGTGCAGTGTCTGCGGTTAACTGCGAACTGGGTATGGCCGGCGACACGATGCGGCGGTGAGGCCCGCTACTGGGCGCAAGTGCGGCGTACCTCGGCTGTACCCTCGTCAATCTCCGCCTCACCCGCGCCCTCACCCGCGCCCTCATCCTCCGATGACGGCGGCTTCCTGCCACGCCTGCGTGCGCCTCTACGGCCCTCCGCCGCGCCACCGCTCTTCCGCGCATCGTCACCAGCGCTGGCGCTCCACTGGCCGCCCTGGCCGCCGTGGCCACCGTGGGCCGCCGCCTGGACGCCTTGGTCTCCGCTACACGTGTCGGACCTCAGTTCGGTGCCCTTTCCTAGCTCCGCGGATGGCTCATTCCCAACGCCGCCTTCGCCTTTCCGACTGCGCTCGCTGCGGCAGGCTCACGAGGCAGCACGCATTGCGATGGGTCCACAGACTGGTGCAATGGGTCCGCTGGCTGGAGCGATAGGTCCCCTGGCCCGACCGCGTGCCAGGTCACAGTTGCGCCATCCGCGCCCTCGGCCCGGCCCCGACTTACCTCCACCACCGCACGAGGCTTCCCCGGAGAGTCGCTCCTCGTCAAGCGGATTCGGCAGCAAGAACGCATCCTCGTCGCAGCATAATCGCAGCAGCCGCACTGGCAGTCTGGCCGAGTGGCGGCCGCCGCCGTATCGGCCGCCGCCGCCCGCGCCGCCGCCACGGCCCGGCTCGGGCGAGCCGCTGGAAGCGGGTGACGCGGGCTCGGTGGACGTGCACTACGAGTGGGATCGCGCCACACGCACGCCCACGCCTTCGACGCCAGAGAGAGCACGCGCGCGTCCCTCTCGCGACGATATAGAAGCACGCGTGCGGGCCATGAAGGAGGAATTCCTTGAGTTCCGCAAAAGGCAGGCGCTGCGGCGGCGATCGCCAGAGCCGCTGGGCCCGCCGCCGCCGATGTCACCGCTGGGCGCACAGCTGTCCGCACTGCCCCCCGTGCCGCCCGCGCCTGCCGAGACTGTCTGCTGACCCCGCGACCCGCGCCCCCTTTTCCCGACCCACCGTATCGATATTATCGAACTCCGCTTGATCTCTAATTTAGCACATGTCTGAGTTGAACGTTGTCTTGGTGTGTCGATCGCCTTATTGCATCGTGTGCAATGTGAACATCGACCAGTCTGTAAGTCACACTTCACGCTCTCCACCCGGAAACGCGATGTAAGTTATAGATCGGTACTTTCACAGATTTATTCGAGCATCCATCGCTCATCTCTATCTATATAATAAATACCGATATCGATTCATCTGATTGCTGATCGAAAACTGAATGAAAGAAGTCTATTCCGAAGTAGGTAGCTATAATTTGATATGTACACAGTTTATGTAATGTTAAAGTATCCCACCGGGTCACCGGGCCGCTCCGCTAGAGCGGTCTTCCTAATGATAAGTGTTTAGCAATGGAGACTCGAGTCGTATGACGCTGTGCGACTGAACTAATGTAAAGTATATAAAAGTGGATGCCGTGGCGTCCTGATTCCGCACTGCCTGCTTTCCTCATCCAATGCATACTTATTCAATGTCAATTAATTGTTCGATGTAATCGCACGACTTTGTAATTAGGTAGCTACATAATATTATGTAGTTTAGATGCAAAATTAATAATTATGTACCTACTTCATAGTACCAACATGGAACATGAATTAGTCACGATTGAGATGGGTTCACCTAGTAATATATTCACGCGAGTATTATGTATTTATTATTTCAATAAAAGTGATGAATAAAAAAGTGCCATAAGCCTGGAATAGCATAATATAGGAATGTAGCACGCGCTGAAAGCACTCGGCAGCGGCGTGGCGTGCGGCGGGCACAGCCGGCGCAGCCGGCGGGCAGGCACTGCGGAAGGCGTCCACCTAAACGCTTTAGGTATGAGCGGGAACGCATCCACGACACCGCTCATACCAACATTATATTGTAGTTATTATTGTAACTAATTACGGATAACGATTTACTAAAGAGCACCCGTGGCCGCCGCTGGTGGCGCCAGCGCAGTCCAATGTACAACGCTAATGCCTACCTCACGAATAGGGCGGCGCAGCGGCCGGCAGTCGCGGGTGCCCGTTTATTATAATATACAACAAAATAATCATTAAGTAGAATTAGACATAATTTAGATCGAAACAAGTCGTATGAACTCTATTTCGTTTGAAATTTAAATTAATTTATATTATTATTTTAAAAGTACAAATTTATTAGTTTCTTTTACTATTTATGTTGGAAGCCGTCTGAATTATCATGATACGACACACGAGTAATCGTTAGCGAAAGGGATATACGGTCATTATAGTTTAGACGAGCTCTATAATTATTTAAAGAATCTGTACATATGTAAAAACAAATTAGGTATTATCTTATACACTTATTTATTTAAGTACGGTGTGGTATGATTGAGGTTCTGAAGAACTGTTGCCAGTGCTAGCGAGAGCGAGGCACGAGACATGTCATGTCGCTACCGAGACACTGCCGACATTAGTCTGTTCGTTGATTTTGTTGTTATCATATCTTGCCCCTCGTATTGTTATGTGTCTGACTGACTGATCAAGCGTAGTTGTGTTGCCGTGCTCGGGAGTCATTGCAAATTAAGTCAATCGCTTTGTAACTCCTGATTCCGAAACTGGCGAGTGTATTGTATTCCATTACTTCTATGTGTAATTCGTTCATTATATTTAAAACAATCTGCTAAGGCATAATTTGTACCTTTCTGTTATTTCATAAGGTTCTTATTGGTACTAATTGGTTCCTGGAGTGATCCCACCTATAGTTGACCAGTCAAATCAAAGACTGTTTAGTGTTATGTTTGTTATTAATTTTACATACGTGTCTTGTCGAACACGCTCTTAGATATTTCCTTGCATGCACGTTGCACTTATTTGTGTCCATTGTTTTCGACGCAGGTCATTCTTATTCGAATATCGTATTAGGACCTCCTAAAAACTAAGTATAAAAATGTACGCTTTAAAGAAATTGAAATAATTTATTCATAACAATAGATAGGTAGGTATGATAAGGTGTAGTTATTATGTGCGTGCATGGAGCGTCTGATGCAGGAAATATGACGCGAGGCGTCAAGTTGGTACGTAAGGTGAGTATAGTGGGCGCGCAACGCGGGGCCGCTGCGCGCGCGCACCACACACGACCAACGGCCAACCAAACACGACTGCTCGACACCAACTATACATAGGCTCGCGTAACAACACAATAGTATCGTTTTTTTTATAACATGAATAAGTAAACTTCCGCCATAGCGTTACATTTAGAATATTAGGGTCGACGAATTGTGCAATAAAATTATCCATTATAAATTCAAATTAATTATACGTTATTGAAATATTATGTAGTTACATAATATATGCTCAATTTTTTCGACTGACCAACCGTAAAATATAAAATTTCTACACGCATAACTAGTGCGAAAATGTGCTTTGACATAATTTAGATCCGATCTCTTCTACTTAGCATAACCTTTGGATAAATTACACCGAGATAACTCTGATGCTACCATTCAGACCATAGTTTCGATTTATTAACGTAGTGGCCATAACAAATAAGTAAAATATTCAATTGCGCTGTAATCTAGAAATCATGGAAAATTTTGGCGTTGTTTTCAACATGTAGGTATGAAGTATAAGGATTTTGTAAATATTCAATTGGTTTCCATCGTGCCAGTTGGCGGCGGGGCGCGACCTCTTCGCACTTGATGCACTGGTAGGTGCACTGCACTTCACTAGAGTTGCATACGTTTAATATGCCGAACATTCATTCCAACCCGTTTCTCTCAAATACAACTTCGGATCATTGTAAAAGCAAGACTTAATATTCAATTATTGTGTGCTGTTCACGGCGTATTTAGGTATTGTTTCGACCATTTTATTATTATTGTACGTACACGAATAAGAGACAAAAATAATATATATAGCTCAAACCATGTGATATCTAGTCTTTTTCCATTATAAAATTGTACCCTTCCTTTAAAACTAAAATATTACATTATTTAGAGAAAATAACTTAATTTCACACAAATCCATAGATTTTATTATTTCAAATGAGACGAGCGGCATTTTGATTTGTCTGTTATCACTAATATCGATACCTATCTACTATACCCGCTGTTGAGCACGTAAATACAATAAACACTAAGTACTTACATATTATTACGTGGACTATGATATTTTATTTTCAAAACAACCCAGTTCTTATAATACCTACTTAAAATATAGTGTTTGGACAAAGAGCCCAAAATCTTTCGACATTTCTATAGACTAAAATGAAAAAGATAGCAATATATTAGATTAATGTAAACTAAATCGTATACATATTATATCAGTTTGTATAAAGGAAAGTAAGTAAACAAAATTATAGTGCACTTTGGCAGAATGAAATATTGCGGAGAAACAGGGCACCCAAGTTTAAAAAAAATTAAGGCATAAGGCACAATATCTCAGCACAATAAGTGATATAATATAATATACCTACTCTTAATGGTACTACTATCGAACGAGCACCTTATTACCTACTCCGATGAATCCACAAGCGTGTCTCGAACGAGACGTCGAGACACAACGAGGCACATGCAACATTTTTTGTAACTCAAAATATCCATTTCATTTTTAGAATATTTTTAGTTGTAAGTGTTGAGATCATGTGTTTACTGTGTAAGCACAAAATGGATTCAATTCAAAAAATAAAAATACAATAACGTTGCTATGATTACATTGTCTTCTTATTTCATTACAACCTTAAATGTGTGAACTAACAAATACACTGCACCGAGCTCGATGTGGTGTGATACCCAGCCGTGTTATTCACCAAGGTTTCTCATCGTCGCACTGGCCGTAGAGTGACGATTTTAAAGATACGAAATTCGACCATATCCTCTGTGTATTATCTATCAATTTCCTATGATTGAAAACAACGCTCGTCGTCGAGTTCGACGCTGAGAAACTTAGTGAATAACGCGGCAGTTGTTGATAATTGGACATATCCTATCGAAATATACGACAAAAACCACCTGGCAACCACACTGCTGCATAAATTCAGTAGGTTTTAGAACAGTACACGACTAAATTCTATATTGATAGATATTATAAATGGGAAAAGACAGTTGTTACTGTATGAGGTTCGAATGTACGGAACCATTACGCAATCCAACTGGAGTATGCTATAGGATATTACTAAGTTTGGAATAGGAAATTGTAGATAGAAAAATAAAGTCACGGGTATAAGCTAATACTATTATTTATCGCTGGTAGATAGGTATATTTAACGTATAGGTATCGTTAACTTGACTGACAGACAGGGGACCTGAGACCAGGCAGTAAACATGACATATGAACTAGGTATTTTTTGCCAAATTGTCCCGATAACAAGTTTCCAACGAAAGTCGGATATGCAGGACGATAAGGATGTTTAACTCTATGTATGTACCTACCAACTTACTCTAAGTCTATTCACTTGTGCCTATCGAGCGTGCGTGAACGAAATGGCAGTTGCAAAACAATTGATCCTTAGTGTTTGTATAATTGGTGAATTTCCAACGGAATACATTATTTTCACAATATTTTTATTTACCTTCTTTTCTCTTACTTACTGGTTTACTTCTATTAACTTCATCTGCCTTTTGTAAATTCATAAAATGACTTATAAAAAAATCTGTATTACAATAATCGAATTTATTTGTTATAGTATAAAGCGTTGTTCCATTTCAAAACACTACTTCCTATAACTTACTAACTTCCCATAACTTGGTAAACTCATCTCGTTACACAGTACCAAGCTTTCACTTCATGTACTAGGCAAGCAGCCTTTAGGGCTAGGTTCACTACCTACATCTATTTACTAAGTGAATATTTCAGCTTCGTTCGCCGAGGCTAATTACACAAATGAGTACGGCCCCGAATACGGCGAAGAGTGGGTTATGTTCGTGGACGATAATGGAACGACTCACACTGTAAACTTTTCTTCTCTACCCTCGGATACCAGAGGATTGATATTTGGCGACGCGTATTTTTACTTGTACGGCAGGTAACCTACTAACGATTGATTGATGAACCTACCAATGGTGATTTAGAAAACAGTGGCATTCTCTCACCTCACCCTATCACATATGTCTTCTCGGTATCTATCCTACATATTCAATAATACTTCTAAGTACAGGCCGCGACGAAAAATATTGCACAAGAACGATGTGCAATACTTTTCGCCGGGTACTACAGTTGCCCCATCATTTACAGCCGTAACAAGGACGAGCCAGAAGAGCTACACATACCTGAAGGAGATACCCCTATTGCTAGTGAATATTTCGATCCTTCCTGTGACATCAGAGTGCTAGCACACGGTTGGCAGTCGTCTGCGAACACAGCCTGGTTACAAAACATCAAAAACTCACTACTGAAGACTAACAGTCTGAATGTTATAACGGTAGACTGGAGTGAATTGGCACGAAACCCAATATACCCATGGTCTGCGTTTAATACCAGATATGTAGGTCGGAGAATAGCAATGTTGCTGGCGTCCCTATCTCGAACTTACAAAGTGGGGGGCAACCGCACGCACCTGATAGGACACAGTCTTGGAGCGCATGTCATGGGCTACGCTGGAATGTTTTCTTCTGATAAAATATTTCGTATTACAGGTGAGAATGTTATAAAATTCTAATAGGGAGCTGAAAATGGTGAGAGATTTTCTCGAATTTCTAATGAAAATAGACATTCAAATTCAAAAATATCTTTATTTGATTAGACTTTTCACAAAGTACTTTCAAATCGTCAGAACGACACGATTACACAGCATTATACATGCTAACGCCAGGTTCGGAAGGTTGCTTTTACTCTTTTCAAAAAAAAAAAAATAATGCCCATGGACACAGTTCCAGTGCACAAATGTCGATAAAAAAAATACAAAACTAAAAGTAGGTACTACGTATAATTGTGTAGCTTGAGATGACCAGCCCCCACAAGCAGCACCTGCTCACAAGTATGACGAGAATGCCATCGCCCTCCTCAACCATTATAGAGGAAAGTGAGCGACCCGTCATCCTGACGCCGCCGCAAGCAAAGGCATTTTAGAGAGCTTGACAACTCAAGCCGGTCAAAAACAAAATTGAAAAATAATAAATTGTAGCAGAAGTACCGTGTCGTTGGAATTATTACAACTTTTATCAGACGAAACATAATGCCAAGCTTCTTTATTTATACATCTATACAGATAAATAAAATTGAAAAGTCTGTTTGAAATTCCAAAATTACAGCTTTTCACTAAATGCATATGAAAGTATACACGCTACTGACACTGAAAAACCAAGTTTAAAAATTGTTCCTTGTCCGTCTATCTGTTTGTTCCGGGTAATCTCTGAAACGGCAGGGCGGATTTTAACGGGACTTTCACTGGTAGGTAGCTGATGTTTCTAGGAGTAACTTAGGCTACTTTTATGTATTAAAAATATTAGGGCTCCGCGACATGAAGCATGAAACTAAATCTACGCGGGTGAAACCGCGGGGCACAGCTAGTCACATATAAAATCGCTTACAGTATAATAGCCCTTTTTAATAAGAACAGATTTAACAGTCTATTTAAATCTATTTAAGTTCAAGTTATGAATATACAATGGTATCTTATTGTAAAATCTTGTACATTGTCCCAAAAATCAGCCCTGGACTTTCTGTAGTCGATGTGTAGGCACAACAATTCGTAGGTAACAAAAACGTAGGCAATTATATTGGTACCGACCGTCGTCCTCAACAGCTGCGTTATTCGCCACGGTTCCTCAGCGTCGAACTCGACGACGAGCGTTGGTTTAATTCATAGGAAATTGGTACATAATACATAAAGAATACGGTTCAATTTCAAAAGATGTTCACAGGTTTGGATCCGGCGCGACCCCTTTTCGAAGTTCCATACATGAGTGAAGATTATCGCTTAGAAAGGAGTGACGCAGAGTATGTAGACATAATACACACTGGTGGAGGTGTCTTAGGTTACAAGAAAAGTCACGGGCATGCGGACTTTTACCCGAACTCAGGGAAACCGCCACAACCAGGCTGCGATGGAGGCCAAGCAATGATAGGTCAGTGAACTTAACTTCTACGAAATATCGTATGAATCCCTTATTATAATATCGATTCTCGCATAGTATTTATCTATATCAACGTCTGGATGTAGGTACTTACATACACTTACCGAGTTTTAAGTTCCCACAAGATCTGGTTCATTTAATAATATTATGTTAGTGATGAAAAGTGATGTGCCACCTCCGCCTCTTCAGGGAGTCTAGTGAAAAGACGTTTAATAATGGCGAAACCATTATTAAAACAAAATAAAAACCTATTTATTATTTTGATTCATTTCAGAGGCCTGCAGTCACGGTAGAGCGTGTGAATATTTTTGGGAATCAATTGAATCTATGACCGGCTTCAATTCAAAACTCTGCGATAATTGGGATAAATATCAGAGAGGAGAGTGCGAAAACGATGCCGCAAAAATGGGGTACCCAGCATTACATGAATACATAGGCGACTACTACCTGCGCACCGGCGACACATATGAATATGCTAATATTTGATATATGTTAGACATATCCCCAAAAACTGTTTATTAGTGTGGTAGTAAATTAATCAATCAATCAATCAACTTTTGCTTTATATTAGTGGTAAAATCTTGTGTATTTTAGACGAAATTGACGACAAACCAACTAGGCAATTATTTACAACGAAATAAAAAAAATTCATATTTCAATAAAACGAAAAAAAAAACAACTTGTAATATCAAAGATTTCCATGCCCGCCATCTTGGATTAAAGTAGCGTCTGTTTTCCTTAGGAATTTTTACGCTCTGAATATATTTAATCAATAAGGTAATATTCGCGCCTCGTTTTGAACCTTTCTGGGGATGATTTTTGGTACCTCTTATAGGATTCAACCTAAATGGCTAAGCCAATTCAGTATCAAAGTCGACCCCTCTAGACGAAGTTCTTTGAAAATGAGGACAAATATCGAATAAATAAAAAAGTTTCCACGTTCGCCCTACACCTAAGCTTTCCCTATATCAAAATTCAGTCAAGCGTTATCCGTGCAAAGCCAAACACAGGCACACATTCCCATTATAATCTGATATGAATATTTAATATATATCCATATATAATAAATATCCATTATAGGCGTGACAAAAAAAAATGTATTCAAAGCAAAAATGTTTATTGTGAAATAACATAACATTCTATAAACAATATTATACGTGTACAAAAACTTAACTAACAATATATCACAATTGATTTCAACACTTAACAATCAATTATAGCAAAGAAATCTAGGTAATACTATATTATTATAAAGAGAGAGAGTAGGTACTTGGATAATATCTATGCTCAGATAATATTTAATATTACTATAACTAGGTGCTTATAAAAAGTTACAACAAACTAATACTGATCAGAATGATTAACAAACAAACCTCAAGGCTTATTAAAGATAACTAACAGCTGACAGCTCCCCGAGTCAACTGCAACAATAACCAAACAAAAACATTACAACTTATCGTAAATAAATACATTGTAAAGGAACATTGCAAACAGTACTCAGAGACCTCAAGTGTTGCTTCATTATGCTTCAGTTGGGAAAAGAAGACGAAACTATGTTATTCATCATTTAGACCACTTCTTACATTGCTTACTGTATCAACCAATATAACCAAATATCAAATCCAATATAAGATGATTTAGTAAAAATTAAAGGTTAATGACTACCTTATTCTTGGCATGGTGGACCATTTGATACGTTGAACCTACTAAATGAATAAATAAATACTAATTAATTCGCAAAAATGAACACCCAAGATCACGTTGTCATGCTACGTAAAATTGTACATGATTACTAAAAAAATCTTTCCAAAGTCAAAAATATTGCACGCTCTTACACCATCAACTGAGATAAATGAAGGAGATAATTGATTATGATATTAATTGATATTGATTGACACATTAAGAACTTCTTACTGGGATAAAGTAAGGTAAATAATATATAAATGATACAAACATTTATCCGCATTAGCCAGATAGTAAGATTCCGATTTGCCAGCCAGCTCGAGCCCCCATCGCCCTGAAAAAAACACAAGATGTTTAAATATTTGGTTATTTTGAGCAATATGAATTGAGCAGTCTTAAAAAAATTGAAAGAACACATAATTATAATTGAAAAGCAGGTATATATAAATATATTGTATTAGATTCACATAGATAAGATTATATATACAATGAAAATTAAAATGTTACTGAAATTATGTGTTCTTCCTTAAAACTCAGATTTATTAAGTTTGTGCATCAATATGCGTCAGTCGGGAAAAGAAGACAAAAAATATGAATCATCATGAAAAACGTAAGTATAACATTTACAGCATCCATGAGAAATGATGCAGGTGATAAAAAACTAAGGTAAAATATTCAAAATCCACATACCATTCTCAAGAAATCCAGCAGCTCAGTAATTCGTGGTCATTGGCTTAACCTTGGCCCCCTGCAATCAACACATACATGGTGAAGTCGATAAGTGGCCATTTCTAGGGATCTATCATGTTCATAAAAAACGCACAAATTAAACCCTCGGAACACTCGGAACAAATATCTGTCGTCTTTAGAATAATTATATATTTGTATGTATATTGTTTTGAGCAGAAATGGAACCCTCGACCCACACTCAAGCGTGGGTGTCTGTTCAGGCACACAACAACTTTCATAATACCCATCTTACAAAGTACTCTACGTTCCAAATCCAACATGAGTACTTAAGTAACACACTCTTAACCAAATCTATAGTTTATTATATTTATAAATATTTTTTATAAATTACCTGTGAATATTCAGAGCTCGCATCCTAGCTAAATACTGACACCTGTGAACATAACAAAAATTACATTAGAAAACCAATATAATAACAAATGATTATAATTTATTTCAAGGGATAATCAGATGTTAGCATTCAGTTTAAAACTGGTAAATGTTTTATGTTGACTATTATTTCGTTCCATATATTTATAGCTTCAGAGTTGGCTATAAAATACAATAATATACTCAAATTCTATATTCACTCTTAAATGAGAAACTTATCAAAGTCTTACTACCCAATAAAAAATACAAATTCGTAGTAGGTGTTTTAAGAATCACACACTATTTGATAAAGCAGTATATGTCAATAAAGGATGCTCTGCTGGTGTAGCCACCAAAATAATTAGAAATTCGTTTCTAATGAGTATAATATTGTATGCTTCGTCATAGCAGATATTTAATTAAATTCACTAGAATTTAAAATACACATTTAAATTTAATATAATACGTCATCTCAGCCTAAGAGAGGCAATTAGGTTAAAAAATATTTGTAAACCTGAAAAATAAAAAAAATCCAGATGAATAGGTACAGATAATTAGGTTCATTGGATATGTATTTGATGTTAGTTATAGTATGTGCTTGAATTGAATCTTAGACGCTTATTTGCCATACATAGTTTCGTAAGATATGAGTATTTGAAAATTATACCATCAGTATTTAATAAGCGCGTGGGAGCATATTGCTTTATTTCAAATGCCACGGTATGGGATCTTACTCATGGGGTATTGCCGAATGAGATGTGTACTCTTGAAAATCGAGCTTAATGGCGTACCTAAGTAATCAGTGCAAGCTATAAAATTAATTAAAATAAACTAAAAAAAATTATTAATTTGCTCACGCTATCCCAGAAATGTGAAAAGAAGTGGCCCATTTTTCACCGAAAATACTTATGTGCCAACTTGACAAAGGGCAAGTTCATCGCCGTCTTAGACACTATATACACATGTCTCTGAATTACTTCTCAAACATATGCAGATTTCCTCAAGATGTTTTCTTGCACCGTAAAGCACGTGGGGTGAAATAACTGTACTAAGTTTTATAAAAACTCATTAGAACAGGCCGCTTGGATTTGAACGCGGGATTTGCGTAGCAGACGACTGCTCAAACCCCCTGGGGTTTACTGCCCTGGTGGCCCTGGCCACCGGCAGTAAAGCTATACCTATAAATATATAATAACACTCTGTAACAGGTGGTGGTAAATTCCTCGACATTCATAAGTGCCTTACCAGGGCCTAAACTGAATAAATCATTTTCATTCATTTTTAACAAACATTACAAACAGGCCAACTGGTTTCCCGGTTTTCGATGATATAATTGATGTACTTACATCTAGATAATAGTGAAACCCGCATCAAAATTAATTGCGTAGTTCATGATATAAGAGAATACACAGACAGAAGCGAAAAGCAATCTTGTTTTCACACTACGTAGATTTTCTTTTGCATTTAGAGCTGGATTTCAAGAGCAGTTGGGACAGAACAACGCGCCTATTTTACGGTTCCCATACCGTGGATTTCATATACAATTTATCTCCGACAAAAATATAATCGTTGTTCTTTAAGAATAGTACCAATTAGAGTATAAACACCCAGTAAGCAAAAAATTGCTCATGCGACATAATTTGTTCAGAAATAGGGTGAATATAAGAATATCGATGACGCGTAAAATGTCTTTCCGACAATAAGTACACCACTAGATGTAAAGTTACCGAGAAAGGTAAAAATATAATTTACTCGTTTTGTATTAATTCAACTTACCACACAAAATTGTTGAATTTCAGACAGAATTACAATTGGGTTTCTTCTTCGAGGTAAGGCGTTGTTCTTAGACTAATTGTGAACGACGTATCTTCCTGTGGAAATTCCGTAGATTCTTCTTTAGTAGAATTTCCTATAATCCCTCTTAATTTAATCTTAATGAACAGAGTTCATCAAATTCGAATTATAAATGTCCCAATTAATGCGATGCAAGATGTTCCAAATCTGACGTGGGAATGCTTTATAGTAAGCAATACAATTTGCACAAATGATCTGGCTGCATTATTATTATAATCCCGATTGAAAAAAGGAAGATTTAAAAAATTTTGAACTTTTTCCTTTGAAAAAGGGTGAGCAACTGGATATAATTTGACAACAATATCAAATTACTAAACTGGATCTGCTGAAGAAGAAAACTTCTCAAAAGAATATATTACAACGCAGAAATATGTAGTCAGCGTTCTCCTCTCAACTAGAAAGTCTTCTGAAAGTTGCCAACGTTTGATGCCGAGGGACCCTGTCAAGCTATTATAGAGAACAGTTGTAATTCAGAATATTGTTTGCTCAAAATCAATCAGTTCCCTTTAGAACTGTCGAAAACGTCCGGATAATTTGATATAATGTTGTAAGCTCTTTTGGGAGAAAATATCACATCGCAGATCACAATAGCAACAAAGCCAAGATTCGTTCAATGTCTGACACACGTAGTTCCCTGGTCACCTGCTCTACAAATTAATTTTAAATTGCAGCTTCCTTGGTGAAGGACCTGTGTGTGAAAAATGTAATATATGGTAAAAATTATACGTTATGATGACTGTGATGGTTAAGGATATGAATCTATAAAGGCAGTTAAAATAGGATATCTTCAAGTAGGACGGGATTTGGGAAATTTAGGTCTTTATTAGTCACGTTACCCCCCCTCGAATTCAGCAATTCTGATAACACCATTAGTGCCGAAAATAAACTATAATGCCATTAAGATGTTTAATTAATAGCTGGATTTGGCGATGCATGAACGAACAGCCATGATATATAGCAGCATCTGTGGCGTTTGTTTTGTTCACGTATGGCAACAAAATAAAATCGTGCTACTGTCGCAGAGGAATTAATGAATCTATTATGGTGACTTTTCGACCACTACTCTTGACCGTACCACAGATTACTAAATACGATGGCGAGTAGTTTTGTTTCTGCATATCTAACACCATAGCGAGCTGTAGACAAGGGTATTATATTGTATATTATTGTCTATAGTCTATTGCCTTATAAGGCTCGGAAGTGTAGACGACATTTTAGAACAGTAAATTTCAACAAGAAAATATTTCTAAATTATATTCTTACAAGATCTATAATGAAATTAGATAAAATTTATCAAAACACTGCTATCATCCTGAAATTAAATGTATGAGAAAGTTACATTTCATTCGTAAGACAAAGTGTCAAAAGTCATGCTTCTTTCTTCTCAAAATAATAACTGACAGAAATATATTAAGATATTTTACAAATTATTTATATTCGTATAAGTCAAACAAGCAGTAGTAGTTGATTCATCATGATTCGACATTTATGGCAAAAATACGTTACAAAATTTAGTTTTTCGCAATTTTTCATACCCTTATTCACGCCATCCCAATACAATCCCCGAAGGGAAAGGCCTGTAAAAACAAGTCACTCGGTATTCTTCTAAGGTGTGTTACGCTGATCCATATTAATATTATAAATGGGAACAGTTAGTTGTCAGATGGGTTGAGCATTTACAGATAGAAAATGTTCTTCAATTTAGCTAACTTGTGACACAATTTCTTGAGTAAAAAAACATTTCATTGTCTGTCTGTATGTTACCTTTTCACAGCGGTACTGTTGAATCGATTTGCTGATATTTGGAATAGCGTTAAGTTCAACCCCCAAAGACGGTAATATGGTATGTAAAAACCATTACGCAGACGAAGTCGCGGATTAAAGTTATAAAATCCCATTGCAGACCAATACAGACCGAGATGCGCCCGCATATCCATATTGCGGCTGTTTATCTTAATACATTACTTACAATATACAGCAACCTGGAATAGTAAACAGTTGTGACACGTAGTTGAAAATAAGTGATAGCACCCATGGTTACATATGCACCAGTCGCATAGCTCCGAAGATGGGACCAGGTTGCATAACGCATTCTTTTTTAATTGTATTTATGCTTCAGAGAATTGACTGAGCTGAGGCTTTACCATGACCTCTTATTGCCATCATAGTTCCACTATGTGGCAGCGACAGACACGTCGTATACTTCTGACTCATAATAAAAATTAAAGTATCATGGCAATAAGACGTCATGGTAGGGCCCCAGATCATACATCTTATGCATTAAGTATAATGTTCGTCGCCACGGTAAACAAATAAACAAATCTTTATTCATACAATTCCTGGAGTTATGTAAGTGATTTTGAAAAGACTACTACTAGAAACAAAATTCCAAAAAAATTAAAAATGGTCTGTCATCAGTCCCGTCAGTTCGAAACAGTAGCTTGGTTTAGCACCAGCTACTGTTCACTCTAGTATCTAGAAAATTTGATACAAAACTCACTTAATTGTTTATACTTCCAATAAAAATGGATTCAAGAAAGGCAAGCGTTATAGCCTAACCATTACGAAGTGAAATGATTGGAAGTACCCGGGTCCAGTAGTCACCAAATCTCCTGGAATGACTATCAAAACAGGGCGCTTGTAATATTTTGGGGGTCCACTGGCTTAGTACTACGGGCCGCATGCTTGATAATCTTAGTGGTATATAGGTCGAATAGCATACCAGAAGCTGAAATACACATGACTTGATAGATGATCGAGAGAGCCTACGTACACAATCCTGGATTCGAACCCGGACGGTTCTTCATGACTTGCACTGGTCGTTCCCTGGATCGCCGCTACACCCCTATCACCACTCACCACTGGCCAGTTCTTTCAAAACACGACAAGACCACACGAAGATACAGAGCACACTTTTTGCAAAATAATAAACCATAGCCGAATTACCAAATCGTTTACCTGTTACAGTTTGCTCAAAATCGACGGGATTTTTAATCTTTGATATGAAATGCCGATGCATTTCTCGGATGATAACATAATCTGAGAAAGAATTGTGTTTTAAACTAGCTGTGCCCCGCTGTTTCTCCCGCGTAGACTTAATTTCAGGGATGGCTTACTTTCGCGGTGCCATATTGTAAAAAAATAAAAGTACCCATGTTATTTCTTGTAAGTTGTAACATCAGCTATCTGCTAATGAAAGTCCCGCTAGATTTGATCTAGCCGTTTCAGCGATTAGCCGGAACAAACAGACAGACAGAGAAAAAATTAAGCAATTGTTTTTTTTATTTGAGTACATACTTTCATATGCATTTACTGAAAAGCTGTTAACTACTGGAACTACAAACAGATGTTTCAATTGTGTGTATCTTGTTTGTATAAAATAAAATTGATCCACTGGTGGATCATAAATGTGGATCAGAACGGTATAACTCGTATAAGTATAAAGATTTATGATTGGTCTGAAGACCAATACTTCGTTTTCCACTCCACATTGTTTCCGTTGAACCATAATTGATTAATTCGTGGACCAATAGTGAAATACGCCATTACTGTCCAAAATTCCCCACAATAACTGGAAAGTTTTTAAGACTTCAAGCATATCGTCGGCACAATATCGTATTTACATGGCTGCAAGTTACATGAGTTACCAATGACACGTTATATAACTATGTCCGTGGAAATATGTGAACAACTAAGGCTGCAAAACTAATTTTGATTTAAAAGCTTTGTGCATTAATTTCTCATACCATGTAACGTATAAAATGTATATATGTAATATAAAAGTAAACCCATATGGAAATAACAATTTAAATCGCTTATTATTTAAATCCCTTATTGGCACAAGTCAACTATAATGTTTAGTTTTCAAGAGATATTATTGTATCGTTTAATTTGATATAACATAAATTAAAACTACGTGAATTAGTTTTGCAAAAATATTTCAAATGAATTCGGAACAGAGGTTCTTCAAAGCAACATGTGATGGGATGTTCAAAAGAGATACGAGAACTTCAAAATGCTGTTTCATTGTTTGCGCCCCCTTGCGGACATTGGCCTGTGGGCGCACGACTGGGTACACCCGAAAAGAGATTAACCTTGTAATTTCTATTGTCTAATTAGTATTCATAGCCAAATTGACGAGAAATTAACCTATAAAAAAAAGTAGGAATTATTTCGAATAATTAAAAAAATGCGATAAGGATAATGTGCTAATTTATTTACTAGAAAAAATATAATTTAAAATTTCAATGATGAAATTATGCTTGCAGTTCGTAATATAAACTAGGACTATATTTAACGTAAACTTATTAATTCTAACTAAACATACCCCATCTTGCACACTGCATTCAAATTACTATCATTCTATCATTCGAATGTTAGTTTACGATAGCTAATATCTGATATGATAATAAAACATGCCGTATATAAAATTAAATACATATTAATTACCGATATTTATACTAATTGTTGATCTTCTTATAATTGCATATTTTAAATTAAAAGACTCATTACTTGGAGGCAAATATTTTTTGTCCAACACTAGAAAGAAATAGAAAATATTTTAGGTCCTAGAGATCCCTAAATAATATTTACATAATACAATGCGTTTAGGCAGTCAGAGCCGTCATGGTTTCTCCAGATTGTTTTCATGCAAACCATATTATTATCAATCGAATTTGTTATGTTTTGTACAGCTAAGTGATAATATGCCCATCCCCCGGGAATATCCCAGTTATAGACTTAAAATATGTACTTGGTGATGAATGTTAAGATAACTACTTAGGTATAATAATTGTTCAAATACGCATCCTGGAAATGTTCAATCCAGATTTAAAGTTGGTCACAAATAAAATATGTTAAGTTTACATGTTAGTACCGTACCGAGCAAACTATATAGAAAAGTCTTCAGTTAGGTCAAATAACGGGTACTATATAATAACATTTTGAAACATTCTCTCAGCTAACATTTATACGTCATTTGATAAAATTGTATATTAGTCCCTTACGTACATGTAGAATGTTTTCTGCCGGTCACTGCTGCCAACTTGGCGCTTAGCCGGTTTTGGACCGAAAGCTAATCAAACCGTAAATTTTATCAGAAAACCATTGATAGTACGTTACGTATGCATTGATTCATTATGGATCCCCGTAGCATTTGCACTGGTAAAATATTACTAAATTGTATGTGCTGGATTTACAGATCGCACTGCAGAGGTTATTGGGCACTTTGTATGAAAAACATATCCACGACGTAATCATAGAATAAGTCGTGATTAGAGAAATATAATATATAGTTTACGATAATAGAGGTCGCATTAATGTGAAAAACGGGAGTGGCGAGAAAAAACTATATTATAGAGGTTTGATCAATAACTGTGATATGATAAGTTGTGTAATTCTTACACCCCGTGGTTTTGTTTTAAATTATATTTAAAAACAAATTTGGATTCTATATGCAAAAATCACTCAACCAGGTCATTATCCGCCCAATAACCGAAAACAATAACCTTTCTAAGAGTGGCATATGGGTTTTAGTTATTCATTTAGAAATTCGACTTAATTTTATAGGTTTTGAGAAGTATAATATATTCATCATAATTTTGAGTCGACCGACGTCAGTTGTTCTTTTGGAGTGACTGCGATAAATATTAAGAGTTACAATTAAGCGGCTTACACAATTTTCACTGAGTTGGCAGCAGTGCTATTAATAAAGGTATACTTATTTACGTGGGTTAGGAATGTTCGAGTTGAATAGGTGTGAATTAAATAATAGCTTTTACGAAAATTCCCCCTTATTTGTACCTAACCAAGGACTCTGTACAAAAAGAATGTTCTCCTTCAGCGGCGTAGTCGTACGACCGCCTCAATGTATTGTTTAACTGGTGATAATTGGTTTAGTACCGACGACGTTTATTAGGGTAATCATCCAATTGGCGGGGTCCTTCCCAACCGCGGTTCTGTGGCATCTCGTCAAAACTCCCGCGCGGCATGTCGAACTGGTCTCTGAAGCCTCCATCCTATGTGAGCAATCATAATACTTTCCAATAGTTTTTACTTTACAGGGTACAATTAATAATAGGCGTGATAAGATCAAGGCCCGAAATATTGGGCATGACATGATCCAAGATGAGAAACATTTGTTCTGTTGCTATAAAAGCGGCTACACAATATAATTCTCCAAGCGGTGCAAACTGCATTGATCTAATTGTTGGTACTCTTAATGCGAAATTGGATAAATAGTGTAGATTTTTAGACAGTTCAAGTTTTTCATAATTATGTAACCAAAGATATGGTAAAATGTATGGTGATTATTGTTGCACTCAACATCAGTGCAGTGTAAATCGGCTCAAGCAAGACAACGTCTTATTTTTGCAATTATTACAAGGGTACCGGAATTATCCCCTGTGTACACACGTAATAATTATGTTGTTATATATTTTCTCAAGGAAACATGTCCAAAGAATATACATTGTATATTCACTAGCCGATTGATAGTGTTTTGTTTTAATTATATATAGGCGCTGAAAATTAAAAATACGACGAAGGTTTCCTGGGAGCTCAGGCATGGCCAATCAATAAACTATTCTTAAAATAACTTTCGGTTTAAAATACTGTGAGGGACTGTCCAGATTATCTGAATTCGTGGCGTTGTTATGGGGGATTGACCTTTGTATACTATCACGCAGGCGCTTACTGAGTAAGCTAAGAAATATCTCGCTCTCCACATTAATCAATCTCAGCAGTCCAGGGATTAACGTAACGAAATAAAAATTCCCAAGGCTACGTAGGCTCGTTGAGTATCAAATGTTCGAAAGACTTATCATGACGATAAGAAACTGTCCATGCTGGTGCGGGTTAACCAGACATCCCCCAAAAAATTTACATAATATTTTTGTATAATCCAACAGCGAGTACGTACAATAAAGCATGTCGTGCTGATCTTAACAGTAACATATTTTGCTATAACCGATTTACACTGGCTACATGATGATCAGATTTCCGCAGAAGATCTTTTGTATGTGTCTATAACACGGGGCCTTTATAAAACCAATAATGGTTCGTTCATAAATAGACCAGGCGGAAAAACAGACATCTTTACGACATCTTAGAGTAACTGACCGTGTTTTGTGGTTAACCCTAACAAATAATCGAAAGCACAACAATGTACATTCAAAAGTCTAAATCGCCGCGCGTGTCACTTCGAAAGTTGAAAATAAACCGATCAGCCAGACATTTCAGTGGTCACCAAAAAAAAGTTTCGCACAAAACGTAAATATAATAGAAGAGAGAGAAATAAAGTGTAAATATAACCTATGCCTACAATCGGAACACTCTATAGCCAGCCTTTAAATGTTCATTACCTTACTTTAGAAAAACGTGTGCTGTCGATTTAATAATGACAAATCAAAAATATTCAGTGTTTAATATTTGTGTCTGATGTAGACACGTCATAAAACGTTACCGATACATTAATGTATGTGGAGCCAGACATAATACATCGTTTTGGTTAGTCTACAATACGATGCGTCATTGTCTATCTTTCTACCTGGTCTTAGAACGGATCATAGCAGTGAGAACATATTGTTCCACATATATAGTTAAAATATATAGTATAAAATGTAACCAATATTTTTCGTTAGCACCATTGGTTTAAAATTAGGTAGTTCTTTTCATCAGACAAACTTTTCTGAATTGAAACCGTAATGTCAAATATATTTCGCACGTCACTAACAAAAGGGTATTATTTATCGTATTCAAAAACGATGTTTCGAGTAATCACGTTTTGAAAGTGTGATAATTAATTGCTTCATGGCCAACGGATCAAATATTCTTCAATTTGAATTTCAATATACTCGGTAGGTATACTCTACTTGTGTATGTAAAAGTTTGATTAGTGTATGTACTAGTTATAGTTTAATTAATTAAGACTTTAATACAACTGGGTCAAACAAATTGAGCTATTATAATAATTTCAACTTGATTCAACTTGACTAATTGCTTAGTATTAAGCAGTCAATTGGGATTCATTCTAAAACGATACAAAATCACTTATAAATTGGATAAACAAAAGGGTAATAAGTTAAAATACTCGAAAAAAATGCGAGTGACGAGTGCGGTGCTGAACGGTAATCGAATCAACTAAGACCGCTGTGACCCGTTCGGATATGTCGTTTATGAACAATCAAAACAGACACATTTTGTCATATCTCATAAGCGATTGGGCCTAAATATACTGTCTTACTAGTTTAGGGATACAAAATGTAGTATATGAAAGGCAAATCAAAAAAATCGCTTCTTGGACTGAATTACTCGAATACCCTTTTGTCTGTGACGTGCGATTTATTGTTACGCAAATTGTAGACATATCTTTCATCTTAAATAATATTACTCTCTAAAGAATTTCCTGGTTAAGTAGCAGTTAAATGTTTCAAGTAATTTGGTATTATATTCCTGAGGCAGTTTAAATTCCTTGAATATTCAAAATGCTAGAAATAAATAAATGATGCAATGTGACATTGTCAGTTGAATAAAATGACAGAAAAATACTGTCAATGGTGGTCAGGTACAATTACTTATAAGAGTACTTACCATCGGCTGCTGCTGGTCGAACATGCCCTGTTCCTGGCGGTCCAACATGGAGTTCAAACGTTGAGCCTGCAATACAAAGGAAAAGTTATTTATAGTCTTAGGCAAATCGTCACAGATCGCAACAGGTTAAGTCATAACATTGCAAGTACACCAGAGGGCCTAGTACGAATTTTTCACTACCGCCGTCATAAGTCACCGCGTCGACGAAAACACAGATTCGCATAGGATCGGAACAGCGCCGTCTGTCGGCCTAAAGATGACACATTGTGAGCCCACACAAATCTGCGTTTACGTCGACACGGTGACCTGTGACGGCGACTTTAAGAAAACTTGCACAACAAAAGGCACTCGGAGTGCCGTAATGTATTCCAATGTGTGAGTGACCTGCACGAAGAGCGTGTTCTCCTGCTGGCGGCGGCGCAGCTCGTCGTCCTGGTGCCTCATGCGCTGCGAGAGCTCCTCCTCCTGGCGCAGCAGGTGCTGGCGCTCCGTCTCGCGGCGCTCGTCGGCCGCGCGCTCGGCGAGCTCCCACGAACGCTTCTGGCGCTCGCGGTCTTGCTCGCGCTGCCGCAACTGCTCGCGGAGCAACTCTGTCTCGTGCTCGTACCTAATATACATTTTATATTATGTTATGTTCACCGACCCTTCAGCCGACCGTCATTTTTTACAGTGACATGCGAAATATTACATCTTATGATTGGAAACCAGTTTTTTTTTTTTTATTATCCGAAAGTTTAATATATATATGCTCACCCCAGAAGGATCTCGGAAGGGATAAGCTGAAGAGGTGTTGTAACAACAACACCCACATTTCACCGAATATGATTATGTAAGTCTCAGGCCCTATACATACGTCTTTGAATTACTACTCAGACGTATGCAGGCTTCCTCACCATGTTTTCCTTAACCGTAAAGCATGTGGTGTGAAATCACTGCACATAAGTTTTTAGTTAAAGTTGAATAATAATAATAATAACACAAAATTATTGCACTCACTTGGCATACTCCATCTGCGCCTCGAGTTTCTCCTGTTCAGCGGCGAGCTCCTTCTTGAGAGCCTCCTCCTTCTGACGGTGCAGCTCGTGCAGCTGCTTCCAGCGCGTGCCGTACTCGTGCTCGAAGCTGTTCGGCTCCGAGAAGCGCGGACCCAACTACCGCAAACACAATTATATAAAACCCCGTACACACCAGGCCAGCCTACCTTCAACACTTGAATATGTTTCTAGATGTTACATTACCAAAATAATTCAATAGAGTAGTTACCTCACGAGCTCGAAGAAATTCTGGATGTTTCTTGGGCAAGTTTTTCTCAGGGCAACCATCTAATTCATCAGGCTCCTCAAAGTTCTCTACGATCACGGGCCGAAGGGACCTAAAAAGACACAATTTATAAATAAAATGCAATTGGTAATATGTGACAATATCTTGTACCAAACATATTGATGACTTACGATGTCAGGAAGAAGCATTTTTCAGTGCAGTTACGAATAGCGGCCAATGCGCTGGGTTTGCGGGCATACTCCACCACACCCTCCCCCAAAGCCTTCCCCCTCTCGTCTACTCGTACGTACGCCCTCTCAATTTTCCCGAATATTTCGAAGGCCCGGTACAGTAACTCATTTGAGACAAATGGTGGCAAGTTTTTGACCCTAATAGCATTATTGTGTGGAGCAAATCTCACGCGCAATGTTCTGCCATTTCTCATTTTTCCGTCCAACTCGCGTTTCGCTCTTTCCGCATTCATTCTATAGTCCTGCAAAACAAGTAATGAAATATAGTTTTATAATAAGATTCTGACACACAGCTTTTTTTATTATGTAGTAAAGTAACAAATGTAATCTCTTACCATTTTGATAAATCCAAAGTTTTTCTCCTTGTTAACAAACAATTCAGCACTTTCACCAAATGGTTCAAATAAAGCCTGAATCTCCTCCTCGGTCACATCACTGGTCAAGTTACCAATGTACAATCGGCTTCTCCCATTGAATTTCACTTCTGACTGATCAATTGGTGCTAAATCAAGTATTGGACCAACCAGCTCTTTAAGCTTGTTTGCTAACATGTGTTCCTAAAACAAATTCATTGCATCACAATCAAAAAGGTACATGTAACACAGATAAGTATATTAAAAGTAAATTGTAATAAATATATATAACATATTACTGTTCGTAATCAAAACTTTAGATTGTTGTAAATATTAATGAAGTCAGAAAAAATCAAGTATTCTTATAAATGAAACTACTTTGTAAGTTTAGTTGAGGATGAATTAATAAAAATCTAAACTCACCTCTCTCTGTGCTGGTTTTGGACCATCCTGCTGATGGCCCTGAGGCCTCATGCTGTTTCGTTGCTGATTCCTAGCAGGTCCAGATCCAGGGCCCATTCCTTGCCCACCTTTTGGGGGAAACTGTTTGGGTCCTGGTCCAGAGAAATTACCACCATGTTGTGGTCTATTACCAGCACCTCCAAAGCTCCAAGAACCACCCTGCTTATTGGGACCTCCTCCAAAGTTTCCATTGGTGTTCTATTGCAAATAATAACAATACATACATTATAGCAATTTAAGATATTAAAAATTTTAGTAATTTTAATGCCACATAATTATATTTGACAGACAAAAAAATGACTGTAAGTTCACCTTTTGCTGCTGGTTTTGGTTGTTTCCTTGGTTCTGATTTCTTGATTCAGCATTTGCAACATTGTCAACATGATCTTTAGCCTCAGGCTTGGACGCTGCTGCAGTCTGAGCTGGCTTCTGTGGCTGTGGCTGAGCAGCTTGTGTCTGCGTTTGCATCAATGGCTTAGGCTGCTGTGCCTGCTGTGGTTTCTGCTGCTGCTGTGCCTGTTGTTGTGGCTGCTGCTGTGGCTTCTGCTGCTGTGGCTTCTGCTGCTGTGGCTGGGCTGGCTCTTGTTTCGGCTGTGGTTTACTTGGTTGTTGTTGACTTTGTGGCTGTTGAACCTGCTGCGGCTTCTCAGCTGGAGTTGCTGCTTTCACAGGCTACCCATATAATATGAAAATTCATAAGTAAAGATTGCATACTGTATTAATTTATTATTGAACATGATATTAGCACATAGGCGATTTAATTGATACCAAAAATATATTGTTCAGTCATAACAATACAATTGTCAGCAGCGAACAATACAATTTTGACTGACCCCATTAGACTGTTCATCAGCTTATGGTAACATATGGTAGACATAGCTAAAAATGGACAGCATCTATTCAGTGAAGTAAATATAGACATTGTGTTTAAGACTTGTCTTTGTTGTAGTAAATACGTAGGATCTACAAATAGAAGTACATTTCGGTGTATGTTTAGCAGCAACATATTAATATGAAAATTACGAATTCATCTAACCTATAATATGTAGAAGAAAGCAGGTATAACAACCTGCCTTCATACTCAGACCCATTTTTCTCTCAAGTAAATTACCACGCATTCACAAAATGGCGGCGGTCTGCGTCATGACACCCGATCCAAACCAAACAAGTAGTTTGGTATACAACATAGCGGTTTACTTGAGCTTAAAGTTAAAATAAGTAAAATAAATAGATATAGATAACGATTCATTAAAACATAACAGTAAGATAGTCACCTCGTTATTAGGCCGTTGACCTCCCTGGCCCTGATTTTGGTTCCGCTGATTATGGTTATTGTGGTCGAATCTAGAGTTCCGAAATCCTCCCCTGTTGTTTCCTCGACGGCCTTGCCTCTGCGGTTGTGGTGGACCACCGAATCCTCGACCAAAATTCATGGCTTGCATTTGCATTCTGAAGAGAAAGTAGTTCACATAAAATATATAAATCAAGCACCTGCCAATCGCAGAGACAAATTTATAAATCCATCATGTACTCACCTATTTTAACTCAATTTAGCTATAACTGAACTTTTCCTTTTGAAAAATATGAAGACGCTTATTAAACTTAATAAAATTATAGATAGAAAACTATTCACTCACACAGCTATTAGCTACGATACCGTGCGGCGGGCATACATACGCTACCCACGTAGTAAAAGAAAAGTACGACTAAGAACGGAACGACGCCATCTTAATTAAAAATATCAATCAATAGTTCGTTTCGTTCGGTCAGTAGTGTTGCCATTGTTCGCAACGATAGAATTCAACCAATTCCAACTTTCTGTCGACATACGGTGTCTCTTCAGATTTTGTTTTAAACTAGGTGTGCCCCGCGGTTCCACCCACGTAGAGTTCATTTCATGGGTGTCCCGTAGCCATTGTTTTATTTATATGCCAGTGAGTCCCATTAAAATCCATCCAGCCGTTTACGCGTGATGCTGATGCCGTGACCAAGGAAAAAGGGGATTAATTTTTATACATAAGATTTTAATCTTCAAACGTTTTTAATCAGCCACCTTTAAATTTATATAACATTGGATGTTTATAAACATTAAATAAAAAAATATATATCTACAATTTTCAGAATTACGACTACAAAATAGTTTAATTTTCTACTAATGGTAAGTTTCGTTTCAAAATTTGAAGTGGCTCCTCATATCCATCCACATTCCATAGACAGACACGACTACAATTCGTGAAATATCGAATGTTTTCGTAAAATTTCAAACTGACATTTTAAAGTACAAGGAGCCGTTGGGGCGCCTTGGGGTTTGAGCAGTCGCCTTCTACGCAAGCGACGTAAGATCGTATCCCAGCGGGGCATGCAATGAGTTTTTCGAATAAAAAACTTATGAATAGTTATTTCACACCAATTGATTTACGTTAAAGGAAAACATCGTGAGGAAACCGAGATATGTCTGAGAAGTAATTCAAAGACGTATAGTTCCTCAGACGTCAATAGATTCACTGCACGTTGGCACTTAATCATCTTCGGTGAAAAGTGGGTGTTGTTATTACAACACCTCTGCCAACTCCTTCGGGGAATCCAGGAGTGAGCATAATATGTATGTATATAAAAGTCTTGTTTCTAAAGGCCGCAACAGACAGCGCTATAATATATATTAATATAACCGTATTCCGGTTACATAATATTAATATGTAGACCTTGTATAAAAAAATTAAGTACGAGTTTCCGTTGACTTTAAAATATTAAATTTGGCAGGAAGCAATGTCTTATAGCACACCGACTTTTACCAGTGACTTCTCGCATGATGATTTTATAAATAGGTAACCCACCTCCATCGTTGGGGGTCAAAGCTAATCATATACATACTAAAGTTAATACGTAAAGAATAAGAGATGTAGGGGCACCATGCACCTATGAAAATATTGATGAGTATTAGTCATAAAGGAAAGAGCTCGTGAGTTTTTATAACCCTTAAAAATATATTTGTCGCTCCAATATCTACAGTATGTATCACTAACGTGAAGGAAAAAGCATCCATTGACTCTTTCCGAAATAATACTTCTAGGCAATAACCAAAACTTGGGTATGGCCCATGTACTTCTTCATCATAATCTCAATTTATTTATATTATAAGCTGTCCAGTCACAGTTACATCACAGATCAGGTTCTCCCTGGACGATAGCCCTTAATCTTGCATGCCTGAGTCAAACCACATTACTGTCAATGTGTCATTTTTATGAAGGCGTAATTGGCACACTTTTTAATTATTTTGTTTTGTCTTTTCCTTTTTATTTGTCTGGGTTGATCATTAATTTCTTGTTTTAAGAAATGTATTACCATTTTTAATGAAGAAACATTGGTCTTCAATCGCTTTACATGTTGAGTTAAGACTTTAATTCGAGTTCTCGAATGTCGTAAAGCAACTTTCAATGCCTCATGAGATGACTTTTTCAAAGTAAATTCATAACAATGATCATGGTTGACATTGGCTTGGATTTCAGTAACAGTCCTTAGTCTATTAGGGGTTCCACTCCATTCCTTGTTGCAGATAGTTCTTGGTTCTGTAAAGTAATTTATTTATTTATTGAAGCAGTTACACCATCAGTTTATCATAAAAGCATTCAATTTGTTGTTACAGATAGGTATGGTACTGTATGATAGAAGTTATGTCCTGTCTACATTCAGCTCCGACAATGCTTGTCTAAGCTTTTACGCTATGCCATGCCAGCCGAAATTATGGTATAAACAAATAACGACAGTCACAACTGGCATCGGAGTAAGAATTTTTGGATCACAGACGTGGTGTCACTGGCACCAATCGTGTTCAGCAATAATCATGCAAGAAATCAGGGTTAGTTTGAAAAAAAAACTGTTTTTTTTTTAAAGTTGAGACATTTAAATGATAATGCACTGTACCAGATACAGTAGGTGCTGGGATATCCATGTCATGTGTTGAAGATGACCTGAAATACAAGTAGTGTTATTATTATTTATTTATTATTTACACACAGTAATTATATGTATTGTATTATCAAAATGTTTCTTGACATTGCTAATTCCTCTGATTTAAGATGATGAATTTGGTCATCATAATGTTCCAACTCAGTCCGAGTCCCTGTTTTCTCGTCAGGCAATGTTTTATCTGTAAAAAAAAACATTTATATAATATTAATTTCAAATTGACCTACATACTATGATAGTAATGATGTTTTGTCACTCACCTGAAAATATTGTAGGAACACTGTCTTTTTTCAAAAGTGTCCGTGTAAAATGTAAAATAAAGCAATCTTTCACGAAATGCTTAGAACATAGATGGTCATGGGGTTTTGGAGTCCAGTTACCAATATTCATGTTTTTCAGCCATAGTTGTTGTGTAGAGTCAGTTGGAAACCTGTAATAATTTGGAAGAAGTGTGATAATTTACAAATGATTTTATACATTCTGCAACCAATAGATAGATAGATTTATATAGATAAGTAAGGTACTAAGTATAGTGTAGCTAAACAATTTCAATAGTTTAGATATTTAAAAGGTAAAAGTAAGTAGTTAGTAGTTTAAAAGTTTTATGGCAGCACGTAAGTAGGTACCTAAATGAAATATATTCACTAACTTGTGAAATGTTACTCCACTGCCCTTTTGGTAACGAGTTTTACATGATACGCAAACTCTCATGTCGGATTTTTTTTTACAAAAAATAAACTTTTCAGTAATGCCTGAAGCACTAACTAAATTTACGGGTATATCTATCTGTCTATCTACTTATCCTATCTATCACTGACTGGCACAGAAAACTATAACTAGGTAATTTACTACTAAAGCAGCTGACTGGACCCCGGACGGCCATTTGCAATAATTTGCATTCAATCACAAACGAAGTGAGAACGAAAAAAGAACGAGACGTTCGAGGAGGCGCTTTGGTTTGGTAGACACATTATAGACCAAAGCTATGAAAAATGCTATGCTACCAAAAACGATGCTGGTCAATTTAATTTCAGCTGCGAACCAATGCACTAAATATTCTAGGCTCAATAAGATAAGAAAAATGCTTCTAATAGAAAAATAAATTTTTCGTTTAAAAATTTTCGCTACCTCGGCTAAATAGGAACCTGAACTGACACATCGTCAGACGTCAGTTAGCTGTCAATAACAATGTCACTAAGTAAAATTAAAAGTCAACTAAAGTGCAGTAAAGTTTTGAATATAATTTAGAAAGGAAAATGAATATAACTCTACCTATTAATTTAATTTAATCATTAGATATACCTAAAAATAAAAAATAAAAAACTTGATCTTCGATTATTTATGTATATTGCTATACAATACACATACAGTTTCGGTTCGGAATCTCACAAATTAACTCTTACCCTACCCTTGGACTGTTGATACATTTTAAATAAACTTCGTAAAAGAAAACTGTTGTCTATCATACATTATTATAATTTTCACAGAAAAAAATATAGATAATCGTTAATACATATTGATCGATATGGAGGCAAATAAGGAAAACTCAGATGTTGAAAATGCAACTGAAAGTATTGAAACTAAATTTCCACTGTTGTCATTTGAAAAGCAGATATTGATGGATGTTTTTGAAAAAGATGCCCTTGTTGTGATGGGAAAGTAAGTTAACAAATACATATGATTATACCGAGTAAGGAAATTGTGTTACTATTACTTTGTCACATTATTTTTCACATTAATCCATAAATATGTTAGGTAGGTTAGTACAAAGAAAAAAAAATGGTGTTTCAAAAATATAAACGTAATACATGCCCCCTACCACACACTACCACATCACTACAAAATCATACAAAAAAGTGGTACATAAACTAAGTTGAAACCTAACTTGTAACTTTTTTTATATGTATGACAAAAGGGAATTTCGTAAAAAAAAAGTAGTGTTTATTTTATATTCCAGAGCCATTCTCCTGTTGACTTTAATTTGGAAATGGTGATCAATAACACAAGTCTTAAAACAATGATGACATTTATTCAATGAGTCCAGTGTCTCCTTGCATATCTATACATCTCTCTCTGTCTGTCTGTTTGTAATTCCAAAATAACAGCTTTTCACTAAATGCATATGAAAGTATACACACTACTAACACAAAAAAACCAAGTATTAAAATTTTTCTCTGTCTGTCTGTCTGTTTGTTCCGGGTAATCTCTTAAACAGCTGGACCGATTTTAACGGGACTTTCACTGGCAGGTAGCTGGTGTTTCAAGGAGTAACTTAGGCTACTTTTATTTATTAAACATATTAGGGTTCTGCAACAATAACAATGAAACTAAATCTACGCGGGGCACAGCTAGTTTTTGTATATAGTTTATAATTGGTAATATTACAATTCCAGGGGTCTTAATTACAACAATGTATTAGCCAACTTACTGTGGATACACAAAGACCCAGGGAATCTAGTGCTCATACTGAATGCTAATGATCATGAGGAGAAATATTTCACAGAAAAGTTAAAACTCTCTGCTTTACCCACCATTGGAGCAGACAGGTAATTTTCTTTCACAGATAAATAAAATTGATGTGTTTTGTAATTCCAAATTAACTGCTTTCACTAAATGCATAAGAAAGTATATATGGTACCTACAAAAAGAAAATCAATTGTTTTGATTCTCTCTCTGTTTGGTCGTTCAGGTTAATCTCTGAAATGGTTTTTTATATGAAAATTTGCACTGACAGACAACTGATGGTACAAGGAGGTACACAGGCTGCTTTTATTTAAAAAAAATAGGGTTCTCCGAAATTAAGTTTATGCTGGCAAACTTTTTGCTTATCTTGTAATATCTTCCCTGTGATGGCAAATACATTGCAAAGACTGCATGTGAATGGGCTAATTGGTGTTCTATATAATTTGCAGAGAGAAGGCTTACCTCGAGGGTGGTATACACTTTGTGTCCACTCGCATACTAGTTGTAGACCTGCTCAAGGACAGAGTTCCTGTGACACACACTACTGGCATTATAGTGCTTAGGGCACACACTGTGCTTGAGTCTTGTCAAGAAGCCTTTGCACTAAGATTGTATAGACAAAAGAATAAGGTATAGTTATTTAATAATTCCATCTAGTAAGGTAGTGGTTTTTTAACTGAATACAAAAAAGAGGACTTCATGTAGATGAGTGGGGTAGCACTTATTATATTTATTTATTATTTTTTGCTTTTGAGTGCCTGTTTGTGGTCATTGAAGTTGGTTTAATTTTTTACTATGACCATTGATAACCATCCTTGGGGTTAGTGACAAATTCAAGCTAAATCATCAAGACATATTTTTTTCCTTTCAAGATAAAGTAACATTTCTATGCATCTATAAATATGCAAGTGACATTTTACACATATTTTATTTTTCAGACTGGTTTTATCAAGGCGTTTTCTAACTCACCAATATCCTTTACATTTGGCTACCACCAGGTAGAGAAAGTTATGAGGGCTCTCTTTCTAACAGAGCTGTTCTTGTGGCCAAGGTAATGTTTCTTAACAATGAACACTTTTTAAGGGATGAAACTTTAAATGCTGTCTCTTACTATATTATGACACTTAGGTATTATTCAAAGGTTCCATGGTGCTATTATAAAAACTCTGAAGGTCAAAGAGTCCAAAGCAGAGGAGCTACACATACCTCTGTCTTCCAACATGAGCTTTATTCAAACCTGCCTCATAGATATCATGAACTACACGGTCAAACAACTAAAGGCTATCAATAGGACATTGGATATGCAGGTTAGATTTGGAAGTGATTTTTTTTGTATGTCTGTCTGACACCAGGCTGTATCTCATGAACCATGATAGTTAGAAAGTTGTAATTGTCACAGATGATGCATTTCTGTTGCCGCTATAAATACAAATACTACAAAACAATATAATAAATATTTAAGGGGGCTCCTTCACGACAAACGTGATATTTTTTGCCGATTTTATAGGCACGGAACCCTTCGCTCGTGAGTCCGACTCGCACTTGGTTGGTTGTTATCATAGTATTAAGATGGCAAATAAGCATACGGTGCGCCTGATGGTAAGTGGCTATCGCAGCCTATGGACGTTTGCAATGCTAGAGGCACCACGTGCCCGTTGCCGACCCTGCAAGAATATCCTCACACTATTCTCGAGGGAATACTATACTCACTTTGAAAAATTATGACAGGTCATTAAACATGAGCACATTGTATGCTTTATTTTTTAAATCCAGGAAATAACAACGGAGAATTGTTTAACAAAGAAGTTCCACAAAATCCTGCAATCCCAGCTGGACTGTGTTTGGCACCAGCTCAGCACGCGGACCAAGGAGTACATTCAAGATCTGAAGGTGTTGCGCAGTATGATCATGTGAGGTTTATTACATAGATCGTTAAGAGTTTTGAGCTCTCAGCGAAAATTGTGGGGATAACTACATGCGCATTTTATTCCCTTCGCGCCATACAGACAGACGTAATTTTTTTTCTATAAAATATGTTCTGCTTTATATGTAGGTATTCACAGTGAGATATAATATGTTTAAATCAAATCAACGGTATAGCTATTATAGGTCCCGCGCCTTGAATGTGCAGTAGTCATTTTATGAGTGACTGCCTATATGTATGACGCGAGGCGAATAAAAACATGCGCAGTAGGTATCCCACCATTTTCGCTGCTTCGACATTACGGACAGGCGTGAAGAATTGAAAATATTTATAATGTTTGTTTCAGCAATCTCATCCACGACGACTCAGTGTCGTTCTATACCCTCGTCAACAAGTATAGAACACCTGAATATGCAAAGGTCAACTCGGGCTGGATCCTGTTGGACTCTGCAGAACAACTATTCCGCATAGCCAGGGCAAGGGTGTATAATCAAAAGAATGGTAAAATATTATTGATAAATCAATCCATATTAATATTACAAATAGGAAGAATGTTCTATCAGTTGTCAGATAAGGATATATTAATATTACCCTATTAAAAAACATTTTACATCAATTTATGAATATTTTTTCAGTTTGTGCCCTGGTAAGGCATGAAATTATCACCTTTATCACATAAATTATACCTGACGTGTATCTTGTGTGTGTAATCGAAATCGGCTGAACCGATTTTACTGAAATTTGTTAAAAATATAACTTTAGCTCCAAAGACAGACGGAAAGATATTTTAAAAATCATTACGCAGAAGAAGTCGTGTATAAAAAACTAGTATGTCATAACTTTATACATTCATTGAGTGTGTTTTATCCATTTGATTTTTCAAGAGTTCGATCCGGAGCCGTGTCCAAAATGGAAGTATTTGAGTGAACTACTGCTTCAAGAAATACCCGAAGAAGTGAAGAAGAAACAAAGTGGGCCGATCAATAACACCAAGATATTGATCCTCTGCCAGGACAACAGGACGTGTTGCCAGCTGAACCATTACCTACTCATGGGCGGGAACAAATATCTATACTACACAGCTATTAGGAGAGATTTAACTATAAACACCGTCGCTTCAAAGTACAAAGATTTCAAGAACACAGTGCCTTCAGAAAGTAATATGAAAGTAGAAAAGGATATAGATGTAAAACAGGAGATTGGAACAAATAGCGACAGTGTACTAGACAATGCAGATGACGATGAATGCAATATGGAGGAATGTAATAAGTCCAATTATGTCCTGACGTTAACACAAGTGGCTTCACAAATAGAGAAAAAGGGGAAGAAAATCAAAAAGGAATCGCCGGATGAAACCGTGTTTGAACCAGTATCGCAGGTTGGTTGGTTTTGTGACTCATTCACTAATTAATGTTATTGATTATTATAGTTATCATGTGAATAGTTATTTGTGTCTATTTTGTTTTTTTGTCATCAAACTTACGAGATGGCTAGTTTCCAAACTGCTCATAATTTTTCAAAGTCCATTAAATACCAGGCCCAATCAATGAATACAATGAATAAATCAAATTAATTGTTTTTTTTTTAATTTTCAGCTTGACAATTTGGACTTATCCCAAATGGAAGTGGAAAAGCCTCTAATATGCATACAGACGTTCAAGGAGAATGGCAACCACTTCTCTTTAGAGCGTACATTGGAGGTGCTGCGACCAGAGTATATAATACTATACCACGCCGAAGTGGGCGCCGTGAGGCAGATCGAGATGTTCGAATGTCGCAAGACTGCGGACGAGCCGCCCAGTCGCATATACTTCATGATGCATGACAAGACCGTGGAGGAACAAGCCTACCTCACTTCGCTCAAGAGGGAGAAACAAGCGTTCGAGATGTTGATCCAAACAAAGAGTGTAAGCATTCACCCCTACTTATAAAATATATATAATTTACTCTCATAGCTATATGTTTAAGTATTTTATATGTATGTATAGATAATAGATATAGATGTATAGATAATTTTAAATATATTTTAAAATTACTATTTTAAAATTTCACTCACCTGTCCAATCTCGTTACGCCACACATCCATCTCAACATCCGCATCTCAGTTGCATGCAGCTTCCTTTCATCCGTCACCTTTGTGGCCCAGCATTCAGATTACTGACAACTGAATTACTAGTATATTAAGTGATAAATCTAGATTAATCAGACATTGCAATGTTAATATTAACTAACTGATTATTTTGTATTTAAATTGCAGGTAATGGTCATACCATCGTATCAAGATGGGAAAACTGATGAATACTTTAATTTGAATGTTGAAGACGATATGGACAATACGGATACGAGGAAAGCAGGTAATATTCTTACATTTACTGTACGGATACATAAAATGTAGCGATAAATAATAAAATAAAAATAGTTTTTATTTTTAAATCCTACGCGTGTAAAACCGTGGGGCACATCATAATAACAATGTGAACTTAATGCCAGGTGGTCAAAAGGAGAAAGAAAGGCCAGTTGTAGTAGTGGACATGCGGGAATTCAGGTCCGACCTCCCAGCACTGCTTCATAAGAAGGGAATCAACATCGAGCCGGTCACCATCACTGTGAGTCATATTATATACATACAGAATATACACTCACCTTTTACTATTACTTTGAAAATTGTGGATCAATGTCAATTTATCGATATAGAGTTTGGTGTCTGTGGAAACACTACTGTTGAGAAATATTGTCAAGGGCCGTTACCGAAACGACTGTGTGTGCAATATCTTTCTAGAACTCCCAACTTACTAGTTCAAAGTACTTGTATACGATAATATTGTATTACCATACATTCTACAAGTTGACATCAGTTTCTTGCCAGGTTCTTCTCAGTAAAAGCAACCTTCCGAACCTGGCAGTAGCATGTATAATCCATGTCGTTCTGACGATTTGAAAGTACTTTGTAAAAAGTCTAATCGAATAAAGATATTTTTGACTTTGACTTTGACTTAGTATATATTTTTCAGATAGGCGACTATATTCTGACACCAGACATTTGCGTGGAAAGAAAGTCAATATCAGATTTGATCGGATCCCTCAACTCGGGCCGCCTCTACACACAGTGCACGCAGATGTGCCGGAACTACACTCGACCGATCCTGCTCATCGAATTTGACCAGAATAAACCCTTTAATTTGCAGGTAGATAGCGAATACCAGGATACCTATTAACGTACCTTAAAAAATAAAAATGAATAAGTTCACTCCATCCCAGTAGGATCCCCGAAATTGTAGGATATGTGTTTCAACTCCCACTTTTCTCCGAAGATGTCTAAGAATTTCTCCTCAGGCATATTAACTTTACTGTTGCGGTTGGTTCTTATCGTATTCCACGCCTCTGCTCTATCTCTTGGAACTGTTTGAACACATCATTCTTCTTAACTATGTTAATGATCTTGATACGGGTTTTACTAACATATAGGAGTTGAACTCCCATGGGTTTATATATAAAAAAATCCTTATCAATTTAAAGATAGTAGAGAAATGTCAACGTTTTGTATTAGTCATAAAAAACGTAAACGAAGTGAAGAGTGGGTCGCTAGTTTACACTTATATTCACAAGAGGAAAGATTTTTGCATTGAATGGGCTTCGAAACTACTTGACCAATCTTGAAAATTCTTTCTGTAACATCTAGCTACATCATCAGCGAGTAGCATAGGCTATATTTTATCCCCATACTTCCACGGGAACCACGTGATCATGAATAAAGGGACTTCAATGAATAATAACCGTTCCCAGGGCCACTTTGTGGTGTCGACAGATATGTCCGGGGCAGACATCCAGCAGAAGCTGCAGTTGCTCACGATACACTTCCCGCGGCTCAAGCTGGTGTGGTCGCCGAGCCCATACGCCACCGCCGAGCTCTTCTATGAACTCAAAGTAACATACATTTCTTATTTACTCATGGTAGCTAAGACCCGTGATTGAAACAAGTGGCGACACCAAAAAGGATCGTGTATGTGTTTCAATCATGTTTTAAGTGGAATAGTGTGACAGAAAAATTATCTAGCTAATCTATAGGTACAGATAAATAGAATTAATGTTTTTGTTTGTACTTTCAAATTATAATTTTTCATTAATATTTATATTTGTATACAATACTTACATAAACAAAAATTCTCAAATAAAAAGTCTGTTTGATCCGGCTAATCTCTGAAATAGTTGGACCGACTTTAACGGGACTTTTACTGGCTGACAAGATACAAAAAGTAACGTAGGCTAATTTTGTTTAAAAAATAGCTTCTGCTAGTATTAGGTACAATAAAATAATAAGCTTCTGCATACATATGCTCACGCCTGTATTCCGCAAAGGAGTAGGCAGAGGTTTTGTAATAACAACGCCTACTTTTCATCGAAGATGATTTGACCAACGTGACAGATAGTGAGTCTATCGCCGGTACTATACATACACGTCACGTCTTTAAAATTTAAAATATCTTTATTTGATTAGACTTTTTACAAAGTACTTTCAAATCATCAGGACACAAAAAATACATTTCACAGGATTATATGAATCCTTGAATTACCTTCTGATTGAATGAATTTCAAATGTGCCAATTCATGCAGGGTTTGAGATTACCGTGAATATTGCAGCAAGGTCGTAAGAACCCGAACGTGGCGGAGGCGTTGGCGTTGAGCGGCGAGAGCACCGCCGACGACATGCACTACGAGAGATACAATGTTCTGGTGCACGACTTCGTGCAGAAGCTGCCCGGAGTCACCTCCAAGAACATCGCCAGGATCATGAACAAGGGGATATCCTTGGACCACTTGATTACTTTAACCAGAGTCAGTAATCATCTTTATTAGTGTAAATTTGTTGCTATTTCCATACAATATTATTATACCTGTTTGAACGTATCGTTCTTCTAAACTGCGTTACAGTAAATCACGAGTTTGCCACTGTGTTCCTAATATACACTCGCTAGCGTCTCCGTTGAACATTTGTATGAGAAATTGTACGTGAAGAACTAAAGTATGTCATACAAATAATGTCGGAGACGCTAGCGAATTTAGATTAGGAAAACGGTGGCAAACTCGTGATAGGGGTACAGATCTTGATTCGATTTTTACTAATATGTAGGAGGTTCTAAGCTAAAACCTTATTATATTCATAGACAGTTGCGAAAAGTCAATGTTTTGATGTAGTATTAAAAAATCATAATTCGAAGCGATGCGTAGTCCGTGCTCAAAGCGACTTAAATCGTATGTAATGAAAATGAAAATGATTTATTCAGTTTAGGCCCTGGTAAGGCACTTATGAATGTCGAGGAATTTACCACCGGTTCGGAAACTAGCCTTCTGAGAAGAACCGGCAAGAAACTGAATTTCGTATGAGAAACTGTACAGAATTACTTAAATATATCTCTGTAAGCGCCGATCCACTGAAACTGCACTATTGATAAGGATAAATTAAAACTAGAGCAGTGGGTCTACGGATAAAAATATTACCTATATATATAATAGAAAAATATAGTGGGTCAAAAGCTGTGGGACCACGGTTAAAGCGTCGAAACCTTCACATTAACAATGTAACATTATCTAAGTGTTTATTTATTTCTTTGCAGGAAGAACTAGCTGCAATAATTGAAAATAAACACGAAGCTGAAACATTGTACTCCATACTGCATGTGAAAGCTAAACCTACAGATGCCTGCAACGACAAACCTTTCGGAAAGAAGAAATTCACAGGAAAGTTGTTCAAGAATAAAAAATAATGTTTAATTTTAAGCTTAATTTATCATATTTTTATTTATTATAAATTTTTAAATAATTTACATAGAAGATATACAATTTTTGCCATAGAAATATTGTTTTATTCACATTTATAATATCCGATAGTGGATAGATCAGAAGACATGATTATGTAATATATTGTATAACTTGTAAAGAGATTAACGCCACTGACCTAAAACAAAGAAGGGTCATCTCTAGCTAATATTGTTAATTTAGATATATTATAATGACAGCTCATTGAAACATCCATGCATGAATGAAGCTTTATATGAAGTGGCTTGTGTACCTTTTCACATAGTCTCAAACTGTACTACATTGATTTGTAAAACCTGCAAAATGATATACAAATGAATTTTGTGAACAGGAACCTAAGACTTAAAGAATGCAAACCCTTCTATTATAAAAAGGTCATAGAAAAACCCAGGGCTTATAGAATATTAAATAATATATACATATACATGTATATTACTTGTGTAGGTGTACCTACCTATTACAATTTTGGCATCACTATTACCGCAGTACCATTTAACTTTAAAATACCCATCGTACCACCAAGGATATGGCCAGGGGTACGGTGGGTCTGACATGAAATATTTTCTTATTGTGATAGCTACGGGATTGACACCAGTTCAGCACCAAAAAGTGGAAATAGGTGCACGCATACGGAGTTGGTGAAACATGATCCGATTATTTTTATGTTAAGGGGGTTAGTGTCCAATAATTAACATCTTAATAAATTACAAAATCAATAAATTAACGTTAACATAATATAGAACAAAATTAAATTTTGACATTTCTGTTTTACACAACCAACAATGCTGCCCTACTGTAATGATTATGATTTATAGTATAATTGGTTCATAATCAAATGATATGACCTACATAAGCTCTCACCTGTATCTCAGAGACCACCGTTTGCCACATTCTATGATTCTTACATACTTCTTTCGCTTCGTCCACGTACACTTATGACTCCGTTACTTATCCGAAAAACTCGCTAAATAATGAGTTTCCGTGTCACACTGCGACCATAATTGTCGAATTCAAAACTTTCCGTAGCATATAATATATAATTTTAGTTAAGTATATTTCTTTTTATTGACAGAATTTAGTGTCATACTAAGATGATTAAAAAAGCTCTGATTCCGCGCAGCAATGCGACCAAAATCCTTAGCATGACAATATCTTCATGAGCATTATACAACAGTTATATCATGAGATGTTTGAAAACCATAATATGGTCAACTAATACTGTACATAGTCCCTGAGAAGTCACTCACGGTATTGGTGATCCTTGTCAGTGAGAGGAACGTAGATCACACTCATTAGTTTCTTCACGGTGGTAGTTCCATCTGCTGACTTGTCAACCTTTATGGGAAAACAAATAATCAAGTCATATATAAGTGTACAATTATATTAAACTCTATGAGCTGAACACACTAAACATTTTTTTCACCTACATTTCATACTGATTTAAAACAACATGACTAGTGTCTCAGAGACTAAATTAGAGGTCTCAAGTGGAATTGTGAAGGTAAAACGCAAAAAAATAAAATAAATTAAATTCAGTTCTTTTCATATACTTAGTAAAAGTTGCATAAAGTATGCATTTACCTGTGTGAGATGCTGTTCCCCGCCTTCTGGACCAACAGGTATGATTAGCCTTCCCCCTGGCTTCAGCTGGTCAATCAACTATGATACAAAGAAATATCCACATAAATATGATGCTGATGATAAATAGAGGAAACTTGATGTCTGAAGCACTTACTGCCTGTGGTAGTGAAGGAGCTGCTGCTCCAACGTGAATAGCGTTAAAAGGCGCTTCGGCAGGATAGCCCAGGCGACCATCACCAGCTGCAAACATATCAGGTTATTATTTTTAATACATATTCAGCATGTATAAGATTGGCTTCCCTCTGAGTGTATGTTGAGTTTGTCATCATTTGTAAAATCTACATTGAATGCAATCAATGCTCAGCATAGACTGGAAACATCACTAACAAGATGTTTCTAAGACTTAATTGGAGGTTTATGATTATTGTTCTCCAAATTAACATGTTCCATCTTTCTCTGTATCCTACAGTTCCAAGACCGCTGGTTACATTTTCTAATGCCAGCAATCCATAGCCCCAAAATGGCATGAATCATATAGGCAGGTGGAGTAGTTGCCAAACTTACCAATTAATAGAATCCTTTCTGACTTGAGCAAATTTGGATTATCATTCTTAATATTCTTGGTAGCTAATGTGACCAGCTGTGGTATGTGCTCTATGCCAACCACTCGTCCCGTTTCTCCCAACATGTAGGCCATGCAAGCAGTCAGGTAGCCAGAGCCGGAACCAACGTCAAGTGCCTTAGCTCCTGGCACTAACTGGTTCTTCAACCTTTCCAGTGCATGAGCATGCTGAAAACAAATAAATGGCATTAAAAAGTAGCTTATAGAGTACAATATCTATATATTACACACTAAATTACTATGGAATTACCATACCAAATAATACTACAATTCTCTACAGTATTACATAGACAAATACTATTGTGTTCCAATTGGGAGTTAAAAAACTCATCAATGATATACTGTGAATTAACTTTTAGCAAACATTGTATTTACAACAAAAAGTATACAAGCATTATTTATAAAACTCAAACTCATAAATATCTTTGAGTAGAATTTTAACAAACTACTTTCAAATTGTGAGAATGACACATTTATACAGAACTATACACACTACCCCCAGGTTCATAAGGTTGCTTTTACTGAGAAGAACCTGGCAAGAAACTCAATAATAATACTCTTTACAAGATTATTATATAATTTTTAAAAATAAAGTGTGTTGTAATGTCGGAACATTATTTATTTATTATATGCAATTCAATAACACATTTTACAATGTAAGAGTGGCTGCCACAGTAAGTACCTTAATAAAAACTGATATGTAAAAGTTAAAATAAACTTTTTTTGTTTAGTCTATGAAAACATAAACATTTAAAAAAATATTCAAATGCATAATTTTATTTTAATAATATTTCTATGAAAAACTCACCATGTGAGGTGCACTTATAGTAGCAGAGAATCCAATGGACTGAGGAGAGTCGTGGTATGGAGCATGAGGACAATAGTTTTTACGATCTACAGCCAACATAGCATTTGCTACGGAATCAGATTTTATTATCCCATTACCTGTAATATAAAACAATATCTCAATGAATTAGTGCCCAAGACAAGAATTATAACAGGGTATTGTTAATCATTGTGGTAATGCTGCCAGCTTTATCGGCACAATTCCAATAGACACCAATCTGGGTCAAGTTTTCTACTTATAATTAGTTTTAAGTACTGTTCCTTTTATATATTATAATACGTTATTATAAAAATATAATGTAAAACATAAGACTCCAAGAATTAATAGTTTTGTACCCCTTAAGTTTCGGATCAAATCTGCATTATTTACTCCATGACTCCTCCAAGCCATTATTGATAACGTAAATAACGTGAAAATAAGTGCCACCATGTAAATAAAAATATTTTTATAAATTTTTGACTTTTGTTTCTTTGACACTTGCTTGTTTCTAATTTATATGCCAAATTTTTCTGTGTCTATGATCCAATCCAAGGACGAACAAATGAATTAAATATGATGTATGTGAAAAAAAAAAACATTATCCATGGTTCATCTTACCAAAGATATCATGGATGAAGAAATACATATAAAAAAAAATCGCTTGATGGAGACAAAAAAGTAATGTATTCTCTCTCTATGGTTCGATTTTCTCTTCATTGGTTCATGACATAGATAACGACAAAGTGTGTTCTTGTTCTGCATAGATAAAGAAAACTTTTGGTTTTTGCATACATACAAGCTACTATCAATCAAAGCGATTTTTTTTCTTAATCTGTAGTTAATAGTCATTTCAGTGGGGGCTCCTGTCTCCGTAAACGAACAAATACCAAACAAATTTGACTATTTGATTGATTGATTGAGAAATTGAGAATCTAATCTGAATTCCGAAACTAAAGCACAAACAGAAACATTTTTTTGTCTCTAATCTACAAAAAAATTAAACAAATTTTAACTAAAAACTAAAAAAAATAAAAATTATCCCACCATCAGCCATTAACTACAAACAAAATTAAAATTCGAGAGGAAATATGAATTAAAATATTTTGTAGTTGGAAAACGTATTTTTTTATGTTTACGATGGTGTGTGACGGTCCAGACCCACCAGAAAACAATCCACATGAACTGACGCCCCCACCAAGACATGAATTGATGATGAATGGCAACCACGGCGGTGAGGAAAGTGATGACGAGAATGAGTATTTTGGATATGAACCCTTGGCTCAAGGCCCTGAAGCTGCACACTCCGATCACGAATCTGACGAGGACGAGGAGGCTGAGGTGAGCTTGCAACTTTTAACTTGTCCAAGTTGCTGAAGTAAACAAGTTCAGGGCTACAACAATATAAAATGTCTGTCATTTTCACAATAAGAAGAAGAACTTGTTCTTGAATTTTGGCATTTTTGATCATTAATTACAATACAAAGTAAACACCTAAAAATTTTGTACTAAACCCCGGACACTTAAAGTAAATGGTCCATGTTCAAAACCGTTTATCTGACTAGGGATCAAAGTGGTTGCCATCCCTCAAATCGGTCATAACAATCATCACCATCAATGGTTATGAGTAAACTTACACCTTTTTCACTTGTATCTGAAAAGAAATATAAAAAATTTTTATGAGAGTATGCAGCTGCTGTCACATAGTAGTAATACAAATGTATGGTTACTTTAACAGATTAATAATGAAGCCCCAAACAATGTGCCAACAATTGAACCTATGGAGACCGTCCTAACCAGAGATGTATGGAGTGCTCCACGGCCAGTTGACCCCATTCAAATGGACGGGGAACGAGCCCAACAGGTACACTATTCAATTAATTTTTCAGATTTTCTCAATAACTTAAATATGTTTTGTACCCATTATAAGTATGTGTTAGTGCATTCTAGTTATGTAGCATAAGAAGTGAAATAGATCACACTATTAACAGTTGTATCATCTATACATCTATACAGATAAATAAAATTGAAGTGTCTGTTTGTAACTGCAAAATAACAGTTTTTAACTAAATGCATATGAAAGTATACATGGTACTGACATCGAAAAACCAATTTTAAAACAAATTGTCTGTCTGTTTGTTCCGGGTAATCTCTGAAACGGCTGAACGGATTTTAACGGGACTTTCACTGACGGATAGCTAATGTTACAAGTAGTAACTTAGGATACTTAGATTTAAAAAAATATATATATAGGCTGTTATATGCCTGCTACACATGTGAAGCAAGTTCAAATCCCAAGGGGCCTGTACCAATGAGTTCTAAAAATTGTGTACTGGTTTCACGCATACTTTATGGTGAAGGAAAATATTTTGAAGATCCTGCATTTGTATGAGAACTAATTCAATGACGTATGTATAGTGCCCCAATAGGCACGTACCAAAGTGGCTATACTTTAAGTGGCATTTTACTTTGTGTTGCAGGTAATGTCAGCCATGGCAAATTTTTCATTGCCTCAAGGCTCAATACCAGAATGGGCCCAGAGCATCTCCGAGGAGCAATGGAAAGAGACACTTCAAGAAAGAATACAGATTATTAAAAGTAACAGATAAACATATGTATGCTTAGGTTTAGTTCCTTAATTTTAAAGATTAAAGAAAAATCGAGACTTCTAAAAACATTTATATTGATATGTAAAAAATATAATTTATAATATAAATAATTAGAATTACTACCATATTCATTTAATTTTTGATTGCTCACTCAATATAATACAGCTTACTTATATGGTACAAGTTTTTTACATACAACTCATAAAATTACTATCAAGGTCAGTGCTCATAACAATATTAAAGACTAGCGGACGTCATGCGGTTTCACCCGCGTAGTTCCCGTTTCCGTGGGAGTACGGGGATAAAATATAGCCTATGTTACTTGCTGATGATGTACTTATCCATTGCTGAAGGAATTTTCAAGATCGGTCAAGTAGTTTCGGAGCCTATTCAATGCAAACAAACGATCAAATCTTTCCTCTTCATAATATTAGTTTAGATGTAGATATTGTTTTAGTATTTCTAGTAACAAGTACACAAATATCTACACAATTCCTTGGACTGTAGGATCAAAGACTAGTGCGCTAAATGTAATAAGCTTCGTATTGTCATTCCTAATGAACATGTAGAATGGTGAATCTACATAGAATTGTTCGGCCGTGCGTGATAAGAGGCCCGCTGTGGCTGCTACTGCTTCAGTCCCATATTCTGAAACAAAATAAGCATTTGTGATAGCCTCTTTAGACTCTACACAACAACAAATATATTTAAAATACTAGCTGTGCCCATGTTTTTTTGGGTGGATCACCCTTCTTATTTACGGGTATGCAAAATAGATGTTGGCCGATTCTCAGACCTACCCGATGTGTACAAATAATTTCATACAAATCGCTCCAGCAGCTTCGTAGGAGTTTGGTATCAAAAACCGCGACACGATAATTTTATATACAGGGTGTCGGAGAAAAAGGAACAGTTGTCTTCTAGAAGTTGTAGGGTTATATGAATGTATCACTATGTTGAAATCGTAAAATATCTAGCTCCAACGATAACGTAGTTATAAGCTATGGCCTAAGAGCTCGCGGCCTTTAGCGATTGAATGAACGCGCAGCCGCGTATACCTACATTCCGTACGCGGTCATTCAACTTTTTAGATTAAGGGGAAGGTTAATGGTTTCGAAAAATGGTTTTATGGGATTATTTCAGGATTTAATAGTGGGAGAAAAAAAATAAAACCGTAATTAGATTTCACGTGAATAACTCTACGTTACAGCTGATTTTTATGCGAAAATAAGGTATTGATATGGTCAACTTTGAACATCAATTACTCGAAAACGGAAGAATATATTTTTGTCATAATAATTTTAATTGCTTCCTAAAATTATACCCTATCACATATTTTAAGAGCTGTCCCGGTTGTCCCGGTTTCCCCGACACCCTGTATAAGATTGAATGCTTCATATAATTGTGTGAAAATTTCCTGAACGGTCCGAGAAGAGTATGTAAATAAAATAATTATATCCATACAGGATGGGCTGAAAGAAAGTCCTAAAGATACTATTCCGCAATGAAAGGTGTGACCTTTCATCAACTTATAGTTTACCATTAACAGTAATCTTGACGTCATGTATGACAGAGTCGATATGCAGCCCAGGATTGGGAAGACTGTTCACCGCCTGCTTCAGTGATTTCCCATCCGCCTCTGTACCTACTCTTCCATTTATCTCCACATTACCATCGACCATAAGAGCGAAATTAGCTTGACCTGGAATAAACATCGTCTGGACTCCTAGCTCTTTTAAGCTGTTATCTAAGCTCACATAACTTTGTAAATCCATTTTAGGATAACGTACAACACACTTCTCCGGTGTCATTTGATTGATTAAACGGTTAATTGTATCGTATTCAAGGCGGTCCAACAATTCCGGTAAGGTTTGAAGTTTAGGCTGTCGTGGCTTCAGGACATACATAGTAGTTGCAGTGTCGTTATATGGCAATGCAATCATTTGTAAATCTGAAATTAAACGCATCATTTCATATTGTACTCGGAAAGAGGTAATGTTATTTCGGTTAATGGTAAATGTATGTACTATATTCGGGTGCGAAAATGTACTTGAATTCGCCAAAGTTCAACATCAAATCCGCCATGATTTCACCATCAGGCTTCATGAACGGCATTCTGAAAAACAAACAGTCGATATGAAAATTATAAATGAGTTTGCTCGGCAAATATATTTTAAGATAAGGACAGTAAGGTACCGATATATACTTATTTCATGTTCAGTCACATGAGAAAAAATCATTTACTTTTCATCGAAATTGATCTATTCGATTGATGCAATTCTATAAAGAGTGGTATCAAATAATTTGTCATTAGGTAAATCTATTCAATCTAAAAGTACTTATAATAGGTAAGGTAGTTAATGTAAGGCCTCAGCCTTACAAGCTGGTTTAAAACCTTTTTCGGTTGATAATTAATCTTTATGAAATATATTTAAAAATAAAATAAAAGAATTCGAAATAAAAAAAGGATAGTAGTTGTCAGGGAGAAGATGAACAACTAGAATGGAAGAAAGAAGAATAAAAAAGTGAAAGAACAGTTTATTAATTTTATTTTGATATAAAAATAGTATCGATCCCGGAGACGAGGGACCCCAAGTCGGGGGTCGCTCGCCACAGTAAGACCACGACCAAAAACACTCTCTCTGTACCTATACTTACAAATTGGTATGAATTTGATAAGTACATTTATCCACAAATAATTCATAAATGAGCTCAAATTTGTACTATCCTTAGGTATAAGTCTGTCCTCGTAACGTACTTTTTAGTCTGGTCCAGTAAAAACGGCTGAGCCCATTGTCCGATGAAGTAAAGGGTGCTCACCAAAACCACACTTGTCGACGAAGGGAGGTCTTGCTTCAGGAATTTTTCTATTCTTCCGTCAGTATGATTTCTTACCCAACTGAAACGAAACAACAGCCGAAATCAGTGGTCGTCAAAGTGCAACCCTATTGTGCGGTGCGGCGATTTCTGCGGCCCGCGACCAACAAACAATTTTAGTGAATATTGGCCTCAATTCCCAATAAAACAGGCTTAAGATAAGCCTGTTACTTTCATTTATATCAGCACGAAAAAAGATATAAAGTAAGTATATCTGTATATCTTTTTGGTCTTTTGACTAGTGGTCAACTAAAAAGGTAATCCAATAATGTGCGACCCGCGTTGTCCTATGTGGCCCTTAACCAGAAAAGTGTGACGACCACTGTTCTAACTACATTTTATTGTTGTCTTCGTTGTATGGTATGTTAAAAATGTTGCATATTGAGTAGGTACACTGACCCGTTAATGATCTCTCTGACCTCGTCTCGCCGCTGGAAGTGGACGCCGAGCGCATCTGCCCGATACACGCGGGCCAGGTACGAACGGTACACATCACGGAGCTGCGTGCGCGCATCAACAAACACTGCGTCTGCGTAATGGGTCTGCGTCTCGCCACCCGCCTCTATAGACTGCAGTAACTTTCCTAGCTGCTCATGGTTCACTCGATTCGCTAATATATCTGAAATTACAGAAATAAATTATGATTGAAGGTCGAAAACATGTCAAACCTGGGTACATGTCCCGTGACGAGTTAAGAACGAGTTGAATGCGTTTTATTACAAGGCGAATAAAAACATGCGCGGTATCCCCACAACTTTTCGCTGCGCGTTCTTTACTCGTGACGGGATTTGTACAAAGATGTCTACATGGTCGATATATACCACATACCACAGACATCTAAGTACATATGACGTGACGAGACAGCGATGGAGTCACCATCTGTAATTTGGCACTTAATCACGTATGAACACATGGTGTGGACCAAGTTTAAAAAGATATCAAAATCATGGCGGACTAGTAGGCACTAGACTGGCACAATGCACATATTAAACAAAAGATACCTACCTTCATCCTACTTTATGTACACAAGCAATGATGTGTAAGGTGAACTTGGTATTCAACAAGGTAGGGCCCTCACCTTGGGAGAATCCGAGAGTTTCCGCAAGTTCGTCATACGTTTTACCAACGGTGCCTAGAAGGGCTATTGCCAATAAACCTGGAAAAGAATAAGCGCACACCTAAGTAAGGAGGTACTTAGATAACCTACATAGTTTATTTATCTACTCATTTGTAGGTACAATAAACAATAGGTTTAAGTGGTATTAAGCAGAAGTGGTGGTATTAAGTTTGTTCGATGGTATTGTCAGACGCAAAAGTAACTGAACAAAAAGTTGGATGACTGTAGGTAGGTACAATCCAACCAACATAATGTTATGAAAAGCGAGTAGGTTAAGACTAGCAGGTTCTACTTTAGGTAGTGTAAAAAAATATATGTATATTAAGCGTAACGTTAAGTACCTATAGGTTTGTATAGGTACCTAAGTTCTTACCTGCTATTCCAGTGGGGGAAATCACGATGTTATCGCTTGAGCCTTGCTTCAATAATTTCTTCATTATTTTATAACCGAATTCATTGAGGGCGTTGGTCAGATTATCATTTGTATTCGGACTGGAATTTTTTTTTTTAACAATAATTGGGAAATTACTATTGGAAAGTCAATCTGTATTCATTTGGTAATGTGACCTTAAGTAATAGGTACTTACCTGCTGATATGTGTATCATTACCGTCACCGTATGACGGACACAGGAATATCACAGCAAAAATCAAATATAGCCAGGCCATTATCTGAAAACAAAATGCAAATTTGTACTGTACTAGTTACAGAAACCATGGAAGAAAGAGCATTTTGTGTAGGTAATGGTCATTAGTGTCGGATAGACCGGTACGGATTGCAGAAAAATATTTGTTCATAATACCTACTTAAGAAGAAGGTACACGTCTCATTTCGGGATTGATAGGTGGCAATCGGCTACTTCTACACCAATTATCACTCGCGCTTTACCAAGCCTGTAAGGAATTCAATGGTTGTGTTAACATAGTGAAAGTACCTAAGTACTATAGCTAGCATAAACAACACTGCCCCTACTCTCTCTCCAGTCCTATAGTATCGGCGGCCTTCCTCACTTCACTTGAACATAAGAACACTTATTTCTATTGTCGATCGAGAAACCTTCAAAAGGTCCCCGGCCGCCTAGGAGAGGCAGGTCGGGGTATGTGGGATTTTTACCGCACTAAAACCCCCCGGTGGCCATCCTCCGTGATTATTGGTATTCCGGGTACTCTGATAGATCGCACCGGTGTGGAGACTTCGCTGTGCAAGGCAGCGCGACCCACATTGCACTGCCACCTTCCCGAGCCCGTGGCTCGGTGGTCAAAGCTCCCACCCCGACCACCGCCAGCAGGCCCTCTGGCCCCCTTTTAGTCGTCTCTTACGACAGGCAGGGGATACCATAGCCAATTCTTAGACCCTGGCTATTGGGTGGAGACATAAGAACACCTACTCTAAGGAAGCATTTTGGTGGCGATCTTCTGTAAGGTTACAGTACAGCTGGGCCGCTCTTACTTTAAAGAAGGGAGATCCCGCCTCGCTTAGTACCACAGTAGTCATTTTATAAGTCTGTCTTTTCCTATTTTTAAGCCATGCGGCGATAAAAAACATGCGCAGTGCCTATCCACTATTTTCACTAAGCGCTCATAAATCGTGACTGCACCTGTAATGCTACTCATAATTTCTTAGTGATACTGGCAATTCGGAACCTTCCCCACGTTTGCACACGGTTTTATAAGTTTTTTATTCACTTATGTAAATACTTGTTGAGCTTTCCGCAAGCGCATCACTGTTTTTTGCGGTCAACATCAATGTCGCAACAGCATCACCTTATTCGAAAATGTTAAGTATTTGCAAAAAGATAATCTTAACAGTAATTTACCTGGTAAGTATTAAAATAATTGTTAATTACTTAATATAAGTCATACACTACTACTCATTACACTATTATGAAGCATTTATTAGGTACCTTCAATTCTAGATCACTAATTCTGATTAATTCGTGTATTTAATTCACATCACAGGCACTGTGACCAGGTTTGAGTACCGTTCAATAAAATTATTAATTTCTCAGATAAGTAATAACTACCAAAATACGCGATAACGTGATCACTTCACACAAAAATTCGACAGTCGTAGATTTGAAAGTTCAACACGACTTATCTCTACGGCAGTACGCGTGCTACTAAACCACAGAAACCTATTACGTATTACTCACAACTTATCCATGTTGTAAATCGGAGGAATAACCTTCGCTGCCTGGGAAATAACAAAACACATAATTGTGATTCACATTACGTGTTCATTGAAACCAACGACAATATATTGTATTGTACCTATAATTACGCGAACATAGATAGGTTTAGCTGATATTCATTCATTATGTTGCTAATCGCGTCCGTCTGGGGAGGTTTGACCCTGGCCAGTGACTGCCACACGGCCTTACCTACCACGTAATATATCATGATTTCATATGCTCATGCCTGTACTCCCGATAGAGGTAGGTACCGAAAATGATTAAGTGCCGACGTGACAGATTGTGAGTATATCGCCGTCTCAGGAACTATACATACGTCTTTGAATAACTTCTCAGACATATGCAGGTTTCCGTCACTTGGTTGTTAGAAAATCTCATTGGTAGAGGCCCCGATGGTATTCGAACTTGTCTCGCTTGATTAGCAGGCGACTGCTCAAACTCCACGGCCACCACGGCTCTTACCTAATTACCTAGGTATAAAAGCTGGAAAAGCTATCATATTTATTTTATAGTTGTGTGATCTCAGATTGAAGATAACTTTTATTTAATAATTTATGAAGTATATTTTTAACTAAACGCGAAATGTATGCACCTTCAGATAAAACCAATGTAGATCACAAAATAAAGTTGGGTTCAGTTAGGAATCAATAAAACAACATAATATCAATCTTTTATAAATATTGGTAAATATAGGTCAAATGTCGTACAATTAAAATCAGAGGAAATATTTTTATCAATTTCATATCAAAATGGAAACATCCATGAATTATTTTCTACACTTTATCATTATCTTACTTTATTATGTGTAAGAGATATTATACCGTAACTAACCATATAGGAACATGAGCTCAGCACTGATAGGGTGAAGATTTTTGTTTCAGCAAAATGTAGACTTGACAAATTGTGGGTAGATCGTCTAAAGTAAACCTGCGCGCCCTCTCCACCGCATTTGCTTTCAGTTTAGGCGATCTAGCTTCTTGTTTATACAATTATAGATAACATGAAAATGCTTGGTTATTTCAATCAACACTATGATGTTGTTATGGATAAAACAGTCTAGATCACGACCTGACACAGTAAGTAAATGTGATATATCGCAACGGCTAATGAAATACATTTTATACCTGTGTCTAATACATATGTAAAAGTCATGATCATAAATGTTTTATGTGTAACTTATTTATTTGGCAGTCAGAAACCAATGTAACTATGGTACATTATTTGTGATGTAATTGAATTTTAAAATGTCCACCCTATCATAAGCTTGGTAGACTCGTCAATACTGAATCTACGGAGCTCCATAAAACAAATACTTAATTACTGGAACACTAATATAATTAAATGCAGTATTAATTGTGAATTAATCTTTTGGAATTTTCACATAAAAAGCTTAAAAGCTAAATATTCGGTGAAAATTCTTAATTATATTTTAAACTGAAAATTACAATGAGATAGAGTGTAGAAAATTGAAATATTCACATTGAATTATGCATAAAACCAATAAAACATACCTAATACAAACTATGCTAGGGCTAAATAGCTCTATCTACAATCTTGCGGAGCTACGGAGCAAGTCGCATTTAATTGAACACATCAAATGCAACTTACATACACTGTAATTGAAAACATACTAAGCTAGGTTAAACGTTATCGGTAAGTATAGTATCTACAATGCATATGAAGGCTCTAGTTGCCAGTTCATGATTTAACCACAGTGAAGTGTAAGCCTTCCGCGCCTATTGTTTTATTGGTTTTAGGTTCATTACAAAAAGAAAGAGCTCGATTAAATATACAGACGATCGTCATTTACAAACTAATTAATAAGAAATAACCACTTTAATACTTTAAGACATAAATAATAACACATTTTAAACAATTTAACTTGCTTCTTTGACTTAAAATCTCTTAAAACTATTTTTGACTACACTAATAGTATAACCAAGTCCGTTATGTTACATAGTAATTATCCTATACTGACATAATGTAAAGGCGGTAGGCAGACAACTTCTTAATATTACTGACTCAGGAACAGAGTGCGGGATGACGCCGCGGCCACGGCCTGCACGGCTCGCGCGCGGCTCACTCCCCAAATACAATATTGTCGCTCGCTATAGTGACATTATATCACTGCTAGCTGCATAAGCAATCTGGGACCAGCCACAACATTGTGCAGTAGCCAACGCGACCGCTGTTGGCGTGTTCTTGTATGTCATGCTCGGACAAACCAGACAACAAATTGTTAACATGATGGATTTTTATTTCGGTCCTTTTCGAAACTATCAAAATTAATTGAATATTACAATACATAATTTCTGTCTAAACAATAGTCACAGATGTCAAATATGTTTACAGCAGAAATATAAAATGAGATTTTGGGTTTTGGAGTCGGCCTAACAAAAACAGAAGTTGCATCCATCCTTTGCAGAAATGTATATCGTCATAATGTGATGCAACATCACACTGAAAAGGGATTTTCTAAATGCCCAACAGAATCAGAGAGATGGCCTCATTTATTAAATATTGCTAATAAAAATGAAATTCTAAAATTGTAAGTACATTCTATACATACACGATTGACGTAATTATTGCTACGTTGTAGGTTGCACTAATGGCTGTCTCTGTGAGAGTGCTGGGCCCAACAAGATTAAATTTATGCAAATGTTACTTATCACAACATACATACACATAAATAGGTACATAACGCAACACACGCACACACACGTTATTCTATCATTACGGTGACTTGAACTAGCGTAACTTAATAATGAATTAATGATCAGTCTTAAAAATTCACATGAACCACAATAGAGGATCACAGTACTATTTCTGTAATCATACTTGTCGAATCACTCTGTTGCTGAGTCGACTTAAAATAAAACAAAACACATTCAAAACTTACATGAAAATATTAACAAAAAGCACTGCATGTTAAATGTTTTAACAAAAATATGTCAGCACGTTAAAGCGAACATTAATTAAATCACTGTTTACAATTACATTACCTATATCACGGACCAACGCTCGGTCGGCGCGTCTAAAACTCTTTAATTAGAGTAGTGAAATTGTTCACTATACATATGTGGGCTCAGGGGCGAATGATCAGATCATCGCCTTCATTACTGTACAATTATATTAGCTGGATGTTTCAATATGAAACTTAGCATGATGCTGTTTGAACAATTTATCTACCTCGGGCACAGGGCCCACCAATCCCCCTCTACCAATACTAATATTATCATGAAAGCAAGCTATTCACGAAAGACCATTAATTTGTGCCACTTATTCACTTAACTTGTGTTTAATTTAATGTTCAGTGACTACCTGGCTATACTTATTCATATTTTATCATGAATTCTAAAATATTACCTAAAAGTAGAGGTTCCAATAACTATAGAATGCTTATGTGAAGCAATAATTATACTCAGTTAAAATTGAATACAATACTTAGTAATTCTCCCCCATTTAACTACTCATCTTGAAGACTCTCAAGAGAATTAAACAATATATGGAATGCTCTAAAAATTGTGGCTCTAATTTGTCGCCTATAACGGTTCACTAATATCAATGAAAAAAAAGTAATGTACTGGGATTCTACAAACAGATAACTATTAACACTGGTGAAATATTTATATAGTTATAATATCATAACATTCAGTACATTCAATATAAATGTTTGATTGAACTAAAGGTGATCCAGCACCTAACTGCTTACGGCTTCCACTGACATCACATTACTTGTGACTGGATTCAGCCTAGAGCCAACACGTTAATTTGAAACTAGTGATGTACTTCATATAACTAGTTTTAATTACTTCTTCTCTGTATTTGTTACTGGGAGATGACAGAGAGTTCAATTACAATAGAATCAATTTTATAATGAGTAAGTAAAGGATGTTGTAACCGCATTCCTACAAAGCCGCATTCCACGTTGGGCCGAAAAGCTTATGAATTATGCTCGCCAGAACTTTTTAGTACCATACAAATATCATACATTATCAGAGCAAGTGTAACACGCATTATTTAAGCCAATTAATTAATTAAAAGTTAACATTATTAAGACTAATGCTTGAAAATGATTAAAACTCACTTTATACATAATATTGCTGCGACATTATTAACACAGTATAAATCTCATATGCATTATTGCTCTCATGATGGTAAATAATTTGATCAGAATAATTTTATTAGGTTACAAACAAATTATCACAAAGCCTTATTTAAATACACAAGACCATTCAACCTCACCTTACCCACGGCACGCCTCCGACGCCAACGGTCAACAGTAGCAATGCGAATCCTCTATCTTACGCAAGTCAGTCAATCCTCATACCAATAACACAAAACTAACATAATAAGCCTTAGAAATGTAACTTTTATACATGAAATAATTACATTTGAGACTAAACTAAGCACAGCGCCAATCTGCATGCTCGACAACGCATACAGATTCAACCACTCGTAGATTTGACTTTATCGCGTAAAAAAATAAACAAAGACGCAGACTTATCAATTCGTCACTTTGGAAAAGATAGCTAAAAACTAAAATTTAAAACTATATTCGAGGAGGGTCAGGGGCGCTCGCTTAGCGTAAGCGAACGAAAGAGCCGAAAGTCCGGTCGCTAGCAGCGCGATCACGAATGCTTCACGACGATGACGCCCGGCCGCGGCGGCGGCTCCTTCTTGGTGAGCGCCAGCGGCGCGTCGCCCGCCTCCTCGAACAGGTGGTCGCCCTCCAGGTGGCGGATGGCCTCCACGATGGTCTCCAGGTTCTGGCGGCTCGTGCTGGCCAGGTACAGGCGCTCCGCCTCGGGCAGCACCTCTACTTCCACGCGCGGCTCGGCCTTGATGGCCGCCTCCAGCAGCGGCCCGCCCTTGATGCCGGCCTCCAGCAGCGGGCCGGCCTTGATGCTCGCCTCCAGCAGCGGCGCGCTCTTGGCCGCTACGTCCAGCTGCGGCGCCGCCTCGCTGGGCGCCAGCCGCTCGGGCGCGGGCCGCTCGGGCTCCTCGGGCGCGCCGCGCAGCCGCTGCTCGAGCATGCGCCGCAGCCGCCGCTCGCGCTCCAGGGCGGCGCGCAGCTCGCCTTCGGATTCCTTAGGGGGCGCGCCGCTCACCGTAATGACGGCTACGGGCTCCGGCGACCGCGTCTTGCTCAGCGCGTCATCCGTCGAGTCAGGTATAATAGCAGATGCATGGCTGATAATTTCACTTTTTCTTTTTTTGAGAGGAATGTCGCCTCCTTCATGCTGATTGAGCAACCTCTTCAGCTGGCAATTCTGGGAGAGAAGTCTCGTTTTTTCTTGCTCCAAGTTATAAATGTACTCAGCTGTTTGCTGAAGTATGGCCGCCTGAAAATTTATGTACAATAAATTACTACTGAGACAACACATTTCCTTTGCTTTGCTCATTCTATTTAAAAAAGTTATCATTAGAAATTATTATATTGTCAAACATACTTTACTAAGTTTCTCTCCTTCATGGCGAGGCAGCAGAGTTCTTAGAGCCTGGAACCCAGCATTGATACTCTGCATGCGTCTGCGTTCATTGCTGTTGGCAATTTCTCGTCGGATCCTCTTCTCTGCTTCCATTGTTTTGCCACCAGACGATGAATGTTTTTCACTGCCAAATTTAGATTGATTAATATCTTATGACTAATCATATTATTTAACAAGAAGTTGAGCATACAAAAGTAAATTTATAATAAGAAGAATAAACAAGAATACAAAGTGAGCTATGTTCTAAAGCCCACAAGTGATGCAATCTCTGCAGTACAAGCAAAACCTATACTGCACATATACCTTAGTAACATGCATTTTAAATAATGGATGTTTGTTTAACCAGATGGCCTCTACATTTCCAAAATAAGCTATTTAAATGTTGTCAAGGCTGAGCAACAATAAGTTAGCTACAGAAACTAAGTTATGCTATGTCTCTTTTTTTGTACTATTTATTTACATTCATAGTACTGTCATAATACAGATGTCTTATTAATTTGTTATGTCAAGCTATATTCTTAACTAGTATATTAGGTACGGAATACATTTATCATTTTGAAAAATATTATGCACATGTATGCCAGCCAAACTGAGAGTAGCATCACAAGGCATTAAGTTCTGTCCAAGTGAACATAGTATGTAAAAACATGTGCTAACTTAAGAAGTAAATATAATTTTTTTTTACTTCATAAAAGTAAACACATGAATGAGTATTTACGTTTATGAGTTACATATGTTTCGTAGTACGTTATTTCATGATATTATAGGTAGGGGCGCCTACTACGCCTATTTGATTTGACCAAACATGGCGGCCCAACAGCTGACTATGGGCCGGCACGGGCGTGAGCGCGGCGTCATATGGCCCGCGCTGTCCTAAACCAAACCCAAATATTATGAAATATCAACTTTTATGGACGAAAGCCATATTATTGTGCCTTTATATCGCGTGAATAACTGGAACCAAGCAAAATATCGGAAACCACGCCGGTTGCACATACCTGGCAAAAGCGTGATCAGATGCCTCTTCTTCGTACAAGTTATAATCTTCTACTTCTAGCAAACAAACGTCATTACCGTGTAATGACATTACTTTTGCGCACTATTTAATAATTTCACATCTAATGTTATGTAGGAGATTTATGAAAACAGTTCTCTACAATATTTCACTAGCCACAATGGCGGGAAATGACAATGAGTTCGGTCAGGTGACGCTACACCAATTTGCAAGAACAACACATGTAGAAACACACAATTCACTGATCAAAACATTTATGATACACAAACTGTAATCAAGCCAAACAATTTTTCACGATTATAAGCGAAGATTTTTTTAAAACAGTAATTATACGGGGGAGTCAAGGGCAACGCGACATCGATGCATAGTACACCTTTCATAGATTATAGAATGAATGAATGGAATAGACAAGCAAGAGATCAGTCAAAGACAACCAAATAAGTTAAGATCATTTAAAATGAACAAACATTACGTTTTTTAACGAGATATTTTAAACGAGGTATAAAATATACTGTAAAGAAGATATGGTTTCAATCAATGATTACGCATGCGACTCGATCGATAGCAAAAAACCCACTGTAATTCTTAAGTAACGCTGCCTTTGCGTTACTTTTATTAAGATTAACACAAACATTACAACCATAAATCATAATGCCTAATGGTTTTTATCCTGCTTGTCTATTGCTATTTTACAGTTATCAAGTTGGCTGCCTTGAAGCGTCTCGTCCGTTGGTTAATTTCGAGGTGGGTGGGGATTTCATCCTGCCGCCATATTGTGTTAGGCTGTGAGTGCTTCAAGTGAATATTTTAAGTATTTCTGTGTAAATTCTTTGTTAATATATTTTGGATTGAAAAGCCATAAGGTAAAGCATAATTCATTATTAGTTTTTGTCATAATAAATGATATTAAATTTTAATTACTATGACTTCACATAAAATGCCGGCTGTTCGATTCAGCATCGGCTACCGAATAAAATCCTTTCAAATAATGAATTTTGTGAAACACAATGTATGCCTTTATTTAAATATCTCAAATAAGTTGTAGTATAATGTGTGTTGATTTTTAATATTCCCTGTTGAAATTATCTCCTTAGTGTATGATAATTTCGTTTTTGTCGGTTAGTTAGACAAACCAAGAGATTTAGGTAGGTACCTTCCTACCGAACATAGATTTATTTCGAAACTAATTATTTCTTCCTCATGTCTAATCCTTTGTGATACTTAATACGTACAGTAGATAATAAATTGTTACATTTCATTAGCTTCTCGCATTGTATCAACTTAGCAGTAACTTTACATTCCGGGAAGTCCGTTCTTTGTGAATAACAAGGGCAACGGTATGATGAATCATCGTTGTGACCGACTAGGGGAGACGGTAAATTGTTAATAAGGGAGGAATATTACGTTGTAATGTAGCGGAGTAGTTGGGTACTACGTTCCTAATTTCTAACACGCCAACGTACGTGGATGAAGTACGTAAGTACCTAGCTAATCCGAAATTTTAGAATAGCATTTTGGAATACCTACTTATGTTTTTTATAATATTGTAGGTAATTATTTGAAAATAGTGCACAAACATGTTCATGTCTCTTATTTCGCTTACTTTGGTTTATTGCAGTGCTCAAATAGGCTCAACGTATTATTAAGGTACTTATACAGATAAATACTATTTTGGAGATATGTACCTACCTAGATTGAACCTTTGGACATTGGGGTAGGGACTTGACTTGACGCAACTTCTCACATCAAGGAAGAAGACCCTACCTTACTAAAGAAGTATTTTATTCCTAGTTTTGAAAGGTGTAGGAGAAAGAAATTTAATGTAAGCTAAGGTAACTATCATATTTCTGTTAACGTTCTTGCCTAACAACCTTATTATCAGTTCAGAGTTCTGTGCTTTTGATCTTTAGAAATAGGAAAACGTGTCCCAAACCTTGAATCACGACACCATAAAAAAAAGCGACGTTTCATTTCACTAAATAGATACCTACCTACCCTACCTCTAGGTTCAAAAATGACACTATTCAGTCAGAAATAAAACCATAGGTGTGCTTATAGTATTCAGTAACAGAGCTGAAGTGAAAGTTACGGCTACGGCTATACGGCTGTCCAACTTGTATGGCTTTGCCGGTCAATAATACTCATTCTTCGTCGTCTCTGTGGTAGTCACTTGCGAACAAAATAGTTTGGTCACTACTTCACTAGACTTAGATGACAGGAAGGACACAACGGAATCACCGGTTCGTAATTTGGCACTGCCCGACACCGTCGGAACGTAGGTCTAGGTACCTACCACCACCTTTTAGAAGATCGTAGCCAAATACTATAGAGTACTAAGTATTGTGTTCCTATGATAAGTAAGGTCGCTAGTGCTCCAGCGGGGAGGGAGGAGTGGACACTGACGAGACGCTGTGCTAGCTATAGTGGGATCCTTTCAACTCTTACTGTGTTTGTGCAGTGGTTTTATTATTTAAAAGGTAGGAATGCTAGAGTTAGGCAGGCACCCTGGTGCTTACCCACAGGCGGATAGCAAGTTTTATTGCCACCTTACTTTTATAGCATAAAAGAAACACTGTTGAATTTTTCTAGGTTACATATCTTAGGTATTCAATATTTTTTATTATGTAGGTACCTAGGATTCAAATAAAGTAAGAAACGTGAAAATAGAAAAGGATCGGTAGGTATCTATTATAGTACATCAGTAGCTTCCCCGGAGGTTATTGTCTCGGTATTTATAAATAAGCTTTGTATATTGGTATGTGCATGATTAGGCAGGAACCTAAACACGTAATATGGTGCCAATTAACAATTGCCCCTAATAACAGGAAACCAATTTTATAATCTACCTACCTAACAATTTGAAGCAATCACGATGGATTCATTCAGGGAAAATTTAAGGAACTCATCACGCTTGTATATTTAATAAGCCACTAGTAGGACCCCGCGGTTTCACCGTGGAATAATTTTGCTAAAAGTCTTCCACCCCCATTTACTTACCCCCTTTATAGGTATAATTTCAAGAATTTCCGAAATACTTGTTCTGGACTGTTCAGAAATAAAGATTTTGCATACAAACTTTCAACCGTTTAGAAATTCAATTTAAAAAAAATCCTATCTTTGTGCGCCTCTCCAATACACCCTCCAAATTTCAAGTCTACCTATGACCAGCGGTTTTAGGCTCAGGGGCCTTACCATGAGCTCTTATTGCCATGATAGTTTCACTCATTTATGAGACAGATGTATGTAACGTGCATACATCTGTCACTTTCGCACAACTGAATTATCATTGCAATAAGAGCTCATGGTTGGGCTCCTGAATTGATGAATCAGCCAGTCAGGACAAGTACCAAATTATATATGTATAGATTGGCACATCATAGATTGATTAAGCTTCCATACGGAAAATTTATCAAATACGGATACTAACATTATTTTATGGGATCACTCCAATGCGACGATATTTGTATCTACCTTCCTATTACGAATGAATGGCGTATTTATGCTATTCGGAGTAGCCTTTTCCTGTTGATCTTAGTACACGCCAATAGTAGGTAAGTATGAGTGGTGCAAAATTACTTGCGGTTTGAATGAATCCGCAACTGCCCGCTATCGATTTTCTACTTACTCGTTAGGTACCTAGGTAGGGAGGAACATGCGCTCGCATCTGAATACATTATATTTATTTTAATACCTACTTACTTACCTACAATAACGTGTGACATTTTTTTTTTAGTTACATATACATTTTTGCTTCTGTTGTTTGATAGCTACTGCATCTTCTGTATTGTACAAAAAATAAGGCTCAATTGTTTCAGTATAAGGCCGTGAGTCCGTTCGTCCAAAGATACTCAAATGCTACTCTTTACAAATTCTAATCACAAAGGTAACTTTCGAGAAGTCACATCGCCGTCACCTGTGTATGAACAATGTGGCCCATCATCCTTTTTTAAACAAGATAGCTGCAGGCGTGCTCTTTTAGATTCAAGTCCAGTATTATTAAAAAACTAGCTGTGCCCCGCGGTGTCACACGCGTAGAGTTATTTTTATATATTTCATTGGTGTCACGCGGAACCCTTAAGTTTTTTTAATGAAAGTAGCTTAAGTTACTCCTTGTAACATTAGCTATCTGCCAGTGAATCCGCGGAACCCATTTTTTTTAAATTTGAAGTTACTCCTTGTAACATTAGTTATTCCCCAGTGAAAGTCCCGTTAAGATCGGTCCAGCCGTTTCGGAGATTACCCGGAACAAACAGACAGAGAAAAAAATAAATTATTGTTTTTTTCATGACAGTATCGTATATACTTTCACATGCATTTAGTGAAAAGCTGTTATTTTGGATTCACAAACAGACACTTGAATTTTATTATCTGTATTGTATAGAGTATAGATTATCTGTATACATGTATACATATATATTAAAGTTTATGTATACAGATAAACTAAAGTGAAGTGTCTGTATGTAATTCCAAAATAAAGCTTTTCACAAGTGCATATGAAATTATACGCGGTACGGACATAGAAAACATTTTTTTTTCATGTTTTCTGTGTATGTCTGTTTGTTCCGGCTAATCTCCAAAACGGCTGTACCGATCTTAACGGGACTTTCACTGGGGAATAGCTAATGCTACAAGGAGTAACTTCTAATTTAAAAAAAATTATGGTTCCGCGGGCCACCCATGAAATTAAGTCAACGCTTGTGAAACCGCAGTTAGTTTTGATATAAAACGGCCCTGGTGTCGGTGTGGTTATAGTAAACCTACTTTACCGACGCGAGAGGCGTGCATAAATGCCACCAGTTTCTAAAGAATCGTCTACCACACCATCCGTCCTTGTAGGATGAAGAGAACGTCCTGGTAAAACCTCCATAGGTGGGTCTGAGGAGAAATTTAAACAATACTGAGATATTATGACGCACTCGCCAAATTATCTTTATGGTATCTAATTTAGAAAACCAGTTGTCAGGCTCTTGTTCGTACAGATAGACGCTCGTATTGAATCGACGCTATCTACACGTGGTATAAATTTCAAGTGCAACCGTCTTCCATTCGTGTGTAACGTTCACAAATTTACATGTACGGCAAGCAGCCCGGACACCTACTCGACGAGCTGTCGACCTTGAACGCACCCGAGTCAAGGTCGCATTCAGATAAAATTGAAATAGCCCTGTAAGCTAGCTATAGTGCCTCGCACCCATTGTATCACCGATGACAATAATAATATGTTCGGGTTGACTGGCTGCGACTAAAAAACCTTTATGGAGGGAGAGGGGATACAAACCAGGTCAATCACCTCGATGCTTGAACCAATTTCAAATAACTACGCATAATGACGGCCGCCCGGCTCAGCGCCGCTCTACTCAATTTAAAGATGTTACCTACTTAAAGTTACTACACCATGTTGAAAGTTATTCTCCAATTTTCCGAACTTTAAATTAAAAGGCCTTGTTTTAGCCAACAGTATCAAAGAGTAAATATAGAATTAAAGACAATTTTTTTTTTTTTTCAGGAATCTTTTATGCGGCAATGAATTTATCAACTAGTTAATTAATAGTCATTCAAATCCCACAAGCAAATTGTAGTTTAGACTTCCTAAAAATGTATCCAGTCACTGCTAGTACTAACAAAAGTTTTCTTACAATCAACAAAACTACAGATTATCAATAATTCTCAATACCTAACTAAGTGCCTACTATGACAAGCCCTAGATGTAAGATTGACATTGCGACCTTAAATGCTTTGTTCCGTTTTGTTTACTCACAGGGCCCAGCGCCCAGCCAGCCTCGGGTGGCCGTGATATTTTTGTCTGCAGTGAATGTTTGCGCACAGATAAGGCTCGATCCCTGCGTGACTAATAACGCTGCTATTTACTTTAGAATTGCGACTTGAGAGCAACGAGGCATAATGAACAATGACTGTGTCGAGGCGATGCACTAGGAATTCGTACCGCTCTTTTAATTACCGTTGCCAACAATAACTTGTACTACTCTCAGTTTCATTTCCGATTTTAGCTATTGAAGTAAAATTTTCTAAAAGTTCATTATTTTAGTTTAGTGAAAACTTCAAGTTTAACCATTTCGTACATACCTACTTATTGATGAAGATGATTTTTGTATTATGATTGTTTTACTATTCATATTTAATGAACGAGTCATAGAAAGTTCCGATATAATGTTACGAGTCTTAGAATTTGTAGACGTGATAACAATTTTATTGCAAGTTGTAAGCAGTAAGGACTGTGAACAATGTCTAATGTGTGTCAGCACGACACAACAAACGCTATGTTGAGCGCGATGCACTTTTGTTGAGACACTATTTCGGTAACATTTATTTCGAGCGTGATCCCAGCACCGTGACCCACTGGCGTGATTTGTATTCCAAATTGGTTCCTCCTCATACCTGAACTGTTTATTTTTATCTTTTATGCCATTCTATCTATGTATCCTTAGGACGATCTCTAATGAAATGATGGTGGCTATGCATAAATGATAAATGAATTAGGTAGGTGATTGAATAACAAAGAGTGTGAAATCCTGTGAAATAAAATTTAATTCTTAACTGTTTCTTCGGACTCCATTAACACGCCATTAAGGTCTTCCTGTTCTCTAAATAGGCAGTCAGGTTGGAGCTAGTAAACTCCGGTGGTCACTTGGTATTATGCCGTTATTAATTATATCGATTTATTAAAAAAAATTGTCCATCCATAAAACTACTCCGTAATCTATGCGTTCAGTCAGGTCACGTTCACATTTGTTCAAAACGCATTATTCTAAAATTAATATACATCGGACGGAAGTGGGCAATTGTGAGCTATTATTAGAAGAATATTAATGTACAATGTTAACGTTATTGGTGTTGTATGGGTGTATTGAGCGAACAAAGCGGGTTGTTAGAGTTGTTTGTTACGTAGTCAAAAGGTGATTGTTGTATTGTGATGTAGACCAGCAGCATGGGTGCTAAGCAGAGCAAACGCTCGGTGGACATAAGCGGCAAAGAGGCCGAGAGCGCAGGGGAGGTGGCGGCAGCGGGCGCCGGCGGGGAGGGCCGCGTCGAACAGCTCTCCGATGCCGACTCCCTGAAGCCACAGCTCAACGGTGACGCGCACATACACGAACAACAAACGGTGAGCCAAAACTACCTTCTAAGTCATATCATCCACACCCTTTGCCAGACCACCCCACAACACGGATATACAAGGCATACCATGTATGCACAACACGAGAAGCTCAGCTGGTAGAGACTATTCAATATTATTACGTTTGCGATTGGGCTATCGCGGGCCTTAACACCCGTATCATCTTTCAAACAATGCTATACCCTTTTTCGTGGCGCTTTTAACCATTTTATTTATTACTAGCTGTGCCTCGCGGTTTCACCCGCGTAGATTTAGTTTCATCCTTATTGTCGCGGAACCTTAATATTTTTTATAAATAAAAGTAGCCAAAGTTACTCCTTGATACATCAGCTATCTGCCAGTGGAAGTCCCGTTAAAATCGGTCAAGCCATTTCAGAGATTACCCGGAACAAACAGACAGACAGAGAAAAAAATTAAAACTTGGTTTTTTAGTGTCAGTAGCTTGTGCAATTTGACATTGCAAACAGACACTTCAATTTTATTTATCTGTATACATGTGTATTTATTTGGCGAGCAGCACTGGATCAGTAAGCTGAGGCTTAGATAAGTTCTAAAGTAGTAATCAAAATCTAATAATAAGGTTTTATTTTAGGCTAAAATAAGGATTTATTTTAAGCAGTCTGTAACTAAGTTAACCAAGTAAAAATTAATAAGTCTCCAAGTAGAATCGTTAAATGATACAGGTACAAACCTCATTTCACTCCACTTCACTGACCGACGACGCGTCATGTCCAGTGCCCCGTTGCTCACCAATTTACAATGTTATTTATTTTTTATTCCACTCTAATAGTAGGTACACAAGCGCATGGAACCTTTTGTTACGAATAGAAAGCATTGCGCGGGGAAAGGCAATACAGGAGTTCTTCTTATTTTCTTTGCTATCTCAAATTTGCTTTTATCTTGATTTAGATATCATTACAAGTAGTTACTTTAGACGATTGGATTGAACTGTGGGCTGGAATGTATGCCTGGAATGGAGGCTAGCCTCCCACGGCTTCCAGTCGACAGTCGTAACGAGCCTTAACTATAAGCAAAATGTGCAATGGTCACATGCATTTACTTTCCTATTCGGTACAGTGCGATTAAGGTTTTTCGATCCCACATATTTCTAAAGGGGCGAAATTTGGTGATGTTAGGATTATTTTCATGCTGGTGGACAGCGTCGATTAAACACAGTTAGTTTTAAAATACATATTAGTCATTGCGTTCTCGCTGACTAAACATGAATCAACCATTTAACAAATAAATTCCGTCCCATGAGTAATATACCTAGTCTTGTCACAATGCTATTGAGTACACTCATCCAAATTGTCCCATGCGCGGTTTCCATGAATTGACTCTGCTTGATTATTGCCGTAGGATTAAAACTCCCAATTTAATCAGTTATGCTTATTTTTAAACACGGAGATATGTCCCTATGTTATACATACAACCTCATGTTAGATAAATGTTATATTCCTAGTAAATTACCAAGAAAAACTTAATGAGACTATTATGTCTGTAATAGTCTCATTAAGTTTTTCACAGATAGTAGGTACAATGCTGTTTGAATTGTTAATGACCTCTGTCAACACTATTAAACTATATTATACAATCTATTTATACAGTTGAATTGAGAATATAGAGCAAGCTATTACATATTCTTTGCCAAAACATAAATATTTATTCATCTGAACTATTTCGGATCACACTTACTGAAGGGATTGTCTTCTATCCTTCATTTTAGTTACTTATATTTTTTGCAGTGTGAACTTAATTCACCGAGATGCATCAAGTGCCAAATGTTCGGGTCAAAACTACCCGTACTAAACTAGCAAATTTCAGCTGAATTTTAAGGAATGAATTTCATTCTCATTGTTTGTTTGGGAGTATAAAGTTTACTTTGAATTATAACTATGTGTCTTAAATTGTATGGCAAACAGTAAAGGTAGGTTCAAAGTTTACTATAAGCGTACTTGATGTCCCTGGGTGAATCCGTTCACGTGAATTAATTTAACGAAGCGTCAGTTTTACTTTGTCAGGGTGTGTGCAAAATGTGGGAAGCCGAGGCAACCTAATGAGTGCAGTAATAGCTCTGCAAATATTGATTTTGTCATTTAATAGTATAGGAAACGTGTTCAACGTGACAGCCGGTGCAGTACGTGACATTGGTCTTTACAAAGGTTTCTATTGTATTATTATATTTAACTTACATGGTAGTTGTTATTTTATTTATCTTTTAGGATAAAGAGAAACAGCTGGATGTCGAAACCCCTGAAAACGAGAAGGACGCTACTACCGAAAAGGAGAGCAAACCAGAGGAGGACACTGAAGCTGGTCCCGTGACCAACGGCGACAGCGAGCCCAATGTGGAGAACGGCGAGTCCACGCCGCCGCCCGAGGACGCCAAGAAACCCAAGAAGGAGAAGGTACACCATCCCAACATACCATTATTGTTATACCCACCCATCATAATCGTTAACGTATGTTTTGTTTTCGGCATGCGAGTGCGCCATTTGATGTTATTAACACTTAGCATGTCGCTAACAGGTCAAGAAGAAATGGTCGCTCAGGTCGATCAGTTTCAGCCGAAAAGACAAACCTAAGCAAGAAAAGAAACAAAAGGATGACGAGCAAAAGACGAACGGTGAACCAGAGAAAGTTCTAGAGGAGGTCAGTAATAATTATTAATATTCTGTTTGTTATTATTTATACTTATTGAACAACTAACAACGACCACTTACCCTCGTGGCTTATCATTATTGTCAGTAGGCACAATACTAGTGATAACTTTCTAATTTAATTTCAATGTTGCAAACATTCCTATTCCATCAGCATTTTGGAGTGTGACGCCTGCGGAATATTTCAATGCTATGATTAAATAAAGCTATCTGTCATCGAAGTTTCCACAACTACATACATGTCTGCGTAGTTGACTATTTAAGTGACAATACTAGGTACCACCATCATGGATTATATATTTTTATTTTGGCTTAGGCGTCAATGACCTTTCCGTGCGATATTCGGCAAATGAGGCACATGTGTTTTTAACATTGATGTGATGATCTGGGAGCCGCGCCCCGTGGCTTATTTTGTGCAGGGAACCGTGCTCCCATTCCCACTAAAGTGTTTGCTTATTGTTGAGCTTATAATTTATAAGATTATTGTATATTGAATTTGTTTACGGAATAATAATAGAAAAATAAATACACGCATCTAGTATCACTTAACCTTCGTAGCTTTAATAGATACCCAAATGATGTTTTAATTATTATTGCAATGAAGTGTCTGCGATGCGACCTTGCGAGTACACCGATTAGAAACCAACGATTTCTATGAAAAGTATTGCGACGTAGTGCATTGCACCCAAACCGGCGCAGCGCGAGGAACAATGCGCATTATAATTCAAAGTGGTGGTATATCCGTGCTAGCCAAACGTGAGCCGCCATTGTCGACCACTCCATCGCACTATTACCGACACTTAGTCCATTCACGACTGTCAGTCACGTAACCCAACTCCCCAATGTACTCGCTCATTAATTACTTTTGTTGCTATATATTATAGTGAGGTAAAACAATATTTCAAACACTTTCATATTTTTCTCCGATATAGGTCCTAGCTAGAGTCTTTATTCTTCATTTATCATTTTCAAATTCATGGTTAGGCAAGTTATTTATTATTGGTCCGAATAAACGAACCTACTTATTCATTGTCACGTCTAATTGTTCACTAAAATAGCGTGAATAAAGTCATTGTTTTATTCGTGTTACTACTTTATCGACTGGATAATGATACTTGGTATGCTAAAGTGGTACATTATGCTTGTTTTGTTAACCTTATCTTATGTCGTCGTGAATTAAGTTGTTCTTTTGTACCCGAACATTGTTTCTTTCTTTTGTACAATAAATGATAATACTTATATCGTCGAAATAGCGGCCAGTAGCGCGGTCTTAGAGGCCATATAACATGAATGGCTAGCTAGGAGGAATCAATATTTCGACAAGGCAGTAACGTTTCTGCCTTAGTCAAGTCTACCATGAGTTCCCTCTGATTGAATGTTTGTCTCCGACCAAAGTCGTCTCGCCTCGCTTCTAGCGTTGATGTGCGGTCGTTAGCACTCTCCCCCACCCACTACGTCTACGACACTACTTTTGACGCGCTTAAGATAAGCAATATTTTATGTTTGTTAAGTCCGTCTTAATTTTTTTCATGATCCCTAAATGTTTAATTTTATTATAGTTAGCCGACAACTTCAATTGACTTTACTTTCATTAAATTATTCTCTCGTTTACTGACAGCTTGCTCCACTTTGATTAAGGTTTTAATTATTGGATATTGTTGAATTATTCAGCATAATAGTTCACCACAATTAATAACTTGTAATGCTTAACGTAGCTATATATTGTTAATGTATAAAATTAAATGAACATTGGGCAAGTAGATGAAGCAAAGGAAGGAGGCATTAGTAAACAAGTTTGCGGAACGAAAAATAAAATGAGCAGTGGTTGGCACGGCAGGTTTGGCGACGGTACCCGTGGGCGGGGGGTCCGCTCTCCCGCACCCGCGGCGCTCAGCCCGCCCACTGCCCACACTCGCCAACTGATATTTTTTGCACGCTTGTCAGCGCATCATCTTTGTACTAAGATAACGCTAACTATTAATCAACCGCCTAATAATACGTCGACTGCCTCAGTCTGGTCATACATACAGGAGTTTTGAAGTGTGTTGGTACGTGGCTTGATAGGCAATGTGATCTAACTACATAGTTTCCATAAAACAATGCGTTTTTTATCGGTTTAGTAGTAAGATGAAGCTCGGTTGCTTAAACAATATGTCGTAGCGCAGCTGTTGTACGTGACACCAGCACTATACATAAGTACAAGTTGAATGTTTCATGTTGACCAAGTTTTGTGCTTCATGTTGACCATGATACACAGCGTTATTCTTGAAATCTCTCAATTTTTATACGGGTAGGAAGGGACACGAGGCATTCCTCTGAAGCTTGTTTCTAGCTTGTTTTAGAATTAAAGTTTGCCGCCTTTATACAATGTTAGGTATCTAAGTGAACCGGTAAAGGAAGCGAAGAGCGCGCCGCTCATATTGCATGTTTACTAAATGCGATGCAGACGGCGACATGGCGACGCGCACATCGCAAACCATGCGCCCGTATTTTCATAATACGATGGTTGAATAGTGCGTTGACATAACAAGGAAGGGCTCTGTCGTTTCCTCTATTGACTGACGTTGATTGTTGTGTGAAAAAATTCCAGATCAATTTGTAGGGATGTCTGATGAAATCATCTTAGCAGCCGGCGAGCATAGCGCCCGCTCGGTGAACTTTTAGAACCTTATTATCGCGCGCAGTATATGCTTGTGAATACTTGTTTACGGAGATGTTATAAATATTGTATCGTACCTTTCCTCTCTCATTCTTTGTTCTTATCAGTATTTGTGAAGGGTTTGAATATACAATTGATTTGAGATTGCGAGCGAATAAATATAATTTTCCCAATTGACTCGATTGTAGTCTTGCGTAGATGTGTAAAACATGTAGCACAGTTTATAATATTCTTAAAGGGCCGTACGGCCGGTTGATATAAAAGTAGTATCCTTTATATTAGCTTGTTAATTAATCGATAGTTTTATCCTTGAGCGGGTTATGTTACATATGTTTAAATATGGGTAATAAATGTTGTTTGGGACTTATCGTACTTGAATTGATTTTAATTGGTGTCGAGACAGGGCGTTCAACTGTTGATAGGTGCTAGGTGTGGTCACACCAGGGTATCTCCGGGCAGCGCGATGCTATCGCCTCCGTTATTTATGGCCCATGCTAATTACACTCGTCCCTCGCATCGGTCACACGACAAGTACCAGTGCTCCGTCGCGACGACAGATACCAATTACTTTACATTGCTCTTATATTTGCGTGATATGACCTGTTAATTACTTCTTTGTTTGCCTTAACTTAAATGATTCCCTAATTACATCGAGAGAGAAAAAGCTAATTCTTTATTGGTATATCGCAGCGAATCGTTCGTTTTAAGCATGAGTCATCATAGCCTATATCAAATCGGTACATTCATTGTTTGTAATTAAAATATGATATATTTTAATGAAATTGTCAACAACAATGTGAACGAATGGTCTTGTAAGGTTCAATCGTTTTTGGGAAAATATAAAAAAAAGCAGGTCCTTATAATTTCCAGCTATTGTTGTTAGACGCATTCTATGTGGTCTATATAACAAAATCATGACAATATGTATGAAATAATTTTATGTGTGAGCTGAGAAGATATACAGAGCGGAAAATCATTTTCAGTGATTGTTTGGTAGGGACGTACTATTGCATTGTTACGTTAGTGAGTCAACACTTTTGTCGCCTGTTTACCGTTAGCCACATCTGATAATCTGATGCCTACCTAGTACCGAGTGTGTTTGCTCGCACCGCTACTCGTTGCTATACATGCATATTATTATTTTACCTAAAAATTCGCAGGTAAACATCAAGACATGACAATCAGACTACAAAAGTAAGTCATCTTAATAAAACAACAAACGCTTCACAATAAACCAAAATTACATTTTACCGGCGACGCCTAAACAAATAAATTTTTCGTCTAAAAGTGTTAGCCCGCGACTTCTTTCTTAAAATAAGATTTCGTGACCAAAAGCTTTCTCTGTACCGAATTTCAGTAAAATTAGTTTTCTCGAATATTTTATAGACTAACCGAGTCAGATTCAAATACAAAATGTTTATGGACAAAATTATGTTAAATACAGATAGACGATTCCTTCCGCACTAGAAATACCTGTATCGCTGGATTCGCAATTAAGATTGGTATGCTGGATACCTAAGTTAGTAACGTACTCTTGTTTCATGTTCTATAGACCTATTCGACGAGTATTTTATAGGAAGAGCTGCTATGTCTTAACTTACACTTACATATTTTTCTTTTTTCGTAATGGCTATCCAAAACTGCGTACAGCTACTGGTTAAGAGTAAGAATCTACCCACCCAGTGTCCATAGATTTACCGTAAGTATGTGCTGGGTAATGAAACTAGTTTTGTAACATAAAGATGAGTATAATAATGTTAGTCGATATGTAGATAATGGCATGCTCAATCCTGTTCACGTGCGACCGTTAGCTTCCCGTGGCTGGCGGCGAGGCGGGTCGGACAACTCACGCGTTTCATGGGCCGCCATTGTTCATGGAGGTGCCCTCGTCGCCAAATTGAATCTATATTCGTTTTAGATTCGGCCTGAGATGTCATTACAAACCTAGAGAGTTCCGATGGACACACAGCTATAACAGACAGTTACATTGAAACACGCTCGGGTCATTGCACCTCACAACAATCGCTTTACAAATTATAACATAATAATTTGCTATGCGTGTGTGTACTGTATAGGTAGGTCTGTCAAAGCTTTGAAACAGTAGGTGTTGGTAAATACCAAATAAACATAGCGTATCTTCTCTTATGTTGAACTTACATATTAATTACAATATGAACGCGTTCTTCTTCTTTGTAATCGTTGCCTCACTGCTGAGGATCGTGACTCCTTTTTAATTTTTCCACGATTTGTCTCCATCTTCGACGATCCGCCGCTTGGTGGATTGCGGCGCTGATAGGTGCATTTAGTTGTTCTGATACTTGGTCCGTCCAACGCCTCTGGCTCCGGCCTCTTGGTCTCTTGCCTTCTATTTTCCCTGTTACTATTAGACGTTCCAAGTTATCAGAACCTTTGCGGGCAATATGGCCAAAGTATTGTACGATGCGCTGCAGGCATATTGAGGACAGACGTTGCGCCCTCTCAATTTTAAGTTCCTGCAGCACCGATATATTTGTGCGATGGGCTGTCCAAGATATCCTCAGCATGCGCCGCCAGCACCACATTTCAAAGGCATCGATTCTTTGCCTGTCACCAGATTTTACCGTCCATGTTTCTGCTCCATACAGGAAAATGGAAAAGACGAGGGTGCTGATAAGATGTATCTTAGTCCTGTTTGTGATGTTCCTGTCTGTCCATACTTTTCCCAACTGCATCATCGCTGATTTGGCCATACCGATTCGTCTTCGTATTTCCAATTCGCAGCTTCCCCTGTTAGTGATAACTGAACCAAGATATTGAAATTGGTCCACAGTCTCATACTCCTTTAGTATGTTGGTGCGTTGGACTGCCGCAAACCGGTCAACGCGTTACATATTTAATAATAATGCCAAAAAAAGCTGGTTTCATCTAATGTACATAACATGACAAATGTAGTAGGTAATATTATGCTTCTGAATATGATGTCCGTCGATGATGTATATTTAGACCCGGGATCCAATTACTCGTATTTATTTGTCACATATATCGAAACTAGAACACACTTTTGCTTGGCCATAACTATTTCTGAACTAAGTATTTTGATTTAGCGTGGAATTTTTAAAAATATTAATTATTTAGAAGATTGAAAGCTTATTTCGAAAAAATTTTAGGATCGTATTACTTATTGTATATTCTATTCTATACTGTTTTTTCTATTAAAATATTCTTCTAATCTATTGATTACTTAACGCCGTTTGCCGCCTTAGTATCGACTCATTCTTACTATCAATGATGGGCATAGTCCGTTAGCCATCGATTAGTGACCCATTCACAGTGCTTACTAGCTCATTAAAATATTTTCAAATATTATATTCTTTTTGTTCAAAGCGTCTATAAATGTTGGCATTAAGTTTTTCTATCCTATCTGACTTAAGTCCAACTTATGATAGAAGGGAATATTAACCATAATTAATTCAACTTCAAGGCGCTATGATCTGATATTGCAATCTTTTAACCCATGATATTGGCACAATGTGCTTTTCTCTTCCACATCTCTCTATCAGCCGTATGTCATATATGTAAAGGGAGTGCCCTTTATGGCCATATCATCATTCACACAATCCATCGCAATCATTTTGACGTTTCAATAAAGGCAAAGAAATAAACATTAGCGATTTTGTTATGATCTGTCGACCAAAATGTTGTTTGATAAGTTACTAGCCAGTTTTAAAATCTAATTAAGTGGAGTAGGTTGAAGTACCCATGGCATAGTAGACGTCCGGAAGTGGCGGTCACGGCTAGTGAGTAAGCGTTGTTTGACGCATGCGCCACACCGACGTTATGTTATGCACCATTCCCCGAAGCGTTTCAGTTTAATTACGTGATAACAAACAACCAATTGCTCTGGGCGGTTGAATAAATAGCTGCTATCAAAAAGTATACACGTTCTGCGCGCTGTGAGACTGTCGATTGTCCAACTATGAATGTCGATCCGATACATAAGAGCAATACTCGAAGTGTATCTTTCTGCATCGGTAAACAAAGACGGCCTTGTACACTAGTGTCGTTTTATTGCTCGCCGCAAGCCTGCGGTTGCACAAACTGAAATAGTATTCAATATTTATGTCACTCATTTATATTGTCATATATGAGAAAAAACATCTAGGTCCCCTGTGTTACGTGATACATAATATTAAGAATGTTTAGAACGTACACGCCTGTGTTCCCGAAGGGGTAGGCAGAAGTGTATTAACAACACCCACTTTTCACCGAAGATGATTAAGTGAGTCTATCGACGTCTCAGGCACTATACATACGCTTTTAAATTACTTCTCAGACATATGCAGGTTTCCTCTCGATGTTTTCTTTCACCGTAAAGCACGTGGTGTGAAATCACTGCACATAAGTTTTTAGGGAAACTAATTGGTACAGGCCCAGCTGGGATTCGTACTTTCGTCGCTTGCGTAGCAGGCGACTGCCCAAACCTCACAACTAATGTTTAGTCCACTCAATAAAGTACTGCGTTAAAAATGATAAACACGCGATTGGCATATGTGACAATGACACAAGATTAAAGAACTGGCCATTTTTACGAATTGATAACTTGTGGTTCGTGATGATTTACAAAATATTCCCGCATCAGTTTTCTTAGTTTTTGCCAAAGTACGTGTTTACCTCCTTTTTTTCGTTGGTTAATTATAAGGAGCACAATATGTGAACCCTAGATGCAATGGAAATGCAGTGTCGTTTGTCATGATCATTGAAGGGTAACCATTAAAAATGAGTGCCAATCGTCCGTAACATACAATATCAGTATAAATATTAACTGCAAGCTTTGATCACCCTTCAGTTGCAGAAGGGATTTGTAATAACTGATCGCGTTTTGTACGCAATGGCCGATATTAAGGTGCGTGTCGAGTGCGAGATTTGAATACTTATTTTTATTTTGCGTTATGATTATTAGTTTTATTATATTGAAGGTATTGAAGTCGCGAACTAAATAATTTATGGAAATGAATCTTCTTTCAAATTAATTAAGACATCAAGAATTTGATTATATTATTTAATAACCGGAGTTTTTTACTTATAGGCTGGTGATGTGCCTGCCGAAGCTGTTGTAACCGAAACTGCTGAGAATGGTCAAGCCCTGACTGAAGTAAAAGAGGAGAAGACTCCAGAAACTCCTGTGACTGAACCCATCACGAACGGCAGCAGCGCGGCCGAGTCGGCGGGCGAAGAGAGCCCCGTGGCGGAGGTAGCCGCCGACTGCCCCGCGCCCGAGCCCGAACACTTGCCAATCAATGGGCTCTCACTAGAAGAGCCTAAACTTGAAATCCCTCAAGTCGAAGTTAACGTGCAAAAACAACCAGAGGAACCCATCGCAGTAAAGACGGAAAACGTTCCGGCGCCCGATATTTCTGTCATAAAAGAGGTTTGTGTTGAACAAATGCCTTTGATAGAACCTACGCCTCCACCACTCCCTGCAAATCCTCCTCCCTCGTCGGTGGCATCCTTTGCCGCCACCACAATGGCACCGGAATTGGCAGACGCTTCCCTATCTAACACTGCTGAAAATTCGGTCTCTGCACTGCCCAATATCGCTGAAACTAAGGATACCGTTGCCGAAACAACTCCTGAGCCGCAAATAACATTAACTGACACACAAACTGTGTCGTCTGAGCTTCACCCTCCCGAACAAGAAACGCCTATTGAAACACCCGAAATCGTAGCCCAACTCATAAACACAGAAGTAATCCAAGAACCCACCCTCGAACAATCCATTCAAGAAGTAGAAGTCCCTAAAATTGAAATTGATACTAACGAGATAGATGTTGAAATGAAAGAAGTCTCGGAAACCAAGGCGGACGAACCGACTCTTTCTGAACCTGAAGTCATTACTGAACCAATTACTGATGACACTCAGGACATCGAAGCCCTGCCCCCTCCCCCTCCCTCACTAGTAGAAGATATTAATAGCGCTGTAGAAGACAATGTCGATGCTATCGGAAAAGAAGTACAATTAACTATCTCAAAGGAAGTCATCAACAATGCTAATCACATATCCGAAAACGAAACTTTAAATGGGTTTGAGAAGGACCTCGTCATCGATAACGTTGACACCGAACACGAAAATGTAAAGAACAAGACCAAAGATTCCCTCGGGAACGTTATGGATACGATCGAGTGTAATGGCAACGTGGATGATCCTAAAATGATCACCGAACCGGAGATTACCGAAAAAGCATTAACAGAACAATGCCCTGAAAATGCGGACGTGGATTCTGGCAAAGTGGCGTCGGTAGAAGAGCCGCTACCGCCGCCGCCCTCCGACGCCGAGCGCGCCGTCAGCCCCGAGCCAGCCCGCGCTGCGACCCCACAGGTGAATACCGCCGGACAGTCTTGCTCTAGTAGTGGATTAGTTACGTAACGAGCGATTGACACCTCGTTAACCGTTCTCGTATGTAGTTTCATGTGATGCCTTTATCAGCATGTGGATCGTCAGTAACTGGAAGAATTGTCTTCTAAATGTGAAACTTCGTACAATTTGGACACTGAACTGCAGCTTGCGGCTGCCTCCTATCCCAGTTCCCTACCTTTGCGCTTGGAGTTCAATTATACCCTTTTAATGAACCAGCATGCCTGCTTAAGTGCTAACAATCTAGATATTCCATTCATTTAATTTACCTATATACGAAACGAAAACATCTGCCATAGTCCACTTCTTGTTCAGCTCAATGATTGTTTTGTTTATTAATGTCATGTATTTTTTACTAGTTAATGTTGGCCATTTTATTTATTACTTTTTAATAATTGCTCGAGATTTTCGACCAGTAGCGTCAGTCGTAATTACAATTTCCGAGTAGTTAGTGAAATGAACACCTAGTACTTAGAATAAAATACTTAATTGATTTTAGTTTGGCTAATAGAAAAAGTTCCGACAGCTCATAGATTTCCAAATAGTTTCGTCGGTATTAATGTTCATGCCACGAAATAAAAAAACACTTTAAAAATCAAGTGATAGTTTCCGTCTCCGTCGTGTTCAAAAGTGAATTTAAACTGTCGGAACTCTTCCTAGACCAATCGAACTAAAGCTGGTTTAACAGCTTAGCACGCGGCCTGTTGACCAATCGATTGAGTATCTTATAATAAACGGCCAGCAGAACGCACCCATTAACCATATTAGTAAAATAATACTAGATGTCATGTAATATTTCGTAATAACGTTTTCAGGAACCGGTTGCAGTGTGTGACAAATTGGCAGATCTTATCCCCGACATTCCATGTGTGCCAGAACTGAATACTGAAATGGTAAGTTCCATGGAGTAACATGATATATCGCAGAACATATTTTACATAAGTTTGGCCGTTAACAGCGGGGACTGTACGGTATAGCATAGTCAAACTTCATGACCCTGATCCAGTTTATGAATGTGATGGTGCATGAAACACTAGGTTCCGACGAAGCTGCTAGAAGCTTTCCATCCCTTATAGAGTTTAAGTTATTAACACTGCAACACAAGTAAAAACATATGCTAATGCACCGAACATCTTTCTTTGGTGGAGCCTTCGCTGTGTGGCATTTGTGCTGCGTCCGCAATCATGTCATATTTCTAACAGAAGTCGAACAATTTTTTTAATGATACGCCAGTGCCCATGTCAGCCATTTGACGCACATTGGAACGTTCGTGCAGACCCGTCGTTATCAGTAAAAATTGCGTTCAGACGGACTAGGATATCCAGAGAATCGATTAAGTAGTTTGATGACTAGCATTAAGAAAATGTGTAGATTTTTAATTATAAACTTTGTTGATTTTATGTATACGACGAAATGAAGATATTTGTTATGTATTAAAATATATGATTACTGTTCAGCGTGCTGCGCAGCATGGCGTATATTGTTTGAGTGTAGAATGTAACAGTGTTACGTGGTCAGTTGCAGGAGACGACGAGCGACGTAGCGGTGGCTGACTAAGCACCACAGGAGGCATCTTCCCATCGTCCGTGACTCGTGACCGTGTCTAAAATGAGCCTTTAATTTATTTCAATTAGTACTGTGGTGTAATATCGAACTAAGTTCGAATAAATAATTTACATTGTCAAAGATGCAGATTTCAGATTCAAATGTGACATTTCGTTTAGAATGATTATACTATAAGTTTAGCGTGCTTTGCTTCTGTAAAATTAAGATTTTATACGTTTTATTCGCTAGGATCGAGTTTTTATAATTATATTACAATAATAACAAAGTTATATAGGCAGTATACGGTGCGATAAGTTGGTGCCATTATTACAGGGGTATTAGTTTGACGTTGTCGCGTGTCATTTGCTCCTAAAGTAGCTCTGCTACATTACTATAATTTTGCTGATCGACCCTAATTAGGAAAAGGGACTTTAGCATTCGCTTCTTTCATACGAACATCTAATTCTGGAAGCCTTAGCGGCTCCTGAATCAGGTAAAAAGGCCCACTCGGAGCATTTTAAGCTGTACAATAATCCTTTACTTTCCAATAATATATTTTTTTGCAAATTCTCTCAAAGGTACTCTGAACGGTTGTTTATTATGTACTTCCATAATATTTGTTCCCGTAAATAAAAACCTGGACCATACATATACATCCATGCAATATGTTCACATGATTGTATTACACTTTCCTACACTTCTACAGTATTTTCTAAATGTACTGTATAAGTGGCTTTTAAATATCGATATTGTCCAATTACACGTAGTGCTTAGTAGATGACTAATATTCGACGGGGAACATTGTTTATTTGTCATGGAAATGTCAGGATGAGAACAATGATTATGGTTATGTTCGTAATATCACCACAGTATACCGATGTCGTGTTAAATTAAATAAAGCCATTATTATCCCATTTGAATTAACGCTAAAGTAACGCTTTGATGAACTGTATGGATTTGTTTTCTTTTTGCAATTCCTTAAACAGGATGTATTTGTTTGGCTCTCAACATGCTATTATGTACATAAGAATTTGAGTCTTCAATTTATTCCATATATCCATGCTATGTGTATGTCAAAGTAATCATCATAAAAATTACATTGTAAATTGTTAAGTGAAGAATAATTATGAATTTTCCTTATTATCTCATTAGTGTATTATGTTTATTATGCACTTATATTATTATATTAAGTTGTATAAATTTAGTTGGTCAGCTCTCTGTAATGCAAGCTCATGAAATTAAAATGTTGTGACGCGGTGATATACGCCCGTTGATGTATGATATACAAATGAAAATTCTAGGTATTGTCGAGTAGTAGTGTCCGTTTGTGTGGTTGTCGAATTTAAATTTAATGATTGAGGAATGGACTAATTGGTTTTTTAAAGATATTCCGCGGCCAAGTTTGTGATTATACATTATACAGTTTTTATGCATATACAGACATACATAATTATATTGTAATGTTTAGTCGTAGTTTGTGTAACGAGTTAGATTGCAGTAGGATACTGCTGCAGTGTAGTGTATCGATTTTGAACTCTTTCATACAATTCGTAAGGTTTGATATCACTATACAATCAATATGTAATGTTTTTGTGGTACTCTCGTGTCCAGTAATATCGTTTTTGTAATTTTATACATTTTTATGAAATTGTAAGTGACACATCTGAGCAATTATAAAAATTACTACCAAATAAAAATAGCAGTTAATGTGAGTGAGACATTCCATATCTAGCGCTAAATGCTTAATGAATGTGAATTGATGGATAGTTCCTGGTGGATTGCTTCATCCCACCACTATGCGCATTATAACAATGCACACATTAGTCACGCAAATTGAAAAAAAAAGAATATTGTGCTCTAAATTATCGTGATTTTTCCATTACGATACAATTTAAACCAGAATTGTGGTAATTGTATGATAATTTTATTAGATAATTATGTTATTCCAACTATTAAACTTAATGTTGATGTGTGAATGTCTCTAATCAATAAAATTTGAAAACATTTAATTGTTTTATTTTGTACTCCGCCGGTTCAGAAGAACCAAAATTCAAAAAAAGACAGACACACACCCAAGTGCAAATGGGAGAAAACAAACATGGAAATCTATGATCCTTGGAAAATGTAGGTTGCGCACTCCTGTAGCTTGGATGCTTGCATGTGACGCCAAGTCTCTCTACGCCGAGTCGCCGCACCTTAAAGACCCATGATTAGTTTGTCTTATGCTGGGGCTTTGTTAGCAGGCTACACCACGTGGATCGTTGCACAAGTAGTAGTGTAGCCCTAGCATTAGTGCTTGGGAATGGTGCCCAGTAAGCTGGCTGCATTGCTAAACTGATCCTCCAACCAAGGTAAGAACCCGCTTGAGCATCACCAAAGACTTTCACATTAGGCCCCCATGGCCCGAAAGTCTACCCCAAACGGCAGGAATATGTTTTCTGCATACATTAGTGTCAACCAAGTTGCTTTGAATTTGAATTTAAGTACCAGCGAGCAAGTAAATCATATTGACACATCTTTTTATATTAAAGTTTTTAAAGGCACCGAAGAAATAATACATAGGTATTCAATAAAAACATGTGCCAAGATTGTTTATCTTTTATGAAAAATTATTCAAAACTAAGGTGTAAGTAGATAGGTACTAAACTAACCTGATTTTATATATAATTAACTTAATAGAGAAAATTTTCAGTTTTTGTTGTGGAATGTTTTAATCAGTACACTTTTCTAATAGATTTATCATTTTAAGAATATTATTGTTGCACATATCAAAAATAAGTTGTTTTTGTTCCGTTTGGCAGTTGACAGTTGACAATATGAGTTGAACTAAGGGATACCTGAGTGTCTTTAAATCACTTGACCCTAACACAATCTTCAACAGCCAATCAAATCCTGTTACAGTCTCTCCATACATACTAATTCGATTGTTAAGTTCAGAGTACAGTAATGCAGATTTCTTTTGTTGTAGTAATTGAAGAAATATCTTCATTTTATCTTGGGCCCAGGTTCTATTACTCATTACTTCTGTAATTTTATTAAGGTCGAACTGATTGTCTCCTAGAATCTGTTTGATCTCTTGTTTAGCTGCTTCTACAGATTTTCCTTCCATCTGGCTTATGCTCTCGCAACTTGAGTAGTATAAATTGTTTAGTATTATGCTGGCCACCTGTAAAACAGACATCACACAAAGATAGAGCCAAAAAATGACATGTAGTTTATGTACCTATAAGTAATTTCTGGTAAAAATTTTATTATTACTATAATTGGGTAGCTTCTTTGTACGCAACATGAGACTTACGTTTTCAAACTCATCCAATGAATCGATGGAAAAAATAGAATCCATTTTAATTAGAGTACTATTACTGTTTAGCTTTTATTTGTTTATATAGTTTTCACAATAACTTCGCTAGCACAGCATTACTTCTTTTCACACAATTTAAATGTTTGTTTGACAGTGACACTATGGTTGACATTGTACAGAACAAATATCATGACAATGACAAATTATATTTTATATGCTCGAGTCACAGATCATACTGCCTAGACAGCTCCTAGCACAAGGTGCTATTTTACTTAAAAAAATAATAGTAAAATAAGCGTAAAAAAAATATTTTTTTCAAATAAATTAACTTTACCTTGGAACACAACCAGTGAATTAATAAATATGCTCACACTATCTCAGAATGGTCCCTTAAACCATTAACCTTCTCCTTAATTTAAAAAATTTAATTACGGGTACGTAATGTAGGTAAACGCGGCCGCGCTTCCATTCAATCGCTTAAGGCCGTGAGCTCTTCAGCCATAGCCTATAACTACGTTATCGTTGGAGCTAGATATTTTACGATTTCAATATAGTGATATATTCATAAAACCCTACAACTTCTCCTTTTTCAACAAAACAACTGTTCCGTTTTCTCCGACATCCTGTATATTAAAGCTCGTGAAACTGTGTCCAAGACATTAGAAAACTAACGCCCTTTAAATATTGGCAGTAATATTAAAGGGCGTGAGATGATAGTCTCCAAAACGGAAAGGGATCTAAAGTAAATAAGTTCTTGGTAATTTCGGATTTGTATTACAAAAAATAAGACAAGTACATAAGTATGTGTGTACACAACAAATATTTTTTACCGTTGCTTGGTGAAGTATAGAATTGAGTAACATTGCAAATAAGTATGTAGATTATTACAGTAAGTACCTACACTAAAACTATTTTATATTTAATGTTAAAGGTGTGGTCGGTCATGACGATTTACATTGATGCTCGATAGGCATAAATTATAAATGCATTATAGGCAGATGTTATTTGTTGCAACATTGTATTGTATAAACCTTTATTTACATTACAATCAATGTCAGCTAATTTAAAGTATTCACTATTAAAATATGTAAACGATTCTCAAATATATAAAAGTATATTTATTTTCTTATTAAAAAGATGGGCAAGTGGCAACAATGTTACAAATAAGTACGAATCATATATATAATGATTGGGCAGTTGTTAGGTAAAATTGTTTGTTCAAAACACACAGTAATCCAATCATCACACAATGTGGTTCTACACCAAGACAGTAACAAATTCTTATCATTAATTACAAGACGCACCAATCAAATCTGTGAAGATACACATAATAATTTAATAGGCACGAACAGTGAGGACTTAACTAATACTATGTCTATAGGCCAACTTATTGAGTCACAGGGCCAGCCGATCAGGGACGAAACCATACATATATCCACATGATATATATCAGCAGACCGAACGACTCAACTAGACTGGACAACTTAATATTTAGCTCTATCATTATCATGTATCGCTTCATTTGTGACTGAATTAAATGTTCATTTGTAGTTTATTCTTAAAAATAAAATAATAACTATCTTGTTTTCAGAGACATCGCAACATAAAAATCTATTAAGTTTTCATACGTACAATGAGGTCTACGTTCATGAGGCAATACTCACTATATAACCACCTAGTTCCTTGCGACCCGTCAATAACGTACGCCATATTGTACGTGGATTACGTTATGACCAAGATCTGTTATAATATTGTATGCAAGACATAACAAAGCGTTGCTTGTGCAGTACCCCTATCACGAGTTTGCCACCGCCAAATATTTGTATGAGAAATTGTACAGCGCCTGCAAGCGGTGACGTGAAGAACTAAAATAAGTCGTACAAATATTTTCTTAGACGCTAGCGAGTGTAGATTACAAAAAAGGTAGCAAACTCGTGATAGGAGTACTGGACACAGTTTTGAAAATGCTGCGGTCGATTCAAATTTTCTTGAGTGAATGATAGGTTTGCGGTGTCGACAATGATAATACTAATATTACAAGCTCTCCCATAGCACCCCTGAGGTCTAGTCTTCAAATATGAAATATATAGTTCCAACGGTTCTGGCTGTGCGTTATCTATCAGTCTGTTTTATAGGTATGTATTGAATTGGAGAAAATGTATATTAATAAGCAATATAATGTAATATTATCTCAACAGGCAGACACTCATAGGTATCTATAGAAATATATACAATTCGGCAACTATTAGGTACAATATGGCATAAAAAACGCAACATCAAAAAATGGGAGACAAACAGCTGGTTATGGTGGTAACTGGGTCGGGTTGGGATATTATACATATAATAACAATCATATTACATGTAGACAAGCACAAAATCATAAACAACATTTATATGCTCCCTTACAATCTAATAAAATGATAGAATTACAAACAATGTAAGTGAAATTAAAATCTAAATGCGAGTGAAAAAGGTATTCCGCAGACAAATATCACTGGAACCATCTTGAACGAATTATAAGGTGACCATTCTATCCAACGTATGGGATCCATTTAACACACAGTGTAATCTCTTTCCATCACAAATTCTCTCTCTTTTGTGTAATTTGATAATTATTAAGGATTATTGTGTACAAAATTTGAAATACCTATCTCTTACTTAAATCACTAATTTAAGTACTTGCTAATTGCATACTACATTAAATGAGTTAAGTAAACTTGTAAGGTGTTTTAATATTCATATTACAAAATCAGTTACGTGGAAATTGTAAATCTAAATTGAAAAGAATTGGATCATTTTTCGGGGAATTTGAAGTATTACATTTACCTAATATCTAAATAACTATTAAAATCGAAACCAACCATACGTTATTCACCCTGTTACAAGTCTTACTTGTTAGAAGTCACGTAAGTACAATATTAATTTATTTCACATTTTTGTGATGTCACTTTCTAAATCTAATCGAGTTGGCAACTATAATTATATAGCCTTATTCATAAAGATCAACATAATAAAACACGGTATAAATGTTATTGCTTAGAATTACTATTGATACATGCAGTTCGTTTTAGTAAAATCACCGGATTTTAACCGTTTATTAATATAAAATGCATCAAACCCAGAGCAGTTTACACCCGGCATAACTACGTTCAGTCTAACACTGTGTCCATGCCTTTTGTATTCCGTATCACAGAGTGACTGAACTATTATTATCCTTGGATTATTTTAAGTACGCGAAAAACCACCTTTAATAATAAGGGGATTAAAAACGACAAAAAGGGTACGGCAAGTTGGGCGGTCGATATAGATGAAACATAGGTTATTATGAAAACGTATGTTTGAACATCGATATCCGGGAATATAGATCGACTTCGGCTTGCTTTTCTTTAAATATTTTTGCAGCTGGTTTCTTAAAAAGAAATAGGATAACATTCAAATGTTTAAAGTAGTACGACGCTTTACCCGAGCACTGAAATCCTTCTCTACAGTATTAGCTGCTCAGAATTTAGAGTAGATCCCTATCAAATAAGAATAATTAAATAAAAAAATCGACAATTTCACTTTGCCGTTTTATTTTAAGACCTTGCCCAGACAATGCATGCAAAATTGTTAAACAATAAGTAACACTCCAATCATCAATAGAAACCGAACATTGAAAGTTTTTTTTAAAAGTTAACATTTTTTAATTTTAAATCAATTATTCAAAGCATGCATAAAAACTCCGAATCGAACTAATACCTCTTATAACGCGGAGAAATTGAGTTTTGTACCATCGGGTTAGTTAACGAGTCCTGCGTCCTTGGCCATGGAGTAGAAGAGGGAGGAGTGGTCGCGCAGCAGTTCGTCGGGCGGCGCGTACTCCACGAGCTGGCCCTTGTCCAGCACCATGACCTTGGTGCAGTCCAGGATGGTGTTGAGGCGGTGCGCGATCGTCAGCACCGTGCAGCTCGCGAACTCCGACCGGATGGTCTTCTGCGGGGGGAGGGGAGCGTAAAGTGGTATGGTGTTATAGTGGGGGCGGCACTCACCTGGAGCCCGGCACTAGCCTCGGGTGTACTAGACTCACCTGGATGAGCTCGTCCGTCTCCAGGTCCACGGCGGCCGTAGCCTCGTCCAGGACTAGCAGCGGAGTCTTGCGCAGCAACGCTCGCGCCAAGCATACCAGCTGTCGTTGGCCAACCGACAGATTTTCACCACCCTCCGACACCTCGTGTCGCAGCCCAGCTCCTAAGCCTGTAACAAGCGGAGTGACACACAGTCCATTGGCCTATGGAACAAAGAGGTCAACGAACCCAGTGGATAACACCGACCGTTGACGAAGGTCTTGAGATGCGCGTGCTCGAGCGCCCGCCAGATGTCGTCGTCGGAGTGCGCGCCGAAGGGGTCGAGGTTGGTGCGCAGCGTGCCCGAGAAGAGCACGGGGTCCTGCGGGATGATGGTGATGCGCGCGCGCAGCTGGTGCAGGCCGAGCGAGGCGATGTCCACGCCGTCGATGAGGATGCGGCCGCGCAAGGCCTCCACGATGCGGAACAGGCCGAGCGTGAGCGTGGACTTGCCGGCGCCGGTGCGGCCCACGATGCCCAGCTTGTCGCGCGGCGCCACGGCGCACGTGACGTCACGCAGCGCCGGCTCGCCCGCGCGGTACCCCAGCGACACCTGCTCCAGCCGCAGCGCGCCCGAACTAGGCCACGACGCGTCCACCGGGCTCGGCTCCACTATCCACGCCGCTTCCTACACCGATATCGATATTATGTTAGGTAGGCGATGTAGACGACGTTATCTACTCGCAGGAGCTTACCGTGACAATTTGTCATATTGTACCTGTTCTGTTTCAGCATATTCTTTAATTCTTTCCACAGCAACTATGTTCGTTTCCACTTCTGAGGTCATCCGGACTAACCAATTCAAGGTTTGTGTTATCTATAAAATTGAAAAAATACATAAATTTATAGCCCCCTGAATGTCCACATTGATAAATATTTTTGATAATTTTTTCAGCCGATCTATCTCTGATCAATGTCTATATATAATAAGGGTCTTTATTTCACTGTAGGCTTTTTTTTAGGCAAAACCAGATCTTGTATAAAAAGAGCGTGGAGTGTAGTGTACCTGCAGCGCGTAGCTGACGGAGAGGCCGACGAGGCCGGGGCTGATGGTGTCGCGGCCGAGCACGGCGAACAGTGCCGCGAAGAATATGATCAGATTGCCGATCATCTCGAGGCGCACGGCGAGCCAGCGGTTGGCGATGCAGCTCGGGTAGCAGCACGCCTGGTTGTAGTCCACGCCGCGCTCCGACTCCTCGATGAACCGCTGCGTCACGCCGTACGCGCGGATGGTCGACGCGCCCGTGATGCTCTCGCCGAAGTGCGAGTAGATGGGCGAGCGCGACACCGACTCCAGCCGCTTCAGCTGCCGCGACGTCGCCACGTAGAACCGTTGGATCAGGTAGTACACCACGCCGATCGGCAGTATTATCGCCATGAATATTGGCGTCGAGTAACTTATTACGTACAGCGTGCCCAGCACCTACGCGCGTAAAAAATATTACGTCATTATATAATCGTAACTTGAACTCTAAATTATATTCAATAAATACATACAACGAAATTCAAATAAATTGCAAAATAATTGATCATTATCGCTCTGTCCATTTAGAAGATCATCATGTTCGTGAGTTACAAATTGAAATAATTGATACACAATGTGATAAAATATTTTTTTCCGTTGTAACTTGTGTGTTGTAATGTGAAACACTACCTGTGATACAATCTCGTCGAAGACATTTTTGGGATCAGTTTACATCTATTCAATAGTAGTAATGAATGAAGTAGAACATGAAATTCCGGAATACATTTATAGAACGAACTCGAGACAGAAACAAAAAGTTGTGCATTAGCTAAATCAACTATCGTAATCTATTTTTCAGGAAATAAAATATTGCACCGCAGCCTATATTTCTAATGTGGATCTCTGTGCGTTTGTGTTTTACTGCAAATTAATATACAAATAACAAACCAAAGCTATGATATCATGAATAGCAGTAGTGAGAACAATTTATCGGAAATCTAAGGCCATTACCTCGAAGGCGCAATAGACCACGTCGCAAGCCTGTGAAGGTAGAGACGTGTCCAAAACATCGACGTCTTTAGAAAATCTAGATAGGATCCTGCCCAATGGTGTGACCTCGAAGAATTGCAACGGTGCCTTAAGTACATTGTCCAATAACATCGCGTGGAGAATCTTCGCGGCGCGCCAACATGCCAGATACGGCATTAAGTCCGCGAAAATGGATGAGAGCGCTGCAACAACGTATACCACGTATAGCATATTGACATCTACGGATGGCGGGCGGGGACGGCGCGAGGCTAATAATGAATACATTGCTCACACTTCACGGGCACGGCGATGACCAATCGACTACTGCAAGTGACCAATCCTAGTGCATTAAGTCACAGGCTATGGCTATTTGACTAATCTCTATTCACTACGCTACTTGGGTACATGCATGATACAATAATATACTCCATTTCACCCGGTATGCTCTTCCCGCAATGGACAACACACTCTGGATTACCTATCTCGGGTAGATCACGTGACCGTTGTTACAAAAAAGGCCATACCTGATGTAGTATACTATTATACCATGGGTACATGCATCGTGTCCGAGTCAAAATACTAAAAGCAAACAAATCTATTTTGTTAAGCTAATGAAGTAAAAAAGCACGAAAAAAATTAAGAAAAAGTTGTTACATTAAAATGATTGCCCTAATTCGTAAACTGATCCCGCAAAATTAGGAATTCGTATATTAATACAAGATCATATCACATAACTTAATGTGTGAAGCGCTAAATATTAATTAAAATATAATAAAATGTTGATCCGCAGTAAACAGGAGATGACCTTCTCAGTTATGAAATCCCGTGTTATACATATACCCACATACACGAGCACACAACAAAATTTGATAGGAGTTAAACGAGGAATAAAAATCATTGGGAATTGAGACCGAAACCTCATAGAACAAAAAGTACAATTAAATTTAATTTAGTCCAAACGATGCTACGGCGTTTGCGTAACGTTTGTAGGGAATAATGCTTAATGTATACCAATAATAAACAACAAAAATATTATTACCATTCAACGATATAAATGTACAACATCGAGAGTTATTGTTATAAGTGCCACGCACTGATGCCAGTTGCCAGAGTATTAGTTTAGTTCGGGACTGTGTTGTAATAATATGTATGGAATTCAGTGGCGTAGCTATCGTAGGGCCAGGTGGTGCAGTTCACCAGAGCCCCTTGAAAAGAGAGGAGCAGCCAGTTCCCGAAGCTAACAAAACAAGAACCAGAATAAGTGTAAGTCAATCTATTTCTTAAGTATCCATATATAAAAGTTTGAGGTCCAATCCGTCAATAAAGGTAAGTTCAAGCTATATCATGGAAACGGGGGTAGGGGTTTGTTTTTATTCACGGGGGTCCTTATCCACCTAGCTACGCCACTGGTACTATCCGAGGATACACGACACGATGTCGTCAATAGTGTGGAGCGGCGCGGCGCGTACCGCAAAGAAGCAGGAGGTCCAGCCGCGCAGTGTCATGGGCAGCACGTTGTCGAGCACGTCGACGTCCTTGCTGAACCGGTTGAGCACGCGGCCGGTGGGCGTGCAGTCGAAGAAGCCGATGGTGGGCGCGCGCAGCACGCCGCTCAGCAGCGCCGCGTGCAGCGCGCGCGCCGCCGTCAGCGTGCCCAGGTACAGCGCCAGCGACGACACCGACACCGACACCACTGCCACAACACAACCACTGCACCACCTCCCTCTCACCTCACACTCTCTACCCTAACACGTGGGACCTTGCTCACATCTATTATCTTGGCGACCAGCGTGGGACTCGTCTACTCGCATAGCGAGTAGCGTCCATCGTAGGACTCCTCTTCTCCCTACACTAGTGGCGCCCTAAGTAGGTCTTTGCTAACATCTATTATCTCGGCGCCCAACGTGAGTTTGTTAATATCTATTATCTTGCCTCCCGAAGTGGGACTCAATCGCAATTAAGATTTTCTTTCTCGTATCATGGAAACTTCGTTAACAACTTATTATTATAATTATTTTACCTATTCTTTATAGCCATGAATACGCGCCAAGGACACAGTGGTCCCTATTATAAACTCATCGAATACAAACTATTGCTTGATAATACTGCTCATACAATTCGTGTAACCAACAAAATGGAAGACTTTCTTCTGGAAGGGAATATAGAAAGTTTTAAATCCCATACTACCAAGTACCAGCGGATCTTCAAAACATTGACCCTTATTTGTACATAACTTTACGTTTGTCCGACGTTAGACCGCGTGCCATAATTATAAATAATAAATAGATAATTGTTATACAATGTTATAGTGGGGAGCGCGCGTAAATTATTAGCCTAATACTCAAATTAATAAACGTATGAACCAAGATATAAGAAGACAAAATAATACAATATAACAGGTAAAACATGCAAGTAGGTCTCATTATTAAAACGTTATAACACTAAGGTGAAAATCACAAAAGCCACAAAAGAGTTAATAACTTAGTTTAACCATAGACATCAAACCCATTTAAACAATGTATATTAAAGTTAGTACTTATTAATGCCTTTTTGTGGTGTTTATTAAAATATGTGATTGAGGATATCGCAAAGCTGACCCATAACCGGCGGTATATGCATCAAGAGTGCGTAGGAGGCGAATATGTTATCTGTGAAATGAGCCATGTGAAATAATAATGATGTAGAACTTTATTATTATTCTACCCGTTAGGCCGCACGGAACACGGCGTGATAAGAAAGTGTTACACTAGAAGCTAGGAAAGATATTCCTCATTCCTAAAATATAGACCACCGCCACGATATTTTTTTGCTAGCATGCGACTGTGACTTCTGTATATTATCTATGGTGTCTACATTATGTTTAATTTTGGTAGAAAAAGTCATGCATATTTTTATAAATTACTATTTATATATTTTGTTATTAAATCATGCAATCTGTTTAATTCTTCGTTCTAGTTAATAATAATTTTAAATCATGTAATAATATTCTGATATATATATATATATATATATTAAATAAGATGGTATGTATTCATTATTTGCACCCGATGACCATCCCAAGTCACCCTAACTATAATAAAATAATTATTATCTAATGTCCATACCTACTGTAAGTCCGTAAGTTTATATTATCATTATCATCATTGATACACAATAAATTAAATAGATATGTATAATATACGACTAATAAGTACTTGCTTTACATTAATTAAAAAAACATGAAGGAAATTGCATACTTTATGGTGCGAGTAAGCACGCAAAGTGCAGTTTACCAAATTTTTACAATCATAATGGTTCTTCTCAGCAAGAGCACACTTTGATTCAGCGGTAAATTTAATTATCCTTTATAATGTATCTTTTTTGGTTCTGACCATTTGAAAAGTCTGATCAACTATAGACATTTTCGGTTTTAATAACGAGACAGCGGTATAATATTATGAGTGAGAGAACAGTATGAAATCTTTCCACACAAATGTGGAGGATATAATTTGTGTTATATACATTTTGATCGATGTTTGTTATTAGTTTATTTCTGCAAGTGACTTACCTTGTCCGACGCCCAGTCCTCCGTAGACACCAAGGTACATGTCTCTGCGTTGTTTGTCTACAGTTCCGTTCACCAACTACGAGTAAAACAATTATTAAGGTTTACTCCTAAACTAAAACAACGGTCTCTTTTTTCACTAAAATTTACTTCCTTATCTATACAGATAAATAAAAGTGTCTGTTTATAATTTCAAAATAACAAATTGTCACTAAATGCAGTATATTAAACAACCAATTGCTAGAAGTTATCTCTTTCTGTCTTTTTGTCCGTCTGTCTGTTTGTTGCGGCTAATCTCCAAAGCGGCAGAACCGATTTTAACGGGACTTTCACTGGCAAATAGCTGATGTTCCAAAAAGTTACTTAGGCTATTTATATTTAAAAAACAAGTTAGGGTTCCGCTAGTTAACGCATAAAACTAAATTTACACGGGTAAAACCGCGCGGCACAGCTAGTTGACAAATAACGAATAAAGGAAAACCCAGTAACACATGAACGACTCGGAGATAGAACCTTGACCAACGGAATTTTGAAGATGTTGATATATAATGGAGTACATACCATTTTGGCGTCGTTGGACCACTGAGCGAGCCAGTAGTTGGAGCCGACCTGGAACACCTGCAGCACCAGGTTCATCAACACGGTGACCACCGACGCCAGCACACCGACGCTCATCAGATAATGCTTGTACACGCTCCATTTCACCTATACCACAGTATATCACTTCACAATCATAAATATCTTCAGAGGTGGTGCCCTCACAAGTTATGAGAGCCCAGCTAAAATAGTGGGAGGTAACTGCGTATGTATTTGCTCTCGTCGCGCCATAGAGACAGAGACATACTCATAAAATGCTTACTGTGCATTCAAAGTCAGCGCTCATAACGTGACGACACCTATATCAGGATATTAAGATTTAGGGTGCCTTTCCACTAGACACGTACGAAGATGCGTAGCGAGGGTGAGAACCAATAGAAGGACTTCGCTGTTCGAGGCTAGATAAGGGAAGTAAACACCTATCTGCTGAAAATGCACCCTTACAACGGCTACAATTACAAATTTAGTAGACTAAAATCTAAATAGTTATGACCAAACATTAATATCCGCCAGTGATTTTCTATGCGTGGAACTTTCAATAAAGTTCCTTATGCATGTACTTACACTGCCAGTTTCAGATTTCTCAGCTTCAATTAGTTTATTCTTTTCTTTGAGTTCTTTTTGTGTTTGAGCATCGGGCGTTTTTCGCTTTACACTGTCTCCTCGTTCACCTGAAAATTGTATGAAAAGGTCGCGTTATCCATGAAATTCGAAGGATGCTATCAATAATGTACGTATAACATTATATGTCATCGCGTCCAATGTGCAAATAATGACAATATTTTTAAGCATGAATACCTGCAGCAGCGGTTTGATCCGATTCTGAGGCACTCTCCGACAACGATCTCGCCCTTTGCAATTTATTCTCAAATTCGGATCCGAGTTTCTTCGCAAGATCTTGTTTGATTTCATCTAGTTCTGGAAAATCCAAAATATACAAATTGAAATAACGTATGTTTCAACGTAAATGAATAAATCGAAGAGTATATACGAGACCTTCAGGCGATGTGCGCTCGGCGTCGCTGAGGTGATGCAGCAGGAAGTCAGCGAAGGCGCCCTTCTTCTCGAGCAGCTGCTGGTAGGAGCCGGCCTCGGACACCAGTCCGTCGCGCAGCACCACCACCAGGTCGGTCTGCGCCAGGTACGACACGTTGTGCGTCACCCACACGCGCGTGCGGCCCGCCAGCAGCCCGCCCGGCCCGATCACCTTGTCGAATATGTGCTTGCCCACGTGCGAGTCCACGGCGCTCAGCGGGTCGTCCAGGAAGTAGTTGTCCGCGCCGCAGTACACCGCGCGCGCCAGCGACACGCGCTGCTTCTGCCCGCCCGACAGGTTGATGCCTGCACACGGTCGACGGTCGCGTTACACTGCGCTGCCACTCGCCGTTCCGCTCACAGCTCACAGCTCACGACGCACTCACCCTTCTCGCCGATCTCCGTCTGGTCGCCGCCGGGCAGCACGTCGAAGTCGGGCCGCAGCGCGCACACGTCGATCGCCTCGGAGTAGCGGCGCGGGTCGAGCGGCTTGCCGAACAGGATGTTGTCCTGCAGCGTGGCGTTCTGGATCCACGCCTGCTGCGGCACGTACGCCACGGAGCCTGCGGGAGGGGGAGGGGGGGTCAGTGCGTGGGGGCCAGTGGGTTGCGGGCGATGGGGGCACACGCACCCGTGGTGTTGACGCGGCCGGACAGCTTGGTCATCTCGGCCAGCAGCGCGGCTAGCAGCGAGCTCTTGCCGGAGCCCACGGCGCCCACCACGGCCACCAGCGCGCCGCGCGGCACCTCCATGTTGATGTTGCGCAACACCGCCGCCTCCTCCGGACCGCCCCACGTGAAGCTGCCGTTCTCTATTGTTATCGGATTTTCTGAAAATTGTTTCAAAGTTTCTTGAATTTGTACTTTATTAACCGTTTAACAGCTGTTCTACGACCAAGAGACATATTGTATGTGATGCACAGATAAGACAAGTAATTTTTTTTTGCGATAGGTATTTTTTTTTACACAAAAGTTTTTTACATGTGTTTTATCACGAAAGGCTTCGGTAACGTGCTAATCATAATTAGCAGCAATTGGGCACGTCTGAAGTGTGGATCACCAATGACGATCGTTTTACGACATAATAGAAAAAACCGGACCACCGTCGTGCAGGCCGTTCGTCTACCGCGGACGTTACCGAGAACGAAATAAGACAGTGTCGAACGACCTCAAGTCGTTACTCAAGCGCCGTCATCTCGTGTCGTGACGGAGGAAGTGTAAGTTCAGTTTGCAAAGAAATGTCCTCAACGGCACTTCGAAGTTAGATTAATAATTGCATCGTGATTGGAGAAGCCAGACTGTACCTACGTCGTATCGTTTTATCTACACTTAAATATTGACAAAGTGCATTGATGCTATAATTGCCTGGTGAATGACCTGACATAACGGCCATGACAGAAATAAATAGTGATGAACAGCTTGTGACGAATTCTCAGAAGAGCGTTTAAAGCTTCTTTAAATTATAAGGATTGTAAAAATCAGTAGGTTGCTTCATAGGTTGGACTGAGAAAATGTAGATGTAATAAAAGTTTTTATACATTGTGTAAATGTATAAATTATTACCTATAAGTTAAAAAAGAACGTTTCCAAAAACAATAATAACTTTTTAGCAATCTATGTTGATTTTATTTTTATTACCGAAATAAGTAAGGTATATTTTAAGAATTTAATGCTTTTTTATACTTACGTCCTTTAGCGTCATGTTCAACCGAAGACTCATCCAACTCGTCACAATTCATGAATTTGTTTAATCTCTTTATTCCAACTGAAGTCTACAAAATTAAGAAATTAATTATATAACAGTATCACTTAAATGTAAAAAACAGTATTACATTCATTCTGAACATTTATTTCATTATATTAATGTTACTACGATTAAAATGACTGTTTACTTTATATTATAGGAATTTGATTAAAATGGTCTTTGAATAAGTATTTGTTCAATTTGTCTATCACGAAGAATTATTAATAATGTTAAATATTAGTGCCTTATCCATAGAAACATTATTTCAATGTTATAAAAGGAATATTAGTGGAAATAATAAAAAAAGGTAAGTTTTTTTAAAACGAGGGCGGCATTGTTCTTCGATTGACAATGACAAAAATAATAATACATTTAAAATTACTGAATCGTTTTTTTCAACAATGTTAGATTTTGCATTTATTTTTTAATTTATTAATGGGAACTGTCAATGTCACCCTCGTGACTAAAGCTTTAGAACACATGCAAAACTCTTATGTACTTACTTGTATAACATTTGATATAACGTTAGGCAGCATTGACAGTGGAAAACGTAGTATGTTGAAAAGAGACAACGCTACGAAAGCCCTCTTAGAGTCCAGCACTTCGGTATCGTTTACCAACACAAAGCACCCGAATGACATCAGCGACACCTACGAGACCATTCCAGTAAACCAATTAGCACCTGTGTGGGGTAGGCTCATGCAGGCAGCCGGACCGTGAGTCTAGCATTTACGTTATATCGTTGAGCTACTGGCACAGTGAGGCCTAACAGTGGGACGTCGTTTGTTACTCCGACACCACGTGGAATATGTCCATACTCCGAGGATGGCCCTACCATGCATGAATTACTTCCGCAGCCACTTGACATCGCCACTATTAGACGTCACGCTGTGCGCAATGCACGTTTGCGCTCACTACAATTTTTATTGTTCTTATATTAAGATTTCCGATTTAGTTCCAATATTTGTGTAGCCGTTAGACAGAACGTAATCAGATGTCTGGGTATTCATAATAGAGACTAATGCAATGAACATGTTGTTAGTAGTCGCAATGGGAAGAACCACAGCCTCCTTGAGTAATGCGGGGTGTAGACACACTGGCTGTACCTCGATCACGGAGACCACGATGAGTGGCAGTAACCCTAACGGCAAATGCATTACGTAAAACAGGGACATCGATACGAATATTTTTTCAGCAGTCAGGATATTATTCTCAGTGTCGGATATCACAAATGTCAAGAACGTTAGGAAGGTCACCTTGAACACAAGAAACTTACTTTATTTTACCATTTTGTACATAATATTAATAAACTATCAAACAAAAAGGATAACTTATTTTCGTGTGGATACTTTCATTGAAATGGAGTGAATAGATATGACGGCTGATAAAGAGAAATGGGCGAAAAAACACATTGCACCGACCACAAATAAAATGGTACAAGAGCAGGAGAATGATGGTGTTGACTCTCAATGAAAATTAAAATACTGAAATTATCTGATTGGTGCAAACTAACAAATCTGCTTTATGTGTTTACTTACGGTTTAGTAGATAAAAGTAAATACTTAGGTACTAATCACGGAGATTCACGTCAGTGCACTGATTGCGTGACAATTTCGTAATATCAGGCTTGATATAAAGGAATCATAAACACATTATATATAAAATAAGTGGATCATATCTGTATCTATGTAATCTTTATTATTTGTATTGACATGTTTGATAGATGGGTCTTACTACCTATCTTAAACTGTAATACTTGTAATCAAATTAATATGAATCAATTGCTTGTATTGCTGCTGATAAAACGTTTAGCAAGTCATTGAATGAGGATAAAGATATGAAACTTATAAAATACAAAACTTGATTGGAATGATAACATTATAATATTAAATCATTCATTTTCAGGGTAGGCAGAGGTGTTATAATAACAACAACTATTTTTCATCGAAGATGATTAAGTACCAACGTGACAGTTGGTGAGTCTATCGCCGTCTCAGGCACTATACAACTTCTCCATAGGCAGGTTCCCTCACGATGTTTACCTTCATTGTCTTTAATATTTCTTTTTCCTATTGAATATGGAATTTTGTACCTCCATATATTTGCACAGGTGATATCGCTTCCTTTTTCAAACTTAATACCTACATCTTAGTTAGGTTTACGTTGATAATATAGCGCAAACATAGTAGTAAAATATGAAACTTTTAAACAACAACAAGATATGTAGAATAAACTTCACTCACCAGGAAAGGAGCACAAGACCAAATAAACGAGGTAGCTGAATTGAGATAAGCGGTCTGTTTAAGTACATTCATTTCCTTATTTCTTATTTTAAGTATCTGATCCTCGAAGCTCGGCTCCCAAGCATACATTTTGAGGACCTGAAAATAAACATTTCAAGGCATCAATCAGGATTCCATGTTTCGGTGGCTTAAACTAACACATGGTGGTTGCATTCAATTTGTTGTTTTTTGTTTATTTCAAAAGTTGGGTAAATAGGTAAGAATGTGTTTTGTAATATGGCTTGCAGTTACGTAAGTATATAATTGCTACCCGCGACTTTGCCTGCGATGATTAATTTCAAGTGCACATAACACGAGCAACATCCCCTCATTCTCTTAGTGACCAGAAGGAACATCGTGGGACTTAGTCGGTGCGAGTCCGATTTAACCCTTCCGCTACCGATACACCAACTGCCGTGGGGGCTGTTGGTGTATCCATAATGGATTCTCCACGTTATAAAAAAAAACGGGCCACAGCTTTTTAACAAAATTTTCGCAATATCGGTTCATCGGCTTAGCTGCAATTAGGTAACAGACGAACGGACAGAGAACCTTTCCTATTTATAATATTAGTAAGTAAAGAGTTGGAAGTTGTGTACCGTAACAAAATCTAATTGGAAAGTATTTCATTAATTGCAATATTTTATACTAAATTAAGTGGTTGATGCGAATGTCTGTCAGTTGTGAGAAAATATATTCACAGAACCGGTTAAACAACTAGTTTCGTACATCAAAGCCAAGGATTTAAGGTCAAAGTATCGTCTACGAGACACAAACAGTGCAGGTGATCTCCTATTAATGTTGCATTTATACATAATGCATTCTTGTCTCAGCACAACTAGTAAGTACTTTATACCTATAATTATTATTTATGTGCGTTACAAAGCTTTAGTTATTTTTTATTAACGTAATTAAGAAACAAAATTAGCATTCCGCCTGATTGTATATGGATCGCGAATACTATAATTGTTTCTTTTAAACACAACGTAAATCAACAAAGTTCACATATTTGAACAAATTTTGAGCATATGTATTACATTTATGATATACTAGCTATGCCCCGCGGTTTCACCCGCGTAGATTTAGTTTCATCCTTATTGTCACGTAACCCTAATATCTTTAATTAATAAAAGTAGTTTAAGTTACTCCTTGAAGCATCAGCTACCTGCCAGTGAAAGTCCCGTTAAAATCGGTCCAGCCGTTTCAGAGATTATCGGAACAAACAGACAGAGAAAAAATTTAAACTTGGTTTTTTAGTGTCAGTAGCGTGTATATTTTCATATGCATTTAGTGAAAAGCTGTTATTTTGGAATTACAAACAGACACTTCAATTTTATTTATCTGTATAGACTAGCTGTGTACACCGCGGTTTCGACCGCGACTACTTTTTTTTTTCCCCAAATAAAAGTAATCCTATGTTAACTCCCTGAAACATCAGCTGCCTGCCAGTGAATCTCCCGTCAAAAGAGAATTTTTATTAAATAGTTTTTTTATATAAGTACATAATAAATGTCTTCTTGTGCATCGAAAACTATCTACTTAGTTGTTGAGGTTAGCTTGAGGATTGCGCATTGCTAACCGAGCCGTTTCACGGGCTGCCTCGCTTTGCTCTTGTGATTGATAGCAACGAAGTCGAGTCGACGCTGCACTCTTCACATAGCAACCAATAAAAAGTACAATCCTATCTTATGTCCGACTCTTGCCGCGTTATTCTGTAAGGTTTTTGGGAGGAAAATTGATCCATAAAGCATAGTCGATAAAGTTCAATTTCGTATTTTTGAAATCGACATTCGACGTCGAGTGCGACGCTGAGAAACCTTACAGAATAACACGGCTGATTCTAAGCGACCTCTCCACCAATTTTCAACCAATTCGGTTCAGCTGTTCTGGAGGTATAGATAGTGTAACTAACACGAATTCTTTTATTTATATAGAAATACATATAAATAAACTGAAGCCAGACTGTGTTTGTACGTTGAATTTTTACTGCAACGGTAATGCGAATAGATATCTAAGTATATCAGGCAGAATCCGAAATTCAAAACTTAGTACTTGTATCAGCATTTAAAATATACCCCTTCGGGGAATACAGGCGATTGTAATTATATATCTACGTTCGTCGGTTACTAGGAAAATCCTTTTTGAATAGTAGTATTTTTTTTATAATATTCAAAGTGAAAAGAAGATATAATATATATATAAGAGAAATGGAGACGGCGAATATTGAAAAAAAAATCGATATCCCCGAAACTATGGATACTGGAACATCCATATTAATACTATATACGGGAAAGTATCTCTGTCCGACCTTTTTTATGACCAAACAATTTAAACAATTAGAAACGTAGCTTTGACCCTAATGACGGATCGAGGATAACCAAAAAAATATTACGAGGGTAAAAGCTAGTAAAAAAATATTTCTTGTTATATCACCACGCAGAGGAAGTCGCGGCCAGCAGCTAGTAGTACATTTAATTCGCAATACATTTACTACAATAGCTACTGTATACATATTAATATCGTATTCGTTTCAGTCTTATGTTATTGAATTAATATTTGCTTTACTTTAATTAGTGTCGAGTTACTTGTTTTGAAATGTTGTCAAGGTAAATATTGTAAATGCGAAAGTGTTTTATTTTTAATCGATGTAATATTTTGCACAGAGAATTATAAAGAACAGGAGGTGATACACCGCTTTGACATGCAAAAAAAATGGTTCCCGTGGGATACGCGAAGAGGTTCAATTAGTTAATGTATTTTCGTTTTTCACAAAGTAATACCGTGTCATAATAAGGTGCAATAAAGTAATCGTTATGTAAGTATAATAAAGGTAGTCTATACTTTCCCAGTATTCGCACAGCGATACGATATCAATCAGCTCAAATAAGATACCACATTGTGTAAACTGATAACGCAATGCGGCCTCGAAAGTTTATCTGAAGTAGTTCGACTCGATCTCGATACACCGAATTCTCCGCTAAAGTTGTAACTACTAACTGTGTTTATTAACGTTAAACAGCTATTTTAATTGGTAAGGGTAAGTACAATATTTCTAGACTGCCTCATCGGTGCCTCATGGTTGCTGCGAAACACGATGTCCTGAGCTCGATCATAGTTTTATTGGTTTTATTCGATCTATAATTTCCCAGTAGCTAGCCGAAGTCTAGATTAGTGTCCGGCTAATATGGTCATTAATCATTAGACGCGTCCCATGTTACATTACACGGGACTCAATACAACTGGCGAAATGTGGGTGTAATTTAAGTACACCTCTACCTACCCCTACAGGCTTGAGTATATGTATATGTAAACCTCCGTTCTTTCGTTAAATTTATTATTAGTGCATAACTTTTATTGGCTATGTACGCCTAAGTTTAATTTTATATTTTAGTAATTAGTTATGCTGTTGTTATCCCAAATAAATAAATAAAACATAAATGGTGTTGGGCTCTGAAAGGTCTTCGAACGCAATGGAAATTTGGTAAGATAGGTACTGATCGCAAAGTAGGTCAGCACCTCTAAGTTGAAATTCTGTCACCAAACGGCTATCGATTAGTTCCGCATTGTTGTACAAAAGAAGCCCGAGTCAGATTGACAACTACATTGTCAGATTACATTGGGTCACGATCGAACTGAAGCCTAATTGCGATAATAAATAACTGTCTGCCAATATGTGTGTCATAAACAAATGTATATTCAACTCAGGTCATAAAAAGATTAATAAAAATAAAGTTACTAGTAGATCCACGCCGCATTGCATTTTTATTTATTACTAGCTGTGCCCGGCGGTATTACCCGCATAGTAATAAATATAAAAAAAATGGTTTTTCTGCGTCAGTATTGTTTACTTTCATATGCATTCTGTGAAAAGCTGACATTTTGGAATTACAAACCGACACTTCAATTTTATTTATCTGTATAGATAACGGGACGAGTCAAACAAGAGGAGGTGCTCACCTTTATGCCATTAAGTATTTCGTTCATAAGCTTGACTCTTTCGTCTTTGTACTTCATCTGCCTGATTTGGAGGGTCTTGACCCTGTTGGCGATGAGGCCGTTGACCGGGATGAGGATGATCATCACCGCCAGCCCCGCGAGCACCGACGGGCCCAGGATGCCCCACAGGAAGTACAGGGCCAGGGCTATCTGCATGGGTGCTGACCATATCATATTTAAGTACGCCGTCAGCTCTACAAACCTGCCAAAAAACAAAACACAGTCACATTTGGTCCACATAACAAGGACTATAAATACGACTATAATAAGAATAAGCCGGCGGGCTTGTCTGAATAACATTGCGTTTCAGATAGGAAGCTCTAATAGTTCATCTTTACTCGCTACCAAAATGTTCAAGATTGCACCATAAGATATTGTGATACATAAACATAATAGCTGTAAATGCTAAACACACACATTTCGTATCATATATAAATAAAGCGTAACAGGTTAAGTTTTATATTGTTTGATAAGAAATAATAGTCTTTTTATATTTACTCTCACTATCAGTCATGTCCAATGAACGCATTGGCAAGTCTATAACAAAATGATACAATGCAATTGTGATACAAGTAATTAACGTGAACTAACAATCTATCAATTATCTAAGGCCACTTGATGTACAAGCGTACAACTAGATGTAGGTACTACGCGAGTCTTTATGTTTCCGAGCTTAAGCAATAATATGAGAGCATTTGTGGTGAAATTTAGTGCTCTGAATTGGGCCTGGGAGATATCAGTCGACATAATATTAAGTGTCCCAGTTAGTTTATTAGTGATGATTTAAGAGTTAAATTATTAGCTCATATCGTATGTGGAGCGGCCCGCACAATAATGTATCTATTGTACAATCCAATACAACGAGATACGTCAACGTTGCTTGACTGAGAATGCATAGTGATTAATGCTCTCATTCGTTTCATGCGGGTTATTCACTTTGGAGAGGTACTCGTAACAAATCTAAAGTGTTGGAATGGGTTTTAAGTTTTGATTTTTAAGTTCTTACCTATGCGCGTCAACAGACATCAAGTTGACAATTTCACCAACAGTGGACTCCTTCCTGGCGGCGTTGGACATGTGCAGAGATTTCCTGTAGATGGCACTAGTGAGAGCGGTCCTGATCCTCATGCCTACCAGGTACATCCGCGTGAAGTAATGCGCTAGCAACATGGTCTGGAATGTGGCACACAGAACGAGCGCCACTGCGTACAGGTAGCCCTTCCATACCGGCTGGTCGTCCTCTACAAACCCTATGAGGAGCCTGTGGACAACATACTTATTATTCTACAACTTTCGAGACGCATGAAGTGCTGGTGAAGCTCGGGGAAATCAACTTACTTTAGTAGTTGAGGCGATATGAACATAAGAATGTCGTTGATTAGCTTCAACACGGTGCCGAACAAGAACTGGCCCCCAAACGCCAAGCACAAGGCGGGCAGTATGGACGCTGGTTTCTTCTCGCTCTCCGGCTTGAAGTTCACGCTGGCTGACGTTTTGCGATACGTCGCTTTTGTTTCGCTAGAACTGTTATTTATGTTGAATACGATTGTGGGAATTAAGAGAACATTCCCACATAAGACTATGATTACTGTCCGTCCTTTATAAATTGGTCACCGCACAACCGAGGTCACGCACAATTTAAAATAATTCATCACTTAGGTGTTAAACCATTATTTGACTGTTTGTCAGCGTAGTTTAATTTGAGGTGGAATGTTTACTACAGAATAGGCGTCAAATTTACCGTCGCTCATAGAAAACGGAAGGATAATCTTTTCAGCCTTGAAATTACATGAACTTAACCAAAACGAAGTCAATTAGGAAATTCCTCGGGTTTCATTGATCCATACAGCTAGTGAATATCGAGCGGAACTCAGTTTACTTTTTGTATTAATAAAGATCGATTCATAAACATGTGACAATTTGCGGACCGTTAAAACATTATAATGTTAACATAAAAGACAAAATTTTACATTTCCCGTTTCCTGAGTGATTTCTGCCAGAACTTGTCGAATTTAGGCACGACTTCAGTGGATGAGTCTGGCGGGTTGAGTGCCCATAGGTCGGTCTCGGTGAGAGCCCTCCTGAATCCTGTAAGAGCCAGCGAGTCGAACCAGCTGAACACGAGTCGGCTCGGGAAACCAGCTGCGCTTTCCGGACATTGGTTCTAGACAAATTAAAAATAGATGCTGCTTATAACTCCCATTTTAAGGGTCAGTCAAGATCGACTGCTTCAAGTTGAGAATATAATACTTCATCATACAATAATTTGTAAGTAAGTATTTGTAGTAGAAGTACTTACACGAAGAGCAAAACCGTTTCATAACTCTAAATAGAAACAATAAGAAAGTGCATAGTCATGATTTTTTAATGAGTCAATGAGTATTGATTCCTTATATTAATAAAATAAATTGAACTATTCATGAAGACTAGCATTATATGATTATGCTTATGGTGAATAATAGATTGGTTTCAGAAACGTTTTATATAGGCTTCGTCTCAGAAGCAATTGAAGTTATACATGGAATTTGTTATCTACATGATACCTACCTACATGTGTTATAGCTAACTAATATTAAAATGAATAGCAAATTCATCTGTTGTTGGTTGAATTAATTACGCAAATTTGTATGCGTCAATATCAATTATCAACTAAACAATCAACTTCATTTAAACTTTATTTGTAAAACCAATGTTATTTAAATCGGTTATTAGAATACTAATTATAAAAGTTAACAAGGCAATAAACATCTTAATTACTCAGAACTCTATGGAAGACACAAAATGAATGAATAAACGAGAGAATATTACACAATATTATTAAAACCTAATGATGATTACCTTGCCATACGTGTACGGCGTGTCCTTGGGTGGTAAATCAGCGAAACAGTTGAGTATGAGCATAACAACGATGAGGGCGTAGTACACCATGAAGCTGACGAATATATATTTCACATTCTCGTCTTCTTCTATTTGAAAGTGGCTCTTTATATCCGATATAAGCTGTGGCAGCCCGGCCACGACTAGGAGTAGCCAGAAGAAGAACAGAACTCCTGACGCTCGCATGCCAAACTTTCTGTTGTAGTATAGTAACGTTGCTGACAATGCCTGAAACAAACATTTGTGGTGAGAACATTCCTGTTGCAATACTAATAAGACGTTTATTAGTGAAATTTAACTATTACATATTTTCCGCAGTTCGCGCTTTCGTCTGCGTGATATTTGTAATATCTGTTTTAAATTCTTTTTTAATTAAAAAAATATATTTTTAGTGCTAAAACGGTATGTTTATTTCTATAGATTAGCATAAACACCAATTCCAGCATACTCTTTTTCGAAATTTGACATTCTGTGTCTTATATAGGTCTTAACATATAAAATTGGCGTTTTGTCGTACTGGCCACAAATATCTCCTCTTTGGTTAGGAATTCAAATTTCAAATTTATACAGCTATTTTAATCATGCATTAGTTTTTCGAAAACCGTAATCCATAATATGTTTTTTCAATCTTCGGTTTTTTCTTTGCGTCATTCAGTTTACAAAACGGAAAACTTAAAACTTGCGTTATTAATGAGCACGAGTTCCGCCGTGGCACCATTACTGCAGAAACGGCTCGAAGGATTAATGACGTGTTTATGGATCTACCTAATATGGTAAAATATATCAATAGCCTTAAGGTAACATTTTCAGAACATATATTATATAACAGTTTTATATACATATTTTTATATAAAAATTTTAGTTTTAAAATTTTTTTTTTTATATAAATTAAATTAACTAGAAGCTCAGCATTCAAATTACAAAAATTGATTTTGCAATAATGATAACATGCTGATGGCCTGATAGTAACGAAGACTAAGATTAACACATCAGCAAAGCACGCCATCATTCACGTAGCACTATTAACTCGATTCTAAACCATCATTTTAAGGACGGCTTAATGAGTGAAATAACAATTGAATAGCTGATTTGTGTTACCGCGTCATCGCTACCATAGAGATAATTATTTTGGCCCTACAATGTTTTATGCGGCTTTTTATGATATTATATATGTAGTACTTACGTATTTAGGATAATTTAGGTAGGTAGATGACCTGTGCAAGTGCAGTGCAACATTTGGTATTTCATTAATTGATCTCAGTAAAAGCAACTTTCCGAACCTGGCGGTAGCATGTATATCCTGTGTAATCGTGTCATTTGAACGTACTTCGTTAAAAGTCTAATCAAATAAAGATATTTTTGAATTTGAATTAACTGAAAAGAATATTTTTTTATTTAAATGTAAGTGCGAGAGACCTATTAGGTACTTCTTTACCGACTTCCATAAATGACGTTACGTTCAAATGGAGAGAACGGAGCAAATCAGCTGTGCTAACGCGATTGTTTGTTGAATCTGATGAACTTGACATATTACATAATAATATACCTTGATTCAAAGATTCCTTCCAATATATACGATGTGATAATTTGAGCTTGCAATAGTTGTCATAAGGATATTAGATATTTGTTATTAGAAAGCCAGCCTTAGAAAGTCGAACTGGTCTGAACTAGAAAACCGGTTTTCCCAGTGAAATGGGCTGCGAAGGGTTGGATACAAATATACGGCAGACGCTTCGTGCATCATTAGCTGATCAGCCAGGTTAGGATGAATTCAACAAAGAAAGATAAATTATTATTTAGCGATAAAAGACAAATTATTGATTTTGGTTTCCGATATTTATTGTTCAAGGCCCGCGATAAGCGAGATAACTTTGATTCCCTACACATAGCGTAAAGATAACTTTCTCAAGTGCTTCTGTTGGTCTGCTGCAGTTTGTAGTTAAGTTAAACAGTTATTTAACAGTATTAAAAATGACGATAAATATAGGTTACCAGAGTGCCTAGTGCGAGGTTTCTGAATATTTCCGTTACAAGTCATCGTGTTGAGGTAAGCGCAGATTTGTATGGAATCCAAATAGTGCCAGCTGTGATGACATACAAATCTGCGTTTTCGTCAACTCAGTGACTTTTAGCGGTGGTGAAAAACTCTCACTAGTAGCCTATATATCTACTCTAACTAGAAATAAGTCGTCTCCAGATTACCCGTATTGTGCTATTTGATCGTGTTGGTTAAATTATACAAGTTAGTGTATAAGTGGAAAAGTGTAAGTAACTTAGAAACAAACCAGAAAAACAAGATCAAGTCTGGTATAAGCACTGAATAAACAATACCAAGTAGTGTTTATATATTAACTTTACTCCACTTTTATTATGCAGATATCGGCGAGATTTGACAGTAAAGTATGACAAGAAAGTATCTTACTTTAGTAAGCTTGGTCTATCTTTGACATTTGCAAATTACAAGTTAACAAGATAACCAAACGTGTTTGTTACCCCACAGATATTTAAGTAATTATGTGTAATCAAAGCCCAGACAGATCGTTTTAAATTATAAACACATTTAAATATATACAGATAAATAAAATTTAAGTGTCTGTTTGTAATTCCAAAATAACAGCTTTTTACTAAATGCATATGAAAGTATATACGATACTGACCTAAAAAAACAATTTTAAATTTTTTTCTCTGTCTGTCTGTCTGACAGTTTTTAACGGGACTTTCATTGCTAAGTAGTTAATGTTACAAGGAGTGGCTTAGGCTACTTTTATTTAAACAAAATGCAGGGTTCCGCGGGAAGAAAACTAAATCTACGCGGGTAAAACCGCAGGGCACAGTTAGTATTCAATATAAATAAACAAAGATAAAACACTTCGAAAAATACCTGTAGACTGAAGGCCATACAATTATGAGGTCAAAGAGATAGCATATTATCTGCCGCGTTATTCATTAAGGTTTTTCAGCGTCGAACTCGACGAAGAGCGTTTATTTCAACCATAGGAAATTTATACATAATGCATAAAGGATAAGGTTTAATTTCGTACCTTTAAAACCGAAATTCGACGACGAGTGCGACACCGAGAAACATTACTGAATAACGCGGCTGTTTATTGCGAGAATCGAACCCGCGAGTTGTGTTGAACTTAAAGACAATTCGTCTGACCACCGGTCGTCAAGTACCTATATTTCAATTATTGTTTGTTGTGAACGATGACGTATACACATTTTTTGTTGTTATCGTTAAGATTCAAAAGTGTTCTTGGAGGTCATAATATTTTGTAACTACCTAGGTAGATAAAAAAAACTGCTACGTTACGAATATAAATATAGAAAGTATTTTTTTAAAAACGTAAACGTAAAACGTCTTATGATAATTATGACAGCTAGATCGATCTAGCTATCATAAGTCATTTTGGGAATATGAAAATGGTCAGTTACTTATGACGCTGGCTGTACCCAGTAGGTATTAGTATTAGGTGCAGTCATTTTCATTAAATGATTCTGTGTCACTGTATCGCATGAATAAAATCTCATTTTCGTACTTAATCTGCCGCCTCTTACAGAAGTAAGTTTTCTGGCTATACATTTATCAATTCTGCGGTAATTTCAGTGGTAGATATGTAGACTTAGGTGCATTTAAATCAGATCACAATTCTGTTTGTCTGTCTGTTTTCGAAATGATGAAATAATTCTTAACATTATGAAATAACACTGAAAAAATGATCTGCAAGTCACGATAGATGTGTCATACTATATAAGATACACAACACGCACGGACTGAGCGTATATTATTAATTATACACAAGGATGTATGATACCTTCGATGAAACCTATTCACAGCAATTCACCGCTAAAAAGTTATAATCGTATTTATGAAATATTATATCATAGGAATTAATTAAGAATAGGTAAGATCTGAGGAAGGATAACGCTAGACTTTTGAACCCCCGGACTTTGACCTACCAAATGAACCTTATACATATCACGCATAATAACCCACAAATCCCTGAAGTCGTTCAATGTGACACATTTCAGAAACATATTTCCCGTATCCTGAAAAATGTTCAGTTACACACAGGAAATAACAATATGGGACTCTCTGATCTGAGATCTTTGAACCGTCCTTGACACAATACACTTAAAAGGAAAACCATCTTAATTGGTCCTGGTGCCCTACCATGAGCTCTTGTTGCCATGATAGTTTGACTCCTATTATGAGACAGATGTATATGATGTGTATACATCTGTCACTGTCGCACAACTGTACTATCATTGCGAGCTCATGGTTGGCCCCCTGCTGTTTTCAAGTAATCAGAGTATAAAATGTACGCATCACACACACATCAAGTTGCGTATCTTATAAAACCATAATGGACATATTATAGGCAGGTAAGTAACTAAGGTCAAGCAGACATCGGTTGGTGGCGGCTATGTCTCAATAATGGGGACAATTATATAAAAGCTGTTACGGTACGGTACACACCATGAACGCTAAAACCAACTAACCTAGCTAGAAGAGATTTTTGTTGTATACATTTCTTACGATATTTAATGATTGCATGTTGTGTTGCATTGCTACGAATGTTTTGCTATTCACTGAGCAGTTGCAATGTCACCAAAAATACAATTCCATCAGAATTACTAATAAGAGGATCACGTCACGCGGTTTCACCCGCGTAGTTCCCGTTCCCGTGAGAGTACAGTGATAAAATATAGCCTATGTTACTCGCTGATGATGTTGCTATCCATTGCTGAAAGAATTTTGAAGATCAGTCTAGTAGTGTCGGAGCCAAACAATACAAACTAACAAATCTTTCCCCTTTACAATATTACTATGGATTAAATCGTAACAGCTGGGATAGGAAATAAAATACTTAGCATAGGTTGCATCAACTTACACAAAAAATTATTGGCATATTGAGATGACGTCATAGCTTTATCTGTTACATAAACCGCCATAGCTTATTTGGTTAAAGCTATTGCTAAAGTTGAAACTTTTCACATGCAAAATTTTTCAATTGATTGATAAATATGGTGCAATGCATTTCGTCGTCACAGTCATGTTGTCGTTGTCTTTAGCTGCAGCTTTAACAACCATTATAGTGCAACCAAATATATATGCACACATTTAAAAAAAATTACGTTATTCACGATTCTTTCTTTCGTCCTTAGAAAATTATCCAGCGCAGAGGTCGTTAATTTCTTTGAATTTTATAGATTAACCTACGGTTTCACTTCACCTATAGAAATGTATTGCAATCGATTTTGAAACCTAGATAGAATAGGGTTTCCTGTTCAATTGTATTTCTACATATGATCTTTGTGACATTTCTCAAGCGTTTATAATTTTTTTATTTACTTTATTATTAATTTATTTATTTAGAAACAAACGGTCATACATATTATTACGTGATTAACAGTAAGTATACCAGGAAACAGACCTATAGTTTCCTAAAGTTAAAACAAAGATATACTTATAAACTAAAATATAAACAGTTAAAACAAATAATTAAAATACTTACGATAGTGCATTACAATTATGAGTAGGTAAATATCTGGAAAAGGTTATAACAAAAATATATAACAAAAAAGAAAAAAAAAATATAATTAGTTCTAATTAGATGTTAAATACTAGTTTCAATGAAGTAATAGAAGTACAGAAAATATCTACATCTTCTAATCTGTCACTCTTGTTGTAAAGTGTGCAGGCACGTTTTATGAACATATTATTTGAGTGATGAGTCCTACCAAACGAAATATAAAAAAGATCTTTGCTGCGATTGATACGCTCAAGACCACGGGGTATTCTGATGTTGATTTGATGCAGTAGTGCAGGAGCATCTACAATATTGTGAATTAGTTTGTAAAGAATGACAGAGTCTATGCAGCCACGTATTAATTCTAACGGTTGCAATTTATGATATTGCAAAGAAAGTTGATAGTCGGAGAAAGAATTACTGGTTCTATAGTCGAGGGTTTTAATAAATTTTTTTTGTACACTTTCTATCCTATTTATATGCAGTTGGTGATAAGGTTTCCATACGGCGCTGGCAAATTCTAGTCTACTACGGACGAAACTATTGTATAAAATTTTATAGGTCATAGTATTTTTAAAAGGTTTACCAACCCGCAAAATAAAACCAAGTTGTCTGAGAGATTTGGTTACAATAGTATCAATGTTATGTATATGTGCGTACTTAGACTAACTAACCTATATGTACATTTTCCTATCGCCATACGTTTGGCGTTAGACGACAAAACGTTACCTCATGCAAGTTTTGCGGTATGTTTGAACTTTGTTCCTATGGCGGATGTGATAAATAATGTGGAAATAAAAACCCAGCGAGGTAAAGATGCCGAATAGTGGACAAGGCCACAATGTCACATGCATTGCTAGTCTAGTGACCGAGTACCAAAGCTATAGTAACTACCTACTTCAATATTCTACCAATTATTGTGGAATTTACGCATACAATATCTATTGCACGTCTTTCCGTGTTTTTTACCATCACTCGCCAGGTTAATATTTTTAAATGCCCTTGAGCTAAACTGCGGTTACCCACATACAATAAATGTATTCTCAAAGAAAACAGCTCGTAGGTTAACAAAAAATGAGTGGTACTTAATTAAAATGTTTATACTTACAAAGGTCAAGATTTTAATGATGGGACTATAATAATCAGCATTGAAGACATCTTCATCCCCTTTGGAGGAGGTGTGCACTGTGACGCCCAAGTCGACGAACTTGAGTACGATGAGCAGGCAGGTGGCGACGAGTTTGCTGATGTTCAGTGCGTTCCAGGGTATGTTCCTCTCCTTGCTGTGGAGGATGTAGTAGGCGTCCAACAGCGCCGCCACCCACAAGTACAGACACGGCACCCACACCAGCACGGTCTTCTGGAAGCATGGCGTCAACTCCGGCGTGTCCGTGTACCACGTTAGATTGCTGTTCTACAAACAAACAAAACAATAGAACTTTAAGAACAAATCTTTGTTATTCTGTCATCTCAGATGAGGACCAACATATCATTCAAGTAATTAATTAATACTTTGGTAGGTACCTAACTGCTTTGATTATGCTTATACCTATCTATATTATAGTTCTTAAGGGAGGTTTCTATTAGGTGCACATTAAGCAATTAGATTCTTACCAGTTATGGAGTAGTATTTTCTGGGTTTTTTATGGCGCGAGTGCGAACGATACATGCGATAGTTATCCCCACTATTTACGCTTATAACTCATAACATACCTGAACCAAAATATAGGTATATTGCACTTGGTTCACCCGTTAAAAGACCAGCCAGATAGACTACTTCTCTAACCACAAGAAGCACCACATTTTGGTGTTCTCTCATTTTAAATAATAATTTGGATGGATATTTTATTAATTAAAACGATTGCATCCTTTTCTTAAATCAAATTAATTATTAATGTTACTGTAACTACAAATTCCGTAACATAACGTAACATGGTTCATGTAGTCTCGTAAAACAGGTTTTACTTTAGTAGTGATGTGATGTGTTTGCAATAAACGAAATGGCCACGGGTCATGGTCAAATTAATAGGCGACGCTTGTGAGTTTGAATTTATATAGTACTAGCTGTGCCCCGCGGTTTCACCCGCGTAGATTTAATTTCATCCTTATTGTCGCAGAATATTTTTGATAAATAAAAGTAGCCTAAGTTACTCCTTGAAACATCAGCTACCTACCAGTGAAAGTCCCGTTAAAATCCATCCAGCCGTTTCAGAGATTACCCGGAACAAACAAACAGACAGAGAACAATTTTAAAACTCGGTTTTTCGGTGTCAGTAGCGTGTATACTTTCATATTAATTTAGTGAAAAGCTGTAATTTTGAAATTACAAACAGACACTTCAATTTTATTTATCTGTATGTATGTATAGATCTATAGATTTGATCCTTTAAGGTACTTTAATAAACTAAATGCCAATTGTGAAATCATGTTTAGAATATAAAATTAATGATATCAAAAAGGGGGAGGTTCCTTGTTCGCCAGTATCACTCTCTATATGATATTATATAGTTGCTGTGCCCTGCGGTTTCAACAGCATAGACTTAATTTCATGGGTAGCTTTGTTTCATTATTTTTTTTTTAATAAAACTAACTTAGTTACTCCTTGTAACATCTGCTATCTGCCAGTGAAAGTTCTGATAAAATCATATAAGAATATACATACCGACAGATGGATACAATTTAAAAAAATAGTTTTTTATTATTTCCCATATGTATACTTAGATATGCATTTAGTAAAAAGCTTTTAATTCCGAATTGGAAACAAAAACTCCAATTATATTTATTTGCATAGATATGCAGCAAGATGTGGGTTTATTTACAGAATGGTTTCAAACTTATTTGGTAGGTATACAACTGGGTTTTATACATATTATATGAATGAATGTGTTGAATTGGTTATGAAGATCTACAGATATAAAGAAGGGAACTTGTTAACAGTAAATCAGATGTGTCAATTCACAGTGTACCATAGAATGGTTTCAAACTTAAAGAAGATCTGTTGAAAGTTAACAGAAATGAAGAAGGAAACTCGTAATATGAAGAAGGAATCCTTTTAGTAATAGCCTTTGCTACTAGTGTATTATTGAATGCCTTCCATTTATTTATTAAGACAACATATGAAAACTTACACCAACAAATAAGCTAACACCAACACATTCATACATTTAGATCACCATTCAATAATGATTATAAGTAGTATAAGAGGAAATGAAATAGTCACAACATGTATAATCTAATTCTTTGAATTAGACTTGGCATGGTGTCTACAATATAAAGTTCATACATAGGTACACAGTTTATATACATACAGCGCAGCTAATAAAATACTTTGCATAACTACAGAATGGATTTTGAGATGGGGTACTGCGGCTGGGATAGCGGGCTGTAACTACTGGTGAACTTTCTTAGGACAACCTTCATAGTTTAAATATTTAGTAGATTTACTCAGCAAGAACATGGCCAATTATTTTTTGCATGATCTTTCTTATTAACAAATGTTAGGGCATCAGGCAATGTTTTAAAAGGCTTTGTCATAATGAGGTATTAGTTACTAGTTTTCAACTTAGTATTCAACAAAATCAAAAGAAAAAGAAAGATTGAAGGTGTTAAAAATACTTTGATATGATGAATATACAATAAATAAGTACATATTCTCCTTAAACAGACATTCACATAGGTTAATGAAAATTGTAAGTGGTTCCTAAAAATATACACTAACCAAGGTGATGTTTAATGTACAGGTATATACATATACCTACCTGTTAGTGTGTGTGTCTGTCTGTAAAACTATCATTTTATAAGCCTTATTTACTACTCATTACTAGTCATTACTATACATGGAGCATTATATTATACTAGAATGGAATAAAATAATAATACATATTTTTTAAATAAAAATAGGCTTTTATTAACGTTTTACGTAAAAAATTGTATAACCAACAGAATCTATAAATATTTTTCATCATTTCAATCTTGAACTAACTAAACAACACCAATAAAATTAAACGAACCTGTATGAATTTAAAATATCTATACCTATCTCTTGTTTCTAACTTGATTTCAATGAACTTGTTTGACATCAAACTTGTGCTCATATCGCTAGTCTCTGCAGGTATATGCCGCCTGCAGAAAACCTGTATAAAATTGGTACACCCACTAGAAGGAAATCTTTGTAGTAGATGTAAGAAAATGTCTGGGACCTACTTACCCAAAATTGAGATCCGCAGAACGCGTCGAGTGTTGAATTGTAAGACATTATTACAATTCGTGTAGTTATATTGTAACTGCCATAAAGTTTTGATAAATATACTTTGCGCACGCCAACTTGTTTCTAAAACAAGTTTTAAAAATCACTCACGTTAAAATTAAACATAATTTTCATTATCTAATTTAAACATGTGTTGAATTCCAACACCACATTCACCACACCGCACCGCACCGTTCACCGACCGAACCGAACGAACACTACGAACGGAACGAGTAACGAGTAGTGTTTTTTGACAGCCTGAGTGACAATTGCAGTGACATACTAGATTTTTCGAAATCTATGCCTTGATAGCGCTGACCATGGATTTATTATGTACTTATTCATTCCATCCATGATGCTGACCCATGTACGAAGAATCACAAATTACCTGGTACTACGTACACGTCACAAAGTGCTAGTAGTAGTTTCTTTTCATGCTAAGTACTCAAAGGACGGAGACCAGACGATGTTTCCGCTTCGCCCGTCATGTCTTAATCTTCGTGACAATACAAGCGACCGACTGGTCGGTCATAACAATAATAACCATGTATGTATACAGAAGTATTGTTCAATTGGCACGTAATCATCTTCGGTGGAAAGCGAGTGTTGTTAACAACATCTCTGTCAACCCCTTCGGGGAATACAGGCGTGAGCATATATGGGTGTTGTGTATTGTTCAATATTAATATTTAAGGAATGAATTTGTGTATAAAAGATAACATGTGCTGTGATCGATATGCTACTTAAAGCTATGATTCGTCATCGTCACCAACGATGGGAAAAAATCCATTAGTATTTGTTAAATTAAAAATTTATTTAATAGGTACCTACAGTTTTTGAAAGAAATCATTTTTTCAACTAGAAGCCGCTAAATAGATGGGATAGACATCTCCGGCGCGCACGGGTTATTTAGATAAAGTCCACACCTCCGCGGTGTTAGTTCTTGTCGGTAGGGTCGCTATGACGTTTGTACGTATGCGTTGCTAAAAAAGAGCTATTAATCTTACGCGGATAAAACCGAGATACAGCTTTTAAATAAATTAAAAGGTTTAGTAATTAGTTAGGAGGTAATTTTAATAAATTCTTACAAGAATTTGATAAAGACAATTTTAAGCACCTTATTTTATCACAGATATTATATAGAAATAAGTACACATAGCATTTATAGCTAGTTACAGGTGTCGTTCATCAAGAATTTTGAGTGCTGACCATGAATGCGTGGTAGTCACTTTGTGGGTCCCCACTCAGCCAAAACTTGTGAGTGAGACCTACTTAAAATAACGATGTTTTTTCCTGATTTCACAGTTGTCTACCACTTATTAAATTACTTAATTAAAAACATACCTAAATGCATCTACCTATTTCAGAAATGATATCACAAGCTGAGGAAATAATCATACATATTAATCCGTGCACATAACATCGATGTTGGTTAACATGCGGACGAACATCTGTAAATCATTGTTAATCGACGAGTCCTGCGTCCTTGGCCATGGAGTAGAAGAGGGAGGAGTGGTCGCGCAGCAGTTCGTCGGGCGGCGCGTACTCCACGAGCTGGCCCTTGTCCAGCACCATGACCTTGGTGCAGTCCAGGATGGTGTTGAGGCGGTGCGCGATCGTCAGCACCGTGCAGCTCGCGAACTCCGACCGGATGGTCTTCTGCGGGGGGAGGGGAGCGTATAGTGGTATGGTGTTATAGTGGGGGCGGCACTAGCCTCGGGTGTACTAGACTCACCTGGATGAGCTCGTCCGTCTCCAGGTCCACAGCGGCCGTAGCCTCGTCCAGGACCAGCAGTGGAGTCTTGCGCAGTAAAGCTCGCGCCAAGCACACCAGTTGCCGCTGGCCTACCGACAGATTTTCACCACCCTCTGTCACCTCGTATTGCAGTCCAGTCCCCAGATCTGATACACACAGAGTGGATACACAGTTCAGTGGCCAATACAATTTCAAACCGGTTAATATTACAAGGAGGCACTCATGTTCTGGAACTTCTGGATACTTAGTTGTATGTTTGTAAATTTCTTCGAGCGGCATGGAATAAATAGTCAGTACAAAGGTAGCCAAGGTGACTGACCGTTGACAAAGGCCTTGAGATGCGCGTGCTCGAGCGCCCGCCAGATGTCGTCGTCGGAGTGCGCGCCGAAGGGGTCGAGGTTGGTGCGCAGCGTGCCCGAGAAGAGCACGGGGTCCTGCGGGATGATGGTGATGCGCGCGCGCAGCTGGTGCAGGCCGAGCGAGGCGATGTCCACGCCGTCGATGAGGATGCGGCCGCGCAAGGCCTCCACGATGCGGAACAGGCCGAGCGTGAGCGTGGACTTGCCGGCGCCGGTGCGGCCCACGATGCCCAGCTTGTCGCGCGGCGCCACGGCGCACGTGACGTCACGCAGCGCCGGCTCGCCCGCGCGGTACCCCAGCGACACCTGCTCCAGCCGCAGCGCGCCCGAACTAGGCCACGACGCGTCCACCGGGCTCGGCTCCACTATCCACGCCGCCTCCTAACCACATTTATTAATACTCATTGCCATCATATTAGGTCGTATTATTAACGATATATTTTTAACACACGCTATATCTATTTTACAACTACCAAAAAGATTATATTTTTATTAAAAGGCACCTACCTGTTCAACGTCAGCGTATTCCTTTATTCTTTCAACTGCCACAATGTTAGATTCAACTTCTGAAATCATTCGTACCATCCAATTGAGAGTCATCGTCACCTGAAAAATATAAGTTTTTACTGATTTGGCCTATTTTATCATAATATTGTATGTATGTATATATACAATCATCGGGCAACTAAAGCTTACCTCCAGTGAATATGTGATGGAAAGCCCCACGAGCCCAGGGCTTATAGATCCTCGGGCCAACACCGCGAACAGGGACGCGAACAATATGACAAGGTTTCCCACCGTTTCTAGCCGGATGCCGAGCCAACGGTCCGCGATGCAGCTCGGGTAGTGCATCGATTGGTTGCGGTCTACGTAAGCTTCCGATTCACCGATGAACCTAACACTTTGAATATTAGAGACAGTCTAGTTGGTCTGATAATCGTAAAGAATAAATAAGCGTATTTTGGTTTACCCTTTTGAAACCCAAATTATTCGAAAAAAATGGTCCTTCGAGTCAAATATAAGAAGTGACTGACCGTCGTGGTAATCGATTATTTCTTCGGACTATCCTTGGTGTAGCTAACCTGATGCTATTACACACAGGTGGTATGATATTTGTCAGTTTTGTCAACGTAATTAGCTAACCTGCATGCGAATATGTATATGTAGAATAGTAAATATACATAGGAATAAGCCGTGGTGGTCTTGGGGTTTGAGCTGTCACCTGTTATACAAGCGACGCAAGTGCGAATCTCAGGTGGGCCTGTACAATATGTTTTAAAAAAAAATTATGTGCAGTGATCACACCACGTGTTTTACGGTAAAGGAAAACATCGTGAGGAAACCTGCATATGTCTGAGAAGCAATTCAAAAACGAATGTATAGTGCCTGAGAGGGCGCTAGACTCAACATCTGACACTTAATCATGTTCAGTGAAAAGTGGGTGTTGTTATTACAAAACCTCTGCTTACCCCTTCGGGGAATACAGGCGTGCATGTATGTAAATAGGAATAATACATATTGAAGAGAGAAAACCTTCGTGTAACTCCATACGCGCGTATAGTGGAGGCGCCAGCGATGGTCTCTCCGAAGTGTGAGTAGATGGGCGAGCTGGAGATGGCCTCGAGCCGCGTGAGTTGCCGCGAGGTGGCCACGAAGTACCGCTGTAGCAGGAAGTACACCGCGCCGATGGGCACTACCACGCTCGTGAACATCGGCGTCGAGTAGCTTATCACCAATATACTGCCTAATAACTGGACACAAGCATTCATTTTATTACTAGCAGTGCCCCGCGGCTTCAGCCGTGTTGACTTCACATTACAGAATCCTATTTTTTTTGCAAATAAAAGTAGCCTTAATTACTCCTTGTAACATCAGCTATCTGCCATCAGCCATGCCATCAGATAAGGCCGCAGACAGTATACTTCTGTCCCACAGAAATTACGAAGAACCCGGGAGTATAGACACAATTAAATAAGCCAGAAGAACATAGTAGGTAATATTAGGCGACGACGATGGAATCAAACGAACAAAAACTCCAATTAAAACTTCAGTTTTTTATACTTCTTACATTCAGGTAAAGAATACTACCTATTAAAATTAACAAATTCAAACAAAAAAACTTACCTCAAACGCGCAACCGATGGTATTTGATGCTTGCCAAATAAGCGAGCTGTCCAAAGTACCAATATCTTTAGAGAACCTGTTGAGGATTCTGCCCACTGGCGTTACTTCGAAGAATTGTAAAGGAGCTTTTAATATATTGCTTAACAACATCGCATGTATTATCTTCCCGGCTCGCCAACACGCCAGGTAAAATATCAAGTCAGCGAAGAACGTAGCAGATGCTGGAAAAGGCATTACATAATAAATTCTATGGATTTTAACAAAAGATTAAATATTCAATTTGTAAGAGAATACCTTGCCCAATTCCAAGACCACCATAAACGCCAAGATACAAATCTCGCTTTTTTGTATCGACTGTCCCGTTTACAATCTGCAAGAGCAACATTTTACTGAAATTTTACGTTGGCGTCATTGGGAGTTACCAAAGATAGGTGAGAGTTGCCGTCACAATGCACTGGCGTTGTTAGGGCTGCAAAGGAGGCCTCGCTTGTTGAATTCTCTTACAGTTTACGATCATTGGAACACGTGTTATGGATTATATGTATTCAGTTACTAAGTAACTAACGGATAAACGAACATATATTTATTTGTATATTTGCACTTAGCATCTCCCGAAAGGAAAAGTTAGTTCCACAATACTAATGCCAATATAATTATAGTCTTTATCCAGCTTTGACTGCTTTAAATTCAAATTAAACATGTATTTCAGAACATTTCAATCCATCGAGGGTTAAGGTAAATACACAGAACATCCAATACTATGAGGTGTCTACTAATATGAGAATAATTACCTGCTGATTTAGCTTCGCAAGTAGCATCACTGCCTGCATTGCGACCTACAGTCGTAAATTTTAAGGGTGCTTCCTTACCATGTCAGTGTCGGAGGACCACCGGGCCAGCCAGAAGTCGGAGCCGATGAGGAACAGACGTACCACCAGGAACATCAGCAGCGATGCCATTAACGGCTTCACGCCAATGCTCTTTAAGTAATGCTTGTACACTGCCCACGTTACCTACGGTACGTACAGAATTTTGACAATCAAAAGTATGCGCCTCTTCACCTTATTTTACCTTGAACTCTTCATTAGATTATACTTTTGCAATATAAATGTATCAATATTAATTCTTCAATAAAGGTACGGAAAATAAAACATCGTGAGGAACCTCTATATCTGAAATTCAATCTCACCCCCTAGGGAGCACTGGCGACCTTAAGTACCGTAGGAACACAATACTAATTTAAGGTAGAAATTCGGCTGTCATCTTCTGTAGGGTGGAGCTTCAGTCTCCAGTCTAGCATTGGAACTGCGAATTTCGAGATTCCTATGCCCAAACTCTCTAGACAAGAAATATCGAATTGTATGTAATGGGTGTTACTCGTGCCTTGTGTTGGCAGAAGCGAATTTTTAACTGAGGACTTATAAGTAACTCACGCTGCCTGTTCCAGCAGTTTCATCTTCAATTAATCTGTTGTATTCATTCATTTCTTTTTTTGCGTTGTTGTCAATTGGTGCAGTGTCTTTGCCGTGTCGTGGTTGGTCATCTGCAAATCAGAATGTTATATTAATGATCTCTTTATTGCATACTAGCTTCCATTAGAGTTTAGATTTGTAATATAATATGACTCTATACCTGCGGCTGGTTCTGAAACTTCAGGTGCCTCTACTAGTGAACGTGCTCTCTGCAATTTGCTATGAAAATCGCTACCCAATTTACTTTCGATATCATGTTTCAATTTCTCCAATTCTGAAAAGTATTCATTGAAAAATTTAATGCTGTAGAATTTAATAAAGAATGTTAAGAATGTCACTATTATAAATATCATACCTTCTGCTGAAGTACGCTGTGTGTCGCTGAGGTGATGCAGCAGGAAGTCAGCGAAGGCGCCCTTCTTCTCGAGCAGCTGCTGGTAGGAGCCGGCCTCGGACACCAGTCCGTCGCGCAGCACCACCACCAGGTCGGTCTGCGCCAGGTACGACACGTTGTGCGTCACCCACACGCGCGTGCGGCCCGCCAGCAGCCCGCCCGGCCCGATCACCTTGTCGAATATGTGCTTGCCCACGTGCGAGTCCACGGCGCTCAGCGGGTCGTCCAGGAAGTAGTTGTCCGCGCCGCAGTACACCGCGCGCGCCAGCGACACGCGCTGCTTCTGCCCGCCCGACAGGTTGATGCCTGCACACGGTCGACGGTCGGTTACCCTGCGCTGCCACTCGCCGCTCCGCTCACAGCTCACAGCTCACGACGCACTCACCCTTCTCGCCGATCTCCGTCTGGTCGCCGCCGGGCAGCACGTCGAAGTCGGGCCGCAGCGCGCACACGTCGATCGCCTCGGAGTAGCGGCGCGGGTCGAGCGGCTTGCCGAACAGGATGTTGTCCTGCAGCGTGGCGTTTTGGATCCACGCCTGCTGCGGCACGTACGCCACGGAGCCTGCGGGAGGGGGAGGGGGGGTCAGTGCGTGGGGGCCAGTGGGTTGCGGGCGATGGGGGCACACGCACCCGTGGTGTTGACGCGGCCGGACAGCTTGGTCATCTCGGCCAGCAGCGCGGCTAGCAGCGAGCTCTTGCCGGAGCCCACGGCGCCCACCACGGCCACCAGCGCGCCGCGCGGCACCTCCATGTTGATGTTGCGTAACACCGCCGCCTCCTCCGGACCGCCCCACGTGAAGCTGCCGTTCTCTATCGTTATCGGATTCGCTGGAAGATGTGTTGTAGCGTGCGTATAAATGATAAGTAGGTACCTACTTAGATACATACACCCATCCATCCAAAAAAATTAAGGCGAGATAATATAATTACTTACCCACGCTTCCTTGCTCCACTCGTGTTAATAATTTATATACTTAGGTATCTATTGTTATTAGCAGGTATGTATGTATTAGGTAGTACTGTATTATATGGCATTAGTAGAGTTTTGAGGTTATCGAAACTTACATTCATTATGATTATGTTCTATACCATCGAGGTTAAGTTCATCGCAGTTCATGAATTTGTTTATTCTCTTTATACCGACTGCTGCCTGTTGGGAATAATTTCATATGAAATCCTCTGAATTCGACGCCAGTAAAGTCTTATTCTGAGAACTCCGTGCCAGTTGCTGAAAAAGTTATGTTGGGATGCCAAACTTCAAGAACAATATTTATTTTAGTGCTGGGATGGTTGCTAGGTGTGTTGATAGAATTAAAATGAATCTAAATAAATACAAAACTAATAGATGTTCGCTGGCTAGGTAATGGAATGACAGCATGACTTCTTCAGCGAATGGTATACACAGAAAACTAGGGCCAGATTTCAAGAGTGATGTGTTAAATTCAGATGTTTTTTTAAGAATTGATAAACACACTATTTATTCTTCTTTGTATAGGATGTTTTTGCGTCGGTGCCATACTTACGGAGGTTCTATACATAAGATTACCTGTATGACTTGTGATATAACATCAGGCAGCATTGACAGTGGAAAACGTAGTATGTTGAAAAGAGACAACGCTACGAAAGCCCTCTTAGAGTCCAGCACTTCGGTATCGTTTACCAACACAAAGCACCCGAATGACATCAGCGACACCTAAGAGAAGAAATTTATGTTTTTAACACAGCTATAATATTACAGATAAATAAATTTTATGCATCTGTTTGCAATTCCTAATTTTGCTTTAATCATTTTTATGCATCTGTTTGCAATTCCTAAATATGCAAATCGTCTAGCTGCACTAAGTGCAGCTAGACGATTTGAACGGGAATTTCACAGGCAGATAACTGGTTTTACAAGGAGTTACTTAGGCTACGTTAAATTAAAAATAACCATGGTTCCATGGAACCATCAGTCCGCGCGGTTGAAACCGCGGGGTACAGTTAGTATACAATAATATCTTACGCATAAGAGAAAAACTTACGATGAAAGGTGAACAAGTCCATATGAAGGATTTGGCTGCATTTACGTAAGCAGTCTTTTTCAATATGCTCAATTCTTTATCCCTTATAGCTTGTACTTGCTGCTCAAAACTAGGCTCCCATGCGTATATTTTAAGGACCTGGAAATAAAGAGTATTCATTCGAAAGATCAATTTACCTACCCACACTAAAAGCTTATTCATTTCACACCCACATTTCACCGAATATCAGTGCCAACACTACACTATTCATGCGTCTTTTGAATTAGTTCTCAGACATATGTAGGTTTCCTCACGATGTGTTCCACGGCACATACGTTTTTAGAAAAACTCATTGGTACAGGCCCCGTTAGGATTCGAACTTAAGTCACCACGGCTTATTATATTGAATTGATATTAGTCCCTAATCGGTGGTATTCTTCATTCATCATGGTTGCGTCTAGTGTCACCTTTCTTTATCAAGGTTCGCCAGCCTGGGGTCTACTCTCTGTCTTCTAAAATGTTATTTCACAAGCGAACGAAAATCAAGCGTAGTTTCAGTATCGCTTTATTTTTATCATTAATTTATAATATATTTTTTTACTTGTTAAATAGTAAAAGTAAAGTAGGTTTAGAATACATAAACGTCAAAGAGTTTTCTGGCTGATCACGTTTGTACGTAATTTTAGAACGAATTAGAACCGTGGAAGAAACTTTCGGCCGAATCTTCATTTTCGGAGAAAGCGAGTTGGCCCTTGTTATTCCCTCTGGTATTGGCAGTTAACTAGAGATACCAGAGATAGGTTACCAACTTTAGTTGCAAACTGCAGAATCTTACTAAATTTAATAATTGTCTTGAAAAAATCATAAGTGGTGGTCATGTGCTAACAAAGCAGTTTTTTAATGCCATATTAAAATTTGCCGGACTGAGTACTCCTAAACTATGCCTCAAGCCTAATAAGCTTAGATAGATGTCTTCTGTGATCTTATCTTGCATGTGAAATCAAGAATAAACACAACCTCAATTAAATAACAGTAACTACTACTTGCTGATATTAAATTGGTATGGCGTCGACAGATAGCGTAATCTGTACAAACAAAATAAAGGCTTAGATATTACGAAGAGCACAAGAAGTTTATATTTCTTTTTTCTGACTATTTGTATCTTTCAAGGCAGGTTATACCTACTAATTTATTTTAATTTCAAGACGAGAATTACTTCTTATTTTTATGAATAACATTAACCGAAGATATATACAAGTCATTTAATTATGTCAGGACGCATTCGTCACACCACATACATTGGATTTTTTATTATGCAACATTGCAATTATTATGCAACATCTAAAATAAAATTTACCTACACTAGATTCATTAGTCACCCGCAGTCCATTTACTGCGACCACCTTTTCAACAATTCTCAAGACTTGCCTAATTTTTGGATCGATGAAATAAACCAGAATTGAAGGCCACGAGTAGTAACTGTACGTAGATAGGTATTGTGCGATTTCACAGCAAAGTTTTATTAGTTTGCGAAGTATCAAGTTCTTCTTACCTTAATCCCACTAAGTATTTCATTCATGAGCTTCACGCGCTCGTCGTTATATTTCATCTGGTTTTCTTCTAGCTTTTTTTGTATGGTGGCTAGGAGGCCAGTGAACGGCAATAGGACGACCATTCCCGCCAGCCCAGCCAGGACCGAGGGTCCCAGCACGCCCCAGAGGAAGTACAAGGAGAGTGATATTTGCAACGGCGCTGACCACACCATGTTTAAGAATGTTGTTAATTCCAAGAACCTGATAGTCAAAAGTCGTATTAAGGAAAAAAAAAATTATTTAGGAAGAAACCCGCGAGTTCTCTGTGACTGCTCGTGAATTAAGTTTCCGAAACAAGGTGTTCAACATCCCACCTTTGTCTAGCTCCTTAAACAACCAAGAGTTAGTGGTTCAATGTATTGGAGTAACCGACAGAAAGACATTAGTGAATTAGTAAGTTTCCTACCTGTGTGCATCGACGGCCATTAAATTTATAATCTCGCCAGAGGTAGAGTCTTTTTTAGCTGCATTGGACATTCTTAATGCTTTCTTATAGATGACGCTAGTGAGCGCAGTCCGTATTCTCATGCCCACGAGATACATTAACTTAAAGTATTGTCCCAGCAGCAGTGTCTGTATAGTCGCGCATCCGAATAAACCTCCTGCATATAGGTAGCCCTTCCAAAGTGGTTCGTTGCTTTCAATGAAACTAATAATTAGTCTGCAATATAAAATAATCATATAAAGTTTGGGCTGTAGGTAGAACGTTAACATTTTGAACTATCTCATATTGTTATTGAAATTTTTACTCCAGAAGCTTTGGCGATGTGAATACTAAGATGTCAGCGGTGATCTTCAACACTTCCCCGCAAAAGAATTGTGGTCCGAAGGCCAAGCATATTGCTGGAAGCACGGATGCAGGCTCTGATCGCTTCCTAAATTCCCCGCTGCTTGAAGTTTCGCTGAATGATCCTTTTGTCTCTCTGGAAATTCAATTAATGCTGTTTCAAATTGTTGCCACACGAGTTCTTTGTTGCATTCCGTGGAAATAAACTTGAACGCAATAAATTATATTGCATCTACTCAAAACTTTAAGGAAAAGTAGTGGTGGCGTGGGGTTTGAGCAGACGCCTGCGCAGGCGAACTTTGAAACCGAGTAGCCTGCACCAATGAATTTTTTGAAAACTTAAGTGCAGTAATTTTACATCACGAGATTTACCGTGAAAAAAACTGCACATGTCTGAGATGTAATTCAAAGACAATTAAATTATACTCGTATGTATAGTGCCTAAATACGCTACCTTCAGAACTGAAATATCGAAAAAAGCGAAAATCTTTACTTGTTATATTTACCTACTAAAGTAAATATTTTCGCTTATTGTCACTTTTAATCACCTTTGTGGCATAAAATATTTCAGTTTATATATACTTATAGAAATCCTGAGGAGTTTTACTCGAGTCAGGATTTCTCAAATAACATTAGGTAAATTTCTGAAACCCGTATGAAAACCCCACGATAGGATGGAGTACGCGATCAATTTTAATTTTGCAACTTACCTATCCTTTTCCTTCAACGTTCTATTCCAGTATTTTTCGAACTTGGGCACAATTTCCGCAGCGGTATCAGGAGCATTTAAGTCCCATAAGTCTTCCTCAGTTAGGCTTTTACGGAACCCTGTTAGTGCCAGCGGATCGAACCAGGTGAATGTGAGCCTACTTGGGAACCCTGCCGCGCTTTCGGGCGACGGAGTCTTTAATAAAAGATAATTAATTATACATAATTTAATTATAAAATAGGTAAGTAGGTACACTTATGGCAACAAAATAAAAAAAGTGAATATTTACCTTTATAAATGTATAAGGAGATTCTCTAGGTGGGAAATCGGCAAAACAGTTCAAAATAAACAATATGAAAGTGATGATATAGTATACTATTTCGGTAATGAACTCATATTGTACATGTTCTTTAGAGTTTATGTGGTCCCTGATTGCAGAGATGAACTGTGGCAGGCCTGCGAGTGTCAAAAATAGCCAGAAAAAAAATAGGACCCCTGAAGCTCTCATGCCATACTTTTTGTTGTAGTAGAGTAAAGTTGCAGCTAATGCCTGGAAAAGAAAGATCAGCAAGATAGGTACTTAGCCCAATAGTTTAGGTACTTTAGTACAACCTGATTTATCTATCTTTATAAAGCTTGGTGAGGGTGGAGTGGAGGAAACTATGAAGATGAAAAATATTACTGAAGAACGTACTCATGTTATTTGTTTGTTACGCTTTCACACCTTCAGTACTCAACCGAATTTCATCAATGTTTTTTTAAAATATTGTTAGGAGTACAGAAAAGACAAGTTCGATACCTCTCATTTCGTTTTTTTTTCATATTGTAAATCTATCTTTTTAGTTACAAACATCCTTAGTGACGGCGGTATTATTATACCGCCGTGTTTGTCAAGTAGCTATCTACCTGTGTTTAATGCCCCAAGTATAGGTTTTGACGTGTTCTTACGTAGATATAGTAAATATCCCTGCATTTTTTCCTCATTGTATGTGGGGACGTCAAGCGCCCAATACTTACGTCTCAATACAAAAAAAGGGCTAAATGCAAGGTCAAGCGACGATGAAATTAACAAACCTTTACTTGGGGTACTTTGTGCGTGTCTCTCGTCCATGGCAGGGAAATTAATATGTTTTTGGAGAAGTAGGTACATTTCTGAGCACAACAAACTATGCAAGATGAAATAATATGGGATACATTATTATTGAAAACAACCTTGGGGTGTAAAGCACAACGATTAGTATTGCATCAATTATATCTATGTTATCATGAAATAATTAGTCATTGAAGGCCACAAAACAGATAGGTATCTATCTACTGGATTGTCATATTGTGCAATCTAAAGTTAAAAATGCAGAAGAGTTCACGGTCTTCGTTCATATTATTTTTTTCTCCTGGGAAGGCTGGTATTATCGCGGCGAAAAAGGCAAAATTATGACCTGGCTTAGTACCCGGTAAATAATTTCCTCAAAATCTACCCACCACACACCCAGACACAAGGCAAATCAGTTATGTGTGGTCACATGTGGAGCCGACATAAAAAAAATTATAATAAAAAATACTCGTCATTAAAATGTTTGTGACAATGATTCAACGAGTTGTAGGTAGGTACGCTGACTTGTCGCCGTATCGCACTGTTTTCCAGTGCACAGTGAGAGACCACTTACTTGGCTCGAAATATGTTATGAGAAGTAATATGGCAGAAGTTGAATTAAAACCATAGTACCAAGCAAGGTACTATTGGGTACATGCACAGACATGGTAGTACCTACTTACGAAAGTTATAATCTTAACACTGGGACTGAAATAGTCAACATCGAAGACTTGTCCCTCCACTTTGTAGCCCTTGTAAATTGTGACGCCCAAGTCCACGGACTTGAGAACGATAAGCAGGCAGATGGCAAGGAGCTTGTTGATATTGAGTGCGTTCCAGGGGATGTTCCGCTCTTTGCTGTGGAGGATGTAGTAGGCGTCCAGCAGCGCCGCCACCCACAGGTACAGGCAAGGCACCCACACCAGCACGGTCTTCTGGAAGCATGGCGTCAGCTCCGGCGTGTCCGTGTACCACGTTAGATTGCTGTTCTAAAATATTAATGATTTTCAAGTGATTTATTTTTGACTATTCAAAATGGGTATCAGTCGCGTAAGTTAAAATATTAGTTTAACTAATTTAAGTTTCTATTTGCGATACATTTTTAACTAAAAACGGAAAATAAGCTGTTAAAAGAGAAAGAAAAATGTTGAGTTTACAAAACGATCTAGTGGCAGGGCACTAAATTATTGACAAAACAAAGTCGCATTTATTTTAAATATTGGATTGATCACGTTGCGATCATTTTCCATCCATGTAGGTAGATAGCCGACAGCTGCAGGAGTAGCGGTAGGTCGCGCGGAACGGAGTACAGTAATTGTGACCTTTGAGAGACCTCCTCGACTGCGTTCTCAGTGGAGAAGCTTTCAAGGTAACAACTTAGAATATGGGCGCTAGACTACTTTGAGTCACTGAACTCCTGCAGTAAGAACCTAAAGTAAGTCAGTAATTCAATGGGTAACTCAACCGGCCGAACCATTTACTAATCTCAAAACAACATACAAATTAGGTAGTTCGTAGGATACCAAAAGGTAACTTGCGCCGGCGCGAACACGCGACGACCCCAATTTGCACGCCGCCGTCGGTTAGAAAAATTTATAGTCGCTAGAGTATAAATTTAACCGGTACTGTATTCCTTAATTTTAATCTTTAAGTATAATATGATTTATACTTAATAATATAATAAATATATAGCTCATCAGGAGTTAGTAGGTACATGCTTGTCCGTCCGTTTTTAGGGTCACCCTAACTAATAAAAGTTTTGTGACATTTAATTTTTGTTGCGCAAGTGTTTTCACTATAAAAAAAAAATCTTATATGTACTTACCCAAAACTCAGACCCACAAAATTCGTCCAGAGAAAAATTTGAAAACATTTTTACCACAGTTTAAAACAACATTTAAAGAAACCTAAAAATTCTGAATAAATAGCAAAACACCAAAACACACAATCTCCTCGAGGGCTAACTTCACACACATTGATATTATTTATCGCGATTGAATTGACTGTACTACTACCGAAATTGAACTTTCATTTCTATTTAACTTTTGAAAAAAAAAAGAAATAAGTTCAGTGTCTGAACTGATTTCCTTCCTTTCGTTGACTGACTGACTGATGGATGGCTGCTAATAGTTGATTCTGAATGAATGAAATTGAATTGAACACAGACAAATAAAGCACCAGTCAACAAACCTTTTTCTCTATCTATGGCACTAGTGGCTTTCAAGATCTGTGGCAGGCAGGTTTACTGTTCCACAGCTATAAGTTATATAATATATATCTGTATGTATCTGCGACCACAGGGTCGCTCAAGTTATTTTAAAAGAATGGTTTTTCTCTGTCTATGGGTTCATTATAACAAAGATAAAATTGTCTATGTTCACTAGTGATGGAGTAAATATTTCCTGGGATAATTTTCAAATACTTTCGACTACTCGTACGGGTTATGAGCGCTCAGGGGAAATAGTGGGGGCTACGCATGTATTTTATTCGCGTCGTGTCATACAGACAGACAGGTCAGTGATCATAACTAGTGATGGTATTTTATAATATAGCTAGCTGACGAATTCGAGTTAGTCTTATTGATAATACAATATAAATATACTCAAGATTTATTGTTTTTTTGTAACCAGAGACAAATAAAAAAAAGAATTTTTCACACTTACAAAATGTATGTGTCACCCGGTACAGCACTAGTAATGGCTTCGCTTGTGTGTGGTATATTGCTGTTTGTTGAACGTATTGTAATATTTTCAATGTAACATCAGATAGTACCGCAATTTATCAATATTGATGGTGTTCTTTTGTATAAAACATAGTTAATTTGCCAAAGCGAGTTCTGTTTGATGAATTTACAGGTATAATTCGTTCTAGCTGGCAGTCATTGACAGGGAAAGAAACGACGTCGGTGTTTGAGAATGGCAGAATATTTAGCCGCTATCTTCGGTACTGAAAAGGATAAGTAAGTATCTTGACTGATGAGATACATATATTCGTATACTATCCGGGGGCCAGGAATATATTGTTTATATTGTAAATCAAACAAGAAATTTGTACAATATTTTGGATATTTTAGGTTATGTGTAAATTACTCTCTTGGCGGTTCAATTTGCTTATTGTTAGTCAAAAACTTTACACTATTTAGTATTTAAATACTAATCCATTTACAGTTCAAACCGACAAATTTCTTATTTTAAAAGAATTTAAATTCTACTGGGTCCATTTGTACACACTTACATATATTTTTTCCAGAGTCAACTGCTCGTTCTACTTCAAGATAGGAGCATGTCGACACGGCGACCGGTGTTCACGTATCCATAACAAGCCAACCTTCTCCCAAACAGTACTACTACAGAACCTGTATGTGAACCCTCAGAATTCAGCCAAGTCAGCTGATGGGAGCCACTGTAAGTTAATTATAATGAAAAATCTGAAACATAACAAGTTAAGTTGCAAACAAATGTATGGTCTGCTTGATGCCATGCCAAACACAAAATAGTAGGCATTGTCACCATTTTAATTTTTGATGCAATTTCTTACTAAGAGATCAGTTCAAATTTGTATTTTCAACCATACCTTGCACTACCCTTGCGATTTGCTTTTGAATGAGATTTAACAATCCCATCTGCTCAGTTGAAAATTCCTCTACAGTTTACTCTGAGCTATGTACATACATATGCTCATGCCTGTATTCCCTGAAGGGGTAGGCAGAGGTGCTATAATAACAACACCCACTTTTCACCAAAGATGATTAAGTGGCAATGTGACAGTTGGTGAGTCTATTGCCATCAGGCACTATTCACATGTCTTTGAAATACTTCTCAGACATATGCACATTTCCTTGTCCTTAAGAGACATGGTGTAAAATCACTGCACATACATTTTTAGAAAAACTCATTTGTACAGGTCCTGCTGGGATTTGAACTTGCGTCACTTGTGTAGTAGGTGACTATTCAAACCCCACGGCCACCACACCTCTTAATACTATGGTGTATGTGAAAATGTGTTTATGAGATCTCTTTTTGTCTCTGAATTATCTCTAGTGAAATGGAAAGGGTGTTGTTACCCGCATTCACCTTAAGGGAGCCTTGAATTACACTGCAAAATATAATGTTTTAGTAAACTGAACATTTCAGCACATTATCTCTGTGCAACTTGCCCATTAGCCCTATCATGAGTTTGCTACTGCTAATTTTAATCTATACATGCTAGTGTCTCCGCCCAATAGTTGTATGAGGAATTGTACAGCACCTAGCGGTGACTGGAAGAACTAAAATATCTCATACAAATATTATCGGTGACATTAGCTAGTATAGATTACAAATCAGTGCAAAACTCATTAAGGGTACTGACCATTTGCCATGATAGTGACATTTACTTAATTTGGAACTAGTTGGTGCTCTATACTAATGTTGGAATATTATTATATTCGTGTTAATTATCTTTCCAGTGGTGGTTGCAAATGTATCGGACGAGGAGATGCAGGAACATTATGACAATTTCTTTGAAGATGTGTTTGTGGAGTGCGAAGACAAATATGGTGAAATTGAAGAGATGAATGTGTGTGATAACCTTGGTGATCACTTAGTTGGGAATGTTTACATTAAAGTGAGTATATTTTATTTCCTAAGGTCTATATATGTGATGTAGAGCTATATCTATTCTGCTATCTATCATGCTAGCAAACTTATCCAGAGACTTATGACGTGAGTCTAAGATATGGTAACTGGCTATCTGTATCATTGCTAACCAATTATTGTCCTTATGAAGAATTAATCTCATAAAACTTACAGATATGCATTGAGTGAAAATAGTGGGGGTAACTCTCATAATTTGTGATGGAACTAGCTGTGCCCCGTGGTTTAGCCTGCATAAAGTTAATGTCATGGGCTACCTGCGACACCCTAATGTATCTTTAAATAAAAGTAGCCTAAGTTATTCCTGCCCTGTAAAATTTGCTATCTGCTAGTCAAAGTCCCGTTAAAATGGGTCCAGCCCTTTCCGAGAGTAGCCGGAACAAACAGACGGACAGACAGACATTTACAGAAAAACCTGTTATTTTGGAATAACAAACGGACTTCAACTTTAATTATCTGTATGTATAGATAGATAATCACCACCATAAACCTCTGACTATACTAATGCCATAGCTTTCAAATTATTTATTTGTAACAATTAACAATATTTACAAATAAACATGTTGTAGGAATCATCGCAGCTTCCTTATTGTGATATTAACTGTCCGTTTTCAGTTTCGTCGTGAAGAAGACGCGGAGAAGGCGGTGAACGACCTGAACAATAGATGGTTCGGCGGGCGGCCGGTGTACGCCGAGCTGTCGCCCGTGACGGACTTCCGCGAGGCCTGCTGCCGCCAGTACGAGATGGGCGAGTGCACGCGCAGTGGCTTCTGCAACTTTATGCACTTGAAACCTATCTCCAGAGAGCTTAGAAGGTAAGCTGTTTATTATGAAACTCATACCCACTTTTTATAAAACATGGTTGAATCTGTGGTGGAAGCCGTAGGCTGCTACGCAAGGGACGCAAGCTCGGGTACCAATGAGTTTATCTAAAAACTTATGTGCAGTGATTTCTCACCACATGCTTTACTGTGAAGGAAAAAATCGTGAGGAAATCTGCATATGTCTGGAAGTAATCGAAGACATCATGTATAGTGGCTGAGACGTCGATAGATTCACCATCTGTCACATTGAAATGTGGGTGTTGTTATTACAACACCTCTGCCTGCCCTTAAGCTTATGTATTCCTCCTTATTGAAGTAACCCATCAACAATGGTATTTATTTATAACGCTAATTTAACAACGATCACTGCTTATTATATCAATGTCCGTCTCTATATGGACTATGCGAGTGCCTATATTTGCGCATACACATTTGTGCACAGGGACCGAATTTTGGTTAAGAGGATTTATTTTTTTATAGTAATCGGGAAGTAATACCGATGTTGGTCCACATGTGTATCCCAGGTACCTGTATTCGCGACGCAAGGGTGGTCGCAAGTCCCGAAGCCGTTCGCGCGAGCGTCGCCGCCGCTCTCGCTCGCGTGAAAGGCGTCCCCGCGAGCCTCCGCGCAACTCCCGCGCCGGCCGCTACTGACCGCTCCACACACTTACCATCTAATGAATACGTACAGACCGGCTACATCACACCTCTACTATAATACCATCACTATATTAACACATGCAGTCGGTCAACCAAGCCGGCTAGGCACCAATCGAAACACCATCGCTGCCTGTCGATTGTTCGGGTCATAAGTAACGCGAGTCAAGTGACGTCAAATTTTGTATGAGCAACAAATGTTGGATGATGGCTCCCAGTATGAAGGAATTTGTAATAAAACATAGGTATTCAGTATCAATCTGCCACCTACAGGCGTTCGACAAATTCACAAGAGTTACATCTAACATTTTTATTAGTTCCGTGAACACTCGCTATATCTTAGTTATAAAGTATTAAAGTTAGTTCAGCGTAACAGTATAGTAGAGGTCAGTGGTTTGCAAAAATTACGTTAGCATTGGCGTAAAGTTGTGCGAGGGTCTTGTATCAAGTATATCGAATGCCATCAATGATCCTCGCAAGTAAGCGTCTGTGTGCGTGTGAGTGTAACCACCAAATGTATGGGAGCTACCTGTATGTATTTATATCGTACCCCAACCGCCCGCCCACCAACCATACATCGAAGACGCACTTGCCCAGCCAATGCCCCGTGGGGATAAACATTTTTATATTTTTTAAATGAGCCGAAGCAAACAAATCATTTTATTTCATTGTATACATTTTAGGGTTCAAGAGTTATACTAAAAAATGTCGAGTGTCGATCATTTTGTGCCTGCAGAGTTCTTTGTATGGATTAGGGATAGTTATCATAATAAAATAACTGTGCAAACCATAGGCATTTAATTATCAATTTTTGTCTTATATTAATAATATTCACTAACGGGTCATATTGATTGTTGATGTAGATTCAGGTCATTTGCCGTGAAAGAATGTGTAGCGCCTCACATATTTTCAAATAAGATGTGGTATAGATTTCTAGTAGTTGGTTTACTTTCGTCGTACAGGGATGCAATAGTTATTCACAAATTGTTCAAAAAATACTGATACAATTCAATTACCAAAGTTTTTGTGACATCATTCATCGCGTTTCTTAACACAGTAAATCAGTCGTTTCCCATTTTGATGGACTATTTTTAATCCATCTTGATTTGATTACCTTACTGTATATTTGATTGTGTTATCTCAAAGAAAACATCATTCTCATGTACTTTATTTAATGTAATCGGCTTCATTCACGCCATTTTGTATTTCTGTGTAGTTATTTTGACATCATTTCATTAATTTAATGTTGTGTTTGACTGTTTGCTTCGCAATAAAAACGAAAAGTGAAAAGATTCACGCTTCTATATTTATAAAACTTGTGGTTTTCGTTTCATGATGGAAATATCAACCAATCTGTTGATATGGCAATTCCTATAAATATCTTACTTTAATCTTTGCTGGACTTTTAATGATACTAGTTTTATATCTCAGCGCAAAGGGATTGAATTTCAAATGCATGAAAGCTAAAGCGGTTGGTGGTTTGGTATCTTAGTTAATAATTCTTCTAAATAAAACTTAATCAGGAGACTAATATTCAAAGTAAATTATCTCGAAGTACCAACTATTCACGTGTTGGTCCTTCAAGCTGAATTTCAATGTCTGCCCGTAACATGTCACGATACGCCATCAAATGAGAGCCATACTTTAGTGAAAGTGATGAATATAACTAAAACCACAAGGTTTATAGCGGCGGGGTCTTGTGTACCTGGAATATTTTCCATTCCATGTCAAATGTATAACATATGTATGTGTACATAGTATAGTGCGTCTTGTGTGTGATGTGGTAGTGTAGCGTACCCAGGCGGCCAGCTATGATCATTTCAGCAGTACGTATTAAGAACTTAAAAGCATTTAATTTTGGTACCATAACATTGAATGTAAAAATTAAGAAGTTCTTAATAAGCGCCGCTTAAAGGAACATAGTTGTCCCCTGGAGTGGTGGATGCGTGGTGGCCCCTGTTGTAATAGGACCTACTGCAATAACGCACGTATGGTAATAAAATGATTTTTATTTCGCTACCAAGATAGCACACGGTGTGTTATAATTTTCCCATGTATTTAATATTTTACAAATAAATAAAACTGATGTCTATTGTGAAAACTGTCTGATCGGCGAATGTAATTGGACTTTATTTCCATTGCGTAGAATTTTGTTTTGTGTGAATGTGAGTGTTTTCAGTTGAATAAATGTGGTTTGCAAACGAAATGAGCATCACGAATTGACGATATGCAAGTTCTCCAATCAGTTGACGTAATTTACAATAGACAGTGCGATATTGCAGTATCTATCTCGGATAGTATATTTCTAAGAAAATGTGTAAGTTTTAATAAATCATTATAAGAATTAATTGTCAATGTATAATTTTTCATCCTTTCCTGAACAAATATATATTATACTAGCTGTGCCACGCCGTTTCATCCGCGTAGATTTAGTTTCATCCTTATTGTCGCGGAACCCATATATTTTTGATAAATAAAAGTAGCCTAAGTTACTCCTTGAAACATCAGCTACCTGCCAGTGAAAGTTCCGTTAAAATCGGTCCAGCCGTTTCAGAGATTCATATAGATCAGGAACAAACATAGAGAGACAGAAAAAATTTAAAAATTGGTTTTTTGTGTTAGTAGCGTGTATACTTTCATTTGCATTCAGTGAAAAGCTGTTATTTTGGTATTTCAAACAGACACTTCAATTTTATTTATCTGTATAGGTTATCTTGTAGAAAATCACGTTAAGATTAATAGGTGGTCACGTTTTATGAGGAACTGTATCAAAAAACTTATTATAACAATACAAGAACTCGCTCTAGGCAAATTCAGTACAAAAATCATAAGTCACTAGCGGACGTCTTGCGGTTTCACCCGCGTAGTTCCCGTTCCCGTGGGAGTACGGGGATAAAGTATTAATCAGTGATAATGTAGAAAGCGGTGAAAGAATTTTTAAAATCGGTCCAGTACTTTTTGAGCCAATTCTTTACCAACATACATCCAAATCTTTCCTCTGTATAATATTAGTATAGGCTATGAATATGTGTCATACCTTCTTAAGATGAATTCGTAACTCATCATCCTCCTGCCCATATCCTATTGTATTTGAGGTCAGTGCAACAATTAAATCATAACTATATGCATCGAATTTTTAGGTTCACTAGTACCACAATTTTACTATTAGGTATCAAATTTTTGAAGGTGTCATATTTAAACAAGCAAAAAAACTTTAAATAGCAGGTATAATAATCATTAAAACGTTTATCACCGTACATTTTTATTGTGATCTCCATCCAGATTAACTTCTTCATAGATGTTTTCCCAAAAACTAATATTTGCTACATCTTCGTTTTGAACACATTTCATTTCTTTTCCTATTATGAAGCAATTTCTTTCCTTATCCGTGAATGGTAGCCATTGTGCAATTTCATTAGATGATGTGGGGTTTCTGGAAGGAATAGCATCGTTATATTATTGGGTATCATTTCATAACAACACGAACATATTATGGTGCTTAAAAATTCTTAATTTTTTCCTACTATTGGCGATTGTAGAACATAAATAAAGTATTTTTTTAGACTTATGGAGATTGTTTCAAAATGTAACAATATAAATAAATATTTTTAGCTTTGCGTAATTCTTAATGATCCCCTAAATCATTTACAGTAAACGCTTACCATCAGCTGGGCAGTCTGGCTGAACAATATTAGCTATGCTTCGCGGTTTCATCCGCGTAGACTTGTAGATTTAATTTCATGGGTGGCTCTCTGATCCCTAATGTTGTTTTTGAATAAAAGTAGCCTACGTTCCTCCTCGTAATATTAACTATCTGCCAGTGGAAGTCCCGTTAAAATCGGCCCAGCTGCTTCGGAGCTTAGCCGGATCAAACAGATTTTTGGCAAATCGGTACTCGCCAAAAAAATGAAATCAATTTTGTTTTTTTATGCACTTGATAAATAGCTGCTATTTTTAATAATTGTATTATATTTAATGTATAGATGAAAGAGTGCCGTGCTCTTCTGAAGGACTGGCAAGGCAATCTTAGTTGCGATATGAAGTAGGTAGGATGCGTAATAAAAAAAAACGATTGTTTCCAGAAATTAACAACCGACCGGAAATATGGTAGCCGTTAAAAGACACTTATTTACTTAAAAGGCAAAATGAGTCTTACCCTGTTGTGGCAAAATGAACCCACATACGCACTAATCCGCTTATAATATGTTTTGATTCTTCCGTCAGAGGTATATCCAGACATGTAACATTAAATAAGTACGGCAAATCGTCCGCATGACACGCACCCCGAATAGAATCCAAACGGTATTGTTTTTTCGTATAATTTCTTTCTGTTTCTGCCGTGAATTTATACAAGTAAACTGGAGACGAATTAAAGAGTGTGTGAAAGCGTGCATATCTCACTATGTTGTATAAGAATAATCTGTCGGTCTCCAAATTACTCGTCTCTTGTGTCATTTCTTCGGTAACAGCTTTTCCACTAAAATAATAATCTCGAATCTTTGTATCTGCATCCATTATCTTATCTGGGGTCCATTTACATTTTAATTCTCTCGGCAAAACAGCTCCCTCCATTGCGTAATAACCCACAGTACTTGGGAGTTTTCTTGCTATTTCGATACCCTCTCCTGATGTGTAGCCTACTATTAACGGTACATTTGCCAATTTTCCCGTTTTAACTAATTCTAATGGTGATTCCGCTATGAATTTATCTACATTTAGGTGCGATTTCTCGATTACAGGTGAGAACAGGATAGAATCGATCAAATCCACATTTTGAACTTGTAACATCGGCAATTTAATGTTGACTAATGATAGAGCAGGTACATTGCGTAAGAACTCTAAAAGCTCATCGGGATCTTCAGTATCGTGGCCAAGTAATTTTCCCAGTTGGAATGCCCTCTCTCGTGCGTACAAATTGGTACTCCATTCGTTTATGCACACACCACTTTCGCAAATTGCTTTATTAAATAAACCTTTACTCATTTCTGATACTAAATGATAAGAAGTGGAAGCGGAGCCGGCGCTGCAGCCAAATATCGTAATATTGTTGGAGTCGCCCCCGAAGTTTGATATATTCCGTTTGACCCACTTCAGCGCGAGGACTTGGTCTTTGAGACCTGCATTGCCTGGAACTTCCTCATTGTCCAAGCATAGGAATCCTAGTACTTCCAGCCTGTAATTTATGGTGACGAGGATGACGTTATGTTGCATGAAGAATTCAGGTCCATAGTAATCCGAGTCCCCGGAGCCTGTGTAGAAGCCTCCGCCGTGTATCCAGAACATGACTGCGATTGGGTTGGAAGGGGTTAGTGTGGTGGTGTAGATGTTGAGGTAGAGGCAGTCTTCTGCGCCAGGCTCGAAGCGGTCCAAGCGCTCATTGTACTGAGGACACACTGGTCCGTGCTCGGCAGCTCTTCGAACACCCTGCCACGCCTCGGGAGGCTCTGGGGCCTACAAATACGAAAATTATAGGTACATAGGTAGATCACGATTGAAAATTTAATTGCGCGGTTCACCTCAGCGTCCCATTATGAACGCAAGGTTAAAAATGCATGGTTTTCTTACAATTAATTGTATTTTTCTTTGGTTCAGCTAGATGATGTCTCTCATATATAATTGTATATATATGGTATATAATGGTATTTGTAATTGATGTAAGCTACATAACAATATGTCAGGATCGTTTCATGTGGCAAATAGTCCCTGCCTGTCTACCCTATGTAGGGTGGGATTAAAACGAAATCACTGACACAATTAAGGAGATCGCTTCCTGTTTAAACTCGATTAAGTATTTTATCCCTTCAATATCCAATAAAATAATTATGTACTTAGTTTTACGTAAGTGTTTCCAAAGCCAACGAGCTACAAGAACGAGAGCATAGAATCGACTCTTTATCCATTCGATTCTTTATAGAGGGTTTTGTGTTTCTGATTACAAGTAAATCCCTCGTTCCATTGTTAGAGGCTTTAGTACACGTGTTTAGTTGTTACGTTGCTACACGGGGCTTGTTCCAGACAATAAAATTTTCACTCGGTTACCCATTAGATATACAGGTATGTGTGCCCGCGTAGACTACAAATGCGAATGCGTACATAGCATTCGCATAAAATAAAAAAGTTTTAAGGCTACAATTCTATCGGTATGCCATCATTTGCGACTCACTTTGAATCTTAATTTCCCAACCGGTGGCTTTGCGTACGGAACACCTTTGAACGCAAAGTATTTGTTGGGCCCGACGCCGCAGACGACGCCTTCCAACGTGCCTTGCTCCACTTGCACCACAGCCGCCATGTTCTCGTGATCCAATCTGAAAGAAAATCGCGAACTTACGTAATTATACTCACTTATTATACAAACGCGACTGATTTGTTCCGCAGTGGATTTATTACAATATACAATCAATTCAAATGCACGTATGTTTTTGGATATCTGCCAAACGAAGTCGTTCTTTGGCTAATGTTCAGTGTGCGCACAGCATAACTTGCAACTATACACACTTAGTTTGCAATATAAGGCAAATTAAAAAACAAATAGGTACGTATGTTAACGACATTGGTCTTACCTACACATGAATGACACCTCAATGTCACAATGTATGAAACAAAAGTACAGTCGACTGACGAAGGTGTCTCTTTGCTGCCTTGTGGGGTCGTATTGTATTAAGTGGGTAGGTAAAACATGTTTTGTCGTCAATAAAATAAAATGTATTTTACTAGATACCTGCCCAGGCATCGAACACCAAAGTAGGTATAGTACCGATAGCCAGAAGTACGTCACACTGGTTGGTTTAACGAGGATTCGGCCATGGCCTAGACGTACTTATCTATCGTGATCTATAGACATCGTGACAGATACTACGGCAGCGGGTATACTAACTTCCAACATTAAAGGCTTGGTAGTTGACACCAATTTCAAAATTAGTGTACGTTTGAATTATATGAAAAAAAAAATTTTCAGTAATAGGTTAATTTAGAGGCATTTATACAGATTTCAGTTTTAACCATCTGGATTGATTCAGTGTCAAACTACCCACCATTTCGTAATAAAAATTGGAGTATGCTTAAATTTGACATGAACTTCATTTGAGTGACAGTAGTTAGCCCTAAGTGCATTATTAAAATTACACCTACCTACCTACTCAGTACGCTACTTACCTGGCTTTGTAATTCACTACAAATATTTAGTTTTCATATAACAATAACAATCTGATCACAAAATGCACTTATTGTTACTGTGAACTAAGATTATTATATTTATTCACTCACGTCACTATATTGTGATGCTGAATATGAACTGAGGACATTTTAATATTATACCTACTATGAATACTACGTACCTTCTAGACTAGCGATTAGTATGGCTCGTGAAATGTATCATTATCTCACAAATGACGTGTCTTACGGTTGTAATATGAGTCATGCGAAGGTGAGTACTTATTAGTACTCACCTTCGCATGACTCATATTGATCACTTTGTATAAGTAACACAAAGCCGTGTGGTTTAGTCACTAGCATTATATGGAAAGTGGGATAATACAACTTCTTTCCTTGGTCTGAACATACGTAACGTTACACAAGCACGTTAAAGAACAAGTTAAGTAAACTTTCAAACGTCTGTCCTCTCAAGTATCAGTTTTGAGATGTTTCAATGTCGACTAATTTCTACGCTAATAAGCGTAGAAATAAATGTGTTGATCCCACATCTTGCCACGCCACTAATCAGTACCCCTATTACGAGTTTTGCACCGTTTTTGTATCGTACACTCGCTAGCGTCACCGACAATGTTTGTATGAGATATTTTAGTTCTTCACGTTACCGCTAGGAGGCTCTGTTCTCATACGAATATTCGGCGTAGACGCTAGCGAGTATAGATTAAGAAAACTGTGGCAAACTCGTGAACTGTTGCGTGTTGCGTTGGTAACTGCTGCATTATTCTGTAAGGAAGGTATCTCAAAGGTGAACTTGACATGAGTGCCAGTTTTAAGCATACGAAATTTACCATTATCGTTTTGAAAATATTTATCAATTTCCTACGATTTAAACCGACACTTGACGTCGAGTTCGTCGCTGAGATACCTAACAGAATACCACATCAGAACATTTAAGTCTTGAAAGAGAGTTGATTGTGCTGTTGATTTTTTCTTATTTTATAGTTTTATCTTTGGTAGACCTTGGCTGGCACCTAATTGTCTTTGGTGTCGTTCGTTATGTAGGCATCACTTCAAAGAGTTCGCGCTACTATTTTTCGGAAATACGTTCCTTTTATGTCTATATATGTGGAAAGGTATGAAGAACAAGAAGGGACAAGAACCACTTACCGCCAGGCAGGTTGAAAGTTTGTTTGCCTCGTGGCTCGTTTCTAGTCTACCATTAATCGGTTTGACAGTTCTTGTCGCAGCTGTACCAAAAGGTACCGTTATGATTACTGGGGGCCTACCATCACCGGTTTAAACAGAGCGTATTAAAGACTTCTGAGCTTTGACGTATCATTTTGGTACCGTAGAATAAAATGTCAAAGATAAGAAGTTCTTAATAGGTACGCGTTGCTTGAACGATCATAGTTGGCCCCTTGGTGTTGCGGTACTTAGATACATTTATCTTTAGATACTTAGAAGTTGTATATACATACGTACATACATATATATACTTACGCCTGTATTCCCCGAAGGGGTAGGCAGAGGTGTTGTAATTACAACACCCACTTTTCACCGAAGATGATTAAGTGCCAACGTAACAGATGGTGAGTCTATCGCCGTCTCAAGCACTATACATACGTATTTGAATTAGTTCTCAGACATATGCAGGTTTCTTCACGATGTTTTCCTTCACCGTAAAGCATGTGGTGTGAAATCACTGTAGGTACTTAAGTTTTAGAAAAACTCATTGGTACAGGCCCCTGGTGGGATTCGAACTTGCGTCGCTTGCTTAGCAGGCAACTGCTCAAACCCCAAAGCCACCACGGTTCTCTTGTATGTGTATGTATGCTTACCTAAGGTTAGGGCCAAGGATTAAAATAATTAAAATGCCTTATTCACGCGAATGCACACGTGTGGGGCAACTTAGTATTTAACGAGTCGGTCGTGGTTTCCTTTGCAATGTTTAGCAACCATAATATTCAAAATTTCATGAAGGTTATGAACGGAAGGTCATCCAACTCAATAGTCAATGTATATTGAATACGGAATGAATGTTAGGATGTTATCCTTTTGTATTTGTAGCCTGAATATAACAACAACGTTATATGTGAAGAAGGCCATGTGCTTTAGAAAACACTCACCTACGCACCATCATACTTGTTTAGAATAATAACCAAATATTAGAATTGTAATATTCGTTTCTGTTGTAAGTTTCAGCCGCGTGAAATTGTATTCATGTGATTTGACACCGCTTATGCCAACATAGAATTTCCTCAATAGTCAGTCTATGCGATTTATTCCTCATTATATAGCCTCATAATATATAACTTCGTTCCAAGATATTTTTTCTATTCCTAAAAAAAAGTTTGGATAGTATTTTTTTACTAATATTATGCAGCTGACGAGTTTGTTTGGTTGCACGCGCTTATCTCAGGAACTACTGGTTTCAATTGGAAAAATCTGTGTTGGCTTTGTAACATATCACGGTGCGACCAATTGAAGCATAAGTCATCGTCAATGGAAAATGTAACAGAAACGGGGATAATATCACTAGGCAACATAGTTTTACTCGCGAGGAGGAAAACCGTGAGGCACAGCTAGTGTAGTGTACAAACGAGGCGAAACAAGACCACGATTCGAGGCAAAACAAGAATAAATAGAGAAACATATTTTTGGGGCCAAACAAGGATTTTTTTGACGAGGCGAAACATTTCGGGTGAATGCGGAATAAATCGATTAAAATACAAAAATATTGTTTCAAATCTATTAGGTACCTAGGTATGAATACGTAGTACCGCACTAACACAGTACCTATTTACTAATATTTACTCTAAACTGGTATGCCGAATGTCCGTCCGTGGTCGGGTGAGAATGCATTTACTAAATTAACTAATATCTTAGGATTATTATGAAGATTGTACGAGCTTCCTGTAGAATAAACACCATATAAAGTAAGTATCTATGTAAATACCATGTACTCAGGTAATTATTAAGCGTGTAATTAGTTACTCTACATCGGTTGCGCAGAGCGTACAATCTAAGCATAGAGGAGCAAAGGCTTGTTGTTTTAACAGTATTATATTTTGTACAGAATACTAAATTTAAACTGGAATCATCTTACTATCTTACTCTGCCATAGATAACTAGAAAATTTATAGTTGTATTAGTGGTAGAGTATACATTATTTATACCGACTGTATGCATGATATGAAATAATATTGTATGTTTGTTCTCAAAGATCTTGTGAGGCGCTGATGGAGGTCAAGGTACATTTACAAATAAAGAGATATTGTTTAGTCACATCACATAAGTATTTCAGCGACGATACTGTGCCTCTACAAAAATCTAAAAATCAAAATCAAAAAGTTTTATTTAACATGTCCCTTATGTTTTGTTTACTTGGATCACTTATTGAACGTCATTTTTCTTACGCTAACTTAAGTTAATTTACTACCGTTTCCAAAAGTAAGCCTGTCAGGAGAAGAAACGGCGAAACAAACTCCCCGGTTTTTTTTTTTACATGTGTCCCTTCTATATACATAATTCTATATTGATAACGCTTACAATTTATAGGAAACAGCTGTCTGAGTACTGGGGGCCAACTATGATCGTTTAAGCAGAACTTCTGAGCTTTGACGTTTCATTTTCTTAATACACGCTGGGTAAACGATCATAGTTGGCCCCCTGTTCGAAATCAGTATGTACGTTGTTAATATAGAGAGGTAGGCAGACTTACTGGTATTTGTGTGTTTCAGTGTGTTGCACGGTGAAGCCATCGCGCGTGCAGGTTGGGCAACAAAACGACCGCCAAAACATTGTTTATTTTATAAAATATAGGATGCGTTCGCCATGGCCACGTAAAACGCGTGTAACACGACTTGTGCGAGAGCGAAATGTAATTAACTTCGCGCACAATTACCGCTGAACGTTTTATCAAAATACAACATAGATAACTGGGTGTATTATCTACTCTATGTAGGTATCCTATCATCGCTATTGCTTGCTATTCACGTCTCCGTGTGGCACTGAAGCACTGGCAGAGAATTACCTAATTGCTAATAGGTGTTATTAGACAACTAAGTATGTAGTACATACAACACAGTGTCTAATAGGTACAGTCAATCTAAAAATAGGTCAGCCCATCTAATCGCAACCGTATTTATACATTACTAGCTCCTTTCCGCGACTACGTCCGTGTTTTTTTGAGCATACTAAGCCGGTCCTCGGAGAATCGTCTAAGTACCTGTACATAAAATTTTCCTGTACCTATAGCAAAATCGTATAAATTATTTCATCATCATTAACATACACCAGCTGTGCCCCGCGGTTTTTCCCGCGTAGAGTTATTTTCATGGATGACTCGCGGAACCTTAATGTATTTTAAAAAATAAAAGTAGCCTAAGCAACTACTTGTAAAATTAGCTATCTGCCAGTGAAAGTCCCGTTCAAATCGGTTCAGCCGTTTTGGATATTAGCCGAAACAAACAGACAGACCGAGAAAAATTAAAAAAAATGATTTTTTCGTTTCTGTGCCGTATATACTTTCATATGCATTTAATGGAAAGCTGTTACTTGGATTTACAAACAGACACTTCCATTTTATTCATATGTACATATATATGTATATATCTGTATATATGTATATAGATAGATGTATAGATTACAAAGTACTTACTTGCGTATGATGCAAATAGTTTATTTTACACATATATCATAACTAAATAAAGTTATGATTGCCAATCCGACTTAATCATACATTTTTCAGTATCCAGCACACCTGCTTTTATTTTCGACCGCAATCACCGACATCTTAATTGGGGCTTATTTTTAATAAATATTTCCATAAATATTGTTAAAATTGATGTCATTTTGTATTTATAAAATAATGACATTTAAATCCTACGATGATGTCCATTTTATTGCGTCCGACATTATTGGATATTCACATCAAGCCGGCATTACGTCCAATACGCAATTAATAACGCTTACCTACCTATAACGCGTGTGATAGATAGACTGCTCTATATATTATTTTGTATATTATTATATGTATAACTTAATCTTCGATTAAAGTGGGTGTTGTTCTTGCAACACCTCTGCTTACCGCTTCGGAGACGCTTCTCGGATGGCGTGAGCATATATTAGTATATTACTTATAACTAGCTGTGCCCCGCGGTTTCATCCGCGTAGATTTAGTTTCATACTGTTTTTTTTTATAAAATTAGCCTAAAACACTCCTTGAAACATTAGCTCCTAGTGAAAGTGCCGTTAAAATCCATCCAGCCGTTTAGGCGTGATGCCGTGACCAAGGGAAATGGGGGTTCATTTTTATGTATAAGATATAGATAGATATTGTAGACGTATTGAAAACAAGTTCATTAGACATTAAGAACGTTCAATGCAAAATAATTTTGAACTATTTTTGTGTATCAAAATATCTAAGCCAGTGCCCTGTTTACCCGCGAAAGATTAAAGATTAAGATAATGTTATTCAGTGACAATTTAGAAATGTATTTGTGGAATATTTTATTTGATCTGTCAAACAATTTTTAACGTTCTTAATTTAAAAAAAAAACAGGAATTATCTTCAATTAAAAATATTGGTATCTACTTAATAGATACTGTAGTTTGCTCCCCGTTGTTTCATTTGTGGCATTTACAAAACTTAGAGGGTTCGTTTATTCTTAGATTCTTTGTTGTTGATGTTTTCAATGTTTCAGTTATCTAACTGAATGATTTACCTATAGCGTTACAACAAATATTTCCGTAAACAGACTTCTGGAAAATCGGCACCGAAATCAGCATACTAACATGACGTCATGACTAAAACAATCTATTTTGCATTGGTGAAAAAATGGCCGTAAAAATCCGCCGAATTTTACGAAGGTAGAGTTCTTAAGCTGTTGTGCCCTAAAATGCCAACGACATATAATATAAGTCGTAATCCAACATTTGCATAAATATAACGTTCAACAAACGTATAACGTATTAAAATAATCCTTCATCATTCAGACTTAAATCTGTGTAATGCCTTGGAGCGTAAATTAGTACATGCGTTTATGAGGCACATATTACCTTGCCTGCCTATGTACGTGTGTTTTTTATTAGCTAATCTGCTTAAAGGCTTACAAGGATTATGAGATGAGGCCTGGTTTGTTTATTTTACAACTAGACATGTTAACTACCTTTCCATTTATCCTAAGTTTAATTGTCGTCGCGGCTCAAACTTATATTTCAATAAAGTGGTGTAAGAGTTAATTGCAGTTGGGAGTACAAGGTAGTACTTCAGAGTTTCTACAATTGCGGTGCCCTTTTGTTCTTCCACTGGATTGAAATAATATTTAATACAATATTCCTAAGTGTTCCCGAAGAGTTGTTATCACATACTTCTAAGTGATTATTGTGTTATGAACGCCTGCCTGTAATTGTCATGTAAGTACAATATCTGGTTTGATTACTTAAATTGTATACTTCTTTGTATGAAATAAAGTTTATATTTATATTATATTATATAATATTATAAAGCTGAAGTGTTTGTTTGTTTGTTTGAACCCTCTAATCTCAGGAACTACAGGTCCGATTTCAAAAAATATTTCAGTGTTGGATAGTCCATTTATCGAGGAAGGCTATAGGCTATATTTTATTCTCATAAAAATTAGGAGTCCGTAAGTAAATTGCAATTTTCTAACCTAAGGTGTAAAATCGAAAACCTATTTATGAGTACGCTGCAAAAACTATTGACAATAGAACAAAATAATGTACTACGGGTTTGTAGGTCTTTTTAAGATCTACAAAAAAGAGCATATATCTAACTCTCATAGTTTAGTCAAAATAACCGCTTTAATGTTCATAAAAAAATTTTATCACCTGAAGAAAGAAGCTACGTTAAATGTGTATCATATTATTAAGTCTTATCCAAATCAAGCATTATCCTATCAAGGGTATTCATGTAGAAGTAAAATACTGTTTGTTTTATTCTAATAGGACATTGCGTTTAGAAATTATCACGAGTATAAAAACGCAAAGAATTGGTACCTAATAATGAGTTATTTGCCAAAGAGTAATCTCTGAATTGGCTAGACCGATTTTACCGGGACTTTCACTGGCAGATAGCTAATGTTACAGGGAGTACCATGGGCTTTTTTATTTATAAAGAAAATTTAAGGTTCCGCGGTAATCAAATTAAATCTAAGCGGGTGAAACCGCAGGGCACAGCTAGTGTATTTATAAAAGTATAAATGTATAGATTATCTTATGTTTCCAGACCTCAGCCGGACCCGTTGGAATATATGTCGGCATGTGCCACTACAATGGTCCGAATTCAGAATTGTGTGAAAACAGGGAACACGGGATAAATATTTACATTACAAGTGGAGACGAAAACCGAACGGTTTCTCTATACTTCAGATTGGTATCGGAATTCTTTTAAGCTTACTTGTGGGTATGGGTGTATGTTCAGAGGTACGTGACATTGATTGAGTAGGTGCACCTAAAAACAATGATCCTTTACGTGAAAGCAATGATATCTATATCACTTTAATTTCTTTCTACACTTTCCTTACAGAATCGTATTACTACTTTATTGGCCATTGCTCCAATATATGCTGTGATCGTTGGCACTTAGAATTCCAATGTATAAGCGAATACCTACTTCAAACAGCTTACATTTTACGAATAAAAATTCTGCAAAACATGATCTCTACCTACATATTTCGTGAGTAGCTTTTTGTACAGGATTTATTTTACTTATAAGTGGCTATTCGTTCTTTATCTTTATTTTTAGTGAAAAGCACTTTGGACTTTGATATATTTTTCATTTGATATGTTATCTTAAACCAGACACGTTCCCTTTCCTTTGCCTCTGAAATGTTTATCCTCGCTACACTTTTTAGCACGTCTACATGGGCTAGTTACACCGACCTTAGCAATAAAATATATTTCGTCACGTTATAGCAATTTATGTAGCTAAGATAATGCATATATTATGTATGGGGCGGAGACCACGTCTCTCCAAGAGCCTCCCCCAATGTTGCTGATTCTACCCTCGGGACACCAAATAGGGTCTCCACTTTTGCGCTCAGAGGTAAGGTATCACGAAGAGACAAGGGACTTCCGTATTGCCGAATATATGCTACATATTCTAATTATTTTGTTGCTTACTTTGGTCAATATGTAGATGCGGACTAACATCTGTAGTATATTTCTCACTTTTCGAATAACAAATATAGGTACAACAAAGTCACCAAATAATACATCGACCGGAATCGAACTCTAGACATCGATCACCTTATACTAAGCGCATCGCCTATTTACCATTGAGCTTCAAGTAATTTAAAATTAAGCTCCATAATTTCCAAGGTTCCATTTATCAGGTTTTGCACCTGCTACAAAAACGTCTCCTAGTAAATAATTCGCATACAAATAAATGCACTTGCTCGTGAATTCACGCTCAAAAAGGACAGCCTTGCAATAACGGGTATTAGCTATATTTAAATCAGCTTTATAGTGTCTCGTAGTCTCTTCCCTGGACTTACCACCTGCCTGTGTCTTTAGCCAGCCGGCACACCATTCTAGTTTGATATTTATATCTGTGTTGTTTAGCTTACAAGACGTCCTACTTTAACCTCATTAATTTTTCATCTTTTTCACGCGACTTGATACAAAGAAATATGGAAGTGTCTGCAGGTTCGCATAATAAAAGTATGCAGAGTAAGATGTAAGCAATATTATGGGTAGAAGAGAAGAAACTTTGAGTAATTTCACTAATTATAAATTTCCATAATGGTTATTCCAATTTTCTAGAGCTTCTCCTGGTTTAATGGAAGTAATTGACGGAGTATTGACGGCTCTTAACTTACTTACTAAGTTTTCATAAGCTTGAAAGGTAAAGCATAAGATATTATATTTCATAACTTAGGGTATGGGGTCATATAAAATGTATTGTTACATCAATTTCTTTTATCTTCGAGGCAGTTTCCACTAGAATTTGCTTTTCCTTGCGATTAACTTCAAATATCGAGGATACAATATTGGATGCATGGCGGGCTTTGATAGAGAATAAATGTTGGTGGAGGCGAATGCACCTCAGGGCTCGTTCGCATCCCTCCGGCATTATTAGGGACTGCAGATACTATTTCAAATTCCTTAGGGATCGGAGGGGTGTTGGTGAAATGAAAACTGGTCATGTGAAAATGCTTTCATTGCTTTTTACGCGTCGCTAGAGGCAATTTAGACGTTGCGGTGTTTTGTAGAGAACAATCCCCTCGCCCTTGGGATCCGCGATCGTATGCCACGCTCTGTGGGACCGCCACCTATATGTCATGCTTCATTGATTCACCAACAAATAACTACTTGATATCGGTCATTTAGAGGGCAATCAATTTGTTCAGTTCACAAATGGGTTTTGTGCAGAGAAATATAGTTAAAGTTTTTCTCTTTTATTCTAGTTATAATATAACTTTAGTTATATAGGTACCCTGCGTTTTATTCTAAAGATCCAAGACAATTCTCCATGGAGTAAAAGGGTAAGATTCGAGTCCCTGTGTTATCGATATTTGTCATAATATCGGCGTTATAAAGAGGAACATTTTTTTTTGCTAGTAACAAATAGGCTCCGAAATATCCGGACCGTTTAAAAAAAACTGTCATTAATAAAATGCTACATTATCGCTAAGTAATGCTATATTGTTTATCGAGTAATAAGCTCGCGGGTCCAGCCGCGGTTGGAAGCTAGTTCTTTACAAAGCAACGCGCGTGTGTACTTGGTGTGTGTAGTAGTGACAATAGGTTGCAGTCGCTTATCGTCAGACTATACGCATGTTTGCCACTTATGAAATACTAATGGACGTCACGCGGTTTCACCCGCGTAGTTCCCGTTCCCGTGGGAATACGGAGATAAAATATAGCCTATCAGTGAAAATGTAGCACTCAAATGGTGAAAGAATTTTTTAAATCGGCACTGTACTTTTTGAGCCAATTCGTTACAAACATACTTTAAAACCTTTTTTCTTTATAATATTAGTATAGACTAGCTGTGCCCCGCGGTTTCACCCGCGTAGATTTAGTTTCATGCTTCATGTCGCGGAACCCTCATGGTGCCTAAGTAGAAGGTAGCCTAAGTTACTCCTTGGAACATCAGCTACCCGCCAGAGAAAGTCCCGTTAAAATCGGTCCAGCCGTTTCAGAGATTACCCGGAACAAACAGACAGACAGACAGACAGAGAAAAATTTTAAAACTTGGGTTTTTAGTGTCAGGAGTGTGTATACTGTCATATGCATTTAGTGAAAAGCTGTGTTTTTGGAATTACAAACAGACACTTCAATTTTATTTATCTGTATAGATTAAGAAAAATGTGGCTCGGAGATTGTATAGGAGAGAAATCTGGCATTAGTTGTGAAAGCGATCGCTAAATCCAATAAGTAAGACTACTTACAAGAAGTATCAATAAATACGTTTTACAGATCATCCGCATCTATTTGAGTCCGTAAAGGATGATCTTCAGAAAGCATACAAGGATGTATACTTCCTTGTATTTACAGATATACTTTCTACGCGTGTCACGAATTGATCCCTGTTTCCTAAATACATTTTAACGTTATAATAACGTGCTTAGAAAAACGAATGAATTTCAACATAATATTATGTAGATCATCAAGATGTGGTGTTGGAGAAGGATGGAGAAAATCAAATGGACGGAAAGAGTCACAATTGAAGATGTAAAGAGAAAGAGTACTATGGAATACAATCCAGAATCGAAGTGGAAAGATGATTGGCCACCTTGTACGACATGACAGTTTCTTTAAAAACATGTTAGAAGGAAAGTAGAAGAGAAGAGAGGAAGAGGAAGACCCAGGTTAGCATACATGAGACAAGTCAAGGAAAAAGTGTCTGCCATGACGTATAGGGAGGTCAAGGACACTTGACACTTGATAGAGACGAATGGAAGAAGTTGCATCAGTTACACCGACAAGAGTCACAACTCTTAAATGTATGTTGATGATTTTCATCAATTGACATGAAGTGGTGAAAATTAATTTGAACGAGTCCTGACAATGTACCTACTACTTATGTTTAACATCATGTACTGTAATATAACGAAATTTTATAAGATTTAAAGAGATAAACTTTCTGATCTACTTAACCGTTTCTGAAAATTCTTCATCAAGTTTTTTGAATTAATTTCAGATGCTGGCAGAAATATCTTATTTTTTATCATATTGTAGCAGTCCAACAGTTACAACTGCTATAAATATGCTATCATCTACGAGCACAATTTCAGATTCTCCTGCAAAATAAACAATGGGCCGAAAAGACCCCAAAGCAATCATTAGGGTGAAAAAACTGAAGGGGGAGCGCCCTGTGTGTGTTCCAACAAGATGAGCAGCCAAAATTTTATTCCATCCCTCCCTACCCTTTTGACAAACAATACACTTAACCAAACATTCTTTATGTTGAAATTGTTTTAGGGTTGAAACATAGTCGGGGAGTGTGTAATATTGTCTCTTAGTTGGTGCTTTATCCAAATGATTTCTTCCCTTTTTTGTTTATATAAATTAGAAGACATCAGATGCCATCGGGCATTTTGTTTCAATTACGGTCCTTTCATCACACTTGGTATGAAGGAAAAAGTTAATTACTCCTTCTAATTGCTATGCGTTTTTGTCGGAGCAGTATTTAAAGGTTTTTGTACCGTAAATAGGGCTTTGAAACCTGGACCTAAGCTAGTGTAGAAGAACAGACCTATTTCAATGATTGTGTTGGCAAGAGTGATTTTATGAAGTGTGTGGAAATGGCCGACCCACGTCAACCTCGATCACGGTGTTACTATTTTATTTATCGTGAATTTTACTTTCTTTATCAATTCGTGAACTTCTACCATATTTATTTGCTGCAGATTTCGGGTAGAAATGTATGGAAACGGATAAGCTGGACCTTCATTCTCCTCAACGCAGTTCAAAGCGCCGTGTATGATTGAACAATTAGCATAATAAATATACAGGATAGGGGGCTTACCATAATCGGGTAAGCAGAGCGTATTAAACACTTCTTAACCAAATTAAACGTCAAAGCTAAGAAGTTAGTAGGACTTCACTACTATAACGATGATAGTAGGCCCCCAGTACTAACCGCTGATTAATAAGATGTCCTAATAACACAGACGAATTTATCAATGAAACAAGATGACATCGCATATTTCAAATAAATGGATTTCAAATTTAATATTCGACGCCACCCTTCACTAGACAAGTGCCCTTAGAGACACAGGACACATTTCAATATCAAAAATTATCCCTTATGTGCAGTCTAATACATTATTCAAGCACGCATCCCCTTCAATTATGACATTTGATGGGTAGGGTAGGTTATTCTGGCTGTTGCATAAATTTGGGCAATTTGACACGGCGCGGCCGTAACTAGTGGCAGAGTAATCAGCTCGCCGGAGAGTTGTTCCAAGCTATTATCGCGAGGCCATAGTAGAGGCGTGGAGCTCCCGAGACGGTGACTGCGAGGAATGTCACGCCGCCGTTATTACTTCCATTAACAAACTGAGAAGACATCAAAGTTCCTTATTAAATAGTAAAGGAATGTTCGCCTGCAGTAACATCACTCGGTAATTATCGCGCGAATAACCCTCAACTTTAAGCATTAATTCAGCGGGGATGTCTAGCTAGAAAGTTGTTGCGATTCAAAGGATTCCAATTATGGAAACTGTATGAAGCACGCAGTGTCAGTTCTCGATCAAAACTGTTTCACTTTTAATGGCTTTGAATGTAGGGAAGCATATAGAAGGATGCGATCAAGTAATTGATGTGTATCACATTGTTCTACCGACTACACGATAACATTGCAACATGAATACGTTTGACTGAAAAACAAAACGTCTAATGCATCATCTACACCAAAAGGTTCGCAAGTATTTGTGTGTACACTATAGCCCTGAATTAAAACGATAATATAATATAAAATGTATGCGATAATACCCCTAATTACGGAACAGTTAGTTGCACGGCACCACGCTACAATGGAAATAACTGTGTATCTTCGGACGAAGGTGCTATGGTCCTTTATTACTGCATGGAAGTACGAAGAGAAAGGGAATATAATGAAGATTGCTCTCTGTAATTAAGTAACAAGCCCCTGAAACACATCAACGGGCCATATAAAACAATTCTTCGTTCGTTTGCCGTGGCGGAGCACCTAAATAACATCCCCCATAATCGACGTAATTGCGCAACCAAGCAGTACACTCGCCCTCCCCGAAATATAACTATTACGCTTTTATTAAGCTCACGAACCCGCCAAAGGGATACTCATAATTTAATTACGAACCCCAAAATAACTTACTTCAAGTCGGCAGGAATTGCTTCAGAGGCTTAATCGAAATGATGGTTTGCATTTTGCATTACATGGAATCAAAAGTTCCAGACAAAAGCTATACATGTTTGCAATGAACATGATACATCATACTACTGCGACTCTGAGTTACTGGTATGAGTGAGCGTGTGTAGGTATGCAAAGTCTCCTCTTTTTCATTAATGCATTATGTTTCATATCTATGTACGTTTATATTTATTTGCGGCAAATATGCCAGAGTCTGCAAAATTTCAACTTTTAGGGAAGTTCTGGAGTTTCCGTTCAGAACAGACTCTCATCATGAATTAACTTATTCTCTGAGAGGATCGAGACAGTTTTGGTGCGAGACCTTCCTTCATGCGTGATGTAAAACATTGTTGGAACAATGTTGTATTATGTTGTGTTGATCTGCCAAATTATCCGGATATTAGGTAATTTCGTACGTATTATATTATCCGGTTTATTATAATGATTTGGTTGATACTTTCCTTAACTTGATCTGAATAATACTAAATCCTTCATAAACATGGTCGATATTATGAAATGTTGATTAATTATGTAGTTTTGTAAGTATGTCGTTATGATGTAAAGTGAGTATATTTTCAGCAATAGTATTTTTTATATTCAACGTTAGTGTTTCTGTGTGTACACCTATTTTGCACTAGAATCGACAATATATTCGGTTGTTTGTTTCATTAGTTCTCTGTGTCTGTTGCCGGCTGGCAAATGTTCGCTTTCCTTTGTGGGTATGTAGTTAGTATAATAAGTAATATTCAAACAAGCGTTTTTTTTGCAAAAAAATCGCCGAATTATGAAGTTTCCAACACCAATTGTTTAAGCTGCGCTTATTAAGAACTTCTCAACTTTGACGTTTCATTTCATGTTGTCAAAGCACAGAAGTTCCTAATACACTCTGCTTAAACCGATGATAGATGATGATTTAGGACCCCAGTTGGCACGAAGTAAATACCTACTCTTATTGCAAGGATATGGATTGATTATTCTACATGATCACTTATAAACACCGTTCGAACTACAAATGTTGGTAATGGATAGGACACACTCTGACCTGCCTGGATATTCAATTCAATTCAATGATTTATTCAGGTAGGTGTATATATAAAATAGATAGACAAATAAATAAACAAGCTTATTACCATATATGCGAGACGCCTAGGTAAAGGGAATGGTATTAGGGATAATAGGAGTCCGGCGAGACCCGGGCGGACCGGGCAGACAATAACCGTTTCCTCTTTGATATTGCGCCGTCCTACGCACACCCTCCCACCGACACGGATTTATAATACTTCAAATAACAACAACAGGCCAATAATATATCCTCGACTTAGTAAATACAACGAACTAATTCTTACAAAGGAGAGATTTAGCCGTCTCGGTGCTAAGAATTAAGTCAAGTGGTTTGGCACCGGGACCACGATCACCAACGCCATCTTGGATTTAATAATTATTATTTGAGGGGGAAAATGGGACCGCGGTCCCGGTCCTAAAAGCCCCTCGACGCCTAAGATTATAGTATAAGGAAGCTAATCTATACATACATATACATACAGATAAATAAAATTGAAGTGTCTGTTTGTAATTCCAAAATAACAGCTTTTCACTAAATGCATATGAAAGTATACACGCTACTGACACTAAAAAACCATGTTTTAAAAATTTTCTCTGTCTGTCTGTTTGTTCCGGGTAATCTCTGAAACGGCTGGACCGATTTTAACGGGAATTTCACTGGCAGGTAGCTGATGTTTCAAGGAGTAACTTAGGCTTCTTTTATTTATTAAAATTATTAGGGCTCCGCGACAATAAGGATGAAACTAAATCTACGCGGGTGAAACCGCGGGGCACGGCTGGTAAATAATAAAATCGGGTTCGAGTTTTAACTGAGCTGTTATAAATGAGGGCTGAAAGTTTGTATGAAACTAAATTTACGCGGGTGAAACGGTGAAGCCAGCGTGCTTAGGTAGGGAAAATTCGAACACTGCACACACATACACACAGACACACACTTTACAAAGGTGGGAATAGACACCACGATCTCCTACAAACCGTGCATTTTTTCACCCGTATTTTCCTTAACCAACCATTTTAAGAGTTTAGAATTAGGAACAATGAACAGAATTGTTCATGCATTTAAATTATTTTTATGCATGAAAACATGATGCATAAAAATAAAATAAAATTTGAAAAAAGCATTTTCTTTCTTTTTTTTAACTAGAACTCGTTGTTAAACTTTACAATGATCTTTCAGGAAGATATTCGGGATTTTGAGGCTAGTTCAAAAATGTTTATATGAAGATTATTAGCGATCATATAAACTTTTCGATATTCTTAAGCTACAGACTTAGGAAAAAGTAATATAATTTATATAATACACGTCGCTCACGAAAACAGCAGTTTTACGTCAATATTTTTACGATGTTTTTACTACATCAGTTAAAAAGAGATTTTAGTGTCAAATTGTGTGCCCATAAACGGTTTAGGCTCCAGTTCTTCTGGCAACTATGTTGATAAGCCACCAGCCAACTTTACCCATATAATTTCTCATTTAATGTTTCACTGGGATAAACAATATTACCTACCCTTTTTAGTGCTACGCTCAGACATAATGTTACAGAATACAGTATTTTAGTAGTATATTAGTACAGCATGAAATATTAGAAACAAAGCAATTTGGTGACGATTTAAAGAAATAATATACATACGCTTCTATTTAATCAATTACGCGTCAGTCACTTCAACACTTCAATTTTATTTATCTTTTTTCATTTTCACTTGAAAATGAAAATGAAAATGAAAATGATTTATTCAGTTTAGGCCCTGGTAAGGCACTTATGAATGTCGAGGAATTTACCACCGGTTCGGAAACTAGCCTTCTGAGAAGAACCGGCAAGAAACTCAGCAGGCATCATGTACATTTCATTACACAGTAAATAATGATTATTACAAAAAAAACATCATAAATTATTACTTAATTTTTCCGTCCTAACTGTGAATAAGCATGTAGTATTACTAAATTATTGATCGCTGTAATATATTCCACTATCTTTCTTCTCTTTTCTGTACGCAAAGGTTGTCTGGAAGAGATCGCTTTAGCGATAAGACCGCCTTTTGTATACACTCTAATCAAAATTTTCTTTCTTACTGTATATTTTATTATTGTTTTCTTTGTGGTGTAAAGAGGTTTTTATTATTATATTCGGTACCTATATTTTTATTTTGTTTTATTTTTAATATGTATTTCCCAGTCCAAATACGGCACTGCACAAGGTTCGCGCGCTAACACACCGGCACGGAAAATTGCTTTTTGAGATGCACCGGCAAGAAACTAGGCTTGTCTTCTTCTGCTTCATAAAGATGTTACATGAATCACAATAAGCCATTTAAAACTATTCAAAGAGCTTTTCTCGCTGGGTTTTTTTAAATATAAGCAATACACAGTGGAGTTTTAATTGCTTTTAGTCACAAAATAAAAACATACAGATGACCAGCTCCCAACTCCCGTTTATAGCGGTAACAGCCGCTCACACATATAGACACATGTCATACTCTCCTTACTTACTGGGATTAGCTTAAGTCAGATTTGCTCCGAGATCCTCGGATGCATTCTTCGGTGTGTGCATAAATTTTGAACCAAAGTAGGTCAGTGTAGATTTTCTATTAAGCTTTAGTTTTCCCGTTTTCTACGGGCGATGCGTAAATAACAGAAGTGAGTAAAATGAGAATAATAAAAAACCTAATTCATTCGCCTCATTCATATTTGATATCACGCGATAAACATTTTTCACAAGCACATACAACGCACTCCATCCCTCGCACACATCCCAGGGGAGGAGAGACGAACAAGTGTTATAATCGGCCACGTTCCACATAATCGCTTAACTCAGGCGTACAGTCGTAGTGATAAGCCTAACCGTTTGAATATTTCTCAATACTTGACGTATTGAGAAATATTCAAACGGTTAGGCTAGTTAGGTTTGCGGATAAATTAATTTTGCCGCTAAATGTTCTTGGGAGGTTGATAACTTAATTAGAATTTTGACACAGGACCTGAGTGACAGACTGTAAGATACGGTACCGTTTAGGAATAGGAATACCAAATTTTCCCGTCGAATTCACCAACACGACTTGTGATTAAATTTATGCCAGACACGCTCTTATTTCATTTAGATATAAGACAATCTAATATGATCCTTTCGACATACATCTATTGAATTCCTGTTTCCCTACAACAATCGTTATCTCTTAAATGCTGATGAAGTATTAATAAAACTATTGAGGTGATTTACATAAGCTCGAGTACAAAACTTGACAATTCCCGTGGCGATTATGTACGTACAAGGCTCCCTAAAATGGTGTATTTATAATATGTATAGGTATAAAGAGGGGTGTATTTCAACAATAAGACGAGAAGGTGAAGTGAAATGTCTCGCGATCGCCCTTCTTTGCATATATGGCACAAAATAGAGACCTACAGTAGACTGGCTTCCATTCATTTGCGGTAATAAGAACACTCAAATTAGGTAAAACACGCCAAGATTGCCCACAAGGGAAACTTTGCACAAAGATCAATGTATAAGCTCAACAATGATTTGCAAAAATATCTTTATATTATTGCAACATTGATCAACTTTAATGAAAAAAAGCTTATATGTAGGGCAATACTGACTATCGTGCTTGTTGCTAGCTTTGCTTAGTAACTTGTAGGAACTTCTCGAATGTGATGATAGTTTTTGCGGGCAAACTATAGTGCAAATTTGGCAGTAGATTCTGCGGGCTAGCGAAAACACAGGATAGTTTACTTTATATCATGTTATAGAAAATATATTTTAGTTTATATCAATATCAGTGTCATTGTGGAAGGTCTTTTAATACTAAAGTTATCTAGTAGTATACCGACCTACCATTGACAACATTGCCCACCAACAAAAGAGGCTTAGGGTTGGCACACCACATACGCTCAAATAAATTTATATGAAAAAATTATAAATATACACTTAATTTTAATGTATTATAACTTGTAATATTTTTTGTTGAGAGTTGGTTAAATAAAACATTTATTCAATAAAAACTTAATTATATATACAAGGAACAGTACTTAAAACTAATTAAAGGTAGAAAACTCGTCCCAAGTCGGTGTCTCTCGGGATCGTGCTATGAAGGCTGGCAGCATTGCAGTTGGTTTAATTCAGATTAATGAGATGTTAAAAAAACAAAAAATATAACATCACAATGATAAGCCACTCATAAAAAAATATCGAATAAATAATCAATCTTAGCTTTATCGTAATGAAACAAATTTGTAATATTTCATTATGATACGAAATGTTAAATTGTTATCCTTCTACTGGTTTCAATGTCGTCTGCGTAAAGGCCGTATTTGCGTCAGAAATCAATGTGGGCAATGTTGGCTTAAAGTCCAGGTAACTTGGCCCGCCCTCAAAATCGATCAAATATCGAATGAAATGTTGAAAATTTTTTACTTTATCTACACTAACACATGCGTATGAACTTACAGTTGTTGCTGATGAAGGAAAATACTTAATTCGCCAAACAATTTTTTTCTTAAAATTGCAATTATTCGAAAAAAGTGGGCAATGTTGACGGTAACATGATATGATCCGAGAACGCGGTTAGTGTGCTAATTAATTCGTGAAACTATTTTTGATCAATATAGCAAGCCGCCCTCTTGTTAGTTTTATATTTAAGTCAAGCTAATAAAGTTTTTCTATAAATACATGTTTGCAGAACCAACTATCAAAAGCAAACGTATTTAATAAACTTCACCAAAGAGCTGTGTAAACAGGCAGGACCGCATGCAGGGACCCTTACTTACTGGGCCTTTTTCCCTAAGCGAAATCATCGGGATACTAACGAACTTGGATACCGTGTTTACTTAGGTTGGGCTCGTGTTGCGACCGCGGCGTAATCTGGGCCCCAGAAACAGGCTATCTTCTAAATTGACAATATTCTCGGCACTTCATCTAAAACACTACATTAAACTCCTCCAATATGGCTAGGGGCTCAAGGGCCGTGGCTATATCGCAGACATTAATTATATTTGAACGTCAAAGGGTTCATATAAAATTTGAATTAAGTATGTTAGGAAAATAAAAAGGAACGGTACAGCAGAGTAGAGTGTAAAGGCGCTATTTTCTCTCATTACCTGCGGCATGATGATATGTATGCGTTAAATTAAAAAGTGTTGACATAGGCCAGCATTTAATTAAAACAATGGCATGGACTACAAATACAGTTTAAGTAGCTACAATAAAATACAATTTACGTGTGTCAAAACAATATCTGGGTACCAGAGGCTACTCACAACTGAGAATGCTACCATTATTATTTCTAGTCCTTTGGAACAAAGGAAGGAAATTACCGTATTACAGAGCCACATGTGATAAGCAATGTACAATCAACATACAGATAGACATTGCCTGCTCAGATCTTTGAACCGCCTAATGGTTTTATTAACTTTAACCATCGTGCATCCGTGAATCAAAATATAAATTTAGTCTACATAGACATTTACAACAGAAAACTGAAATCTATAATTTCAGTTTTCTGTTGTAAATGTCATCTCTACATGCTTGATAGAATTATACCTTCTGATGAAATATCACTAACACACGAAAAATAATACAACAGAAAAGCAACTACGATGACGTACATTATGAAGGGGATGAACGAAGTTCATGTTTTTGATTTTTGTTTTTATTGTTAACGAAATATTCTTGTCTATGTTTTTTGTATTTTGAAGAATTTCTATCTACTTAATATATTATGTATTGGGTTATTTACATATCTTTAACAAATGTATTTATTCTCCGTTTATCATATGTTAAAATTAAATAAATTTCTATCTATATAATTCAAACTATAATGTGGAATGTGTTAAACATTAGCGTTACGGAACAAGAAATTGGATCCGTCACATTAAGGTACAATTAAGAACATTACCCTAACTCACCGCTTCACAACGAGGCGATCCCGGATACCCTTACCTTTACACGAACGTCAATCTGTTGGACCGTCTAATGACATTTGCCTTCCTTTACTTTCAAAGGCCAAAACGAATGACATTTCGACGCATTCTGTTAGTCGAAGTTGATTAAAATGTAAGGTGGTTTTTTCTTCGTGACACGTGCTCAGCGCATCGTAACGAAGCGCTACGTCGTAGATCGTAGGATATAATATATGTGAATTTAGGTATTGTGGTTAAACTAGTCTAAGCCCTACTGTATTGGTATATTAGAAATCTTCTTTTTCGATCTTTGTTGACAAAATATTGTTGTTGCCGAGTGACAAACATCACATATTATTAGATTTTGAAAATATATTGTGACCCCCCTTGTTAGTTCCACATATTTGTTTGAAAGCAGATAAGGTTTACAATAATTTATGGGCGTATACACTTTTCTGTTAAACTATATGTAAAATGTAAATCAGCATATTAAGAACTTCTGAGCTTTGACGTTTCATGGTACCGCAAAATTAAACGACAAATCTAAGAAGTTCTTAACACGCGCTGCTTAAATGATAATATTAAGCCCCTAGTACCCGCAGTATAGCTTTTAACATGTTTTAACGCTTTGATTTCTTTAGCGTACCTATTGGTGTGGAACGAAACGACGTGTTGATCCGCCATCTATGGAATTCAACCACAAACCTCCTCCGAAAAATTATCAACATAGTTCGCACCGCGGCAATACGCGAACGAAATCGACGCGTTATAACATGTTAAATCCTATACTTGGGGTAGTGATTTCCATTTTACTTGGGCTTAACGACTGAGGGTAAATGGAGTTAGTCACAAGCGTCAGAACAAGCGCCACTCTCTTGGGACAAGCTTCGCTAACTAGCAACAAAACATAAGTTCCATTTCCCCCAAAATACAGGATTATATACAGATCGGATTATTAAAGTGCGAACGCAACATTGTAAACTGATTTATATAATCCGTTGTACTTGGTAAGTTTCGTAATTGGTTTTATCTTCTTTGTTTACCCGACAAGGTGTTATTGCTACAAAATATTTTGGAGTGAGGTGAAATATTTCAGAAGTTATCTTACTTTGAAGTTACTCTAGCTACACTAATGACGTAATTCTGACAAGTCACTATAATTTTAAGGCCTTTATGACGTCGTCAGACTATAATTACAAAAGTAGTAGGACGCTAATTTAAAAATGGACTTTGTTTTAAGTAGTGTAACTCCTTACTCCAGACTAGACTAAACTTGGATTAAATTATGTCCACCCCTTTTGAAATCCACATGTCAGAAAGAGATGGCTACTAATAAACCAAATACTACTTTAATTTGGGAATAAATACGAATGTATTTAACAATTCCATGAGTGCCAATCTATGTAAAAATGAATGCCTATTTCCCTTGGTCACGCACGCCATCACGCGTGAACGGCTGGACCGATTTTACCGGAATTTTCACTGGCAGATAAGTAGCTGATGTTTCAAGGAGTGATTTGGGCTAATGTTATTTAGAAAACATATTAGGGTTCCGCGGATTAAGGATGAAACTAAATCTACGCGGATGAAACCGCGAGGCACAGCTTGTTAGAGATAAATTTACATTTGAGTATACCATTTTTTATATTTTACTAAAAATATCCATTATTAAGCACCGAAAGTATTTTATGGACGTTCGCAACATGCAAATTCATAAAAATCTTTTCTTGAAGAACTTCACGCTGTACTCCGCTTATTTGTTTGTGACTGTGCAATTAGAAGCGTAGACAAGAAAACTCTTGAATATATTTAACAGATACACAAAACGTACACAGCTTGTTCTTTGACAGAGTGATGCGGGTCCGAAATTAACTCGAGTGGCCTTTTTAGACAATTAGAGCCGAGTATGAGGGCGCGGTACAACAAATCCTCGTCCAGTCTGTGGCAACAGCTCTATACCACACAGTATATAAACCCTGAATTCATGAAGTCAATCAAGTTTATCACCTTACATTCTAATAATTCATCTGCGAGCGTAAAGGTCACCGCACACATATCAACTCAAAAAGAAACGAAAGTAATCAGAACTTGCCTTAGTACGTAAGCTTCTCCCGGGACGAAGCGATGTCGGCCATTACGATGCGCGATTGGTGTACGTAGCAATATTAAGTTTCATTCAAATAATACTTAACGGCAAGAGTTGATACGGTGATGATTACATTCCGATTTGATATACTTTACGGTGAAGGAAAACATCTGGAGGAAACCTGCATATGTCTGAGAAGTAATTCAAAGACGTAGACGACAGATAAATAAAATTGAAGTGTCTGTAATTCCAAACTAACAGATTTTTACTAATTGCATATCTTTCATATGCATACAAGGTACTGATGTAGAAAAACCAATTATTAAAAAATGTCTCTGTCTGTATTGTATATCTTTTATTTAGGAATTACAAATGGACACTTCAATTTAATTTATCTGTAGAGATATTAGATATAGATAGATTTAGATGACTTAACTTGATGCATGTAAGATGAGATTTATACAAGCTTGCATGATTTTTCGCTTACACAAGCTATTACTCACCATTACTATACCTACGTATTTATAAGTAGGTTAGGTAGGTTTAAACAACAAATATCTTGCAAGCGTGTTCAGGACCATATAAGTTATGAATAAGTAGCTTACGATTTAGAAGGCATATGACTATTGTAGCCACTCTTTTAGTTATGTTCCCTTGGGACACAGGTTTGGGTTGTCTCTTATTACAGGAACCTAAGTTTGCCGAAAACTATTACGTAAATAAATATTAGATGTCTTCCATTTTGTATTTACGCGACGACGCGGGAATTGTAGTGCTTCAAATTATTTAAGGTTTATTCATCGAACAAGAAATTACAAGACAAGCTTCTAGACTATCTATTCATAAAGTGTAACTGCTTAGGAACGTAAAATATATAAGGATGTAGATTGTAGAATGATTGTGATTACAGAGCGGGTCGCCATTCTACACACAAATACAGATGAATAAAATTTAAATGCCTGTTTGTAAATCCAAATTAACGGCTTTTCAATATATGGATATGTTTAATAAATGGATATTTTCAATAAATGGATATGGATTACACATACATAATTTATTCTGTCTGTCTGTTTGTTCCGGTTGTCTGTTCTGTATTTCTCAGTTAAACGAAAATGTATTCTTTTGAGAAATAAATATCTTTAGCCATATATATAACACCTGGGCCGATTTAAACTGAACTTTCACTGATAGATAGCTGATGTTTCAAGTTGTCACATAGGACGTTTATTTAGAAAACATATTTGCCCGGGAAATAAAGCATGAAACAGCCGCGTCACTAAGGTCGTCGACTACGAGTGCGACGCTGAAAATCTTAATGAAAAACGCGACAGCTCGTCGGCTGTCTCCGGTAACCAGGTTCAGCACGTGCATGTTGTATATGTTGATTCAAAACATCTATAGACCAGGAAAAATAAAATGCAGGACATTGTGTGTGTCACAATTTTAAGGTAAATCAGAAAATAATTATATGAAATTACACAAAAACACAATAGCTGTGCCCCGCGGTTTCACCCGCGTAGATTTAGTTTCATCCATATTGTCGCGGAACCTTAATATTTTTAATGTATAAAAAATCCGTCCAGCCGTTTCAGAGATTACCCGGAACAAACACACAGTCAGACAAGAAAAAAAATAAAAGATTTTTTTTTAGTATTGTTGCGAGCAAATTTTCATATGAATTTAGTGAAAAGCTGTTGTTTTGGATTTACAAACAGACACTTCAATTTTATTTATTTGTATAGATATAGATGTATAGATGACACTTGTGGTATCGCATTTTCAAGAGGTGTGACTCGCCTTAGAGGGGTTAACGCAGCGTTATTTGGGTCATTGAACACTGTCTGAAGACCAAAATGTATCCTCATTTTAGCAGAAGAAAATATAATGCGATGCGTGTATTGTTAATGGTTTTAATGTGAAGTGAGCGCCGCGCACCGGGTTGATGTATCACCGCGATATTTCCTTACATTAAGAATACGTTGAAGTGGAAACTTAAGAAAAAATGTTGTGACCTAATTCCTTTGGTGAGGATCCCGCTTTTGTTGCAATCCCCGTAACAAATAAATCTCCGTGGCATCGCTTCGACAACTTCTTTCAATAGGAATTCGAATTACATTAATATTTCTTCCATACTCCATTACACATGAAAACTTTGCGTAGACACCTTTCTGCTACCGACTTGTACATTGTGAGACTCGTTCAATAGGCTTAAAGCCTATAAATTAATTCTAACTTTGTAGACAAACAATTTATGCTACTTTCAAGATGAAAAGCCTTCCCAAAAAAGTAGACAGAAGTGATACTACACCCAATTTTCAGAGCAGCCGCGTTGTTCACTAATGTTTCTCCGCGTCGCACTCGGGTGTCGTCGTGTGTCGGTTTTAAAGACACGAAATTGAACCCTATCATCTATGTATTATGTATCAATTTCCTACGATTGAATCAAATGGTCGTCGTCTAGTTAGACTCTGAGAAACCTTAGTGAATAACCCGGCAGGTCATTAGGAGATAACGTGACAGGTGCGGAGTCAATTGACGTCTCTGTCATAAAATTATTAATTAATTATGAGTAATAAGGGAGATTTTGCAAAACATCGCCTATAATATAGTGCTTGGTTTTAATATACTCTCTTTTTGTTCTGTGGACTCTAAAGGGATGAATGGATACAGTTTTTGGTTTGGTCTATAGTCGTGATTTTAACCATATTTTGAATTACTTCTCAGATGCATTCAGGTTTGTATGTATTCGTTTACCCGTCACCGTAAAAGTCGGGGCGACTTAGTTCCTTTGATTATTATCACACTTGCCAGGTTAAAATAACAAAAATACAAATATGAATATGATGCGTATTGGAAAACTAATGAAAGTTTTATTTACTTACTCGTAATACTAATTGTTTTTATCTACTTATATACACTTTCTTTATATTCAAGATCTTACATTTGATTTACAGTTGATTTGAATTACTTTATTCAGACATTTAGGTACACTATTTTCTATTCAATACGTTTTAAAGGAAAAGGTAAAAGTAAAAAATAAATGCGGTCACCACTTTTGATATTGTTTTCTATAAAATAGGACGGGCGGGCGATCAGCCTCTTTACATGCAAATGGTCGGCTCCTTGCTACTCTTACTACGTAGGTCGACACATACAATACATCGTGGAAATCATTTCTTTACGCGATTCTACATCCACGTGAAATTGTGTTGAATACTATATTTGAAAAAAAAAAACAACAAGCGAGTGCATTGTGTACCTTGACTAGTCTTATTAATATAGTTTTTATATTCGAAGATGCTTGAATGTGGACGTAGCGAAAGAGGTATGAATACGTACGGATACAGGCATGAGCGTATGTAAGTATGTAATTTTAACACACTTGCTACATACGCCTTAGTAATCTGTGTACTACTCTCAGTAGGATAATGAAAAGGTAGTAAATATAAAATTATCCTTTCATAAACTTGATTACAAGATAATCTTGTATCTAGGCTCGACGTGAATCAAAGCGGATGACAAGGTCATAATAATTATATTTGAAGGGTTCTATTCATTAATCTATATATAATTATAATATTGGTTCTCGGCACTATCTCCTTGATAACTCTGCTGCTTAGCAGTACTCGTATATATTAACGTCGACAAATCGAATGGTTTTTTTCGCAAAAGTAAGGGCACAGGACTGCATTTAAAAAAGATGACATTGATCAGGGTTACTTAATATCGTTTTTGTCGATGAAACTCTAGAGTCCTTTGGCCAACATGCTCATCGACTTTTTAAAGAGTTTACTCGTCTGCTCTCGCCGAAATGACAGGAGCATTTCTCGCTCAAATAATCAGGAGGTATAGCAATTCAGCCAGCCTTCTTTACATGATCTCAAGACATAAGTAGGAATTGATTTCAATCTTTATATTTGTACAACAGTAGTTGGTTATACTAAGTACTGTTTTACTGTTTTACCTTCAATTCTGTTTTATTTTAAGGTAAGATAAAAAGATGATTAAACAATAAACCTCGCTTTATACGTGAGCATAGTTTAGGGAGCTGAAATTGGATGCTCCCCGAGAGCGAAAAAAATGCCTAATATATGAAAGCATTTCTCAACCTTTTATCACGTGTATTCTTTCAACAAACTTGGTAGCGTACTCATTTTAAGGTTCGTAGGTAATAGGTACTTAGTGTCTGGATAGCTGTATCACTACGCTGGATGGAGCGAAAATGATTTCTTCAGGGACTCGGCTCGATGAGTATGATCCAATGTCACCGTAAACGTAGTAGATTTTTCACTGAAGCTGAAAAACGGGGAGGAAGAACTCACGTGGAAATGAAGCACTAGAACTTACCTACCGTAGGAACGTACATAATATGACGTATTACCACTGTCTGAACAAGCGGTACGCGAAGAGAATAACTTACAAATTCAAAAAAACGTAACTAAAGTATACATACGAGCTTACTACGACCAGTATGGAAATTATCGTTCCAAATGTCATACTCACATAGACGCACACGCCGTTATGGCATTTTCGCTAATTCAGAGCGCTATAAATCTATTGTTTATGTATTGTTCTCCAAACAATTTCTCTGCATATATTAATTCCCAAGAGCTCCAAAAATGTTATTAGTTGTGTAATGTTATTAAAATACTTAAATGCTTGCCGGCGGCTACAAAACAAATTGCGTCAGTTCTACAAAGCACAAATTAATGTTATAATTTCGTGGTAAATTATTTCAGTACACTATATATGTACAGTCCAGTGCAGTCAAAATCAATCCTCTACGTGTTACAGCCATTGTAAAATTTAAAGAAAAACTCACTATGTAATTTTTATCATCACAAATTGAAAAAATAATGTGACTTATAAAGAGAAGTACCTGGATGACCTTTTTCTCACAAAAAACAAGATTTTTCCCACAAAAGAAATAATCTTGACGTTTTCTCAAAAAAGCTAGAAGAGAAAAAAAGGAACCAAAAAAAAATCGAACCGGTGAAAATCTGTCTCGAACCGGGGTAGGTACTCTAGTTTCGTTATCACCTCGTAAGCTGACAGCCTCACCTTTGAGCTATCATAACTTGACAGTTGACAGCGAAATTTACTGTCGTATTGTGTTGATATTTTATGAGTTTTTCAGTGCATGAAAACATGGTCAAAACGATGTTTTCTGAAAGTGAAACCTAGCTAGATCAATTTTTTGCCCCCGAAACCCCCTACATACAAAATTTCATGAAAATCGTTACAGCCGTTCCCGAGATCCAGATTATATATATATATATATATATATATATATATATATATATATATATATATGTATATATATACAAGAATTGCTCATTTAAAGGTATGACATATTAGATTTAAATTGACGTTTTTATGCTGACATAATATGTTACAAAAACAAAATACAATTAAAAATCACAGTTTCAGATTGCACTTATTAAACCTAAAATTTGTTAAAATTTTAATGATTAAAGGCCATCCATCCATTATATGGATAATGGATGGATGGTTCATTAAGTATAAATATAAATAAATTTAAAAAGAAAACAACATTTTTAATGTTTTCATACCTAAGTCCTAAGTTGATATTGCAACAAAATCACTTGCATATGCATTAATTTAATGATATTGTTAGCCCAAATGTATATACTGTGACGTTACCAAAAAGCCTTACAATCCAAGCTACTGAACCTGTCGTACCCGAATCGCCCTTCTCAACCATCGTCTGAAGTGCCGTCAACACTTTCCAAACCAATGACTCTGCTGAAATAATTTTCTATCGATGGTAAAAGACCTATACGTACCCAGAACCTACTTTGATGTGGCCTAGATAAGATAGCCCAATATGTCTCAAGACACAGATCCGTCGACAAGGGGCGCAATTTATTTTCCGTCCCTCTTTAGCGTCGCTTAGCAAACTGACGGAAGCAGCCCATAAGCTTTTATTGCTTTTTTAAACTTGACCTACAGATAAAAGACAAAAAGCTTTGAACAGTTATTTGTTTCAACAAAAACGAGCGAAGCGTGCTTTACTGTTAATAAAGGCTGGGATTGAAACAAAACAAAGTTAAGCTACGACTTCGTCAGCAGCAGCCGGCAGCCACCGGCAAGAAGTTAAATAGAAGGGTAAAAACTCCAAACGCGATACATTACCCAACTTGTTTAATCAGTTTGTTTAGAATGGAGTGCTGTGAAATGTTACTCAAGTACGCGCCTGCTTTATTTTATAAAACTGCTAACTTTAGTCACGCACCCACTTTACTATATGTGTAATTGTGGAATTTGATGCTCTTCGTGATCTATATACTACTTAACTGTGAAGTAATACTTCGTTTGAGTATTCTACTTCGATTTATTTATTCACGAATATTACGAGATGTGGAATGAATCGTTGCGTTATATCACTCAATCGAACGAACTGTTAAGACATAAGTATACGAATTGTCCAATTTCTACATATTTTGTTGAGATTATTGAATGTTCATAGTGCGGTTGAGTTTTCATACGACACGAAAAAAATCCTGTAAAATTTTAGAGTTACCCAGCTAAGGGAGAATATCCACATTTGCAGTCACCATCCATATGCAGTAGTGGTAATCCCATCACGTCCTAGGATTTGCGTAGAAGGCGCTGTAAGTATTCCACTCAACGACAAGGTGTCCGTCCACTTCACAAACTAGTGTCGCGCATGTTCATGCTATCCACTTGTTTGTCATCTTTGTAAAAAAAATAAGACTTTAAACCACAGAAGTAAAATGTGTTCCTTTTTCTCTCCCTTGGATAGCACCCAGTCTTGTCATGTCCAGTATAACTGTAGCTTGCTTGTGTGACCAATTCAAGAACAGCTAATTCGTATTTTAAACATTATTCACAACAACAACATTTCTTTTTAGAATATTGTGCCTACATAAATAAATGAGAAACACAAATAGTATCGATAGGTATCGGGACTGATTTAGGCTATTCAATGAAGCAGTCGAAATAGAGAATAATTAAGTCTATCCTCGGCTGTTTAGCCAGAGAACAGACGCTGGCACATATGTCAGATGCAATTCGACTAGGAATAATTAATGTTTATATGGCCTATGCGCTAATGTATGAAACAGTAATCCACCTAGTCACAGTGCCTACTTGTATTCCATGTAAGCTAGCTCCAGCTGTCGGCTTTTGATAACGTATTTAAACCGTGCGTTCCATTTGCCGGAATAGTTTGGTTGGGCTGTGTGCATTTGTGATTGTGATGCTTGGTACTTTAATGCATTCCCTCCGATTCAAATCTGAAATAAATACAAAGTTTATAAGACTATATCAACTATCAGAGATACAATAACAACTAAAAATATTAAATACAAGCTAAAGAAATACTTCCATAGCTCATTAAACTTATTAACGGAATAATACGCTAAAAATAAAATAATTACAATAATAAAATAATAATAATACAAAAACAAAAAATATATATAATTCAATTTATACATAAAAATCGAACACTGCGTATAAAGCGGTAAATTGCGATCATAGCAGTCTCGGATTTAACCTCAGAATGTAGATATAATTTGCTTTATTACTACCTTCAACTTCTCATTCTACCTACATTACATCAATATTCTATTTATTTTTTTTATTTTAAGAAAATACCTACATTGTGATTAATGAATTGTCGACGACACTGGTGTACGGTAAAACTCGAATGAGTTTATGCTACACCTTTAGCAGTAAGTAAACTATGTAAAATATCACATTAAAAATTAAATAAATATAAAAACTTCTTTACGCCTTTTGTGGTCCGATGTGAAGTGGAAAATGAAGTGTCTACTTGATATTCCAAAATAACAGCTTTTCACTAAATGTATATGAAACTATATACGGTACTGACATAAAAATAAAAAATAAATTTCTACGTCTGTCTGTCTGTTTGTGCCGACTAAACGTACAGACAATTTGCTTGATAGGATATTTTAGTCCAGTGAAAAAATAACATTTAAGTACCTATTAACATAAAGCCTATAATCGATTGGCGTTAGTCAATTGTGGTAAAAAATAAAACTACAGTTAAGAAAAGTGGACTTTGATGGTCCCTGTGACCGATTGATCAACTCAATCTTTGAAAGTGGAACAAAAAATGACTGATTGTTAATTCTGTGTCGCAAAACAGATAAACTAAATAAATAAATAAATAAATAAAAAAACGAACTGTGCAGTTAAGTTGTTGTCGGTTGTATAATGCTTAAAATGTTTTCAAGTAAATTGAATGATTTCTAATAAGCTATCGTAAGTCACCATTGTAAGCGTGAATCTCGAGGCCTCACGCATAAGACTCGTGTTATACATATGCATGACAGCCAAGTTAGAGGAATAACTTGAGATGCTTTTCAGACTCATAAATATTAATCGCGTTGAACTTCACTCCATATTACTACGCTTTGTTACTTATCACATCAACATACATGATGCATATTTTTGATGTGAGTGTGTTTTATTTATTTCGGAATAATATTAAGTATATTTTACATTATTTAGACGTTTTAAATTTGTCAGACTTTGAATTTGATATATAAATTTTATATAAATTTTAATATAAATTTACCTACTGAAATTTAATTTGTTTAATTTATCTTTTCTTCTAATTTACGTTAGTTTAGAATTTATTATAACGGTTACACTTTTCGTTTCTTTCATATTATTTAAAACTAGCTGTGCCCTCCGGTTTCACCCGCGTAGATATTAATTTCATGGTTGCCCGCGGATCTCTAATGTTTTAAAAAAATCTATGTAGCTTAAGTTACTCCTTGTAACATTAGCTTTCCGTCAGTGAAAGTCCCGTTAAAATCCGTCCAGCCGTTTCGGAGATTACCCGGAACAAACAGACAGACAGACGGACAGACAGACAGAGAAAAAAATTAAAAATTGCTTTTTCTATGTCAGTACCGTCTATACTTTCATATGCATTTAGTGTTATTTTGCAGTTACAAACAGACACTTAAATTTTATTTATCTGTATAGATTTCATGGGTCTTAGGAGAAAGTATTGCAATTATTTTACCACAAAAACTTTTGACTTGGCAATAATCTTTTTTACGAATTGGCTCTCGCGGTGGATGGGAGTTACCTCCACTGCTACACTGGACAAAAGGGCGAGACCCAAGAGCCGCCAGCCGAGCTTAAATTTAAGAACTAAGCAACAAAGGTAAGAGCGCCCGGGTGGGGCGCTCAGGGCGTTGCTGGTGAGCTAGCGAGCTGGATCTAAGTGGTACCACTTGCCCTTAACCCTTATATATCGGCGTAATGTGTTTTTTGCTTCATTCATCAGCCGTATCTATATTCACTTTCTAGTCATATCATCTTTCACACAATCCATCCATACGTTGACTTACGTAGAATTCATATGAACGTTATTAACTACAGCTTAGTCCAAGTTGTGTAGAATTAAGTAGAGGAAGAAAAAAAAGAAAATAGGACAAATAATTCCCGGAAGTTTACCTACTGTAGTACTAAATCAAATGGTATCTGCGTGAACACTTGTTTCTTTTTATTAATGAATAATGTTTATGGTGCGCCCGGGCGATGGTCGGGTTATCGTCTCATTTCCGCTCTAAATAATAATTTCAGAGAGAATCCTACATCAAAGCTGCAAATGAGAAACAGTGGGAGTGACCGAGTGTTTGTTAACAACGGACCGAGGGCCGAATGAAGATATCTCGGCTGGAGAGCATCTTGACCTGACACCGGTAACAATTGAGCAAAAATATCGAGTGGGAGAAAAGCGGTAACCTCTCCATTTGTTCTTTCTTACAAGAACGATTTTTTCGGTCACTTGAAGCCTTAAAGGGTGTATAATGCTACGAGACTCCAATACAAAGACGACGGAATAGAACTTGTTGGTTATACTTTGCAAAATAGCAAAGTTAATATTTTGTGTTTGTGTGTTTTAAGAATATATCTCCGCTTACAGCCAGCTTCCTAGCAATCTTTAGTTTCTAAGATGCACTTCTATGAGATATACTTGTATGAGTTCTGACTGAAGCGAGTACCTAGTACATTATTTCGTATTCCTAGGAAAATATTATTTACGACAAATATGGTGTCTTATTCAAGTTGGTCGAGTTGTGTGTTTGAATACACATTTAAAAGCACCATTACTTAGTTTATCTTTAACTAGCTGCTAAATTTTCTTTATAAATAAAAAGTCCATGGTACACCCTGTAACATTAGCTATCTGCCAGTGAAAGTCCCGTTAAAATCGGTCTAGCCGTTTCAGAGATTACTCTTTGGCAAATAACTCATTATTAGGTACCAATTCTTTGCGTTTTTATACTCGTGATAATTTCTAAACGCAATGTCCTATTGGAATAAAACAAACAGTATTTTACTTCTACATGAATACCCTTGATAGCATAATGCTTGATTCGGATAAGAATTAATATTATGATACACGGTTAACGTAGTTTCTTCCTTCAGGCGATAATTTTTTTTATGAACATTAAAGCGGTTATTGTGACTAAACTATGAGAGTTAGATATATGCTCTCGCGTACATCATTTTGTTCTATTGTCAATCGTTTTTGAAGCGTACGCATAAATAGGTTTTCGATTTTACACCTTAGGTTACAAAATTGCAATTTACTTACGGACCCCTAATTTTTATGACAATAAAATATAACCTATAGCCTTCCTCGATAAATGGACTATCCAACACTGAAAGAATTTTTAAAATCGGATCAGTAGTTCCTGAGATCAGAGCGAACAAACAAACTCTGCAGCTTTATAATATTAAGTATAGATAGTGCGTGTCATTGACTGACTGACATATAAAGCACAGTCTAAATCTGTGAAGCTAGGATTGAGAAAGTAGGAAATATTCCTTGTATACCCTACGGGTACACTAGCTTTGATACACAGTTCTAACATTTATTACTAGCTGTGACTTCGCGAAAGTAACTTGAGTTACTCTTTTTAACATCAGCTCTCTGCCAGTAAAAGTCTCGTTAAAATCAGTCCAAACGTGTCTGAGATTAGCCGGAACAGACAGACAGACAGACAGAGAAAATTATGATTTTTTTTATATCTGTTACTGTGTATCCTTTCTTAGGCATTTAGTGAAAAGCTGTTGATTTGAAGTTACAAACAGACACTAACAATGTATTTATGTATGTGGATATTTCCCTTGTTGTATTTGATTATTCCTAGAATCATTGATCCAGTACAAATAAATAATACGTATTCAAGCCAGGTAGTCATAATACATATATTAATATATTTCTAAGAAGTGTGAGGCATTAGGTCCATGACATTAGGACTGACCTGTGATAACTTAATTGACTCTAGTAAAGGTCAAGTGAAATTTGATTTTAGATCGAACACACATTGACATTAATGTTAAGTCTTTCGGAGACCATTCATACAATTTAACAATGTTTAAACCACAAAGAATTGATTCGTGATCTAGGTTCGGTAGACGCAATATATTACTAACTTAAATACTACTGACTAAAATAAATCACCCAAAAATTCATACGTACTATGTCCGAGCATCTAATGTACCTTAATTTCAGGGGATAATTAAGGCTCTTTTACGGTTGTACTTTTTTTTACGTACTTATTTTACGAACGGGGCCTTACCATAAGCTCTTATTGCCATCATAGTTCCACTGTGTGACAGAGACAGACTTATACACATCATAATATATTGAGGCGTCTAGATAATCAATTTGGCGCTTAAGGGGTTTCATCATAGTAGGGAGTGCTCATTATACACAAATGAAGAATAAATATATGGTAAAAGTACCACATTTATTGTGTTAAAAAATCGCACATACTATTTACATAGATGGCTACGGTGTTAACGTACCTATATTAATATTTTGAATTATATTTTCATATTACCTTATAATTTATGATACCTACTATTCCTATTTCTTGGAAGTCGACACCACATATTTCGTGATAATGAACATAATTCACAAAAAGGATCGCAGACCTTTTTTGAACTTGAAACACGTAAACGCTTTTAAATGGAATTAATTAAACACGACCCAAATCCAACTCCAGCATAAGTTAAATGTTGTTGAGTTAATGTACATAATTTGAGGATTGGTCAGTTCGGATTGGAGTATCCTCCGTCGAAACAAGTTATCAAATTAAGGTCTGTACGATGTCGTCTCAGTCCCGTTGCGGTATTGTTGGAAACCATTAATTAACTTGCAAATATCGAGCTGACCGGGTTTAACTACTGCTTTAAGACCAGCACGATAATGAAGCTCTCAAAGGATGAGTACTCCATTAACATGTTGATGAATCTGTTGTTCAGCTTAAATTAGTTTATATGTTCAGATGTATGTGAAAGTCCTTGTGTTCATTTCGTATTGAATGTATCTTAACGTGTTGTTAACTTGTATTGAATAAAGCGCTGTTTGTTCTGCCACGGCCAGTAGCAGCGGCGTGACGCCATGCGCCATCATAAAACAATCACACATACCTATGTAAATGTAGTTTCATAAGTACTAACCTCACCTCAGTAGCTTCGAGTCGCTTGTCTACCAACAACCCGCAGATTGAATAGGCACCATAGAATTGTAATTTAGAACCGCCATCTAGTGAAAAACTCGCAAGACGACATACCGCTGGCGCATGGCGTCGGTCGCTCGGCGTCGTTGCCACTTCATTCCCGTCCCGGACAAGACAACGCAAACTTTATTTTCTGTTTCACTTCAAGCGCGTTGCCGTCCCTCTCGCACGCACCGGTTTGAGACTTGAAATTGTTCAGCCTTGGGCCAACGGTCGCCCGAGTATAACGTGTTGTTGCTCCCGTGTCGGAAAATTCGCGCCAAAGTTTCACAGAGGATTGAGAAAATGAGAAAATTTTCTGAAGTGCATCAAGTTACAAAGTGCGTTTGTAGTTAATTCCGCCGCGACTACGAACAAAAGTGTTAAAGTTGGGCAATGTTAAACGTTCTCTTTTGTGTGTCTAACATAATGCATGACAGTTAAGTTAAAGTTAAGTAATTGTTGAAAAATATGTTGTGCTGCAAGATGGGAGCATAGGATTTCGTGATCTATGCTGATAATTGATAGAAAGTATTGCGGCGACATCATGGACACCACCCGGCGGCTTTCACCGTTTACTTTGGTGCTGATTTGTGCAGGTAAGCGGACCTACTTACTTTCTGACTCACCTTAGCTCAGCACGCTGCGCTGTGGAGCGCCGCCGTCGTTGTATCAACAACCGAGCCTTCGAGGTGCTACGTGTGCGTTTGTGGGCTCTTCACAGACGTGATGTGTATGCATGCATGCTGAGTAGTGTGCATGTAGACTATCAATGCATGTATTAGTATTTTAGCCAGTCAGTGCGCTATTCTATTCTTCTATTTCAGATTAGATGGTGCGGTTAGATTGGGTTAGATTGTGGAAATGAAAAGCTGGGTAAATAGACTGGGCTTTCTTTGCACAAACATAAAAAAATCAAATTAACATCTGTTACAGTAACTATAGAATATTTAGTTAAACTGCAAGTATTTATGAAGGAAGATTAGAAGAAAGCGTACGAATAATTTAGTGAATTGCCAAAATGAAATGACGAATTAGCGTGATATGCTCTTGACATTTTGCATGGGTTCGTTCGGCTCAGGCGGGAACTTAAGCTTCGGTCGGATTTACAAAGTTACGTTGACATGGAGTGTGTGAAAAGCGAGCGCTTTATGTCAACCAACCGTTACATTGCATTTCCTCAAAGTGGATACACACACACCTATGAACTCATTAATAACGGTTATCATAAAAGTAGGTATAAGTTGTCTCACCATGAGCTTTACAGTGAAGGAAATCATATTAGAGTTTATATGAAAAAAATAATTCAGTTTATGCACTTAAGTAAGGCATTAGTAACTGCTAACGCACTTATGAAGGTTTCAACATTACCAGTGCCCAAGTTTGGAAGCAGTTTTCTATGACACGCCGCAAATAAAAAGATTTTTTTTGGCGGTTGTACGCAATTTTAGCACAAGACAGAGTAAGTAGCTGGAATGGTAATATGACAAAATGACAACAACAAATATTTCGGTTGAATGGGAAATATTTGTCCAGGGTTGTCACCTTTAATACCAACAAACTTGTTGAACGTTTACTTACAATGGCAGGAGCTACTTTTGCAGGATTTGTCTCCTTCCAAACTTTTAACATAATTTGTTCAAATATTCTAATTCAGTTATGGGTTGGAATTCACTGGGAGAAACAGAAACATTAAGGTGTTACAACTTCATTACAATTATTCTATTCTACTTCATCATAGTTCTGACAGTAGATAAAGATGTTCTGTTTCACATTTATTAATTCCCATATAATCTGGGCAAGGTCGGAACTCTAACGATTCTTATGGATCAATAGATATTTTTTTTTACAATGGCTGACCAAGTGGAAAGATTTAAATAATTCAAAATTAAAAAAAAAAACAACAACATAAGTAACAATTGGAACACTCATTGAATGTCGTTTCTCTTACGCTAACTTAGGTTAATCTACTACCTTTTCCAAATCCAAAGTCTGTCAGGATAAGAAACGCCGCAACAAACTCCCGGGTTTTTTTTACATGTTTCCCTTTTTAGACATGGTTGTTTTAGTTCAATTTAATAGACGGTTAGCAATTCATTGCCATGCCAAGAAAATTACTCCAGGAAAGAAATAATAAAAAAATCCAGTAAAACTGATCAAGTTTTAAGGAGTAGGCGATGCCTACCCACTTACGATTAATTGGGCGCCTCATTAGAAGTAATAAATGATTTTGACGCAAAACTGAATCTTCTCACCTTCGATAATTTTGAAGAAAGTTTCCTAATGAGTCACTCAATGAATGCTAATGATAAATAAGAACGCCAAACTCCTAATGAGGTACCAGAGAACAAACGTATCGTTGAAGTCTGACATTGTTACATTACACAATAGAGTGACGCTATTATTTAATGGCTATCAATAGTTATTGCATTCCATTAACCACGGTCATTATGCGGGTCAGGACTCACTCGTCACCTGAAATTCGCACCCTGTGCACACTCGAAAAATATAAAAGATAAGTTTTTGAGGTGTCCACTCGTCCCCAGATCTGTCTAAAGTACTAGGGCGTCAGAAATATATGGAGGTATCTTCAGTGATTTTCTACGGGCCGAATCTACAACTTTTATTCTAGGCGACGAAATTTGGGGGCCCAGTGCGTCCTGATCCCATTTTACATTGAGGTTCATCGAGACTGCCTAGAACCGAGATTGGTACGTGCATGAAATGTATTTCTCAGACTATTGAGTTATAAGAATTAATTAATTCTAAAGAATCTAAACTAACATATAATCAATTAATCAAAGATAAGAGTATTTTATGGTTACCCTAAAGGTAAGGTGGCTAAGTGGAACTCTGAGAAGATTTACAATCAAATTTATTCGGGGCACAAACGTAACGTAAAATTTAACTAACATCGAACTAAGAATCTCTCAGAAAGTTGCAGTAACTTCCCAGACTGAAATATCAAAACTATAAGGATCCCTCGAATAGACAGTACGAGCAAATGAGAACTTTAATTTTACTCCAACACGCAACAAGAAGCATGATTTGTCTGTAAATCCATCCAAAATTCGGCAAATTTAACGGCTTGTGCTTAAAGATAATAGTTACTCAGGAGAATTTTGCTTTCGCAATCACTCAGTACAACTTCCTTCAATCAATCGCCAAAGTAAGTAATAAATATTATTTTACATTTGAATCCCGCTTTTATAAATTATATTTTTAGAATTAAAGAATCTAAATCTTAGTTAGGTTTATAATTTTTAAAAGTGTGTAAAGTGAAATTATTGTAACGAAGATTCTTTCTTCACGAAAATAATTAATGTACTATTGATTTGAAGTGGACTAAGTATTTTTTAAATGTGTACGTGCCTATTTCTATATTGAATTTAATACTAAGTCTAAATCAGAAGCATCTAGGTTAATGTAGCGTTAGCTCCGAAAACTTCTTGATGCTATGGGTTTGAATGCGTAAATTAGGCAACGGCGATGGTGGTGAGAGAGTGAAATCATGTTTATAGAAACCGGTTTGGATGCAGGTGTGCGCCCGCGCTGCTCGAACAGCTCCTCTGTTTTTTCCGACTTGTTTGAAGTACATCTTTCGAGTTATCCTGTGTTGTAGCTTTATAGGCGTTGATAGACTGCTCTCCTTCATTACGGACTTAATACTTTTGGCAACTTTTGATGAAATGTCATATACAAAAACACAATGAATATTATAATGATGATTAACTTCATAAAAAATGCAGGACTTAATATTTCAACGAAACATTTCCCTTCCGGTTTAAAATTTAACGCATAACTGGCATAACCTTTACACTTTTCATATCAAGACAATAAACAGAATATATTATTACGATTACGATTAAACGAGAAATTGTAATGGAACATTACATTATTTATAGACAAAAATATCTGTAAACCGAATCTTTTAGGATATCTGAAGCGTGCCAAGAAAGCATAGCATCGAGTGAAAGGCAATGCAATCCGTAAAACCTCGAACAGTTTCATAGATTTGTAGTATTTTGGAACAGTTTCAAAAGTCTTTGGAGGTCCTTGAGTATGTAAATGCGTAGTAAGAAGGGCAATATTTTGACCACTAGATACAATTTATGAGTTTGGATGATAATGAAAAATAAAATATGCCTAAAAATAATTGCCATTTTTACAGCATTTTTCTTTAATATTTGAGTACCAAGTAATTTTCTAAGTATCGTCAGGATCCATAAAGCAAATTTATTTTATTAATTAAAAATCTCCTCAGTGTACCGTGCTTCAAACTTAAAATAATGATTGATCACACTGAATATCGATCGGCAAAAACTGTGCAAGCTTAGAGGCACCTTAACTTCGTAAGACTTGTCGTCCACTTACAGTATTATCGTTCGGAGAGAAGCTTAAGACTCTCATCTCCCCAATAATTCAATAAACCGGCTCCCAATTCCATACTGGGCTTAGAAGAATTTGAAATTCGGGTAAGTACGTAGAGGAAGTAAATAAGTTTGAAGTTAAATTCGAATTCAATTAAGTGAAGCGCAAGCTATCCATAATTTAATGCTACCTTATTCTAGGCGAATCCTTGTATATTTATTGCTCTATTCACTCGGTAAGTGAAGAATTTCAATTCAACCGAGAGAATAGAAAAAAAAACAAATCACACGCAAATCCCCGAAAGTTCCGATAGTAAATGGTTAAATTTATCGTATTGAAGTACACGTAGACTGCCATGTCGAATGTCGATTCCAGTAAAACTCGGGGTGACCGCACTATGAAATTAGTTCGGTCAGGTTTAGATGTAACGTGAGCCAATCAGTTCAAATTGGTGTATGATTTCTTTCCTTCATTTATTTGATTCCCAACGGTTGGCCAGGTGAGTCGTGATGGTTCAGTTCACAGGCAGCTCGTTTACGCTTATTGCCGCTTCCGCTTGTATGGGACCCGATTGTCTGGACTCCTCCTCATTCGCCGCTGAATGACCCTCATCATGTCACTCTCCATGCGTGAAACTATCGCTACGGTGTTGTTGTTACACACAACATTTGTGTCCACACCGATCTGAATATCTTACCTATGTCACACAAAACCTGTTTTGTTTATTTAGCCTTTACGAAACTTCTGTTTTGAATGTAGTATTTATTTATGTTGATGACAATTAAACAAATTACAATGATTCGGGCTGTAGATACAGGGGGTTACTCTCTTTCTCCGAAAACGAAACTTCGTGAACGAGCGAAAATTAAACGTAGTTTCATTATCGCTTTGTTTTTATCATACTCAATTTTTTCTTCGTCTAATAATTTAATTAAAGTTGGTTTAGAAAATATAAACATCAAATAATTTTCTATTTTCTTCGTTTTTCGGAGAAAGCGAGTAGGCAGGGTAGGAAAGCATGATAAAACGCTTGTGTTTGTTTAATTATCAAAAGCAACTGTATAAGTATTGTGCGTTACTTAATTTATATTTATAGATACAAGTCATTATTTCAAGATTTTTAATAACGTATGATGAACATGGTTCGCCGTGTATCAAGTAAATGTCAAGCGTGTTATTCTATAGGTCGTTGAGACTCGACTGTATTACAATCACCATTTATTCTGTGGCATTAGTATGAACAAAAGTAATTTCCGTCTTCTTGGCAGTGTTAGCATGGACCTTGTAACGTATATCCAAGTTAAATCTCTTCGATCGTTTATCAGGGCGCCGTTAATCATTTATAACTGTCACACAGTTGGTGACACTTTCTTACATTACTCTTATAGGTATTTCAAAGTGTCAATACGTTTTCTCTACCTTCTCAATACTGCGATTATATTTATCCATATTTGATTATTATGATTTATTGAATATAACTTTTTTATTTTCTCGCACGATTTGTTTCCAGACTTTATCACATTGAGTATTATATTATGTACAATTGGACTTAAAGTATAGTATGACAAATTTATTACCACAGTTTCAATATAATCGACAGAAAATATTAGGTAAGTACGTATATTTCCATTATTAAATGTCACGGTTAACGTAATTTAATATTACACAGGAGGTCTTTAAGTTGTTAGTTGTTTACAAGGCTAGGAGAGGTTCACTGTAGCTATTGAACTGTGCTCGAACTTCCATTGTCTTCGTCGCCACTCACTCGCTTGTTCCAAACATAATCTAGCACCGGTAGCATGGCCAAATGGGACAAAAGTTTTGTCACCTAATTTATCATAGGTTCCATCTTGCGCTTAGGTAATTGCAACGCGAAGCAAAGTCCCTATAAATTTCCTTGTCTTTTCTTCTCCCGTGTAACCCATGTTTTTTGCATTGCACAACTCGGTGCCAAAGTAATAAGGGGAAATATTATTTTTAATAACATGATCATTTATTGATTAAAAACGTAATTATATAAACAAGGTACTTAAAACTAATTACAAATAGGAAACTTGACTCAAATCGGTGTCTCTCGGGATGGTGGCAAGAAGGTGGCAGCATTGCCACGTTGAATAGCAATGCTGATTCTTTGAGCGAGAAAAGCCCCAGCCCCCTTGTCATGACATGCTAGTTATAAAGATCAAGGGCCAACTATAATTATTTAAGCAGCGCGTATTAAGAACTTCTTAGCTTTGACGTTTAATTTTGCGGTACAAAAGTGAAACGTCAAAGCCCAGAAGTTCTTAATACGCTCTGCCACTACCAATGATTGTAGACCCTCGGGTATAGGCTGACAAACATAATGAATTGTGTTGCAATCAAATATCACATGTATCTATGGGATATTATTATGTGGCTTGGTATATAATCCTCTAATTGACTATAATTCCCTGCTTCGCCGAAGGTAATTTCTTATATTACGAGCTTTTCATAAGGTTTTTCCTTAATAAATAATAAGTATAATATATTTTGAGAGCATTGCTTATTGTATTATCATGAATGTTGTTACATCGTAGTTACCGACTGATATTCTTGTATATATTTCTAATAGCATTGATTATTTATTAGTGTAACAAAGGTAACAAGAGCCCATTATCCAATGGATTCACCCGTCGGCAGTACAAGTCTTGTTATAGATCTAATAACTTTATTTCGCTAATGTCCCCCCTTTATGTACATTTTCCTTCGGCTTATAGTACGTAGCACTAATATTTTAGGTTTAATACTAAAACTAACTTTACTTACTAGATCGCATGCTTTATTGCGAGCCATTCAGATCATATAGGGCAACACTGGCCGGAACTGTCAAGTCTTTACGTCTCCGTAAATTTTATTGTAATTAAACTTAAAATTAGTAATAGATTAAGATAAAACTTATTAATAATTATTAATTAGTGTATAAATATTAACCAAAAGTGTTCGTGAAGTAAATCTCGCAATACTTTCGTCACAATAACAACTTTAAAATTACGACTTGTGTGAACTGTCAAACAACGGACGTTATTCAAAGTTTCAAACCTATAGTGATTCATCGGAACTAAAACCCGGGGAGTATAGTGTTTTATAATTGTTTACTCATAATAATACCACACATTACATCCCTCACTACCACATAACACTGCTCATAACCTATGAGCAACGTCCAATACACACCTGGCCCAGTAACAGTCTCACTTTACTTGACTTGTTAGTGGAAGTAAAGTTGAAGACAAATACTATCGCCACAGACAGATATACACTACCTTCTACCTGTTAAATGCTATTACTGTGCTAAAATATACATATACACTACCAATTTTATTGTGGTTACACATTACTAACTGTACCTAACAACTAAACAACTTAGTTTTAACTGCTTCAGATCTCTCACGTCTCTTAATTTGCATTCCAGTCCTCTACAACAATGAATACCATGATGACCCGTAAAGCAACAGCCCGGGATGTAGAGGACAAACTCAGGAAAACATTGCAAGAACTAAAATTGTCTAAAAATCTATGCGACAAACTCCTACAAGAGAGGGATGAGAGTGAAGAGGAAGTATCTAATATCAATAGGAAAAACAGTCAGTTAAAGAGGGAAATGGCCGAACTACATATACAATATATTGTAGTTGAGGAGGAGCGGAACCAGTTGCAGAACATTGTTTCATCGTTCAATGAGTGCAGCGACACCCACGAGAGGGCCCTGACTCGCATCTCTGAACTGGAGAATAGTTTGAGTCTTGCTCACACACAGGTGACCAAACTGGAAACAGAGAGGGACATCAACCAGACCACCTCCGCGCTCAGCCTCTACGATGAACTGGTAAACACCGACTCCGGAGCCATGCCAACCGACCATCTGGTTACTATTGACCTTACTGATGATGTTTCTTCGAATGTACATATGTCTAGCCATAATAAATTAAAAAAGTATGTTAGGTATAATAGGTTCATTAAAAAAACTAAGAAATTAATTAAAAATCATAGAAAGTTTTTCAAAAATGTAAAATTAACAAAAGACTGTTTATCTTTAAAAAAAACAATTGATTCTTATGAGTGCAGTTTATCTAGCTTAAACTTAAGATATGACACTGACATCCAACGATTGCAATCTGACTTGCAGAGCAAAGAACAGTATTTAGTTGATTTAACTAACAGATACATTAGTGCTCAGAAACAGATAGATGAGCACATTTTGGCTACCACCGAACTAGTCGATCTTTGTAATTACAATGAGGAGCGCTTTCAGTCATTGACTAATAAACACACTTGTGACTGTGTGCCCCCATCATCACCATCACCGCCATCATGCAATAGTGAGCCGCTGCCACTGCCCTGCAAGTTGCAGGTTGCTGAGTTGAATGAAAGTGTGGAACAAATAAACTCAAGTCCACCAGAATACAAAACGGTTATGTATTCAGATAAAATCGGTAGGGATTTTAGTTGCTATTTAAGAAATAAATTATCTCACGCTATAATAAATTACTGTATGCCAGGAGCTTCATATAGACAAATTGTAAATAAAATAATTAAAAACAATCATGACAGTCACACAATAATCATAATCTTAGTTGGACAAAACCCTAGTATTACCAAACGGGAATTAATTAATAGTTTTGAGGACTTGACAAACCTGCATGTAGGCAGGGTTGTATTGTGCACCATTCCATATAGTATTAGCTATACTGAGACACAGAACAAGCATTTATCATACATAAATAGCTTATTGCATAACATGACGTGTCATAATGAACGATACATACTGTTTGACACTAATAAATTTATTAGTGGTGTAAAGGTAACTCGGGAATCTCTTTACATTCCCAAGATATATAGACAGAAGCTTGCTACATTGTTAGCTTATAATATTAACACTGTTATAGCCAATATAACAAAGCATAGGTTAAGTGACGAGCCAGTGGTAGATAGATGTTCTACTACCACTGTGACTAATCTTATTGATTCTTTAAACCATTAAGTCAGACAACAGAGAAGTCAGGTGCATGTATTATGCGTCTGCTACACCAGAATATTAACCGCTTCTCTGGCAAAATTCTTGATCTAGAGTTATTACTAGACAAAATACCTATTGATTTTCTCTGTTTTACTGAAACTTGGTTGAAACCAGATACCATGATGTTCAATATTACTAATTATACCATTGCCAGTTCTTATAACAGACTCTCAGCGGAGGGAGGTGGTACTATCATCTTACTGAATAGTAACTTTAAGTCCAAAGAGAGAAAGGATATTACTAGTCTTTCTGTAGAGCGAGTCTGTGAAGCGGCTTGTGCAGAGTTGGATAATTATATAATTGTATGCGTATACAGACCTCCATCCTCTGATATTCACTCATTTTGTTCAACAATGGAGGTCATTCTTAAGAAAATATTTCGAACGAATAAACAAATATTGATATGTGGTGATTTTAATGTAGACATTTTAAGAAGGTCTTCTGAGGCGCGTTTATTTATATCTCTTTTTAAATCATTTAACCTGGACTTTGTATTTAATGAGCCCACGAGAATAACGGCCACTTCCTCTACTTGTATCGATAATGTAATAACTAATGGTAGTATAATAAAACAGTCTCAGATAAGTGGAATTCGATCTGACCACATGGCTCAACTAGTTGAGTTGCAATGTAGTAGGCAACCTTCTAAATCTTTTAGGGAATCTAGACCTCTCTCTGTCCATAGACTGCTGAAGTTTAAAAATAATGTTGAGTTAAAAATTAAAAAAGCAGAGTCTCGCGAACCAAACAAATATTTCAATAAATTACATGATGTCATATGTACAGAATTCAATAAGGCATGTCCTAAACAACAATATAAATTAAATAACAGATTACAGTTCAACAACTGGGCAACCAAGGGCATAAGGAAAAGTAGGGACACTTTATATGAGTTATACCACAAGAAAGCCCAAACAACTAATGTTGCTTTTCATAGTCACGTTAGAATGTACTCAAAATTATTTAAAAGAGTTTGCCAGATTGCCAAATCAAAACATATAAGTAGTGAAATTAGCCGCTCTGATGATAAAATAAAAACTGTTTGGAAAGTTATAAACAGGGAGACTGGTAGAAATAAAACTAAAGAGCAAGTAAGTAAGCTTAAAATCAATGATAGTATTATATCGGATAAGTTAGAGGTCGCAACTGCTTTTGAGAATTTTTTCGCTAACATTCCCACAGAGACTACCAAACATCTTAACTCTAGTCCGAATACAGCTGAAAGCTTATTGAAACAATCGTTACGAAAAAGCTTCCCAGATTTTAGTTTTAAACATGTACGTCCTATTGATATCATGAAGGCATTTAAATCGCTTAATATTAAAAATACGGAGGACTTATGGGGACTCTCAATTAAAAGTATCCAATCTATTATAATAACGATTGCTCCCGCATTAGCTTCTATTTTCAATTTATGTATAGATCAAGGTATATTTCCTGATATTATGAAATATAGCAAAGTAATACCGATATTTAAAGCAGGCTCTAAAGAAGATCCTTCTGATTATAGACCTATATCGATTCTTCCCGCGCTTAGCAAAATATTTGAAAAAATTCTGCTTAATCAGATGTTAGCTCACTTTAACGTACATAACATCTTGCACGATCACCAATTTGGCTTCACTAAAGGTAGATCAACAACGGACGCGGCAGCAAAATTAATAAAACACATTTTTGAGGCTTGGGAGGGCGCCTATGACGCAGTAGGAGTCTTCTGTGACCTTTCTAAAGCTTTTGACTGTGTGGATCATCGTACGCTACTTCTTAAGCTAAACTTTTATGGAATTCGCGGAAATGCTCTCGACCTTTTATCCTCGTACCTATCAAATCGTCATCAGAAAGTTGGCGTCGGTGGTGTAACATCCAAGGGGTCAATAATCAAAACAGGCGTGCCGCAAGGCTCCATACTAGGCCCATTCCTGTTTCTAGCGTATATCAATGACCTACCACTTGTTGTAGAAAATATCTGTGATATTGTTCTATTTGCAGATGATACATCTTTAGTTTTCAAAGTGAGTAGAAAAGACAACGATCTTAAGGCACTAAATGAAACTCTAACATCTGTTTCAAAATGGTTTGATGCCAATAATCTCGTTTTAAATTCTAAAAAAACAAAATGTATCCGATTTTCACCACCTAATACATCGCAAATAGATACAAATATATCATTAGTTGGGAGTCAATTGGAGTTGGTCGAAAGCACAGTATTCTTAGGTCTTACCTTAGATTCAAAATTACAATGGGGCGCCCATATTGAAGCATTGTCAAAAAAGCTTAGTTCAGCTGCGTTTGCGGTTAGAAAAATTAAACAAATGACGGATATTGATACTGCTAGATTAGTCTACTACGCTTACTTTCATAGTGTCATGTCATATGGCGTATTGTTATGGGGTTCCGCAACAGACTTAGATTCAATTTTTATACTTCAAAAGAGAGCCATCAAGGCAATATACTCGCTGGACCCCCGAGATTCTCTTAGAGATAAATTTAAAGAAATAAATATTCTCACCCTACCGTCACTGTACATTTATGAGAATTTGCTATACATGAAAAAAAATATTCATCTATTCAATTTAAACTCGGACATTCATTCAATTTCAACACGAAATAAACACAAAATTGTAGCTCCTAGATTCAGGTTAGCAAAGGTAAATAAATCATTCATGGGGAATTGTGTTCGTTTCTACAATAAAATCCCACAGTCAATAAACGCGTTAAATTATGATAAATTTAAGACACACATTAAAACTGTACTGATGAAGAAAGCTTATTATACAATTTCGGATTACATAAATGATAAAGACATATGGAATTAAAACTCTGCACAAGTAGCTCCTGCCAATGACATGGTATGCAAACATGATATGTAAATCATTTGGTATTGTTTTTACGTTTTTAATTATTATTTTTTACACATGCATGCTGATACAATTTTCACTATTGTGAATAATTTATGATGTTTTTTTTTTTGTAATTATTATTATTTTACTGTGTAATGAAATGTACATGATGCCAGCTGAGTTTCTTGCCGGTTCTTCTCAGAAGGCTAGTTTCCGAACCGGTGGTAGATTCCTCGACGTTCATAAGTGCCTTACCAGGGCCTAAACTGAATAAATCATTTTCATTTTCATTTTCATTTTCATTCCTTTAATCTTTGGCATTTTTTTGGCATGCCTTGACTATATTTCTTAATTTTATGATTAGCTAGTCTATGGTGCTTTCGAAATTTAATTAATTAATTCTATTGGCTTTCGCCAGTGGCTTTGTTTGTGTATGGTATTCCTGACGATGATTGTGCAAAAATCTTAAGTATAACATTCGCATATAAAGTTAAGTAGTTGGGATAATGATTTGAGTGATTATTTTTTGTGTTTGTATACTCAACGTATTATGTGACAGCCTAGCTTTCCACGATGTTAACGGCTTACGTAGCCTAGTTAGTCTATGAATGCTCACGATCAGGGCTGTCATTCACGGTTGTTGATTTATACTTATATAAACATAATAATAAAATAAAAGAGTAATCATTGTCTTGTATACCATAAATAATGTTTTTTTTTTTTGGATATTTGAAAAAAATTTCTAAAACAAAAATACATTTCTTAATGGGAAACAAAATGTCGTCCATGTCGAATGTCAAAAAGATCCAATTAATTTGTATTTAAAATAACATGAAACATAATGTTAGCTGGAAATTATAATACTTTTCACAAGTTTTTTTTACTACTACAGTTTTTTTTATTAAATAGTTACAGACGTAACGCAAGTAATCAATATTAAAAGCTTACAAATACGTAAACTTTATTTTTTAGAACACATAAGAATCCTGATATCCTTGAATGTGTTGGTGTGATCTTCACTAAATAAAAAAACAAATTTGTTGCGTTCTATTTTTGAATTTAAGCTTTTCGTGGTTGAAATGTGAATGAAGACAGACTTGCAACTTAAAGTAGGTACATGCATTGTGAGATTCGTGTGTGTCAACCCCGCCTTACTGGTTCCACCTACTACTTGCATGCTGCCTGCATGCATTAGCTAGTAGGAAAGCAGCCAGTCTGCTTAATTCTCACGTTAGTTACTAGAATAGAAGTAAGCAAAATGGGGCCATTTCACTCTTATAATATTTTAATACTTATAATATACTAGCTGTGGCCCGCGGTTTCACCCGCGTAGATTTAGTTTCGGTGTTTGTAACTGCAAAATAACAATTTTACACTAAATGCACATAAAAGAATACACTGTACTGACATAGAAAAATGTATTTTAAATTTTTTCTCTGTCTGTATGTCTGTCTGTTTGTTCCGGGTAATCTCTGAAACTGCTGGACCGATTTTAACGGGACTTTCACTGGTAGGTCGCTGATAATTCAAGGAGTAACTAAGGCTAATTAGATTTTTAAAAACATTAGGGATCCGCAGGCAACCATGAAATTAAAATCTACGCGGGTGAAATCGCGGGGCACAACTAGTCTACAATATAAGTAATGCAATAGCAACCAGAAGAGCTGTGTAACATTCTTGTTGTCTAGTCGAGCTAAGGAATTTATTAAGCCCGCTCTTGTCGCACTCTGCGCCGCGCTAATATATTCGTATGAATATTAATCACATCTAATGCTTCCTAATGATTCATCGCACGCATGCCTTCATCCCCATCTTGTAAATTAGGTTTCTAACTGACTAACAGCTGCTACTTAAAAGGGTGACCACTTAAGTGAATTATAACTGAGCGATCTAGTCGTTGTTACAAGAACTTTCGATAAACGGTGACAAACCGTCTTCAATCGGGATGACTTAGTTTGTAATTATTATATTGAATCAGACCTCTCCGGCCACGTGCTCGCTGAAACAGCTAAACGGTCGATTAATTACTGTTAATGGATCCGTAGACTTTCTCAATTCCCAAATGAGCTTTTCGCCCTCCTAGGCTGAATATTATAAAAAAGATGATAAAAAGTTACAACCTTTTGCTGGTAAGTAGGTAAGTTAAGGCGCTTTTTCTCGTCCGCCTTTTTGTACCCATGCGATTTCTAAACACCAAAATAGATTTCAGAAGATATAAACATCTTTTTGAAATCTATTTTGGTGTCCTTAGATTCTGTATTATGCTGCAAATAGGACACGACATCTGTACGGGTTTCCGTACATGTATGCGAAATGTGCAGCGTCAGCAGTCAACGCCGACGCATCATAGCATATTTAGGTTAAGCAAACAACAATTAAAGTTAGTGCACAATTATCATTCGGACGGAGTGGTTTTATTTCCCCCACATTCGGCACTCAATATCAATATCATTCCATATCAAGTTATCATTATATCATTATCATTCATAGTGTAGGTTAGCCTTACAACATCAATAGTTTAATCCTTTTAGGATTCTTACTTAGATCTATTACTTAACAGTAGCAGCAGCACTTTTAGTATTGCCTTTAAAGATTACTCTTTAGTTAAAGTTCGCTTAGAAAGCATTATTCAATGCTTCTGAGTATTTTAACGGGTCTACATTCAAGCTGGATGCTTGCAGCTGATGGCAGATAGTAGGTACGCTAAATGCATCCAGTCTCTGTCTAAAAATACTTCGCCTTCGAAGGTAATTTTGGCTCGTTTTGTGATGTAGGGATTTGTACTCGAATTAAAGACTTGGGATACATCACGATAGTAACGAGAAAATTTACTTATTCGCATTATTAAAAGTGAGGGAAAACTAAATGATTATGAATTTTTATGGCGTTATTGTTAGGTTATTTTGGCAGTACTTATTTATCCGACTCTGAAAATTATTTCATCTACGGATGCAGATGTTACACATTGGCAATGGGTATGCTGTATTTTCCTGGTGATAAATGTTGAATATCTTCAAAGTGTAAAAATAAAAGATGTAGAAAAACAATGAAATGTGTATGTAGCTCAATTGGCAGAGCAAATAGCAGGGTTTATATAAGATAGCTTCTGTCCACGACTTTGTCCGCGTTGAATAGTTACTTTGGGCTAACATTAACATTCACCCGCGATTGGTCTATCTAACACTGAAATAATTTATCAAATCGGCCAGTATTTCCTAAAATTAGTATATTCAAGCAAGCAGACAAACAACCAAACTCTTCAGCTTTATACATTAGTATGGATTATGGGAATTAACTAAGATTCGATTTAAGGCGAGTCTTGTTTTGAGGCTTTTCGGATTCTAGGAATTTAGAATTAAACGTTCCGACGGAGTCTCTGGTATAACCGAGTATATTATGAACTCCATGTCAATCCGTAATTAATACCAGAGTCGAGGAGGATATTGTTATTAAATACCGCATCTCTATTAAGATTCCTGTACCGAGTAGATACAATGTATTTGAACATATTACACAGCCGTAATAGCTCTTGCCCGTCTGTTTCTAATAGGATATTAATTTCGTGGAAATGTTTGATCGTAACTATTCAATATGTCGAATTTAACACATTAAGTAGTAACTTTAATTAACAGACGCCGGAAATGTTCGTAAATCATCAGTTTTCAAACACAAATAACATTGTGATCGTGATTACTTACTATAAATAATATAAAATTTAGATTTATTTGATGTACATAGTTTAGCCCCGCAGGTGATAAATTTAAGCGTTCGTAATTAATTAGGGTTTCAACTCATCTACGAGCGGGTACTAATTTTCTTACATTGCATTGAAAGGACAGGGGCCTACATATACAACCACATGTTATACACTTTTAATTACTTTTGAATTGTAGGTTTTACTAGCGAACGTCATAATGGAGCATTCAAATGGTAGAAGATTTTTTTTTATCGGTCCTGTTTTTAAGCCAATTCGTTACAAATATACAAATCTTTCCGCTTTATAATATTAATATTATATTACTAGTTCTAGTATACATTTCAATTGCTATGTATACCTCACATCTCTCAAGTATACTGTTAGGAACCAAACGGCGAATTTTATTCGTGGTAAGTAGGTACTTCTAGAATAAATATATATAATATTGAAGCCAGTGAAGTTGCCAATTCAGATAAACAACAACATTCAAATAGTATCTATGAATAAACATTACTATACACCTAATTCATTATAGATAATATGATAAGCAAATAATTGTGTTTTGGATAAAGGAACGTGATGAGGGCATCCGAAACATTAGCGTCCGTGTAAATGAAGAAGATAGATTCGTGCCCCAACGTTTAATTACAGCACGGCTTTTTCCGTGGTGACGCCTTCATATTATAAGAGATAGATGGATTACTCGACCATTTTTATAATTTCACTGTGTCCAATGCTTTCTGATTTTTACAAAATACATTACTAGAAGGGCTCATAGCACAGTTGCTATTTCGCATATGATGCGATCAGCAAAGATAAGCATACGCCCAGCCGGTAGTTGGATAGGTGACCTCCCGAGTCCCTTCGTGCCAGAGCACGTTAAGCCGTCGGTCCCGGTTGCCAATTTATCATCTTTAGCAATCGTTACAGGTCAGTCAGAGGCCTAAGAAAGTCTGAGAACTAGTTTAACCCAGATTGCCGATTTTCCTCGAAAATGGGGTTATGAAGGTCAGATGGCAGTCGCTTCGTATAAAAATCAGTTGATCAGCCACATCGGGTTGAATCAAGTGCTGACCCCAAATACATAGGATAAGGCCAGGGAGATGATGACATTACATACATACATATTCTCACGCCTGTGTTCCCCGTAGAGGTAGGCAGAGGTGATGTAATAAATCCACATTTCACCGGTGATGATTAAGTGTTCAAAGTTTTTAGAAAACCTCATTGATACAAGCCCCGATGGGATTCGAACTTACGTCGCTTGCGGAGCAGGCGATTGCTCTAGCCCCAAGGCCACCACGGCTCCATATACAAAATATCTTCAAGAATAAATAACATACAGAACCTTGCTTTATAGTAGACTAACTTCACTGAAAAGTTAAAATTGTTGTTTCACCATTTGTATCTGAATGTTCCTGATATTACGTCGATTGTGTTGACTTCTCTTTGTAATTTGCTTTCTTTTCATAAAGTAATCGTTTTCTGATATGTAAACTCAAGGAATTGACAGGCAAACTTATCGACTATTTAAGCCTCGGGCCTGATTGATAATATGTAGGTTTTAACTTTAAAATCTTCGATCCGAGGACACTGTCTGTAACTGTATTTATTCATGAAACGGAAACCTTTACTCTTCTGTGTTTCATATATTCTCTTTGATTTTGACGAAAAATGCCGTCCCTTCATTTCTGCAGGGTCGTAAAATTTTGCCAATGTAAAAAATGTCCTCAATTTAGTATTTTTCAAACATAATATTTACCAAATTGAAGCGTACAACATGGGAACTCCACAGACAATAAATGCCAATGTCTTCACATCGTACCTCGGAATGCGAACGGCGTCGATTCACAGAAACGTATTCAATGCACGCAATATGCTAAATAAATCCAATGCGATGCGTCCTGTGTGGAAAGTAGACGAACTTACCTTCTCTGTATTCCCTTAGCCGTTGGTTAAAAGGAGTACGGCTTGTAAATAACTTTTTCACGCCCATCTATCTTTCGGCGTGACAGAGGAATACGATATAGTTACCAAGCCCAGATTACACTTTGCCACATTTTTTATTAATGTGCGCGTTTTCGTGGCATTTTATTTTGCCGCACATACAGAAACGTATTTGGATTCGTGTTTATGGAGTGCTGATAATGCTCTCTCAATATCCTAAGTACTTTTAGTATTGAGGGGATTATCAGATTATCTGTTTAAATCCAGAAGTGCAATTTTTTAATTGTTTGAGTACCTACATTAGACGAGTACGTGCGGGGATTTTGCCCCAGTTTAAATATTTAATTGATTCTATTAAAATGCCGTTTAATTATACTAAGTAAACTAATACAATGTCGCTACGTGATACATTTTAATGACCCATGCTATATTTAGGGCACATTGTAATGTGCTCAACTCGTGCAAGTATGTAACGTGCCTGCTGCGTTTGGCGATTATATTGACATCGTCCCAATTACACCAAAAGGAAGTTTTCAAGTACCTAGTATTTTAAAGATCAAAATTTTATAGCAGAAGATATTTTGACGATATTGTGTACGCCGCGAATACGTCTGAGCATAATTATGTTTCCATCGCATGATGCACGGTAACTTATTTTCAAACAGTTGCGAGTCATGAAATAACTACCTATTATTATAAAATCGATTACTTAGGCATTTTGTTACCTGTTGAGTTGGAGATATCGCACGGCTCTGCCTAAATTCTGTTATATTTTCAGACTAGTACATCTGAGTTCAGATTTGTAATTAATTAATTATTTATGACAGGGGATACAGGTTACGGCGGTAGCAGTTACACGATACATTGGTAGTCTAAAGCCTACAACATAGGTACTACAATAAGAATCCATCAAATCATTGTCAGGTACCGAATAGATTTCGTGAAATTTGAATTCGGGGCTCTCGAAAATAACGCTTTCCAACAAAGTAGATACGTACATTCTGTTTGTTCGCGAAGCTTTGTATCACGTATCCGGTTTAATCTACAATATTCCCTGTTAAGTGAATATTTGAGTACCAACATAGATCAGAAATACTTCCAAAAAGAGGGTTATATTTCACCGAAACACAGGCTAAAATAAAAGATAAAACAGGCCTGGCCGAGGGTAGATCGAGCGCAGAAGTTCCTTAACCCCTTTTATCTGGCGGTCTTAACTGCGGGTAGGACCACGAGCTGAATTTAGTGCGATTAAATTATACGGAAAGTAGTTGAGGATATGTTGCAGTGACGGTGAGACAATAGTCGCCCGGTTATTTGCACGCCGCCATTCAACTAGATACAATGGGTGTTTGTCTTATCTCAGTTCCCAGTATCCCATTCGCACAAAATTTTCCCATTACACCTTGTATTTCTTTTTACTCCAGAATGGGGTCAATGAGCGTTATTAGACGAACATAACGATGTAAACTTGATCCGTCATCTGTCACTCTTCAAGCGGTAAAATGGCGTTTTCTTTACTAATTCTATTAGGAGGATCACGGCGTTTTACGGCGCGTAGAATGGTAATAGCGTTATGGTAATGAGGATTCTAATATGATATACAACCTTTGCGTTATGAAATGATTAAAATGTTCCCATAAAAAAAAGTATATTTAAGATAATTTAATATTTTTCAATAACAACATTGTTATAACAAAATCCAATGATTCATTAAACCCATTACAAGTGGTATAAATACATTTTGGGTTGTTCAGTAGGTCATTCTTTACTTGATAAAGGAGGGTTTAGCAAACTTTTAAACATTTTATTTCGGAACGACGTATTTCGGTGAAATTCCAAAACTTGTTACGGTTAAAAGTTTTTAACGCAGTAACTTGAATCCCTTTTGCTGTTGATGTTCACTTTATGAAAAATGTACATTTAACTTTTGTAACGTATATATTAAGATTTACTTAAGTAAGTATGTACACTTATATACACTTAAGTATATACATATATTATTGAAGATAGATTTCTTCTATGATCATGTCCCTGGCCTTATCCCATGTATATGGTGTCAGCACTTGATTTAATCCGATATTGCTGAAAGCCTGATTTTATACGATGCGATTGCCATCTGACCTTCGTAACCCCTTTTTTGAGGAAAATGGACAATGTGGGTTAAACCAGTTGTCAGGCTTTCTTCCTGCCTCTGACTCACCTGTAACCATTGGCAAAGATGCTAAAGTGGCAAACGAGACCGACGGCTTAACACGCTCTCCGAGGCACGGAGGGAACTCGGGCGGTCACCCGTCCAACTAAGCGCTAAGCTTAGGGCTGCTTAACTTCGCTGATCGAATGATTTGCACAATAGCAACCGTGTCACGAGCTCCTCATAGATTGGCTTCTATCTACGTTTAATATATAATAAAATATTTTACTAAGATTATTTTTGGAATGTTGTTAATGTAACTTGAAACGGCTTTCGATATCTGTCAGATTCGTTAAGTATAATGAAATTGAACTTCATTACGAAGTTGGCCGATGACGACTTTGAGAAGTATTTCAAGCACAATTTAAACATTATTAGAATTCGCACCGAGAGAAATACGGACCTTTACGGTACAATACGATTGTAATTTTTCTGTATGAATAATTTCTTTGTTTTACTGATCCTGTTTTCGACGGATTACACATTAAGGATTGATGACAGTTGAGCTTAAAAGGATATGCGTTCGTATCTTCTCATTTATAGTAGCCGTTGATACATATCACGTGTGCGATGTGCTTCACGCCAGTGATGCGTTTATTCGTTCCAAGAGTTCAAACGATGCGGGTTAACCATTGCTACTTATACTTAGAAGCGTACAATCGAAAGGAAAATTCATACTTCACAATTTACTATGGTTTTTATGTGACAGTAAAACCCAAAAGTCTTGGGTGAGGTATCATTTGGAGTGGACTGGTGTTGGGACCTGTAGACAAAATAACATTATCTTCGCGCTTCGTTCACAGAAACGATTCACAACATATGTCACGTTTATGTGATTTCCATACATTTTGTATTGTTTTTGTAATATACATATAATGTTTATTTTAGTGGAGCTAAAGGTTGATCAAGATCAAAGATCTTTATAAGTTACATTTGGAATTCATCATATTTGCCATCCTTTCCATAACACATTTATTGATTTCATAACCCAGACGCGGAATATTAACGATACTAACAACGTAAGAACTAACTACCGAGCGACGAGCGACGAGCGAAGAAAAGGCAACGCTTTGTCAAAAATATACGGGGTGTTATAATGAAGTTGAGCTCTATTTTCTTGGCCTATTCGCCAACACGACAATGAAAGCCTTTGAAATCGTGTAAGGAAAAACGACAGATCAAGATTACTGAATAATGGTTTGAATTATATATTTTATGGACAATCATGAGAAAATGTATCATAATCTTGAATTGTTATTTATGTATGTATTGTGCCAGACAGGTAGAAAGCAAACCGATTGATACAATTCAAGTTGTATGTATTTATTCAAATAATCTCTTTGTATTTTGTGAAAACAATCTTGTCATTTCTATTCACAGCGAAGGGATTTTGAATAATCCTCTCCTAGTTTGGGCTTAGGAGCTCGATGCAAGAGTCCCTTCCATTCCATATAATATTCAGGTCACCATCGGTAAATAAACGTGGGCCCACTACTCATGGATTGTTTGTGGATTTTAAATATAAAATATGAAAGTAACGACGTAATTAATTTATTTATGAGAAGTGGAATTAAACCGCCAACGAGGGAATTTGTCAACCGGGGAACTAAATATTACACAAGGCTATGAACGTTAAAATATAGAGCTCCACTCATTATAGCCGCCCCAACTAATAGTTCTCGACCCGCTAGCTTAGCTCCTTGAAACGATAGCACGAGCAACTAACTCTATACGAAAATAAACGACGCTGAAAAATTATACTAATTAATTATGAGGCTTTAGTCATTAAGCGAGTTTTGAAATAACAGCGGCCATTCGAGTTAAAAATGAGCATAATGGAACACCGTGGTAAGCTACAAATAAGGGTTAACCTCCCCCGGCAGCTACTCGTGCACGCGGCGGTGGCCAATTCAATTGCACCGCTTTTCTTGCTTCACTGAGACCCAGCGTTTATATTAAAACTTTACTAAAACTGCACAAAGTTGGATATTGGATACTTGCGCACGTTAACCAAATACTATTTTCGTATGAAATTCATCCGGTCCTATATTTAAGGTTCCAGGTTTGGTTTATATCAACGAGATTTTGGAAAATCAACACGTATTGTAATGATAGGAATTTGCAATGATATCAAAACTAACTTTAAAAAAGTGGACACATATACAGGTTTATCTGCTCAATAAGTTTATGTTGATTCCCAAATATATTAAGGAATGTCATAGCGTCAACTTCAATCGGAAAATATTCTTCGACCGAAGTTTTGTACCCTCATTTTATGTAGGATAACTTATTTACATTTATATAATGTGACAGACATGTAGAGTAAAATGAGCCTGTCTTTTCGTAGCAACTATTCTTTAATGATGGACGAAAGAATTGTAACTGTGATCTGCTCTTCGTAGCAAAAAAGAAAACTTTAAAACCTACGGAATTGTATACGGTTTTTTGCCTCTTATCGCATGTTAGAGCTTAACTTTTATTTGCTCGTATAAATTGATAATTGGTGTACAAATTGTAATTTCTGGTGGCTTCGGACAGAATGACTTCAGGCATCGGGTGGCTTTAAGTTTATAAAATTGAAGCTTACAGTATTGCAAATGTTACATTTTGAAGATAAATGCCATTATGAAAGTAATAAAAGCAATTGTGGCGCTATAATAGAAAGTCGCAATTTAAAAGGCAGATGATGTGTTGACAAAACTTACATACGGACGCTACTATAGAAGTCGCAGCTAATTTTATAATAATTAACGAGCTGAGTAATATCATTATAAGATGACGACAAAACAAAATGTATTATATTATGTAAGTGATAAGTAGTGTCTAATTTGGAATGTGGTTTCATTTGTCCTGTGCTCTGAACCTAGAAATAAGTCACATACTTTGGCAGGAGTTCTTCATCAACTGCATTTTAATATTCTCTTATAGTCTGTGATTTTGTGAGCTTAAATCTTTGAGAGAAAATACTTACTGTTTCGTATTTACTGTTTCGACCGTCCATAGGCTTGTTAATCCGCGCTCACAGCGCGGTATAGGTAGTTGTTTTGTGTATCCAATCATGCACCAATTGAGAACGATCATTGTGTAAGATCAACTAGAAATTCTGTATTGATACTAGAATGTTGATCAATATGGTATGTATGGTGTATCAATCAAAGTAAGTAACCAAATTTTCTGGTTAAGTACGACACTTGAAACGACAAAGGCCTCTCATTCATTATTTTTATATATCTAACAGGATGTGTGACTTGAATGTATGTATCTCTCGTATTGTATTATTATTATTATTATAAGGATTCAGGATTTGTAACGAATCCCAAATTCAACTCACAAATCCACAACACCTCTGTGTTCTTTCCTATGTATTGAATACACGTGAATTAAAATTAAATTAAATTAAATTGTGTCGTTATCGTATTGGATAAAGTATCTACGGTTATGCTGAGAGTTAAGACAGATATTATATTATATCGCGTTATGTATAGTAAAGTTGACGGTGAACAGACGGCCGTTGCATCTGGCTTCGTGATTTCGATGCACGCATCGCTCCGCACCGCTTACCTGCTCAGCCGGTCTTCGCCCTCTCTCCCTTCATCTGCAGCCTTCTCCCTCGCACTCACAGGGTATTGGTATTGCAACGTCGCATCTGTATACTGAGCCAGTGCTGCCAACTATACAATTTAAACCCCTTTTACTACATTTTTGGCACCGGTTCCGGTAAATGCCTTAAATTTTCTAAATATATTGGACAGAATATTAATGTTGGTTGTCATAGGAATAATTTGGGCACATATTTCGCATAAGTAGCGTTTCCAATGCATTAGTTAGTTTGCAAAATGCAAAATTGCGTGTATAATAGTCTAAATATGTATTGTAAATAACACTGTTATGTGCTTTTTTGTGTCGAATGTTCATAAATTATTATCGTCTACCACAAGCACGGGCCAGGTCGTGGCATTTCGCGTCCAACTTAATCCTAAAAGATCATTGTATGTTACAATACTTGCTGTTAATTAGGTCTCTATGCTCCAATTGCAATTTAAACATAAATTTGGGAACACAATCCATACAATTTTGAAGAGAAACGCAAAATTAACCTAACCGACCTTTACGACTGAGATGATGATTACTTTAGACACGTGCTTCCTCAGTTTTTGTCACTTTCAAAATTAGAAACGTGACAAAAAAATAAATGAACGGCAATATCGTCGTTGGCAGCACTGTTGCCTCCATGCCGCGCTGCGCCGGCGCAGCCGCAATGAAACGTGATCGTTTTACCTGGAGGCCGCAGCCTATGCATAATACATTCTCTACAAACTTGTTGAGCGAAGCTTTTTTTTTTTTGAATACCGTTCGCCTCGCTAGCCTGTTTTTGAGACTCATCTGTCCTATTCTTCCTTTGTTGAGAATTGAATTGAAGGTTTATTAGTAGGTAAGTGTAGTTCATTTATATCTGTTTTATCAAGGTTAGTTAGAATAACATTTAGAATTAGAATAGAAAAATTTAAACACTGTGACCTCGACAATCGACAATCTCGACCAACACTTCAAGTGCAATACTCAAAGAAGAAAACAGCAAGGATTCAAGTACGTTTGTACGTAGGTATACTTGTATTATGTAGAGGACTAACGTTGTCCCCTATTCTAAGTAATATATTATCATTGATAGTGTACTGAATGCAACTGGAGGAGAGGAAACGTGGGGTGATCGTTTTTTATCCATGTTTGTCACAAAGAATCATTGCTCTACTTTTGGAATAGACGAACGACTTCCTTTGACAATGACATCAGATCTTATGTTGATGATACTTAAAGCTCATATTTCGACGTAACTTCGACACAAAGAGTTTTAAGGATTAAGCTACCTACAGTAATATATTACACCAAATTCTTGACATAGCGTTTCTGTCACTTCGTACATATGCTTGTTTTCCTTATTCCATATTATATGTTAGGTGTCGAGCCTTCAAGCAAGATGTATAACATATAATCCCGAGTTTCATCTGACAAGGGATAACACATCATTCTCGTGCTCCTTGACGTAGGTTTTTGTTTTGAGTTTTCTTGTGCTTAATCAGACACTTAAAAGTGCATACATACACATGCTCACGCCTGTATCCCATGGGGGTAGGCAGAGACCACTGCTTGCCACATGCTACGATCCTTACATACTTCTTTCGCTTCATCCACATTCATGCATTCACTTTCATACATCAGAGTAGTTACAAGGACCAAGTAATGAAAATCCAGGCGCTCATTTTTTGTAACACTTAAAAGTACGCACTATAATAGTACAAGCCGAAAATGTCCTACTATACCTCTAAAAATATGTTACCTAATTTCATACAGAATAACAACTCCAATCGGCACTCTGTCTCGTTTACTCTTAATCTGAAACGTATGGCGATTGCACTTAAATGGCAGTTAGATACAGTGTACGAAAGGTCCGACTGCCCGATTAAAAGTTTGCTTTCAGTAACGTTCCCTCTTGGACAGTGCCGAGTACCATCACCTATTAGTACATCGTACATATATTTATAATCCACACAAGACCAGTTAAGGGCAAGAACATCATCGTTTGTGATTAACGAATAATTGTTTGCAATAGTTGCAATTTGTGGTGTAGGTAATTTTGGATTGCATAATTATGTAAAAGTAGTATGTCAAATTGCGTTGGAGAAATTTACATTTAAACACAGTTTACAGTACCGCCGCCACCACACCAACCAACCGACTTTCCCATAAAATATAAATCCTTTTTATATTCCCAAATGCATACTTGATATGGAATCAACATAATCAAAATGGCGGTTACAGCCTTTATAGACAATAACAATGTATTCTTCATTTTATTGCTTCATGAATGTGAAATACGGGTGGTAGCACGTCACATAAAATACGTGGTTTGTTATCAAATCTGTTTTCTTTCATGCCCATTTCTTTAAACAGTCAACAAAACGTGCTTTAATTTTAACGTATTCTGGTTTTTATGGTGTTAAATTCATAAATGTGACTTATACCTAGCCTGAATAAGATGAAACGAGTAATAAACTTCATCCGGGAGAAAGACAGTGTTGGCCAGCGTTAAATATTATAAATATTCATCAGTCATCCTGTCTACAGCTCCTTTCATTATTTCGCCTTTTTGTTTATTTACGAGATCGCACTTGTGATATTTTATTTCAGTGACCTACAAATTGTTAACTGTATCGTAACGCGATAGGGGCTACGAGCTACAGCCTTCTTTGGAACAAGTAATTTGTTTTAAATGACGATATAAAAGTGACAACTTTATCTCCGGGTCCTTCTTATATTCACGAGTTGTTAATTTTAAAATTGTTGCGTTGAGCTACTTTGAGCGAGTGAGGGGCTCCTTTTGTCCCGGATGTGTAGCCGGCTCGGTGCGACTCGGCGGTCGGTCGGCCGGAGCGCCACATGTTTGCTTTTTACGAGCGAGCTGCGGGCCCTCCGTTCCGCACACATGTCGCCTTACCATCCGCGCAAAAAACTAACAGATACATCACCCACCCTCCCGACGACACCGCCGCCCGCCGCAATCTCCTCTATCATCACAACTTTGACTAAATCAAAATATCATAATCTCCGCTTGCCCGTTCGACACGTCCTTGTTTAGACCAGAGGAAGTTTATTCCTTTTTAATGTTTAATAAAAAAAGAAATGTTTTATGCCTTACACTTTACCTTTTTATTACAACACCTACCCGTAATGTGTTTCCAGGGCACCGATGTGTTAAATACTAAACTGGCTCACTTTATTACGCTATTCGCTTTCGGAAGAATTTCACGACACATTTTTACTTTGTGCACGGACAAATATGTGAAAATGAAATGAAAATGAAAATGAAAATGAAAATGAAAATGATTTATTCAGTTTAGGCCCTGGTAAGGCACTTATGAACGTCGAGGAATCTACCACCGGTTCGGAAACTAGCCTTCTGAGAAGAACCGGCAAGAAACTCAGCTGGCATCATGTACATTTCATTACACAGTAAAATAATAATAATTACAAAAAAAAAAACATCATAAATTATTCACAATAGTGAAAATTGTATCAGCATGCATGTGTAAAAAATAATAATTAAAAACGTAAAAACAATACCAAATGATTTACATATCATGTTTGCATACCATGTCATTGCCAGGAGCTACTTGTGCAGAGTTTTAATTCCATATGTCTTTATCATTTATGTAATCCGAAATTGTATAATAAGCTTTCTTCATCAGTACAGTTTTAATGTGTGTCTTAAATTTATCATAATTTAACGCGTTTATTGACTGTGGGATTTTATTGTAGAAACGAACACAATTCCCCATGAATGATTTATTTACCTTTGCTAACCTGAATCTAGGAGCTACAATTTTGTGTTTATTTCGTGTTGAAATTGAATGAATGTCCGAGTTTAAATTGAATAGATGAATATTTTTTTTCATGTATAGCAAATTCTCATAAATGTACAGTGACGGTAGGGTGAGAATATTTATTTCTTTAAATTTATCTCTAAGAGAATCTCGGGGGTCCAGCGAGTATATTGCCTTGATGGCTCTCTTTTGAAGTATAAAAATTGAATCTAAGTCTGTTGCGGAACCCCATAACAATACGCCATATGACATGACACTATGAAAGTAAGCGTAGTAGACTAATCTAGCAGTATCAATATCCGTCATTTGTTTAATTTTTCTAACCGCAAACGCAGCTGAACTAAGCTTTTTTGACAATGCTTCAATATGGGCGCCCCATTGTAATTTTGAATCTAAGGTAAGACCTAAGAATACTGTGCTTTCGACCAACTCCAATTGACTCCCAACTAATGATATATTTGTATCTATTTGCGATGTATTAGGTGGTGAAAATCGGATACATTTTGTTTTTTTAGAATTTAAAACGAGATTATTGGCATCAAACCATTTTGAAACAGATGTTAGAGTTTCATTTAGTGCCTTAAGATCTTTGTCTTTTCTACTCACTTTGAAAACTAAAGATGTATCATCTGCAAATAGAACAATATCACAGATATTTTCTACAACAAGTGGTAGGTCATTGATATACGCTAGAAACAGGAATGGGCCTAGTATGGAGCCTTGCGGCACGCCTGTTTTGATTATTGACCCCTTGGATGTTACACCACCGACGCCAACTTTCTGATGACGATTTGATAGGTACGAGGATAAAAGGTCGAGAGCATTTCCGCGAATTCCATAATAGTTTAGCTTAAGAAGTAGCGTACGATGATCCACACAGTCAAAAGCTTTAGAAAGGTCACAGAAGACTCCTACTGCGTCATAGGCGCCCTCCCAAGCCTCAAAAATGTGTTTTATTAATTTTGCTGCCGCGTCCGTTGTTGATCTACCTTTAGTGAAGCCAAATTGGTGATCGTGCAAGATGTTATGTACGTTAAAGTGAGCTAACATCTGATTAAGCAGAATTTTTTCAAATATTTTGCTAAGCGCGGGAAGAATCGATATAGGTCTATAATCAGAAGGATCTTCTTTAGAGCCTGCTTTAAATATCGGTATTACTTTGCTATATTTCATAATATCAGGAAATATACCTTGATCTATACATAAATTGAAAATAGAAGCTAATGCGGGAGCAATCGTTATTATAATAGATTGGATACTTTTAATTGAGAGTCCCCATAAGTCCTCCGTATTTTTAATATTAAGCGATTTAAATGCCTTCATGATGTCAATAGGACGTACATGTTTAAAACTAAAATCTGGGAAGCTTTTTCGTAACGATTGTTTCAATAAGCTTTCAGCTGTATTCGGACTAGAGTTAAGATGTTTGGTAGTCTCTGTGGGAATGTTAGCGAAAAAATTCTCAAAAGCAGTTGCGACCTCTAACTTATCCGATATAATACTATCATTGATTTTAAGCTTACTTACTTGCTCTTTAGTTTTATTTCTACCAGTCTCCCTGTTTATAACTTTCCAAACAGTTTTTATTTTATCATCAGAGCGGCTAATTTCACTACTTATATGTTTTGATTTGGCAATCTGGCAAACTCTTTTAAATAATTTTGAGTACATTCTAACGTGACTATGAAAAGCGACATTAGTTGTTTGGGCTTTCTTGTGGTATAACTCATATAAAGTGTCTCTACTTTTCCTTATGCCCTTGGTTGCCCAGTTGTTGAACTGTAATCTGTTATTTAATTTATATTGTTGTTTAGGACATGCCTTGTTGAATTCTGTACATATGACATCATGTAATTTATTGAAATATTTGTTTGGTTCGCGAGACTCTGCTTTTTTAATTTTTAACTCAACATTATTTTTAAACTTCAGCAGTCTATGGACAGAGAGAGGTCTAGATTCCCTAAAAGATTTAGAAGGTTGCCTACTACATTGCAACTCAACTAGTTGAGCCATGTGGTCAGATCGAATTCCACTTATCTGAGACTGTTTTATTATACTACCATTAGTTATTACATTATCGATACAAGTAGAGGAAGTGGCCGTTATTCTCGTGGGCTCATTAAATACAAAGTCCAGGTTAAATGATTTAAAAAGAGATATAAATAAACGCGCCTCAGAAGACCTTCTTAAAATGTCTACATTAAAATCACCACATATCAATATTTGTTTATTCGTTCGAAATATTTTCTTAAGAATGACCTCCATTGTTGAACAAAATGAGTGAATATCAGAGGATGGAGGTCTGTATACGCATACAATTATATAATTATCCAACTCTGCACAAGCCGCTTCACAGACTCGCTCTACAGAAAGACTAGTAATATCCTTTCTCTCTTTGGACTTAAAGTTACTATTCAGTAAGATGATGGTACCACCTCCCTCCGCTGAGAGTCTGTTATAAGAACTGGCAATGGTATAATTAGTAATATTAAACATCATGGTATCTGGTTTCAACCAAGTTTCAGTAAAACAGAGAAAATCAATAGGTATTTTGTCTAGTAATAACTCTAGATCAAGAATTTTGCCAGAGAAGCGGTTAATATTCTGGTGTAGCAGACGCATAATACATGCACCTGACTTCTCTGTTGTCTGACTTAATGGTTTAAAGAATCAATAAGATTGGTCACAGTGCTAGTAGAACATCTATCTACCACTGGCTCGTCACTTAACCTATGCTTTGTTATATTGGCTATAACAGTGTTAATATTATAAGCTAACAATGTAGCAAGCTTTTGTCTATATATCTTGGGAATGTAAAGAGATTCCCGAGTTACCTTTACACCACTAATAAATTTATTAGTGTCAAACAGTATGTATCGTTCATTATGACACGTCATGTTATGCAATAAGCTATTTATGTATGATAAATGCTTGTTCTGTGTCTCAGTATAGCTAATACTATATGGATTAGTGCACAATACAACCCTGCCTACATGCAGGTTTGTCAAGTCCTCAAAACTATTAATTAATTCCCGTTTGGTAATACTAGGGTTTTGTCCAACTAAGATTATGATTGTTGTGTGACTGTCATGATTGTTTTTAATTATTTTATTTACAATTTGTCTATATGAAGCTCCTGGCATACAGTAATTTATTACAGCATGAGATAATTTATTTCTTAAATAGCAACTAAAATCCCTACCGATTTTATCTGAATACATGACCGTTTTGTATTCTGGTGGACTTGAGTTTATTTGTTCCACACTTTCATTCAACTCAGCAACCTGCAACTTGCAGGGCAGTGGCAGCGGCTCACTATTGCAGGATGGTGGTGATGGTGATGATGGGGGCACACAGTCACAAGTGTGTTTATTAGTCAATGACTGAAAGCGCTCCTCATTGTAATTACAAAGATCGACTAGTTCGGTGGTAGCCAAAATGTGCTCATCTATCTGTTTCTGAGCACTAATGTATCTGTTAGTTAAATCAACTAAATACTGTTCTTTGCTCTGCAAGTCAGATTGCAATCGTTGGATGTCAGTGTCATATCTTAAATTTAAGCTAGATAAACTGCACTCATAAGAATCAATTGTTTTTCTTAAGGATAAACAGTCTTTTGTTAATTTTACATTTTTGAAAAACTTTCTATGATTTTTAATTAATTTCTTAGTTTTTTTAATTAACCTATTATACCTAACATACTTTTTTAATTTATTATGGCTAGACATATGTACATTCGAAGAAACATCATCAGTAAGGTCAATAGTAACCAGATGGTCGGTTGGCATGGCTCCGGAGTCGGTGTTTACCAGTTCATCGTAGAGGCTGAGCGCGGAGGTGGTCTGGTTGATGTCCCTCTCTGTTTCCAGTTTGGTCACCTGTGTGTGAGCAAGACTCAAGCTATTCTCCAGTTCAGAGATGCGAGTCAGGGCCCTCTCGTGGGTGTCGCTGCACTCATTGAACGATGAAACAATGTTCTGCAACTGGTTCCGCTCCTCCTCAACTACAGTATATTGTAGATGTAGTTCGGCCATTTCCCTCTTCAACTGACTGTTTTTCCTATTGATATTAGATACTTCCTCTTCACTCTCATCCCTCTCTTGTAGGAGTTTGTCGCATAGATTTTTAGACAATTTTAGTTCTTGCAATGTTTTCCTGAGTTTGTCCTCTACATCCCGGGCTGTTATGTATTTGTTGATAGTCCTATAACTTTGGGAAGTTAAGGTGATTAATATCGTACATCGTTATAACTTCATATTGTGGCTTACAAGGTTGATCGAAACCAGTTACATGCCTTTCAAGCAATTTCCAAGTTTGAGGCGCAATCATGTACCTCAATTTTTATCACCCCGACGACACGACGACACAGCGAAGGGATTGAGACTTGTCGCTTTTGCCACACTAATCTGTTTAATGACGAAACTTCTTTGGGAAACTAGCAACACTTACCTAACTAGGAAAAACAAAGAGCGGTAAGTTAACTCAAACTTATATATTCCGGAAAATACCTACAGGAAATCTTCCCGTAGATTTTGCTCACGTGATGTTTGTTGTTGGAGAGTGATTTTTATCTTTTATGATTTTTCTTTATACATAATAGGATAAAATACTCACCATGTATCTCTACACCTCTATCTGTTATATTACGGATTATCTGTATTTTCAAATGAGTGACTTCGCTCAGCCTGAGGCTTTCCATACATTACTTATGAATACTAATAATATTATTATATTATTGTTAATGATTTTCTCATCGATCAGCCTCTTATCACCACAATTATTGCACAAATTACATTAAAATATACTGTATTTAAAGTTACATACGAAGTTTTATTGGAGAAGCGGCAACATTTATCTTGTTATCCCTCCTTAGAGTTTTGGGGAAATCAGGTCAATTCGTCAGTTCGATAAAGTGCTTTTCTGTACAACGTTTGGGGATCGGACAAAATTGTGTCTCCGACACACACTAGAAAACGTTTATTTTAAAGATTACATTTACTTAGGTAGGTACCCAATGTTAACAAAACCTTACTCGTATATAAATTCAAAGCCTGAAATGATGGGATCGATCGTAAAAGTTGCCTATTTGGATGTCTAAATATAATAATATGTATCCACGTGTCCAAAAGTTATTCAACGTCCCATAAAATATTTTATGAGTTATCACCAATAAAACATAAAAATACGATTACTTCAGCCCGGTCAGTGTGAACGAATCCAGCTACCAACAGGGAAACAACATAGTTATATTATTGCACAATGCACTCAAAATGTTTTGAAACTTCGTAATAAGCTTGTTCTTACGAAACCGTTGTTAAGAACTGCTGGAATTTAAATAAAACATTTGGTACTTTGCTCGGGCATAATGCAGTTTCTTATGTATATTCTAACTAACTGTGCCCTGCGGTTTCACCCGCGTAGATTTAGTTTCATCCTTATTGTCGCGGAACCCTAATATTTTTGATAAATAAAAGTAGCCTAAGTTACTCCTTGAAACATCAGCTACCTACCAGTGAAAAATTCCGTCCCGTTAAAATCCGTCCAGCCGTTTCAGAGATTACCCGGAACAAACAGACAGACAGACAGACAAATAGACAGAAAAAATTAAAACTTGGTTTTTTAGTGTCATTAGCGTGTATACTTTCATATGCATTTAGTGAAAAGCTGTAATTTTCGAATTACAAACAGACAGATTCAATTTTATTTGTCTGTATAGATGTATAGATTTCAAAGACACTTTATGGTTAATGGATTTCTTTTGGACTTAATCGCCATTGTCCTAATCCCATCTAATATAATTTATTAAGAGTAAGATTATTCTCAACCCAATCTTGCCCTTAATTTTCCGCAGATACTATAAGTGAATCAAATCGAGTTCATAAATGGTTTAAACTGTGTAAAGTGGATTTATTTGGTGTACCTACATCAATAGGAATAATTCCGTTACGTTCGCCGTAGCGCCTGTAACCCTATCATTAAAATTGTACGCATCGGGGTAACTTTTTCAATTTAGTTCCCGACTTCACTGCGGCGTTTGTTTCAGACAAATCCACTATTGTAACGGTTTTTAGTTATCACCCAATCTACGTTTAATGAATGAACCTTACTACTGTTCTTGTTTAGATTTGAGTGACTCGAGGTCATTTACCTATATCCTTAACGTATTCTCACAGTCCAATATCCTGTGCCCCAAGAAAGTATTTGACACATTCGAACGTCATCGCTTGGCCTAGCATTTTTTGTTGGACGCTTATGTTGGTTTTTAACGTTCCCATTCAAAATGAGGTATATACATAAGTAAGAACATGTTAAAACTATACTTAGGGTATTGATCTACCGACAAATAACATTTAGCTCAGCGTTCACTAAGGATTCAGTAACCTAGTTGTTTAATAGAATTCAAGTATCATTAAGCTCTTAGTCATTTTGAATATTTAATTGTCCACCATATTGAATTGACTCCATTTTGTGAAGCATTATTAGACTATCTAGGGATATATCTATTGAGAATTACTTACTGTATGAATAAAGGAGTACTAGTAATTCCAAAATTCTGATTAAATTAATTAACGAGTCTGAGCGTCCTCTGAGACAAAATTGATGATACAAAGAAACTAATATACTTGCTCCTAACGCAGTAATTAATAATGATTTCTTGAAACTATTGATTTCTAAATTCTTCACTGAAAGAAAATATAAAAAAATCAGCAAATTAATTATTGAATAGAAAACCATGAACATCAATAAAATTATATGCGCTATTCGTACTGTGAAATAAAATAAGCGCTGTAAAAAAATATTGTAGCCGTAACAACTGGCAGTTCTTAGGGAAGCACAGATTTAATAGTTTCATCTCAAAGTATTTGGTGGTTTAACAATGCGAACCTACATTTGTATGGGTCGTATTTGTGCTCAGGCAAGTCATTGTGACAAAGGCCCCTCAGTTGGGCTCTCGGCATAACAAAGAAACTAAGGTGTTCGTTGGGGTTCACCCGCTACCTGCCGCCAATCCAAATACGTAGATAAATTATATTCTATGCGAAATACGTACTCGACAAACTTTGCCTCTGCGAGAGTAAATACCACGAATGCTCTATACTTGACTTTAAATTATTATTAGACGTGGCCAACTATGTGAATAACATTTAAAGACATTTGAGGTTTGCTTACAGTAGTCAAAGTCGAGTGAGAGGTTGAATCGACATATATTAACATTACGCGGAAATTCATTCAACTTCGCTACATACATTTGTACTCATGTCTATCGTCGATCGTCATCAGTCATTACCACCACATATCTACCTACATCGCCCTCGTATCTCTACTTTCTATTTATTATTGCTTATGCTAACTACTAGCTTCTGTCCGCGACTTCGTTCGCGTGGAATACTAACTTCGTTGGTGCTTCGCTCAATAATATTGTCAATAAAGTGCATATTGACAATAGTATTGTATGCGTGCGTCCAGTTTTTGCCTGAAGATATAGAGCCTTCGTCAATAAATAGGCGAATATTGTTTTTCAAATCGGACTCCTGAGATTAGCACGTTCAAGCAAACAACCAAACAAAATCTGCTTTATATATTAAAAAAAATTTTTTTTTGGATTTATTACCTTGTGTATTCAACTAATTTTAATCATCAACATAAACATTCCTATGGAATCAAACAAATGAGAATGTTAGAGTTTCTTGGTTCTAGACTTAAAATTCCGAAGGTAGTGAAAACCATAAACCCTTTATCTGAAAGCTCACACTATGCTCTCTGTATATGAGGTATACCGTATTATGCGCTTCCTCTCAGCGGATATCCTTTATCCAGTTATGTTATTTCAAGCAACAAGTCTACACGCACGAGTACCCTAGTCTCGTACTTTATTTGTAACTGAATGCCACATAAATACTGAACATTACAGGGCTCGGGCAATTTTCTATCTATATATTTACCCAATTACACTACCCACGAAGAAAGTGGTAGTAATCAAATGAATATTTGATGAATAGACATGATAAAATGTACCCTATATGACAACTCATAAAAACATTATCATACATATTACACTACGTAAGTAATTACACTTTGTGCTTATTTATGCAATCAATATTAAATAAGACCTTTATGTCTTAATCTTTACCTACCTTTTTTCCCTTACGCCGTAATAAATAAAGTCTCTCGTGAGTGTCAAAGTAACTAAATATTGTATAATTAACTAGCGGACGTCACGCGGTTTTACCCGCGTAGTTCCCGTTCACGTGGGAGTACGGGGATAAAATATACCCTACATTAATCAGTTATAATGTATTTAAATGGTGAAAGATTTTTTTTAATCGCTCCAGTTCTTCTGAGCCAATTAGTTACAAACATACTTACATACAAATATTTCCTCTTTATAATATTAAATAATTTGTTTTGCTAAAGGAATAAGAAGTTATTACTCACAGATACAAATATTAACCAAATTTATAATATCCTGCGGGACTTTGCCGTACTTACATGAACGTACTAAAATAGTACGTGAATAGGAATTATGTTCGTTCTTTTTGTGTTTTGTTCTATTTGTGTGGGTTTTATTCTCAGAAAGATTGCGTTTTGTGATGAAATATAAATGAAATATAGGCTTAATTTAATATAATACGTTTTTATTTATAAGTACACAGTCGTTCGGTTACAAGAAAGATCCGCCATGACACTTACATTTTTAAGAGAGAGAGAGAGAGATAACAATCAACAAGATACTATCTATCCTATTCTTACTATTACATTGCACATTCTTTATTTTTTTAACACCCCCCGTCAATGTAATAACATTAATTAACAAATTATGTGACAATTTTAATCATCCCTTTTTCATTTATCATAAACATCAAAAAAAATAAGAGTCATTGAACAAAGACTATTTACATATTCATACCACATAGCTTCACAAACTTCAAAAGTGTATTACCATTGAGGGACTTCGTTAACATATCAGCAATTTGATCTTTTGTTGTCACATATTGTATACATATCTTTTTATTTTCAATCAGTTCCCTTATATAATGATATTTGATATCAATGTGCTTTAATCGTTTCACACTAGTTGTGTTTGCAATCATTATGGCAGCTTGATTATCACAATGCATGATAGCAGGACATACATTACTCACATTGAAATCACATAACACATTAGTAAGCCAGCATGCCTCACTTCCAGCCATGCTCATAGCCACATATTCGGATTCTGCTGATGATAGACTCACAGTACTCTGCTTCTTAGAGCACCAAGATATTAGGCAATTTGAATACATAAAGCAGTAACCAGTAGTGGACTTCCTGTCTCGAAGGTCCCCTCCCCAGTCAGCATCACAAAATCCAACCAACTTGCTATCATCACATTTATAAACTAATTTATAATTTAATGTGTGTTTAATGTATCGCAAAATTCTTTTTAAGCTGGTCAATAACATGTTACTAGCGCAATTTTGAAATCTACTTAATATTGATACAGCAACACATATATCAGGTCTTGTGCCTGATGCTGCATACATTAAACATCCAATGATCTGTCTACAGATATTCTCAACATTACCTTTACATTTATCATTTTCAAGCTCTTTACAATTAAAATTCTGATCCATGGGAGTGGAAATAGGTTTACAATCATACATATGGAATCTTTTTAACACATTTTCTAGGTAAGTCTTTTGACATAATTCTGTAACATTTGTTTTTAAATTTTGCTTTATATTTATCCCCAAAAAGTCAGAAATTTGACCTAAATCTTTCATTTCAAATTCTTTGTTTAGCATTGATTTTAAATTAGATATATTTTCTTCATTACTACCAAACATCAACATGTCATCGACATATAAGAGAAGATATATTTGTTCTGAATCGTTACATTTAGAGTACAGACATGAGTCACATTTAGATCGTTTAAAACCTTCCCTGATCATAACAGAGTTAAACTTTTCATTCCAATATTTTGGAGACTTCTTTAGCCCATACAATGATTTGTTTAGCTTTACAATATTTTTATCATTGTCATAAGCGCCATCTGGCAAACTTATGTATACATTTTCTTCAATCTCCCCATACAAAAAAGCTCCTGTTACATCCATTTGGTACACAGATAATTTTAATTTAGTTGCTATAGCCAAAAATAGTCTGAATGTACTTAACTTTGCAACAGGTGCATATACATCATTTAGATTTAATATATCATTTTGCTCAAACCCTCTGGCCACCAAACGTGCCTTATATTGAATATTACTATTGTTTTGTTTAATTTTAAATACCCATTTACTACTTATAACCTTTTTATTATCTGGTATGTCACAAATACTCCAAGTGTTATTATCTTTGAGGGTTTTTAGCTCCCTTTGAATAGCTTCCTGCCATTTACATGCATCCGGACTATTCATAGCTTCATTATAGGTTTTTGGCTCACCATTATCTAATATTACATTATTACAGTTATAGAAAACAGTCTGCTTCTTAATACGTTTGTTTCTAGGATCCACATCACGTCTCACAGACTCACCACACTCATCACTATCACTGGGTTCATATAGGCTACCCTCAGAATCACTCTGTATGGTGCACTGAGAGTCATCACTATTCATGGTCTGTGATTGGGAACTGGACACACCTGCAGCACTGGTATCTTCTACTTGAGCACCCACCTCAACTGTAGCTGGAACCTCAACACTATCCTCGATATAATTGGTTGTCTCACATTGTTGTATCGGCTTCGCTGGACTGTTGTTCACAAAAACAATGTCTCGTTTGGTCTCAACTTCATTTTTCTGTGGAAAATATACTCTATAGCCTTTTGTTGTTTCTCCATACCCAACCATAATGCCCTTTTCACCTTTGGCATCCCACTTATGTCTTTTTTCTTTGGGTATGTGGACATAAACAGCAGTACCAAATATTTTGAGGTTATTTATGTCATAACTTTTGTTTGACCACAATTCATATGGAGATTTCCCTTTTACTGAGCTTTTACCAGTTCTATTAATCACATAGGCAGCTGTATTAACGCTTTCAGCCCACAAACTGATAGGTAAGTCTTTAGCACATAACATTGTTCTAGCCGCTTCCACTAGAATCCTATTTTCCCGCTCAGCTGTTCCATTTTGTTCAGGAGTAAAAGTCACAGATGTTTGATGTATAATTCCTTTGTTCAGAAACATTTCTTTGACCTCTTTGTTTATAAATTCGGTTCCATTGTCACTTCGAAATATCTTTATTTTATTTCCTGTTTCATTTTCAGCCTGCGTTATGAAGTTCTTTATACACGATTTAATTTCGTCTTTTGTTTTCACAAAGAACACTCGCCTGTACTTTGAGTATTCATCTTTAAATACCACGAAATATCTGGAGCCTCCAATCGATGGCTTTTCCATGGGACCACAGGTATCAGCGTGAATAATTTCGCATACTCTCGACGTCACACTGTTACTTACAGGATACGGCAAGCGATGAATTTTCCCTTTTAGACAACTTTCGCAAGTTTGAATATTGGCATTTTTAACGTTAATATTATTTTTCTTCAGCACATCTTTCACATAAGCCATGTTTTGGTGTGCCATCTTTTCATGCCACTCATGCAGATCACAACACACGTCAGCAAGGTTCGCTGTACATGCATTAAAATAGCGAAAATCCAAATAATACATGCTTCCGCGTCGCTCAGCAATAGCCATCACCTTGTTTTGTTTGTAAAACTTGCATTTATTCTCCTCCGTAACGATAACATAACCTCTGCTTGTCGCACAATTGACAGAGAACAAGTTTGTTTTCAACTCAGGAACATGAAGTACATTGTCTATGGTAGTGTCTATCCATTCACTCCCGTTCCAAACTTGCAGCGCCACCTGACCGCAACCCTTGACATTAATTTTCGTTCCGTTCCCTACTATTACCGATTTATCTTTTACGATCGAATATGAATTGAATAGTTCGTAATCACAGCACATATGCTCGCTTGCGCCTGAATCGACTAACCACTGAGTTTTTTGTAACTGTTCATCAAAAACACTGTTGACTATAAAAGCATTACTTTCTTTTTCTTTGTCCCTTTTAAAACGGCACTGGCTCTTTAGATGTCCCGGTTTATTACAAAAATAACACTTGAGATCTGGACGACTGTCTTTAGAGTTACGAAAATTATTGTTCACATAATTATTATTATATCGGCACTCGCTTTGATAATGTCCAAGTCGGTGACACTTATAACACTTTACACTTTTTTTATCTACTTTCTTTGCCACAAACGCCGTAGACGACGATGGCCCGCCTTTTTCTTTAATTCTTTCTTCCTCTATCAATAATCTGGCTACCAGATTATCATAGGTCTGCTTGTCATCAGCAGCAGACTCCCATGCCGAGATGAAATGCTTGTAATCTTCTGGTAAAGACATAAGAACCTTGGTGATAACAAATTTATCAGACATATTTTCTCCCAGCTGTTTTAACTGATTTTGCATCTCATGTACTTTTGATAAAAACACAGACATCTCTGTTCCTTCTTCAAACTTGAATTGAAAAAAGCGTTGTTGCACAATGTGAATGCTAGTTTCAGATTTTTGTTCATACACGCTTAACAATTTCCTCCACATAGCCGCCGCAGTATCGCACGAGATGATATGTAACATGACTTCTTCCGTCATCCTCGTAACTATCAGCGTTTGAGCTCGCGCATCCTGGGTTTCCCAAGTATTACGCTGAGTCTCATCTTCAGGTTTTACTGTTGTCCCGTCCACAATTTTGTAAAGACCTTGACCTCGCAGCAACACGGACGTTTGGAACTTCCAAATATTCCAATTCCTGGAACCCTCCAGCTTCATGACGTTCTGTTGTCCACTTCCCTGTGACGGATCCATTTCAACACCTTCTTGTTCTCACCTTCTTCTCCTGCCTTGCCCAACGATAGTAGGACAAGTAATTTTCCTTCCCGGTATTACTTAACCTCAAAATGGCGTCAACCCACGCCGCCGGTATTTTTTTTGACTATAAATTTTCACTGCATTATTTTGCAATCATTAAGCCTATATTTATTAATCCATGCTAGTTAGTGACCTGGGCCCATAACCTGATGAAATATAAATGAAATATAGGCTTAATTTAATATAATACGTTTTTATTTATAAGTACACAGTCGTTCGGTTACAAGAAAGATCCGCCATGACACTTACATTTTTAAGAGAGAGAGAGAGAGATAACAATCAACAAGATACTATCTATCCTATTCTTACTATTACATTGCACATTCTTTATTTTTTTAACATTTTGTCCTACCAATTAACTGACTACTGTCGCAGGTACCAAATGCATTTTAGAACAAAGTAAAGAGGGTTTTAGGATCAAAGAAAGAAACATTGATTGACTTCGAGTAAACAATGAATGTGTTGTAACATTATTTGTACCCTAATACTCGTAACGTATACTTTGTAACCTAAAAATCTGTTCAAAGAGATATAACTCTAATCAAATAAAACGTGTATGTAAATGAGTATAATCTAATCACGAAATATTATGAGTATAGTTATTACTTAAAAAGGTTCCAACTTTAAATATATCTATATTCACGATATTTTTGCAAAAAAACTGTCAATTATATCACTCTGCACAAATTTATCTCCGAAACTACAGTAGATAGAACGTGAGTTAGATCAAAAAATCGTTTTCTGATTATTTCTATGTAAAAATCTCAAAAAGGGTACAACTCGACTTATATCACTGATCACAGGAGGCACAGATATAAATGGCATTGCACCTTGTTCGGTTTATTTTTGTCTAACAGACTATTTCTAACAACGACTGAATCATTACAGAACTGTACGAGCTCTGATATAAACCTATTATTAGCGTGCCTAGTAAACTAATCACGTTCCGTGTCACTGATAACATTCCAAAGAGTTATTTTAAAAGGGTGGCCGAGGGCCGCAGTTACCTGTTAACGTTACTTTAATTTCCCTCGAGGAAAATATAATGTTTGAATTTTCTCGCCTTTGTAACTTCTAATGTTTCTTGCGTCAATATGTTGCACGCTTCGTTGGAATGGATCTTGGCTTTTGCAAAATATAAGCAATTTTTTTTTTAGCCTTAACTATACTTATAAAATACTAGCTGTGCCCCGCGGTTTCACCTGCGTAGAGTTAATTTTATGGGTGTCCCGCGGAACCCTTATGATTTTGAATAAAAGTTACTCCTTGTAACATTAGCTTTCTGTCAGTGAAAGTCCCATTAAAATCGACCAAGTCGTTTCAGAGATAGCCCGCAACAAACAAACAGACAAACAGGGTTTTTTTTTTTATTTCAGAATCCTATATACTTTCATATGCATTTACTGTTATTTTGCAATTACAAACAGACACTTCAATTTTATTCATCTGTATAAATGTATAAATTATTAAACAAATTAGTCGAGTTAAAGACATTTAAAATTTTAAGCCTCGTATTGCAAAATAAGTACTTCTCTGTTTGACACACTCGTTGATCAAGTTACAGGCAAATTCAGTCCTGATGAAAAACGAACCTAATTGAGGCAGCCTATTTGAGGGGTTTGTTGGATGGACGTTCGTATATTTGATGGTCTTACCGCATCCGACCTACACAATTTTAAAAGAATTGTGTGTATTTACCAAAGTTTCCTGTAGGAATTTTATTATGGTCCATATAGTGGGCAATACCGATGGTTAATTCTTCAAATTACATAATATGGGATTTTTCCGCCACAATCTGAATTTTCCGAATCTTATCATTAGGTTACTGACAATTATTTTAAAATTTTGGAACGTTATAAGAAATAGGCAGTTAGTTTTCCAATAAACTTGAACGAGAAATCACGTTCGGATTATTCCAATTAAAATAATTCATTCGCGGTGATTAACGAACTGTGAATTTGACTCAAACACGTCCACATTGGGCTTTTATTTATTGGAGCCAAAACCTTTTTCCTTCCTTTTATTTTCAACTCGTAATTGACCAATTCTCCAGCTTATTGACCGAACTGAGAATTTCTGGAAAGAATTTCTCATATCCATTCGTTTCTATTAAGATTGGATTTCGGGATTGCATTCTGCAACTTCTAAGGTTTTCTAATATCTATAGAGAATTTAGCTCAGACTGCAACAATGTTTTTATTACGGTATTTTTAAGGAAGGTTCCAAATTTTCCAAATTATTCTGGTATCCAAATGTTTATTGAATTTAATATCGTAATCGGTAAGGGGCTCTACTTGACGAAAATATTATTATAGTTTATGTTAAAGCATGTAAACTTAACGTTTACTCAATATAAATAAATTCAGCTACATTGCATTAAAAGAATTTTATTGAGATTAAAAAATCAGAGGACAAGGCACTTTGATTAAATATAAATGTTGGAAAAATAACGTATCTTTTTATTACTCATTCGTATTTACATAGTCAACGGCGAAGTTCGTGCATTGGTAACTAGCGTGCACACATGCTAGTCAATAAAAATTAAAAAGAAGTGCAACTGAAAAATAAAGCGTTGAAATATACCGGGAAAAAAAATGTAGCACTCGTTGAAAAAAACAATATACGTACATTTTATGGAATTAGAATACTTTGAAATATGTGGACGTGTAGGGGTATACATATTTCCAACGTTTAAAAAAAAAATCTTAACTGGTTGTATCTATTTACTTATTACATTTTATTTTATACTGTTCGTCGTATTTTTATGGTGTTAATGACTTAACTGATACAAAATGTTAACCTATGCATGTGCACACTATGACTGATTGCTTTTATTGGATAGAAAATAAGAATTGCTCTAATCACAATGAAAACAAAGTGGGTCACAAAAAATCGTTTATTCATAGAGAAAACTAGCAAGAAATAATAATTCATTAGGCCGATGATATATTGCTGGTTGTACGATAACACTGGAATGTGCCGTTACAATGACTGGATTTATGGTAACAATGCCGCGATTATTTTCCGACCCTAAACTAATAAACGTAGATCAACGGTCATAGTTTCTGTCTAGTCAGCAAACAGACCGTTGAAGAATATCAATTATTACGCTATTATATCACATTGGCCCTTCTCATACATATAATTTGACATATTCCCGAGGGATGACAAGCGTCCTATGTCCTTCCCCGGTTTACAAGGAAGCCAGGAAGCGTCCCTGACTTTCATGGAAATTGGTTCCGTTGCAAACAGACGGACGGGCACATAATGTGAGTGAGGTACAGAATGGCTAATATTTGTACTTAAGAAATACTTTGCGTATCAAGCAATCAAGTAAGTGCTTGGAAGAAATAAGTTAATCTAAATATATGTATATAACTCAAAGGTGACTGACTGAGTGACTGACTGACATAGTGATCAACGCACAGCCCAAACCACTGGTCGGATCGGGCTGAAATTTGGCATGCAGGTAGATGTTATGATGTCGGCATCCGCTAAGAAAGGATTTTGATTAATTCTACCCCCAAAGGGATAAAATAGGGGATGTAAGAGAGAGAGTGAGTGCGTATGAAACTAAATTTAAACCGCGGGGCACAGTTAGTTTTGTATATAAATACGTACATACGTGCACTGCTCTCGTGCATAGGATAGGGGTTGAGCACAGAAACCTCAGAAAATAGTACATTCTCTTATCTGTTGCTCATATCTGTATCTTTTACTCATATCTAATTATATATGTTGCTCTTATCTGTTACTCATATATCTATACATCTAATTCCAAAATTACATCTTTTCACTAAATGCATATGAAAGTATAATACTCGTACACGCTACAGACACTAAAGAAACAAGATTTAAAAAAAATGTCTGTCTGTATGTCTGTTTGTTCCGGGTAATCTCTGAACTGGACCGATTTTAACGGGACTTTTATTGGCAGGTAAATTATGTTTCAAGGAGTAACATAAGCAACTTTTATTTATTAAAAATATTAGGTATTCGCGACAATAATGATGAAAATAAATTTTTATTTAGTCATGGTAGTTCTTTCTTGGACGCCGTCTACCGACACTTGCGCACACATTCATTCTATATATTTCTTTCGTTAACCGCCTTTCACTCCATTCGATATGTTTATACCAACTCGACATATTTCAATTCCTGGGGCCTTACCATGAGCTCTTATTGCCATGATAGTTTCACTCATTAATGAGACAGATGTATGTGACGTGCATGCATCTGTCACTGTCGCACAACTGAATTAACATTGCAATAACAGCTCATGGTTGGGCCCCAGGTCATCACATCATTCTTCAACTTGCAACTATTTCTTATCGGAAGAATACAGATAATGTAATAACAGATACTTTAGAGAATTAATTGATATTATGAATCTAATATAACGAACTAAATTTAAAGCATCATTTACTTGACTAGATGTTATCGTGAAGTTGACGTAGCTTGGTGCAGCGTGATATTGGAAGCAGATTAATTTTGCGCAAATACGAGTACGTACGAAATAATTGCATTATGTTCGGAGCTTCGGTATATTATGTTTTGTGTAAATTTGTGATTATAGATTAGGGATTATAGAAAATATTTAAGAAAATCGCATTGATTATACTTATAAAATAACTACACTCTCGTACTTAGTTGGCTTTATATTTCGGTTGTTTATTAATTGTGTGAGTATTATAAATACAAACATATGCTCACGCCTGTATTCCACGAAAGGGTAGACAGGGGTGTTGTAATAATGACACCCACTTTTCACGTAAGATGATTAAGTACCAACGTGACAGATGGTGAGTCTATGGCCATACGTAATTGAATTACTTCTCAGATATATCCGGTTTCCTCACGATGTTTTCCTTCACGTAGGTCACGTGGTGTGAAATCACTGTACCCAACATACGTTTTTTTGTGACTGCTCAACCCACAATTTCACCACGGCTCCATTATTATTATAAACTAGCTGTGCCCCGCGGTTTCACCCGTGTAGAATAAGTTTCATCCTTATTGTCGCGGAACCCTAATATTGTGGGATTGATGAAATGAGCTTGTATGCGGTGATGATAGGCAATGTTTGAACGTTTAAGAATGGAAGAGGAAAATAAGAAGTGACGGATGACAGGGAGAAGGAAAAAAAAAGACGACAGACGGTAAACGACGAAAGGCAGGAGTACCTACTTATTTTTTCATGTTGATTTAATTATTATTTGAATTGAAAAGGAGTAAACAAGTAAAGAAATTTAAACTTTTTGGGGGCTCGTCCGGGGACAATATTTTTAATAAATAAAAGTAGCCTAAGTTACTCCTTGAAACAGCAGCTACCTACCAGTGAAAGTCCCGTTAAAATCCGTCCAGCCGTTTCGGAGATTACCCGGAACAGACAGACAGACAGACAGACAGATAAAAAAATTAAAACTTGATTTTTCAGTGTCAGTAGCGTGTATACTTTCGTATGCATTTAGTGAAAAGCTGTATTTTTTTAATTAAAAACAGACACTTAAATTTTATTTATCTGTATAGATAGAGTGCTATTTAAAGTACCTCGTTTGGTACACTGGTATCACTATATTTCGTAAATACTTATTAGTACTTCCAATACCGATTTAATTTGAAAATTCCAAGTAACAGGTGAAATTAAATTATCACAAACTCCCGACATTTAATAAATCAAGCCACACTTTATAATGCATTTAAATAAAGCCTTAACGAAGGCGCTCGCCGGTGCGAAATACTTCAACCAATATTACAGTATTGTTTGATCAATATCCTCGTCGACAATAATTGCACACTGTACTGTGAAAGTTTCCTTGGATGAAAAGAAGTATTGACTTGCAATAACCACGGTTCTAAAGGAGTGTACTTTTTCTTTGCTCGGTACATAATAAAATTATCTATTTTTCCCAACCGATGGTTTCATTTTTATTGAAAACAATTAAGGTGTGTTGGAGCAGAAACCATCAGATAATCGGGAACCAAATTCGTCGGAGCTGGATAGAATAGGTATCCTTGCTCTTGTCTAGGGGTTTATTTTTACACCGATTCTTTTGGACATCATAAATTGACAAGGGATGTTCCACTTGGCTGAGCAAATAATATTTGACACATATCCAATTTATTCAGCTTGGATTTAAATTCGATTATCGATGTTTTGTAAATCAAATAAGTTTTAAATTTTAACAATAAGGTGTGCGGTTCCGCCCGCGTAGACTCAATTTCATTTAAAAGAACCCCTTTTTTTAATTTTTCATCGTTACTCCTTGTACATTAGGTACAAGGAGTAACGTAAAACTATCTAATTATCTGCCAGTGCTAAAATCGGTCTTGCTTGTTAAGGCAGACAGATAAATAATATAGAAGGAATAATAATGGAGAAATAATGTAATTTATATGTAAGTACCGTATATATTTCATTTGCATTTAGTGAAAAGCTCTTGATTTGGAATAACAAACAGACAGTTAAATTTTATTTACACCGTGTTATATTGTCAAATTATACAAAACGGTAAGTATCCGCTCACACAGTTGTTGTTTAAAATGGTAACAATGCCTGTGTTTGATATATAATGCTTAATAACGTGAGGACACGCAACTGAAATCACGTGTAAAGTTAACATTATTCATTAATTAATGAGAGACTTTTAACCCATTGAAGGGCTTCGAATTGTTGACCGAGTTTCATAATACATTGTACATGTTAGATGCGTGTTTGAAATTTTTATTATCTTTATCAAATACATTATCTAAACTATACAAATTGTACGTAACACTAGAATTAATAACTCCTTAGCCTCTTTTGGAGTCATTCATACTTTAAATATGTATAGAATTCAGCCTAAAATGCTGGTCCTAAAGAGTCTCTTAAAAAGTAATTTGGTTATTGTAATTGGTATAATACCGTTTTGGCTATAGTAAAAACTTCAAATTTGGGGCGTATATACCCCTTAGGGGTGGAATGAGGGTGGAAATGAGGATTGTATTCGAAATCTTACTGCCACTTAGGCGAAGCTGCGGGCATTAGCTATTTTAATTTGTGTGATAAGCTTGAAACAGTATTTTTTCCGATTGCAGTAAGCAAATGCATACATTATATGAGCTTTACTATCAAATAATATTCGTTTTATTGAGTAAACTGTGAGTATAGGTTTAATACACGCAAGTCGAAAACAAGAGCACGGAGTACCGTTATTACACCTATTGTTCGGAAACAAATCCTGCTTTTATTAAACCACTGAATCTCTACTGAATCGCTACCAACGCTTCAATACACAATATTTATGGCAATATTTTATGGAAGTCTAGATTTCGTGTGTTTGATCTACATTAATATTATAAAGAAGATTTGATTGTTTTTTGTTTGTTTGTTTGTTTGCATTGAATAGGCTCCGAAACTACATGACCGATCATGAAAATTCGCAATTGCAATAGATAGCTACATTATCAGCGAAAAACATAGGATATATTTAAACCCCGTACTCCCACGGGATCGGGAACTACGCGGGTAAAACCGCGTGACGTCCGCTAGTTTGGTGTGGTTTTTGTGATAAATTAAAGTTTCGATGTTAAATTGTAGCACACGTTGTTTAGCGCCCGGAGTTGCAGCATTTCTGACAGCTTTCTTGGCACAATCCTGGGGCCCAACAATGAGCTCTTATTGCAATGTTAATTCAGTTGTGCGACAGTGACAGATGTATGCACGTCACATACATCTGTATCATAAATGAGTGAAACTATCATGGCAATAAGAGCTCATGGTAAGGCCCCTGACTGCGGGTTAAGTTATTATGATTGTTATTTGGCTGCACTGATTTTAACGGGACTTTCACTGGCAGGCAGCTGATGTTAGGGTAATATTAGGGTTCCGCGACAATAAGGATGAAACTAAATATGCGCGGGTGAAACCGCGGGGCACAGCTAGTATTTCTATAAGAAACCTTAATAATGTACATCGTATACGCGTGTGTGTAAACTTTCTTTTTAAATGCTCTCCTTGTGAAAACAAAGGCGAAATCCTGGGTGCAATTTGTCTAATTATCACATTGCACACACTAACAAATTTTCTACGCGGGTGAAACCGCAGAGCACAGCTAGTTTCTTATATAAGATTATAATATAAGATTTACTATTGCTATTGTATTTCATATTGGTCTTGTAAATCTTATTGTTGTTTTGTCGAAATATAATATTATTGTTTAAAGTTAGCCCTATTATTGATATTGACGAGTTGACGATATTGGTTAAGTACAACTGCCGAAGAAAAAGATTTATGAATAAACTTAGGGTTTCTCATTAATTATTATGTTTCACTAAAATATACTGCTTAAGAGCAAGATAACACGAGTAGACTATTGTGATTGAAAGTCAGACTTATTCTTAAACAATATTTATGAAGATTTTTTTAAATCATAAGAAGATCTTTCAAAATTTTATATTTATACTTTGCGCCTCGTCCTCGAGATTAGTATACAAAAATAAAAAGTACGGCCTCATCGATAGAAAAATATTTATTTTGTTTATCTCTAGGTATATATTTAGAAAAATCCTAAGGATAATAAAATATACTAAATAAGCAGGTAAAACCGCGGTGCGTAGTTAGTTTGGAATAAATAAATTGTCTTTTAATATTGGTACTATTTCGAAGTGATAAATTAATTAGATTGAAGAACCAGACCAGACCTTACGAAATTAGAGTCTAATGCTATTGACCTGTATTAGTAGAACCATTTTGAGGTGTTCCCCATACATGGCTAATATTTTTTCGCTCATCAATCAATCTCTTCCTATACGATCCCATCCTTGATAGATCGATCGATTTGATATTTTTATCTGTGAAGGAGATGAACTTAACTTTTCCTTTTGTTTGTTCTATACATTGTGGTATCTATGCAGATAAATAAAGTTGAAATGTCGGTTTGTAATCTATATCTATCTTATCTATTCACCTATACATCTATACAATCTATACAGATAAATAAAATTGAAGTGTTTTTTGTAATTCCAAAATTACAAGAAAAAGCAAGTTTTTTAAATTTTCTCTGTCTGTCTGTTCGTTTGTCCGTCTGTTTGTTCGGGGTAATCTCTGAAACGGCTGGGCCGATTTTAACGGGACTTTCCCTGGCAAGTAGCTGATGTTTCAAGGAGTAACTTAGGCTACTTTTATTTATTAAAAATATTAGGGTTCCGCGACAATAAGGATGTACCTAAATCTACGCGGGTGAAACCGCAGGGCACAGCAATTAGTACATACCCCTCTGGGTATTCTATATAAGAGTGTTTACAACCCCTCCATCACGAGATTCAATTCATCTCTCAAGAAGCGCACAAAGCCGCGCACCTAATCGCCTGTCCTCTCGATCGACGGTAATTTATTTATTTAATCTGCTTATTCCTCTTATATAAGTGGTATGTAGATAAACAAGGTCTACGCATCATGAAATAAGAAAAGTGTGCAAAAATTTGGGAAATGATTTTTTTGTCGTCGAAAAAGCCCTGTTGTTCGGTATATTTTTTCAGAAAAAATTGTCATCTAAAAATATGAATTTTCGCAGAGTAACTCGTCATTGTATTAAACAATTTACTTACTGTGTCTGTCCACGCCGAGGCTCGTAATGCGAGGTTTAATTTAAAGGTTTTCCGTGTAACTGTCTTTCATAATAATAAAGTTAGTATGGATCCTTACGGATACATTATATATTAATATACTTCCGAGAAACGGATGTAAAAGTACATGTTTCGAAATGCGTACTTCTTGATGATTGATTTATCTACTGGCTCTCAGAACGAAGGTCCCTCCCTAGAGTATCGACCGCCCCAGACACTTACAAGAATTTTTGTCGGTACTTGTCAGCAAAATCAACATTTCAATTTGTGTATTTCAACATTTTCAGCGTACAGCCAAAATACTTCAACTAGCAATTTTAAGTGGAACATAATTTTCAGAGGATGTTTAAATCAAACAAACGTTGGGTAGAATTGTGTAACACATTTTGCGCTGAGAGTAAAGGTAAGTGTAATAAATAATATAGTTGGGTATAGTTGTGCGTACGTACCTATATGTTGTTGTATGGCTGGTAGGTAGGTGAAGTGATGTTGAACTGTTACGACCGTTAGTCTCGCGGAACCGCCTGTCCCCTGACCTACCTGGCTACACACGACCAGTTTGCTGTTAATTGATCGCATTTTTCTATCTCTTCCAACATTTAAGTTTTGACGATCCGACACGACTTGTAAGTAACCAATGGGACTGCCACACTTATCGCAGTAGAACAAATGTTTGCTACACATTCACTGCAGTGAACACGTTAAGTTAGAGTGTGTTTTGAGGAAGAGAGTTTCCAGGATTATGTTCACTGGAATTTATTGAAATTTACCTCATAGTTAAATTCGCTGCGATCTCAGTGGTTTTTTAATCTATCATAATAATAAGAATGTCAAACGTTGATCGGTTATCAAAGTAAACCGAGGACCGAGAGTATTGAATAATCGGCCGAGGCGCGAACTTAACAGCATTGTTTTCGTGACAAAGAAACCATATAAATACATGCAAATATTCCTAACCACCTCAAGTCAATCCCCAGCGAACTGTTATTGAGAGGTTCATGGGGCCAACTATGATCGTTTAAGCAGCGCGTATTAAGAACTTCTTAGCTTTGACGTTTAATTTTTCGGTACAAAACTGAAACATCAAGGCGCAGAAGTTCTTAATACGATCTGCTTAATCCGATGATGGTAGGCCCCTAGCACATGGTTCCTTAATTTTACTGAAAATTATATTTGAGAGTCAAAGTGCGTGGCAGACTCTCAGATACATTTTCAATTTGACATAACTACGTTAATCCTTTAACTATTCAATTTATTCTCGCTAACATGTGATTGATGATACATCTGCAGAACATATTTATTTGAATAGCTTCTGAGAAACGAAAATATTAATGAATAATTTATTAACACCGAACAATCTTCACTTGCGGGTAGTTGTATCGTCACAAAGACAAAGTAAACACATAGTGACAACATTCTCTCAAGTAATAACAACGACCGGGGGAAGCATAAGTTACTCACGCGTACATAATTTACGACTACTGCGATAGGTGACACTTATAGAAATGTCTAGTAAAAACTCTGAGAAGTGTCGAGATATTTAGGGGCACTTCAGTGCTCATGACGTCACGCTAAGTGCTCGCGTATCTCAATGCTTGAGGCAATTCCATTTTCATAATTTAGTTGACAAACATTAATTGCTATTTGGGATGATGCAAGTTCCTTCAATGTCACTTTAATCGAAACAATATTCTAACGTTGTTAATTATCCAAAGCACGAGAGACGTTGAAAATGATATACACTGGACTTGACATTTAAACATTTATTGTTATAGAGTATGATTTTGGAGAATTACATTAAACATGTAAGTTGGTGTTACAGAACTGAGACCTGCAATTCAGACAATTGCTCTAGATTTTGTTAATAGTCTGGGAGGTCTGATGACGTCATAACCAGTGTTTGCCATGTAGCGAGAGAATGTTACTTTGTCTAGGCCTACTGACAATCCATTGCGCATTATAATAGAAATTTGTGATGAAATAATAGTGTACGCTAATGCGAGACTTGGGGAATGTATTTGTGAACACAGTGGTTTCAATTACAGCTCTTGATACTTCGGATTCTCCTCTTTATGATGCTGTTTCCATATACACTCAATCAATACATAGGCATTATTAGAGTCTAGATTACATATACTACTAATATACTATTGAGAGTATTATACTCTGTATAACATGACCTATACTTTGTCCAATAAATAAGTAGCCTTGGGGTTTTGTACTTTTAGTCAATTTAATAAAAGCGAAGCACCTAAAAGTCCTAACAATAGTCAGAACGATATAGAATATCAATCTGTACTAGAGTTATATCGACACTCATTGTATATCTATATAATTGAATCGGTACAGAATAGGGAATCTCTTTTTGGCTCTATCTCAAGGCTGCTTATTCGTTGGGGTTATTGGATGATTCGCACTACTCAGCACTATTTAAAATATTTTTTTTCTTAAAGTTTGGAGATCTATGCACACGCCAGTAAATTATTTTCATGCGAATCGACTACAGAAAAATAAATATTTTAAAGAGTGGTTTTGTGCCAAGAGAATTAGTGCGAATCATTAAATAACCCATTCGTTGGACAAGATAGTGTTCTCGATAGAGAGCACTAAGTATGAGAATCATGTGTTAATGTCGATAAAAACGGATCACGTACACATCACGTGGTTGTAGTAAGTGGTGTGGCTGTCCATACGCAGCACTGGTTGCGCCGCCATCGCGCTCCCACGGTTTCGTATTACCATCGCATCCCACTTGTGCTTCCATTTACTTGTTCTCGCCATTAACAACGCGGAACACGTGTCCCACTATTTATAGTGCTAAGTGTGTCCACCGAAATCGATTCCCATTCTCTTAGCATTGGCTTAGGTGTCTTCAAATTAATGTCCTTAGCATTGCTTCTTGGAACCAAACCTGTCTACATTATGTAGCGTAAAGCTGTATATTTATAATTAGAACTTGTTATTGTGCAGACTTGTGTAAGTAAAAAATCTCGTATAAACTGGTAACTGGTCGAAGCCTCAGGGTGTAGTTCTTTTGTAGGCATTTGATTACATTCAAACAATTATAACATCTGTTTCATTATATTCAGTTATAATGTACGACGAGACCACTAGCGCGATTCATATTAAGCATTTTTGCAATAGATAACTACACAATAAATGCAGCTCACAAAGCATTTCCAATATAAGTTGATTTCAGGCTGTCAGTGCAATGGGATGTTACTCGTGTGTGTTTCAAAAGCAAATTTAATTTTGCAAAATGTAACTTAATAATTAATGTACCTACCTACTTACTTAATTTGAGTCAGTACATAGCTACAGGGGCCCAACCATGAGCTCTTATTGCAATGATAATTCAGTTGTGCGACAGTGATAGATGTATACATGTCACATACATCTGTCACATGAATGAGTGAAACTATCATGGCAATAAGAGCTCATGGTAAGGCCCCAGCATTCTTTTTGATATGGGTAACTTCTATGAATTAATGATTGAATTTATAAGTATCTAAAATTATGAGGAATTAAAAGTTTTGTAACTTTTATTCTTTTCACATTGACATTTATTTGCATAAATGTATTAACCAATATTTCTAAAATTGGATATAAACAGTAAAAATGTTGCAATGATCAAAATTTGAGCATGATACCTAAATAAATTCAACACTGTCACGTTTAGCAACAAAAAAGAGGCTATGAAACTCTCGCACACGAAATACTTAGTTTGAAACACGAAAGCGTGTGTATTTGAGCCCTTACATAATCCCGACAAAAACTGGTGGTAGTGAGGAAGGAAGTAAAAGCAGGGGCGAAAGCTTCGTAAACGAGATCACACTTACGCAATTAGCTGGCAACTATAAACAAACAGGTAGGTGAGGTAGGGAAACGCACCGACGAAAATGTAGACACGTTTGGTTACGACTGTCATCTGTGTGCCATGTGAGCACACATAACCAAAACTTGTATATTAAAAGTAATTTCTCTTGCCTTATTACAGAGTTACTAGTAAGTAAGATTATTAGTTTCTTAAAATTTCCGAACTATCGCATAAGATTAAATAAGTCTATAATGGTCAATCATAGTTCTGTTAGTTAGACTTTGGAACTTAATAGCTTTCGAAGTGTCAATGATAAGAAAATTTTATTTAATTAAGTTTCTGCAAGACGTAAAAATGATTACAGAGGAATCTAGACCGCTGTGCTCTCCCACTTGGGTATTCTAATTTGGTTGGAGTTTTAAACAATGGCCAATGGGTGTATTGTATTAGCACAGGACCAGCCATATATTTTAATATGTTATAATATAATATGTAACGTGTATCTATGCATAATAAAATCGTAAATTGTGTCCATAAATTTATGATGAAAATTATATTTGAGACGCTATTCCCAACGTAAATTTTATCAGTACAGGCGTAAAATCAAATTGAAATGTATCGTTTAGTGATAAGATTGTGCTAGCCTCAGCTTTATACCACTGATGGTACTTACAGTAAGTTGAACTACAGTACCTAAACATTAATTAATGTATGATTTAGTTCAGTTACTCCAAATGCAGCACTTAGTTAAAACCACAAAGTTTGACGTTCACTTAATTACATAAACTCGAGGGTGCAAATTCTGATCAAAGCAAATGTGAAACTTATTCTCAAGTGGCAATAAAGCTTAGATTCCACAATTATATGTATAGTGCATAACAATAATATTTTAAGCTGACAACCAATCTCGGGTAGTATGTACTGAAACATTGTTGGAACAGTTGAAAATGTCGCGCATAATCGCGCCATCTGGTGGCTGGTCTCTTTACTCGAGCGAAAAATAAGTTTTTAACTATTCACGAAGTCACGCTGCTAGCTTACTTATCCACAATGAAACGTTCTGTCACTTTAAACTTTAATTTAACCGAAATGTTTTCAGAAGTAAACCACTAACTACGCTCATTATTATATTAATATCTGTGACAGACTTAAAAAATATTACGTGCGTCTCATTTGTACCTATTTACCAATAATAGTTACATAAATATTTCGATTGACAACTGCATCACAAAAGCATCGAATTTTGGAACCCCACCGTAGCATACGATACATTGAGAGATAACCCACGAAAATATGTCCAAACCGATTTTATTTATCTGTGTCGACTTCGGTCGCCTTTCAATTTATGTTATCAAAGAAATTCTTTCAGCCATATCGCAGCCATTTGTCAGGAGGGCGCCGAACACCGTTGACATGCAATGTGATTCAAATGTGTCCACGTATTCTCCATGCGTGCCTACATCCAAATATATGTCACAATGCTATAATATATAATGGCTATTACCTCTGAAAAATGAATGTAAAATCCTAGCATTCTGTATTGTAAGAATCGCCATATGCTCGGAGGAGGGATGACGTATTAAAAATGTGTAGGAGTAAATAAATGGATATGTGCACCAGCAAAGCTTGGCTCCAGACCGTATCCATTAACCTTAAATTATTTACCCTAAGTCATATCAGTAAAAGTAATTGAGGCCTTAAATGAAAAACTTACTGTGGTCACCTGGATACTAGGTAGATAAGGCTTTTGTTTCAAACGTGCTGATAGAATTCTAAGCTTGACTGAATCCTGAATTCTTAAGGGAAACTTTATCTACTCTGTGTGTTCTTACACAGAGAGTCGAGACATACCTAACTTCAGCGCAGAGTTCGATACAAACGTGGGTAGTAAAATTGCCTCCTATTTTTTAGAACTTTCCTCGGCCATTTAGTTTGTTGTTCTTCATAGAAAGGTTGGAAATAAGAGAAATTTTCAATAAGTTCAGAACACGTCATGCATGTGTTAATATCAAGCGGTATATTGTATACAGTAAAGTTGTACTTAATCTAACACTTTCGCTTTATATTATAATAATCGAAGTGAGTATTTGAAACGTTCACATAGAAAATAACGCTAAGTAGCTAATCCATCACTTTTTGTGTTGCTGAAAAAATATTTATAGAAACTTAATCTATAACTACTTATATAGATATATCTTATTCTTTAGGCATTGTGTCTCTTTTAAGATCTTTTGTGTAACAGCGTTACGTAGATAATTTCGACATTATCTGCCGCGCAACAAATAATAATAGGAGAGGTGAAAGGTCTTTAAATGGAATATAACTCTGATTTAGTTTCTATCATGCCAAAGGGCATTGAACTACTATCTCTCACGAAAGTTATTGGATTTTTTATCTTGTAAAGTATTTCGACATATTGGAGGTCCTAATTGAAGGTGGTAAATTCTCGACTTTCATAAGTGCCTTACCAGGGCCTAAACTGAATAAATATTTTTAATTTTCATTTTTCATTTTCATTTTCAATGTTTTCCTCGAAGAGATATTATCTAACTGTTTATTTACCCTTTCACAATGTTCGTAATTGAACTCAGCAGCTTTGAAAGGCAATTTTGATTATCAATCCAAACTCATCTCGAGGTAGGCTTTGTAAAGGTGGGAAATTTATTAAAATGTGAACTCGCTAATATTTGCTTTGCGATGCTCTGGGTTTGGTGCGTGAAATCACTGCGTGTACAGTCATACAGTGAGTGGTTTTCATTGCTATAATAATAAATAGAGAAGTATTGAAATTATTGAAGTCTGTCTTTTCTCTATTTAGAGGTCGTGTACATAGTATGAGCACCTGCAATGCAAGCGATGCAAATTGGGATTTTACCGATCTTTTATAATGCGTTTTGAGTGAAAATCAAAGATCTGGCTTAATCATTTTTGGTGAAAAGTGGGTGTTGTAATACGTCCAACCTACCCCATCGAGGACTTTTTTGGGCAGGCATGAAGACCAATAGTATCATATAAACTATAATATAGTGTACCTATAATGATATGATATCCTTTTAATATAAATATCTAAAATTTATGGGTGACTCACGTTGTGCCGCGGAGGTGCCGCAACTTGCTTCCCCTTCCACTTAATTACACGATACCGCCTTATGAGTAACTATGTGTGATATTAGATCGGAAATCAATATCCATTAATATTACTAAGATACTTAAATACAGTGTTACGGGAAAAATGTAGGTAGTACATACTATCGGAGACACCCGGAAAATTAGGTAAAATTTGAGTGCTCACAAAAGATTGACTTGCGCGCCAAAATGTGCATGCATGAATATTATTATGATGCTTTATGAGACCATTTGATAAGTTCAACGAAAAATGATTTTGCAAAATCAACAGTAAAATTTTAACGGCAATTGTGTAATAATGTTCATGCAGACCATAGATAAACAACGACGCGACGTTTTAAATATATTTGGCACACAGACATTCTGTCAAAATGTGCACGCATATAATACCTATGAGAGGTTGTTTTGCTCAATTTTGCCAGTTGATAAGGACATTTTTTTACATTACTTGCTACATTAATTATTTATACTAGCTGGGCCCCGCGGTTTCACCCGCATAGATTTAGTTTCATGTTACATGAAACGCGCGGAACCCTAGATAATATTTTTAATAAATAAAAGTAGCCCAAGTTACTTCTTGAAACATCAGCTAACTGCCAGTGAAAGTCTGTTTAAAATTGGTCCAGCTGTTACAGAGATTACCCAGAACAAACAAACAGACAGACAGACGGACAGACATACAGACATAGAAAAAAATTAAAACTTGGTTGTTCAGTGTCAGTAGCGTGTACACTTTCATATGCATTTAATGAAAAGCTGTTATTTGGGAATTACAAACAGACATTTCAATTTTATTTATCTGTATAGACTGTATAGATGTATAGATTAATCATGGTTGTTATACTAGAAAGATACGACAATATGCAACGCATCCCCAAACGTAGCTATTCTACATACCGTTCTGTACACCACTTTTGGTGGATTTGCGCTCCTCTACTAATTTCTCATTCGCAAACGATGGCGTATAAATCAAAACGTTTGTGTACGCACCGTTTGTAGGCTCAGATTAATGTTGGTTGCATTACTGAGCAAAACAAAAATTCACGTTATTTACAAATAACACTTATTTTTTTATTTGTATTTAGTAACTAAATAAGAAAACTAATTGACATAAACAACACTTCAGATCAAATTAGGAAGTGTAAGAAGAACATAATATCTAGGAAGCATTTAATAAATAAAAAACTTCATTACATAAACATCTGGTTCATGTTACTGTAATAACTTGTGCAAATAAAAATATTATACAGAACACCTACATTTATTGTTCAAGCAAAAGCTTTAATATCAAAAAGAAAGAAACATTTTACGTCCATTTCTAAGAAGTACAATTAACTACACAAAAATCTGTGATGGATACCTTATATCCTTACCTGGCAGTTTATACGGGCATTAGTTAGTTATAATTTGTATTTAATAGTTACACAACGAAGTAATGTATCTACAATTAAAACGTATGTTACATACGCGTGTAGGTGCGTATATCCGTGTTTTATATAACGCTTATCGCGTCAATTATAATGTAATCAAGACGTAAGTATGTGCTGTTGTTTATTACATGAACTGAAGCTAATGACAACAATATCATAACATTAAAGGCATTAAGATTAATAGAGCACATCGAACAATCTACGAAGCTCGTTGCGTATATAAATTGGATGGGTGGCTGTAGTAGTATAGTGTTCTCTGACTAAACAATGTTTTCCGCCTCACAATTGGTTCTAACCAGCTGTCGGCAGTTTGAGTTTGGGTTGCAGATTACTTAAACATCTTTGGAAATCGTAAAAAGCTCGCCGAAATTACCAGAGTCTCGTACTCTTAGGAGTGAGGACTAAGTAGCGAGGTGGCTGCTTGGGAAATGGACGCGCGAGCATCTCATTTTAATTAACACAGCTACCGCTCGGCAATATCCGGGAAGGAGGCAATATTCTGCACAGATATTAGCGAAACTTGCCTTTTTGGCTTACATAAACGGCATGTCGGCTGCTTTGCCAAAGTTGTTTGCAAGATGATAAACAGCCTGCGAGTCCATACGCTACGGGATATTTGTTGTGCGAGATAATACGAGCTGGGTAAATTATGGTAAGCACTGGGAGGAATTTTTATATATTGTTATACCTCCGTATACACTTGGACTAATGGCGTTACAGGATATTACAAAATTCACTATGTTGCGAAATTATTTCAATTAAATAGAGTGAAGAATCTTTGAAGCAAGCATAATCATATTACTAAGGTTTTCCGAGGCCCGACAAGTCTGTTCGAGATTGAAGTAATCAGCAATTGCTAGATAGATGTTTAAAGTGGGTAAATACTTAATTTATGATTTAGTTACAACGTGATATTGTACAGTTACTTAAAGGAAATTTAATGGTTACTTTCCTTTGCTTTCTCAATCACTTTTAGGCTCTTAAGCACGTGACGTGGATAGAATTTTGCTGTACGCAGCCGATAACCGTTTCTTTAGCGAGGGATTACACGCTGCAGCGGTGAAGGAATCATCCCGAAAATCCCCACTTAACTTTTATCAGACGAAATGTCCTAGCTTTTCAGCTCTAACGACCACCATCCATTGAATTCCATTGATGTACGTCCGCATTGGAAGGGTTAGCGTATATCGGGTTCGGATATTCGAACTCTAACTTGTAAGGTCTAGGTTGTTATAAAATTATAAAAAAATTTAAGTAGTTAGATCAAATTAAAAACTACTTCTGCGCTAGCTAAATAAAATAGGTACTCGATTTGAAGTCATGGCGGTATGTAGATATATTTTAGTATGCAGACTGCGTCGTCCGTGACCACTTAAGTATGTGCTAGTGGATCTAGTTGTGAGTGATGATGAAGTGCCTACATTAAAATATATCTCTGTGACTTCCAGTTTTCCTCGGACCATTACCAATCAAACACAACTATTAAATATTGGACCCAGTTCACAAATAGAAAGAAAAGATAATAGCAGTTACCGACCGCTATGAGGAAAATCCTTGAAAGGAATGGTTTTCCTCCAAAATATCACCGCTTAACTGGTTTTTTTACTGACGCCAAGAGGGAAGTTTTCCAATTCAAAGTGGTTTTGTTGTAATAATTACCGTAGCTAATACTTCCATAAAAGAGAATTACGGAGCTTTGTTGACCTGATGAAATCGTGTCATTTACAATTGCGACCCGACGTGCATGCATGCATCGCTTGTACAAACAAACAGGGTGTTTTATTTATGCATGCACCCGCTTATCCGCTGTGTGCTGCAGGCTCAATACGCTGTATGTAATATGTGCGGACTCATACGTTATGACACGAAACCAGGAAGCAAAATACTCAACGTCACCTAAATAATAACAAAGGGACCACTAAAAGGAATATTTTTATCCTCCTTCTATGACTATTACTAGACTTAACTGTCAGGCTGTCACCTGGGTGTATATCTCATGAAGTGTGATATTTAAGTAGGCAGGGGAAACACAGATGATGTTTTTCTCTTGCCACTATAATAACAAATACCTCGCACTTGACCAGCTTTCTGCATTGGTGTTATTTAAAAAAAAATGTCAACTTTAAGTAGGTCGCAAAGCTTAAAATACGTCATAATGTTAAAAAGTTTGTGTTAAAGTTTGCACCCATTAAAGTTAACGGTCGATGTCTCTTAGCTCCATGTGGCTCTAAACTCTAAGCTCTTGCATACAACGACGGTTTTATTGTGGGGGGCGGAGGAACTCGCTACTTAGCAACATGTAGTACTTACATAAGTACGTTATTAAGGTATTTGACTACCAAATTAAAGTGGATATTTGAATCAAGGTGATAATGTGGGTGAGTGTGGCTTAGGGCCGGGTGTTGTAGGCTGCGCACGCGACCTCGTGTCGTTGACCGCGCCGCCGCCGTTGCTGGCTAGATGGGTGTCAGGCGCGTTAGGTAAGGATGCCACGAAGGTCAATCTCAAAGCTTAAATATATTTATTTATGATTTATATTATAATGACTAAAAATTGTATAATATTTTTTTCTGAAAAGAGTAATCACTGAGTTTCTTGCCAGGTTCTTCTCAGTATAATCCTGTGTAGTCTTGTCGTTCTGATGATTTGAAAGTACTTTGTTAAAAGTTAATCAAATAAGGAGATATTGCATTTTGAAATCCTCCTTTCTACTATTACTTTACTACGAACACATGGAAATGACGCAATATTGTAAATCTATCCGACAAGGGTAGGCCCCTCGGTTTAAGCACAGCTTATTAAGAATTTCTGATTTTTTAAATTCAAGGTTCATTTAAGTAGTCAGATATTCTTATTGCGCTCTGCTTAAACTATCATAGTTGGGTCTAAGCAGTCACTTAGGTGAAGAGGTACGTTGAATTGCATGTATGCATCATATTATACCTATTAATGTCGTTCAAGGTAGTTATGATTAAATTTACAATGATATAAAATTGTCCAATATCTACTTTGACATGGTTTCGGATAGTTTGAATTGCAAGAATATAGAGCTCACAGAAGTACTCAATTTTTTTTTCAACATTAGGCAGTTATATTCGTAAGTTAGCATTTTCACGTCTGGACTATACTTAATCTGTATTTTACGATTCTACTGTATTAGCTGGAAACTATAATGTGAGCACTCCTGCCAGTTTATAGAATAAACTGACAGGAGTGCTCACATTATATGGGAGCATCGATGATTTCCGCAATAATATTTGGACCCCATTTCGGACCGCAAAAGTGTAAGCTCAAACAAACATAGTAAATATGTAATTAAGTACACAACTCACTGTACCTGGGAAAGGAAAATGGGTTTGATATCGAATACATACATTTTTAATGGCTACGCAGGTGTAAAATATAGCTATGTTTGGTCCGGATTATTATTTTATCGATTTGACAACCCTAGTCTTAACCGTTTAGACGTGTGAGCGAGACGGCTTTCCCGTATCTCCCATCGTGTGAGACAGAGATGGTATCAACACAGTTGGGTGAAAAGAGAAACTATTTGAAAAAAATGCGTTACACCTTCTTTGTTTTTTAATTTTGTTAGTAAAGACTTCGACGACACCAACTAAGTTATGAAATCGCAATTTGAACTGTAGTTTTTCAACTAGGTTCACTGCAAAAACATTGACTAAATATTTTTCATCATTTAGACTTTCACTTGAATTTCACTTCCACGTACTTACGTAGTTCATAATATTTCATATGTCACAGCCTCAAAGCTCTGTTTAATACATGATGTGACGTCACCTAAATAATTTGAGAGCCGAAATACTGTTGCAACATATTGGCATTTTGTGCTCTCTACAAACAGCTGTCGATTCTGTGAAACGATGGCTGATTCGGATAATTTTCCTGTTATTTTACAAAATCAGTCATCGAGTGTATCGGTAAATATTAAACTTTCAAAATTTGCTTTTCTGTTGAAATATGGAATTAAAATGAATTTCATCGCAATGACTGACATCTTTTTAATAGGTATAAACCTATATTTAGTAATATAGAGTTTCGGAATAACACTAATATTTTGCTTAATTCATTGGGTATATTACTTTACTTGTGTTCCACATGTACGAATGTAGTTTTTGCTTAATAGTTTACGTTCAACTTTAGACAATATATGGGGTACAGTTGTGATTGGACATACGGATGTGACAAATGGGCTATAAATTGCAATATGTATACTATAGGAGGACATGATATGCAAATAACAGGAATCTATTATTTATCTAGTTCGGTTCGCAGAGCTCGTTCAGTATTCACTAGTTGTTAACGAAGATTGGACAGGACGCGACAAAGGAACTCATTGTCATAGAAATCGTAGTTGACGTTCTTATTTCGTCGTAAAATTTTATTACAATGTCAAATCCTTTTTTAACCAACGATATTTGCAAATTGATCACAAATAGGATGTACATTTACGAGTCGTCTCAGTGAGTCGTTAAATTGCCGTAAATGTCAGATCCTACCGTTTGGAGTTGAGACTTTAAGAGTGGCTCGAGTGTGACTTGACTTGATTAATGACTAACAAACTAGTGACTGCAGAACCCCATAATTGTAAATGGAAAAAGAAACAATAGACCGGAATTACACGGATAATAAAAAAAGGAAAACCTTCACTTTCACAGGTATTAGCGTTATAATTAAACATTTACGGGAAATTACTAGACAATTAAGGAAAATTACTGCATTACAGGCAATGTGAGATTTACAGCCTTATTTGAACACCACTCTTAAAATCAGGTGTTAGGTAACTTAAGACCTTACTAAAGGACCTGTCTGTTTAAATGCTTTTAGTAAACATAATAGGGGGCTTACCATCATCGGTTTAAGCAGAGCGTATTAAGAACTTCAGCAGGCCAAAGTAGTTAAAATACGGTTTCAGGGAAAGTCTGTCATTGTCGATGACGATTCATCGTTAGCGTCATAAAATTGGTTCATTCGCTATAAGTTGGCTTATACTCTATGGTTTGGCAGGGTGTCTAAACTGTCAAATGAAAATGTCAATACCATACATTTCGCAACGTTTCTATTAGCGGAAGCGTGAGGATAATGTTACTTTATCTACGAAGTACACTGCAACGCTGTCAACGTTTCAGTGTATGTTTGAAAATGTTTTTATTGTTAAGAATGATTTTTGGTTGCTATTCCTTCCTAAAGGAAATAAACTAGAAATAAAAGGTGTCAATGTCCGCCAAGTAAACGCTCACACGAATAGAATAGATGCTGCTGTCATCTGTCAAACGTGCATGTTGTCTATGAAATGAAGGCGGCCACGTTTGAACATTTACTTGGGGTCACTATTGTGAATATTTATACCTGTTATCAAATTTGATTTTGTATGATGATTTGTTTCAATGATATGTACATTATGCCTGGCTGAGTTTCTTGCCGGTGGTAAATTCCCGACTTTCATAAGTGCCTTACCAGGGCATAAACTGAATAAATATTTTTCATTTTCATTACAAAAATGCTCCGCTTTCTCCCTCGCTACATACTACAAACAATGAAAAATTAAGTATGGATGAAGTTCCATCCACTCTTTCAAATATCAACTTTTCGTAGCAATCACCCCTTTTTTATCCTTCTAACACATAACCATATATATCTTATAAGGTTTTCCTCAACCTTCATAATTAAATATGATAATTATTTTAGATGGAATACTCAGGTGAATCTTGTTACTTGTCGAAATTGAATCAGTATGTAATTATATAAATGTCGGTGGCACGTGTAATCTTGCAATTACGGAGCTGTTATCTTTCGTTTTGCTAGTATTAAATAGGTGCTTTACAAATTATTCGTGAATGTAAACCGTTATCGCTTCTCGCGGATGATCCGCTAAACTGGAGATATAATTGAAATGACGTCACATAGCTAAGTATGCATTGTCACCTAAGCGTGCATATCAAAATTCAGCTCAATAAAATTCAGTCAAAGTCAAAGTCAAAGTCAAAAATTCCAAAAATTACAGGATTCCCTCCGGACAAAATATATTACACTAGTTGTGCCCGCGGTTTCCTACCGCGACCCTATTTTATCCCCTTGGGGGTAGAATTAATCAAACTCCTTTCTTAGCGGATGCCTACGTCATAACATCTACCTGCATGCCAAATTTCAGGCAGATCCGTCCAGTGGTTTGGGCTGTGCGTTGATAGATCAATATGTCAGTCAGTCAGTCTGTCACCTTTGAGTTATATATATATTTTTAGATAATAAATAAATAATAATATATAATATAATAATAAATAAAAGATAATAGATAAAGAAGAAATTAGAAGTTAATAAAAAGCATGTAAAAATTCAGCTAAGCCGCTTAACTTTTTGTTGACGTTTTGTAATTAGTGAGTTTTTACGTAAGTTAAGTAGCCGTCCCTCATGTCCCCCTTTCTAGTCTCATGCGTGACAGGTGGTCAACCATATCGCCGCCCGGTCATCTCTACACTATAGTGTCACGAAAAACACTCTTATGTCCATTGACTGGCACGGAGAATAATATACACTGAATACGAAAACTGTTAAGAGCTATTGTTTAAAACAAGTTGAATAATTTACAGCAAGTACCTTCTTGCGCATTGTAGTCGCACAGAATAAGTAATGTTACGGGTACAGCACGTACCAACTGCTAATGCTCGCGACTGCTGCGTGAAGAAAAGGAGAATAACCTTTTAATAGGGTTTTTTTTATTACGTTAACTAGACATTTTAAGCAATAGCCATTTAGGCTGATTACGGGATTTTATTGGTGCTGCCTTGCTTTTTGCCCGAGTAGGTAGTTACAAGACAGGCAGGCAGCAATGATGGCCATAACTAACTAAGTTCCTGGTTACTCGCTGTGCTCTGGAGAGCACGGGCGATGACACTGTCTCTGCTCTCGTCTCGAGCTCGCATTCCGCATTTTGGGGTATTCACGACTCCCATTATAACTACTTGGTTTGTGTGATCCCCTTTATCAACTCTGATGATAGGCAAGGGAATATCAAATAGAAGAGAAATTATCCTGACATTAAACTTGGGACTGTTCTGTTAGAATGTAAAGATGATAAATGTCAATTTTACCTTTACACACTTTTACAGAATGTACCTAAGTACTTCCTTATCTATTCGTTTACCGCACAGTGCGGTAGCGTATTTCATTTTACAGAAGGCAGAAAGTAAAGAGCACCGTTACTTACTTGCATAAATATTGATGCGTTGTAAAATGTATACATGTTTAATAACCTTGTGTTATTTGTTCCAGGAGTGCTGTTGGCTCGAGCAGATGACGAGCAGCATGATGCGCGGGAGGGGGATGACGTCACGATGCAATGTCGCTTCGCTCTGGAGCCCCTGGCCGGCGAGTCCCTCACCTACTACTGGGTGCGGAGCACGGCCAGCGGACACGAGAACGTCGCCATTGGAAACATACCGCTAGAAACGAATTACCAGTAAGTACTTAAGTACTTCGAAATTCAGCAGGCTCTATGAATTTGTTTAGAAAGATTATTACAGGAAAAGCAAAGGCGGTTTAAGTCCATGGTATTCCAGGGTAGGCTGCGGTAACCACTTGCCGTCGAATGCTTATGCTTGTTTGCCGCCTTATGCTTTATGGAACATGAGTCGAACTTGAGTGCAGGAGCACTCAAGTTCGCACTTAGCATTGAGCATGTAAAGCTCAAAAGATATTTACTTTGTTTCATTATTTAGCATTGGTAAGTACCTACTTACAAACTCACACATATATTCCGCAGAGTTCGCTGATAGGTATTCCAAGAAGCTACTGCTGTTTCGCCTATGTAGAACAATGTTTAATAACTATTAACGATACCGATGTGATAAGTAAATAGTATGTAGTTTAGTTTCTCAGGGTTTCATCTTTGTTTACCACAGCGGTTTCGCGGCCTATAACAAGACATTATGAAATGTAAGACGTTAACGAACTCTGTACCTACATAATTAAGTACATAATATATTGAACATACTTGCTCACGCCTGTATTCCCCGAAGGGCTAGGCAGAGGTGTTGTAATAAAAACACCCGCTTTTCACCGATGATGATTTGTATCAACGTGACAGATGTTTGGTCTATCGCCGCCTTATGCACTAAAATTCTTTTCACTTATCATGCTTTCCTTCACCGAAAAGCACGTGGTGTGAAATCACTCCATATAAGTTTTTAGAATACTCATTCCCCGCTGGGATTCGAACTTGCGTCGCTGCGTAGCAAGACTGCTCAAACCCCATGACCACCACGGTTTTCTAATATATTAAATTGGTAACTAAAATCACTTATGTGATTGCAAATCAGAATACGATACGTATTGTAAACGCTTGCTTCGGTGGTCACGTGTGATGCGGCTCCGTGCACCTGCTTCGGGTTACAGAATACGTTAATGTGCCCTGATCAATATAACTGTAAGGCGTTTACCATCCATTGGACACATTCAAGTCATTAAAGACTTTTCAATAAGCTTGCCCTAACTAGGGATCATTTTCGAGTTTCCTTCCGAGATACGGCAGCTACTGAGTACCCAGTTACGCTCAGCTGCCATTCCACCTTCTCCATCGCATCAGTTTACCCAGTGGTAGCGGTCGATAATATAGTGAGTATCCATTTAACTCAAGTGCTAGTGCTAAAATAAATTTGTAGGCATGTAATTTCGTTTTGTATGTTAATATACAGGGTGTCGGAGAAAAAGGAACAGTTGTCTTCTAGAAGATGTAGAGTTTTATGAATATATCACTATATTGACGTCGTAAAATATCTAGCTCCAATGATAACGTAGTTATAAGCTATAGCCGAAGAGCTCGCGGCCTTAAGCGATCGAATGAACGCGCGGCCGCGTTTACCTACATTCCGTACGCGGTCATTAAACTTTTTAAATTAAGGGGCAGGTTAATGGTTTCGCAAAATGGTTTCATGGGATTATTTCAGGATTTATTAGTGGGAGAAAAAAAATAAAAACGTAGTTAGTTTTCTCTACGTTACAGCAGATTTTTATCCGAAAATAAGGTATTGATATGGTCAACTTTGAACATCAATTACTCGAAAACGGAAGAAAATAATTTTATTTGCTTCCTAAAATTATACCCTATCACATATTTTAAGAGCTGTCCCGGTTTCCCCGAAACCCTGTATAATTTAGGTTTTAAATATAATTTGGTCAACTCTGTTGAAAATGGTATAGTTTAATTAATATAACAGCATAACATACATCAACATGACTTTATTACAAAGTAAGTTCATCTTAATGAGGAAGTAATTAGATCTCCATTAAAAATACCACTCCTCAGAGTTTCAAGCGATGGCATTCGGTCTCTTTATCAAGAGCATTTTATTACGAAGCTAGTTAGAACTTGGTTACCTCACAGTACTTATAATAATAATAAGCTTACGCTAAAACCGACCTCTTTCCATACAAACCTAAAGTTATCCGTCGAGTGTATTGGATATGGTTTAGACCTTGAGTTAACAATCTATCAAAAAATAAAAGAAATTCTGGAAAGACTGATTTTCCCTTATACTAACATCTAAGTTGAAAACCTATAAGTGCCGCTATCAAAATGTTTCAATAATGCTACAATTGGGCGGAATTAAGTAAGTGCCCACTTGGGCTCGGCTCGGAGGCCAACCCGGATTAAGGGTAAATGAATGGAAAGATATTGTTTTTAAAAGCAATATAACTATTTATACTAATATGTATTATAAAGAGAAAAAGATTTGATTGTTTTTTTGTTTGATTAGGCTCCAAAACTACTTGACCGATCTTGAAAATTCTTTCAGCAATGAAGGTACATCATCAGCGAATAACATATATTTTATCCGCGTACGCCCACGGGAACGGGAAATACGCGGGTGAAACTGCGTGACGTCCGCTAGTTTTTCATAAATATAATATACTAGCTGTGCCCCGCGGTTCTACCCGCGTAGAGTTTATTTCATGGGGGATCCGTGGAACCCATTTTTTTAAAATAATATTAGCTCAATTTTCGCCTTGTAATATAAGCTATCTACCTGTGAAAGTCCCGTTAAATTGGACTAGACGTTAAGTCGGAACAAACAGACAGACGGACAGACAGAGAAAATGTTAAAAATAGCTTTTTTTATGTCAGTTCCGTACCGTGCCTATCGTGGACTGTCATAATGTATTTGGGGAAAATATTTCATTTTGGAATTACAAACAGACACTTCAATTTTATTTATCTGCATGTAGTATGAGATATATATATATAATATTTATTTGTGTAAATGTAAGTCTACTACAACGCAAGCGACGCAAGTTTCAATCTTACCAATGAGGTTTTGTTAAACTGAAGTCATTCGTAAGCCATGGAACCAGGAACATCGTAAGGTAACTACTATGTCAAAGAGGAAATTCAAAGACGTATTTAATGTAAGAATGTAGCATATCTAAACTTATACTTATACTTATGTATATTTTGCAGTCAAAACTCTTACAATAAAATCATAGAATTTCCTTTTATTATTGCAGAGAATAAAAAAGGCCTTCTTTCCAGATCTAACCCAGTCGTAACCACTACGAACAAGTAGATCAACATTTATTTTGACTGATATCTCCGTCAGTAGTAGTTTTTACTGCTTCAGAGTTCTGACTGTGACATACATAAGTGGGTAGTCGGCTAATACTTCCCGTGCACGTATGCATATAATTTACAAACTATTTCCCTTTTGAATTAAAGCAGTAAATTAAGTTGAATACGTGAAATTTCTGGCCATTAATCATTATCAAGAATTCGTGCGCCCCAAAAAAACAAAGTAGAATTTATTTTTCGTGTTATTTCTTTTTTCAGAGGTTACGATGTGAATGTAATAAGAATATGTGAGGCAACCTAATTTATAAAAATAAGATGTTCATTGAAGCCGGGACGGGACATGCCTAATGTGAACAAGAAAAATGTTCTCTTGAGAATATACCGACGCCTCTCATTTCTCCGGCGTTCTTAAATATGCATTGCATGTATTGTGCTCTGATAACATAACTAATCTCTTTGTAAATCCTTCTCCTCTGCCCTCCGTTTAACACACTACTCATTTTGTTCTTCAAAAAATTCATGTAGTAGTATAGGAAAATGTCGCTGTCTGTCTGTCCTCTTCATGGCATAACCGCTGAACTATTTTTTCTGAATCTATCTGGGAGGGATGGCTTTGACCCCAGAGGTGGAGATATGGTGGAGTAAATAAAACTTTAAAAATATCATTCTGCTTTAAAATATTTTGCTGCCGTAATTTTTGGCTATTTTATGAGGTTTCACGGACACCGCCGTACGTCTTTGGTGTCGTCAAAAAGATACTTGCCCGGACACCTACCTTTCATAAAAAAAGCTTAAGATGTTCATTATAATTAAAAGTAATTTCGCGGAAAATCCACTGAAAAAGGCGAGAAAGACGTTTTATATTCGGTACAACGCCTTGTCGTGTTGCGATGGTTATTTGATTGAGTGAAAGTGACAGATGTAGACACTTTATATAATACTCCTACTCCTGTCTCATTAATGTCTATTAATATAAAATTCTAAATCCTATCTGACTGCCTCATGTTTCTTTCAGTTATTTTGTACTTACTAGCGGTGCCCTGCGGTTTCAGCCGCAGAAATTTAAATTTCGTGGTTGACCAGCGGTAATGTTTAAAAAATCATATTTGCCTAAATTACTTTTCGTAACACCTATCCATCGGTGAAAGTTCCATTAAATTCGCTCCAGCCGTTTTGGAGATAAGCCGGAACAAACAACCGGAGAAAAAAAAAAATTATCTGAATAGATTTATGTATAGAGTATAGATAAACGCACAAACAAAGACTAAAGATGTCGGACTAAGAAAGCGTTTTCCAAATTTCCACCTCTTTTAAGGGGGTGCATTATATAGGTGTTTAAGTATTCTGTTGATATCTTAGCACTTAGTTGGCCAAACTAAAGTTGTACCTTTGACTCATGTGTATTTGCCAAAATGATACTGAGTTTGATAGGTCTGCCTCAATGGCCCCTAAATTTGGTTATTGAAGTAAGCCTCCGATTTTGAAACACAATACCGACTTGTCATTATAAAGCCGGCCGGTGCTGTCGGTAAAATAACGAACTAGCAACGCCCACCAATTTGGGGCACTGACAAAACCAATTATCCCTTATTTATTTTTATTATACAAGAGGCTGATCATAATATCTCCTTACATTAAAAGTAAGAGCCGTGGTGGTCTCGGAATTTGTGCAGTCGCCTGCTACGCAAGCGACGAAAGTTCAAACCCCATCGTGGCATGAACCAATGAGATTTTCTAAAAACTTATGTGCAGTGATTTCACACCACGTGCTTTACGGTGAAGTAAAACATCGTGAGGAAACCTGCATATGTCAGAGATGTAATTCAAAGACATACGTATAGTGCCTGAGACGGCGATGGACTCAGCCTGTCACGTTGGCACTTTAAAATATTCGGTGAAATGTGGACGTTGTTTTTACAACACCTCTGCTTTATATGTATATATACATTAAATGTACTACTGGATTTAATTGTGAACAACAATATTTGGTATATGTTTCTTATTGTTGAGAGACCTTTTACCTTCCACTAAACAAATGCTCACGCCAGTATTGCCCGAAGGTGTAGGCAGAGGTGTATTTTACACTTACGTTTCTCCAGTTTAAATCCTATGTAGTAGAGGGTGAGCCCGTTGCCATTATTAACCGGGCACTAACCCAGTCTCCGGGCTGCTACTTTGAAAATTGTAAATCAATATATTATACTAGCTGAGCCCCGCGGTTTCACCCGCGTGGACTTAAATTCATGGTCGGCCCACGGAACACGTATGTTTTTTTAAAACAAAAGTATCCATTGTTACTCTTTGTATTATTAACTTGTAACATTAAAATCGGTCCAGCCGTTTCGGAGATTACGCGATACAAACAGACACACAGAAATTGTGTTTTAATGTCTGTATCGTGTATAATTTCATATACATATGTAGTGAAAAACTGTTATTTGAGAATTATAAACAGACACTCGAATTTTATTTATCTGTAGAGATGAATTCTGTCTGGTAGTTCTATGTATTAGTATTTCAATAGTAAACAAGCACAGCCCACTTGGTGGATAATAAAAGACTAGGTTCAGTTTGATATAAACTAGGCATTCTAATTTCCCTAATGACGCATTCGTGTTCTAAACTTTCTGTAGAATACCGCTAATATTAGAATTCATCTATACAGATAAATAAAATTGAAGTGACTGTTTATAATTACAAAATAACAGCTTTTCACTAAATGCATATGAAAGTATACATGCTACTTTAAAAAAAAAATCTCTGACTGTCTGTCTGTCTGTTTGTTCCGGTTAATCTCTGAAACGGCTGGACCGATTTTCAGACTCAGCTATATTCCTACTGATTCTAGATATCTCACAAATACCTATGAAAGTTCACTCAAAGTAATAAATATTCACCAGCTTTAGCCCCGCGATTTCATGCCTACACGCTTTTGATTTCCCTACTTTATTGACAAATAAAAAACACATCACTTACACATCCACCCCAATGCCAATTTTATTCGGTTCAGTAAATAGTTCAGTAATTATTATATGGGTGTATGTTTATATATTCAAATTTTAAGTGAATGGGTGTATTTAATTATATCGTATGTAAGTGTATTATACATTATTGTTTATTATATAATATTTATTTGTACACTACCTTCATGCTCTCATATTCCATACCATTACTCCATCTCAGGTTGTCTGGAAGAGATCGCCATGTGCGATAAGACCGCCAATTGTACATAAATGTATATTGTGTCCTATTTGTGTAATTCTAGTGTACAATAAAGTTTTAAATAAATAAATAAATAAATAGTTAGAGGAAATCCTGAACATACCAAAATAAAAAGTCTCTTTGTAAAATATATCTTATTATATCCTACGTTTTATATGCTACTAATATTATTATCGCAAAGGATTGTACAGATGTTTGTTACTCTATGTAAACCTTAATGAATGGACAATACTATAGCTTATACGTCAGAATAATACATAGCGTCGTTGCGCGTTCAAAAGTAGCTATGTGTTTTTACACACTTTAGAAGACGCAGAATTTTCTAGAAATATGGCCCGAGTATTCAAAAAAAATATTCTTAGCATTGATACATATAACAAATTTACAGAGGTTTTTGTAGATTAATGTTGGATAGGTATTTTTATTGATACTGACAAAATTAAACATTACTGGAATTTTTTACACTAGAGTTCACGAAATACACATAGCGACTTTTGCACGCCCACCGACTTAGGCTATTTACTTATTAAATTATTGTGTGAATTGTCCTTAATATAAAGATAGATCTCCTGTAGGCCTAGACAAAAGTAACATTCTCTCGCGCTTGCGCTAGTGGAAACGATACAAAATGTATGGAAATGACATAAATCAATCCCGTGACATATGCCCTTCCCGTACATTTTGTATCGTTTCTACTAGCGAAGAGTAACATTATTCTCACTTGTCTTCTCCTACAGTCCCTGAGCAGAAGTCGTGGGGACCAGCTAGTCTATACATCTATACAGATAAGTAAAATTGAAGTGTCTGTTTGTAATTCCAAAATAACAGATTTTCACTAAATGCATATGAAAGTATACACGCTACTGACACTAAAAAACCAAGATTTAATATTTTTCTCTGTCTGCCTGTTTGTTCCGGGTAATCTCTGAAACGGCTGGACTGATTTTAACAAGTTTTCACTGGCAGGTAGCTGATGTTTCAAGGAGTAACTTAGGCTACTTTTATTTATTAAACATATCAGGGTTCCGCGACACTAAGGATGAAACTAAATCTACGCGGGTGAAACCGCGGGGCACAGCTAGTATATAAATATAGAAGATATAGATATGTATATCTGATATAGATTAATTTATGCGCCCCTTATCGAATCTTCTTACGCAATTTATCATAATGGATTGTCGTTCTTATTTTAATTTATACAAATGATTTCAAGCGGTTTGGAGATTGGCAAAATCCTCGTTCAAAAGGCGAAAGTAATTTATCAAATCGTTGAAATCATAACTCTCAAGAAAATGTCAACCCTCGCACAGATTATTATCGAGCTTTTAGTAGATAGTAAGTGAGTAATAATTATCATAGTAGCAGATAGTCATAATTCATGTTTCAAAATGTTTCGTTTTCCAAACACAATTAAATGCAACAAAAAATATTAGCATGAATAATTAAGGCTGCATTTATTAGGTCTCTAGCACTTTGGTTAATAGTATTAACAGCATCAGTCTCGGTTGCCACAGCTTCAAATTCATTCCATTGTTATATTGTCTATGAATTACAACAATCGTTTCGTATCGTGTCCAAGTTCTTAGTAGCTTGACACATTGCACACAGAACTATACATTTAATTAACACCTAGCTCAGAATAAGTAGGGTTCTCAACAAAGTTCGGAATTTGAAACTCGTTAAAACTATTGTGTGTAACACTTTTGCATCTCCCTAGAGGTAGGTACTAGTATTAACGGAGACACATGGGTTATTTGCAAGCTGCATGACCTGGAAATCGTAGCAGCCAGCAACGAGGTCAAACTTCGCCTCGTTACTGGGAAGGCATTTTTTCTGCCACTGACGGAAGAATCGTTACCATTCGTAATATCTCAACACAAATCATGCAGATGGTCTTTCTTTGTTTATTATGTTGCCGTAATATAAAACAGGAAATCTTCCCCCGCAGCAATAATTCTGTGTCGGACGCCAGGGACTTCAAGACACAAATGCGTACAAACTGTTCCATTTTACTTACGGTCTCCAAAGTCCTTTAGAAATCCAGTTGCATGACCTACGAGATAAAGCTACTTCTAATAGGTAGTACTTAGTTTTCAGAGAAAAATACGAGTACATATCTGGTGTTTGATATACGTGGTAACAAAAGATACTCACTACGTATCAGTGGTTCGAATCTTTTTCGACCTAACATGCGTAAATACTCGTCAGTTAACCGTAAGCTTCAACATTAAATATCAACCATAATTATTGCTGCACTACGTAGGTAATATTTTACTGCGATGAAATTAATAATATAATTTGTCTTTGTCCATATTTCGACTAACTGCACAAGCTTTCAAACGCAACTTCATTGTTACAACATCCGCTTTATGTTTTTAAATGCGTTATTCGGAGAAAAATAAATTTAAGTGTGAACAATATACGAACTGTTAGTTGATTGTAACCGTTTTCTTTGTTCCAGAATCACATACGCTCCAACGGAGGGTCGGTATGACCTGATGGTAGCGAACGTATCGTACGAGCGTGACAACGGGCGGTTCGAGTGCCGCGTGAAGGCGGGTGGGTCGGGTCGCACGCTGCACTCGCAGGGGCACGCGCTCACCGTGCTGACCCATCCCCAGCCGCCGGCCCTCAACCCGGGCCCGCACGCGCAGTCACAAGAAGGACAAGAGCTCAACCTCTCCTGTTCCAGCTCAGGAGGGTCGCCAGAACCTGTTATCAAGTAAGCTATCTTCAAAATGCATGTGTCATCGAAGATAATGAGACATTAAGAGTCTGTCTTCGTCGGTCAAACACATCGACAACGTCTTTGTACAATTTCTTCTGATGTGTACTCACTTAACAAGCAGGATTCTTCTTCATATCAATTTGTAATTTGAAGGGCATTCGTTGTCTTGGATGCTGTACTACCTTCTAATCCACTTGGATTCAGTCTGTAACGGGTTTTATAAGGTGTAACGTACTTCGATATATTTTTTTGACTCCCTTTACATTACGCGGGCCACTATTAATCTTCATCTGGTCCACATTTGACATCCAGAAATTGAGTAAATTTACTGATATGGTCATCGTCGATAGAATCGAATCCAGCTCGTCGTTGGGTGGTCCTCAGGCCAAGTTACATTTATTAATGTAATTGAGAAGCAATAATGGAAATAACAATCAAACACGCGTAAAATATATCAAGCAGTTGGCGGCCATATCGCAAAACTGCAAAGTAAGTTGTGTCCTTATGTCAATATGTTCAAACACAAATGGAGAGAATTGCGAATGAATAGAAATCACGGAACAGTCAGTCAATGGTCATATTTGCTCTGCATTGCAGGCAAGCAACACGTGTGCGAAAGCAACGCTTAATTTTGCACAGAGCTAGCAGTAAAAATAAAACACGGAATAGGAGCTGTTTTGCGTTTTAAAAAATCTACTTCACACAATTAAGCTGAATCGTTGAAGAGCACAATGCAAAAAGAAGCCATAAAATAAAATGGAGTCGGTTCCTGGCCTGATTACGACAGACCACGGCACAGTAATCCCGGCTTTTATAGATTCATATATAGATCTTACCGATACTAATGGCATCGGCAAACAATATCTTTGTTTCGCGTTATTGGAATCGAACGTTAGCCGCGCTCGCTTCGGGCCTAACTTCGTCTGAATCTAATGTATTTAGCCCGCAACACACATATTTATTTATACATATCTTTAAAAATACTACTAGCTTTTACTAACATTAAAACTATCTAAACTATCTATTAGTATGCAAGGAATATTCTTAATTAAAAAAGTTTATAATTGAACTGCTACTTACGGCAATTAATTACCTCCTTCATCCAAAGATATTATATTCTCAGGATATTGTTAAACAATGTACCTAAGATATTGGTAGATAAAGCCACTTCCGTGGTTTCACCATAACAAGGAATTTGTGAAAATTAAATTAATAAACTGAAATTACAGATAGTATTTGCAACTTGCAAGTAGATATACATATAACAGATGGTTAAGTATTAATTGCATTATTCACTTGTATGTTAAGAGTTAGAGTAACAACATTATTTTGCCATTAATATCCGTTTAGTTAAGTTACCCCTGCAGTTGATCTGCTAGACTTAAAAGCTGACAAGTATAGGTTCCTATCGTTCATTTGAAATTTGTACTTAATCAACAACATTATAATCGGAGTTGTAAAATAGCAGTCGTTTCTCAACCGATATATTTTAACGCTTACCATAAGACTATGTTGCCAATTTACTATGAAGTAAAAATCTAAATTGATTTTTAGTTTAACGATAGCATTTAATGATGAATTGTCAATTTACCAAAATTATCCGCATTCATGCAAAAACTTCATTGAAAATTTACTAATATATCCTACAATAAAAGATCGTGCCCGTCTCGTAATCTTTTGGCATCTATTTGCCTCACGTAGGTACGTGAATATTACTGCTCACATTGAATTCTGTATCATAGTAATAACATAAGTAACCGGCATTAATTCCATTATATAGCAAAGAGGTTAGCTTCCTCAATAATTCAATTCTTGGTTTGTCTACGGCAGGACCATAATTGGCTTTCACGTTACGCATTAAGTACAGAGTAGAAGAAAGATAAAATGCTGATAAATGTGGTGATAAATTTCATGTAGGCAGTGACTCGGATTCAATTAGAGTTAGGGAGGAAAGGAAATGTAAGGATAGGGTACAATCCGCCAGGGCGGGGGGCGAAATGACCATTACCGACCGCACATATTGCCGCGGTGCAAACATACGACAAGCGTGTTAAATACAATACATAGTAACCTCATTAGTAAAGCCATCAATGTGCCTTTAATTGAATGCATTAACCCTGATATGCATACACTATTTGCCTTAGTGATTGGTACTATAGAATGGCAGCCATCAATACATAAGCCGTATGACTGTTTCCACGAGCAAAAGGCTACGAGAATTTTACATTCATGTCCACTCAGAACGTTACATTGTCGATCGCTATCGCCAACTAATTGAACGACATCGTATCACCGTATGGCGCACTATAAACGGCCGAGTCCAGGGCTCTTAACGATTTATTGGAATTTCGACTCGATTTCATTACATTATTTAGAAGTGTAAATTGTCTCTAGTCATTTTCCGTATCCGGACTGAGCTAGAGTGGCCTCACCCTTTCAGCGGAGGGACAATTAATGCTAAACTAGTTTACTTAATTTAAACTTCGATTTTAGTTTAGTTTCAAAAGCACGACCCAACAATTAGCTTCAGCCTCCGCAGACAGGAGTTGAATGGATAAAATATGTACCAGTGCCATTCAAGAGGATAGCTTTCTTGTGTACCAATATGTATTATGTAAGTGATCTGAAGCCAAGTGATTCTGGGGGTGGTTGTGTGTGAAATATTCATAATGCGTAAAGCTCATCACTTGCACCCTCACATTACGCACCCGTGTCCTTACTTGCCAAAAAGTTGTGGCTTTGTTACGGACTGCGAACCCTGGTATTAATAGGCGGCGAGGACCGCAATTACCGTGTGCGATACGTTTCTTCTGTGAAGCCAGCTCTATTTGCAGGTACGATCTAATGTGGCTCACAGAGTTTAAATAAGAAAATCAAAAGAGGTTCGTCCGACCAAACGCAAGCGGGCAAGCTTTGCGGATTGCGAAACTTAGGCACCTTCCTGTTTAAATTTTAAATTCTATTTCGAGTGGGGTCTTGCAAACACGCGCGGTTTTTCATACATACATTGTAGTTGCCCTTATGCTATTTTAATCAAGCGAGAGAACGTTTTATGTTATGTTGTTTGGGGTTTTAATTAACCTTATCAACGTCATTCCCATCTTAACTAGCATTAGTTGCCATTATTTTGGTAACCTTTTCTAAAGGATATTTTACGTAGCCCTACCTTGTTAAGCAATTGTTTGAACAAATAGAACTGGCGATTACATAGTTTTAATGAAACAACTAACACGGTTTAGTATTACATCGTGCAACACTATCGAGTACTAATAAACTGAGAGGAGAGCGTTCGGTCGGTGTACAAATTGATCAATTGAGTTGAGCCTCCCCGCCTGCTCGCACTCACAAACTTTACGTGTTTTCGTGTGACATGCACGCCTATAATACCTAACGTTACTTTTGTATCATACTTATTACGTTAATTAGAAATTCACAAGTACTGTTTTCACCTACGCGACCGACGAGAATTCGGAATTAAATATTTATACGATGAAAGAAAACATCGTGAGGAAAACTGTATATGTCTGAGAAGTAATCAAAGACGTATGTATAGTGCCTACCTCAGACTGCGATAGACTCACCATCTGTCACGTTAGCACTTAATCATGTTCGGTGGAAAGTAGGTGTTGCTATTACAACACCTCTGCCTACCCCTTCGGGGAATACAGGCGTGAGCACATGTATGTATTTCTATTCCTATATATACAGGTGCGGTTTTGCAATAGTGCCATATAAAGAACAGGTAACTTAAATCAATAATTTCGATCAAATAGGTGAATAAGCATGGAGCCGGACGGCCGGGCACGCAATTTTTGCTTGTAATAACTTAAAAAAAAAAAACTATCATTTGATGTTTAATATATGTTCTGTTTAATGTATACATCGATTACACACCCTGTATTTAGACCTAGCCAATTAGCCAATTAAGACCATCCGACCATTAATTGTCAACGGTGTACCAAAATAGCATCTAGATTCTAGTTGCAAGATTTTTTTAATAAAAAGAAACTTTTTGCAAGTTCTTGCAGATTTTATAAAGGTTGTAATTTTACAGATGGTACAGGGACGGCTCGCTGTATTCCTTGGAGGCGGTGATGACGCACGGGAAGACCAGAGCGGAGCCTACAGTAGCGACGCTTACCCTGACGCCGACGAGAGAGGACGACGGCGCGACGTTCCGCTGCGTGGTGTGGAACCGCGCCATGCCCGAAGGACAACAACTGGACGCCACAGTCGAGCTCAGCGTTAACTGTAAGCCTTCATTCTTTCATCTGTGCCCCAAGTATAGGTTTTAACATGTTTTAACGCAGGCGATATTCGTTAAAATGCGCCTTAAGCGGCGAGTGTATTAAACTCGAAAACGCAAGGTCTAGCGACGACGTTCAAACATGTAAAAACTTATATTTGAGGTACTGATCTATTAGTTTACTGCGTTTTTCCACACAACTTTACCACTTTTTGCGCTTTCAGAATAAACTAAGAATTAATTGTAACACTTTTACGTTCGTCTGTATCGTTATGAAATGCAATTTACAGTTTTCCGAACCGAGTAGGACAGAGTATATCCTGATTGAACACCCATTATTTTCACGTTTATCAAATAAGCTATTATTAATTATGTGTCTTTAACACCAGTCATGTGGCAGGTATTCAATGGGTTACATATCTAGGGAAAAGAAAATGTCTTATTGTGTAGCAGGAACATGTTATCATTTTATGCCTCGCCACGCGCCAAGCCACGTCGGTGAACCATATTTTGTCAAGAGGCTGCTTGGTGGCATCTTACCACGGAAACGGAAACACTGACAGTATTTCTTATTTCTTTGTACATTATACGCGGCTCTCACAGCGGCGTTTAAAGAGAAGTTGATAATTTCATTTCTAGAGTCTTTGATATTGTTCTTGAGATGGAATGTCCAAGAAAACTTGTAAGTAATTAGACTTCAAACGTAATGTAATCGAGTGTAATGTAAGTTAGGAATCGGACACTTGTTGTGTGCCGTGACTCAACTCAAGGCTCATTTGCGTGGAGTACTCCGACTATAGTTTGCAACCACTATAAACCCTCCAACTTGGAGTACAGTCCAGCGAGACCGTGGCTTAACTTACAACTTTGTGTAGTTTCAAACCGAAATACATTTCAGTGTCCGTACCAGTATTGCTTCGGGAAGCACTATAATAATTTACATTGCTTATTTGTATTAAACATTTCAGCCGCGTTATTCACTAAGGTTTGTCAGCGTCAAACTCGACGACGAGCGTTGGTTAAAATCAAAGGAAGTTGATACATGATACATAGAGGACAAGATGCATTGGCGTATCTTTTAAACCGACAATCGACGACCAGTGCGACGCTGAGAAACTATAGTTTCTGAATAACGCGGCTGTTCTCAATCCTCATACACAGGATGGAACATTTTTCTATATTACTATACCCGTTTTCACCAATTACCTCGTACTTACTATGAATGATGCGTTGTTCATTTTTGTTATACAAGAAGTGGGTTTCTTGTATAACCATATATATCTAATTAGGGGATTATTACTTATCCAGAGATTAAAGGTTCGCTGTAGATGGAGCAGCGGAGATTACCTTTCCGAACGGCATTATTACTGAGTAAGCTCTATTGTTACACGTATCCATAACTTCTCGGGTTACTATTAGCTTATAAATCTGTTAATTCACTAACAACGGATCAGAGAAATGGGACTTTTTTCAAGACGCTTTAAAATTTACCGTCAAAAAAATATCATGTCGATTTTTTTATCACGCAAAAACCGAGTTAATTCCGCCGCTTTTAAATTCCATAAATTACTAAGCAACACCACGGAATACGAGCAACATGCCTTTAAGTACATACAAAGCTGTTCCCATAAAACGCGTTCTGGGTAATGAGTGTTTTGATATTTAACGTATTATTTTGTAATATTAATAATATACACATTAAATAAGCAACAACGTAGAACGAGGAATAATTAATCAAATTTAATTAATAGCAGAGTTGATGAAAATTTATATTTCTAAGTCGAATGACGAGGTGGATCAAAAATGTAGCCCGTTGAATATTATTACAATTTGCTTATAAGGGGCTTACGGAAGCTTGCTTGCTCATCATACAATCGTAATTATATTTCTACTTTAAGGTGCAGATCGTATTTACCCGGGATTTATTAAACAAACCTGATAAATATATTATCCACGGTTATATCCATAAGAATGAAAAATGTTATTGTGAAAATATTCGTTTTAAATTTGGTATAAGTAACAAGAAATAAATAAAGCTTTGATTATTGCCTTCCCAGTCACCATTACTATTTGCATAGCATTTTGAGTAAGGGTGCCCCCACGCTGCCTACAGACATATTCATTAAATATATTAAATAAAAAAATAAAGCAATATAAATTTACACTAATTATTTTTATTATATATTAATGAATTAAAAATTAATTTTGAAATTTTGCAAATTATACAAATTAATATTGAATATTTAAAGGGGCCCAACCATGAGCTCTTTGTGCAATGATAATTCAGCTGTGCGCCAGTGACAGATGTATACACGTCACATACATCGATCTCATAAATGAGTGAAACTAACATGTCAATAAGAGCTCATGGTAAGGCCCCTGAAGTGTGGGAGCAGTGTACCTTACAATTTTAATAATAGGTAAAATACCTACCTGCTAAACTCCACCTCAAAACTGTGAACTTACACAATAAGAGCAGGAATGGAAAAGATTTCTAATTAGACGGACGTTGTGAAATTCACTTGAATTATTGTTCGCCAATTATGAGTGAATGGAATTAATTTTGCAAGCCGATTTTTCGAGTGAAAGTCAATTACATGATTAGTTTCCTAGTCATTGTTTTAGAATTTGTGCTCTTTTCTCCTGTCCTCATGAATATTTTATACTAGCTGTGCCCCGCAGTTTCACCCGCGTAGATTTAGTTTCATCCTTATTGTCGGGATACCCTCATATTTTTTATAAATAAATCTAGCCGAAGTTACTCCTTCAAACATCAGCTATCTGCCGGTGATAATCCCGTTAAAATCCGTCCAGCTGTTTCAGAGATTACCAGGAACAAACAAACACACAGACAGACAGAAAAAAATTTAAAACTTGATTTTATATTGGCAGTAGCGTGCATACTTTCATATGCATTTAGTGCATTCACTTCAATTTTATTTATCTGTATATAGATGTATAGATTGACAAGTTGTTGCTAATACAATAAACAATGTAGGTTCTTTGTGTGCAACTATCCAAGAATCAAGAGACCCATTATATAGTACATACAACATTGTTGTAAGCCAAGTACCAAATACAGGGGCCCAACCATGAGCTCTTATTGCAATGCTAATTCAGTTGTCCGACAGTGACAGATGTATGCACGTCACATACATCTGTCTCATAAATGTCTGTTTAAGTACTACAGGACTCTGGTTAAACAATATATTAGTAGAGACTATAACATGTTCCTAAGCACAACAGAATCAAATATCATTCGTGAACCCAAAACGTTTTGGAATTTCGTTAAAAGCAAGCGCAAAAAGCGACAGGTGCCTTCTGAATTTAGTTTTAACGAAGAAAAATTCATTGGTCAAAGTGCAGTTGATAAATTCGCCGAGTTCTTCAGCTCTGTTTTCCACCCTGAAACACCACTGTTGGATCCTAGAGAGGCAGAGAGGACTACACACAACTCATGTGATTCCAACAGAATCTGTGTCGACTCAATTTCAGCATCGGAGTTGCAACATGTCGTCAAGTGACTTAAGTCCACCTCAGTTGCTGGTCCGGATGGTATACCTCCCTTTCTTTTTAAGGACTGTATTTCAGTTTTATGTACCCCTCTACTTCATATCTTAAACCTATCGCTTAAGACTAGTGTATTTCCTAAGTTGTGGAAGGTTTCTAGGGTGACACCCATACCTAAGGTTGAAGCTTCACATGATATGACTTTACATAGACCAATTGCTGTAATGTCTGTGCCCTGCCGATTGTTTGAGGGAGTGATAAACGACTCTATCATCAGACAAATTAATCCCTATCTGCACAGCTCCCAACATGGGTTCCGACGCGCTAGATCTACAACAACTAACTTAACTGTTTTTGTAGACAAAGTCTCTCGCGAAATGGACTGCGGACGTCAAGTCGATGTAGCCTATTTTGATTTCAAGAAGGCATTTGACCTCGTGGACAATGGCGTCTTGCTCCGAAAGCTTTCGCAGATTGGGTTCGTACCAAAGCTTTTAGCTTTCTTTTCTGATTACCTTGGTGATCGTAAGCAATATGTCACTTTAGCTGGCTTTAACTCTTCTGACTATTACACCCGTTCTGGAGTAAGTCAGGGCAGTACACTGGGGCCCACTCACTTCTCAATAATGGTCAATGATCTCCCAGTGGTCTTAGAAAAATCAGAGTGCCTCTTGTTTGCGGATGATCTAAAGTTGTTTGTTCCCATTGCCACCTCAGATGATTGTAATGCGTTGCAGGCTGATATAGATGCGGTCGTAAAGTGGGCTGACGACAATAAAATGTCATTCAACTACTCTAAATGCAACGTGATGACATTTAGCCGCGCGCGTGCCCCTATTAAAGCCACGTACACAGTGGCTAAAATCCCTGCGAATAGAATATATGAAGTACGAAACCTCGGCTTGACTCTGGATACTAAGCTGGACTTTCATAGTCACATAATATCAATATGCAAACAGGCCAGTAAGTCCCTAGGCTTTATAATGCGCATCGGTTCACAATTTGTTAACCCTAGAGTTGCTATAATGCTCTACAATGCGTTCGTACGCAGCAGATTAGAGTACTGCTCAATCGCCTGGGATCCAAGTGCCAAGAGGTACATACAGTGCATTGAGAAAATACAGAAGAAATTTGCTCGATACCTCTATAAAAGGAAATTTGGATTTTATCCATTCCTTTACCCGTCGCTCTTTGTGAATGGTATGGTAGGTCTGGACACCTTAGAATTCAGACGTAAGTTGTTCTTAGGCATTCACTATTGCATGCTTCTGCGTAACAAAATCGATAACCCATCAATCACAGAGCGCATTAGTTTATTTGTTCCTCAAAATTATATACGGGGTGGTAGCCGCCGAAAACATCCACTGTTTGCCATTCCAGCGCTACGTACTTGTCACGCCAATAACAGTCCCACTGCTCGGGCGCTAAGTTTTCTCAACGACTTTGTCGCCATGATCCAGGATGCTGACGTATTCGCAGATTCGCTGCCGTCGCTCATACAGAGCTTGAGAATCTATTTTTGTAAATTGTCTCTATTATAATTCTCTTTTGGTTTTATATATAAGCGCTTTGGCAATAGCTGTAAGTTTATATAATCAAATTATAAATAAATAAATAAATAAATGAGTGAAACTATCATGGCAATAAGAGCTCATGGTAAGGCCCCAGGTACCTCGGAATGCTTCTAAATAAATTATAGCTTTCCTCATTTCTGTGTTTGGTTGCAAATATATTAGAAGCGCCTGTCTCGCGTGTGAAAGCTTACACCTAGCAATATACCGTATGATATGAAGAGGAAATGAGAGATGCTGTTTTAGAGCTCCTCAGTTCGCATATAAAACGCGGCATCACACAGGTGCTTCGAGCAAAGCCACAGGCCGTCATAGAAACGTAAAGGCTCTAGACAAATAACCTCTATTCTCTTTCAACGTCCACATTCAAAACTTTAATCCTTCCCTTTGCCAGCTCTCGTTATTTGCGAACTTGTATCATGAAAGGGCAAAGTATTATGTGGTTTACGGTATACGACGCACTTTTTGGTACATTTTTTGCGGGATCCTTGAGGTTGCATTGTCGTCATTAAATTTGGGTGTTATACGTAAGTACGATGCTAATATTGCCAGCTGCGATCAATTGGACGTCTTTACTAAAGTGTCAACTGTAAATCAAACTGGATAAATAAGGAAATATTAACGTTTTATTTAAATTACAGGTTAGCAACTTACATAATATGAATAATTGGATATACTTTTATACCTAAGCAAGACAATAACATCTCGACATTCTAATAAAAGACTGATGTTTCCGAAGGTAATATTTGTTCGGGAAATCAAAAACAAATCAAATACGGCTACACAGTATAAAAAGCTTCAGTGTTTATCTAATCTATAAGGTATACATGGTTATTTTCTTTTCCACTGGGAATGACAGTTGACAACCAAAAACAATATCGCGCAAACGATCTCTCAAACGGTGGACGCTATCGTGTAAACACGAACCGTGATACCGTGCCATGTAGAATAATAATGGCCTAACAAATACTGCGATAACTTTTATTTCCTTTTAATATCAACCATACATTTTTGTCTTCGTACATTTCCGACTTCCGTTCGTGTGCAAATGGATTAATTCGATCTCACTTTTTTACTCGTTAGGAAAATAAAATTAGCCTAAAGAAACGCGGAAACATGAAATAGGATTTCCGCGGGATGTAAGTACATTTCTGCGGTTAAATGTTTTAGTGATACATTGGTGATGCTGTTTGAGCTTCAAACACACGTGTACTCATATTTTATGCAAATAAAACTAGATATTATTGATTTTAATAAACATTATTACACGTACGGTATTTATGGAAGTTTACGAGCGAGATTATATTAGCGCTCCCTCATAATGGAACAAGAATTTGGAAATGCTTCTAAAACCAGTATAATATCAGAATGTTGAGTTCAATTGAAACTAATCGCAGTGTAGAGATAATTTAACCTTGTATTGCAAATTACAATCACTCGGAGCCTTACCGAAGTGAAAGTGACGAATAATTGAACTGCCGACCGTGCTTATATTGAAATAAATGTCTTTGATGTTGAATTAACCCTTGAATTGCACTGTTGTGTTGAGTCATGACTTTTTAAATTCAATTCAAATAATTTTGTTCAATAACATGGACGCTTGGAATACTAGTTGGACTTATTTCTTTAAAGTCTAGCTTAACACGTAAATTTAAATAAGTCAGGCTTTATTTGGAAATGCCAAATGAAAGGCGGGAGAAGAAACGTCGAAACAAACTAATTACTTCGTTTTTAGTTGTGAAATAATTAAAATTATCGAGCACTTAAATAAAATAGATGGGACTCAAATAATTCATATTTTAAAAACTGAAATGCCCAATAATTCAAAACTTATGAAAAATCACCAATAAATACTAAATTAGGTGGCTCGAGTTATGAGCGTACGTCATGAGTCGGTTAGATAGACAGAATAAACATCCAAAAGTAGCAGACACGGGCACCTTCCTATATGTATATATTTCCCCCAATTCTTGCCACACGCTGGTGAGTCCAGATGTACCTCACATCATCGCATGGCCTGGATAAGCAGATAAAAAACATATACCATCAAAGAGGGCAACACATGTTTTAATTCTGACAGATTATGTAAACAGATTTGCTTTTGCACCAGTACATCCGCTGCCTGCGCCACGCCGGCCAATGCACACGGAAAATCAAATAAACAAGCATGGAATCCAAACATGTCCATCACATTTCTGGTACATGAGTGCTCACGTTGGTTATTCACTTTGTACTCATTCAACTGGTGAAAAGCTACATAGTGTACTTTGAACACCTATAGGAACGTGAATGTATATTCTTTGTCCATACCATATGAATTTATAAGTCCAACTTAATTTTTGTTTGCAAATCAACTAATTTGAAATATTTCTTTTAGATTACCCAAGAGTTGAAGTTGGTCCAGAAAATCCACTACGAGTTGAAATAGACGGGACTGCAACGATGGACTGTAAGGTTGACGCCAAGCCCAAAGTCAACACTGTTCGGTGGACCAGGAATGGCAAATACATTTCCAATTCGTTTACGCACTCCATCCAGGGAGTGACTGTGCAGGACGCGGGCAAGTACTCCTGTACTGCCGATAACGGTCTCGGCCGACCAGGCGAGAAGGAAATATATCTTGACGTACTCTTTCCCCCCACCGTCACAGTAGAGTCCAAAACATACGAAGCAGAAGAAGGCGGCAATGTCGAAATCCGTTGTGAGGTATCCGCAAATCCTGAACCCATATCAGTTGATTGGTCGATGGAAGGAAAAACCGACTTTCATCAAAACGGCAATACTCTCGTGCTAACGAGAGTGAATGCTGAGATGGCGGGAACATATTTATGCAGAGCAGTGAATGTAATATCGTCGAGCAATGGCAAGCGAGTAGAAAGGTCGAGCACAGCATCCGTAGCGGTGCTAGTGAGGCACAAGCCGGGACGCGCGAGGGTGAGCCCCGACCGGCCCGTGGCTCAGGAGGGCGCGGGTGTCACCCTCACCTGCAGCGCCAAGCCACCCGGCTGGCCTGCGCCTCAGTATCGTTGGTTCAGAGACACCGAAACGCCAGATTCGAAGCCCGCCGTCCTTGCAACAGGCAACCAATACACCATACCGAGTGCTCACCTCGGCAGTGAAGGAGTGTATCACTGTCAGGCAACTAATGAACTGGGTCACGGCGAACTTGCCTCTGTGACGCTGGAAGTGCACCAACCGCCACGCTTCCAAACCAAACTTCAGCCACACATGACAAAACGATCTGGCGAATTAGACTTCGCAGTTACTTGTAGCGCTCTCGGCAAGCCGCGACCCAATATCAAGTGGTACAAGGACAATTCCGAGATTAAGCCCGATACGAACTTGTACGAAGTTAAGACTGACATCACAGAAGGCAGAAACTCTGTATACAATGTTCAAAGTACGCTAAAGTTCAATGGAAAGGCGAGGACGAGCACTAACGACTTGCTGCCCGAGGATAGAGGCATTTACTCTTGTACTTATGAAAATGAAGTTAAGAAAGTTGAGTCCACAATGCATCTACGAATAGAACGTAAGTATAAACAAAGTATTACTTGCATTTTAGTTCTAAGATTAAACATTAATACTACATAGTTACTAATCCTACTAATATTATAAACGCGAAAGTTTATAAGAAAATATGAATGGATGTACCTGTTTGTTACTCTTTCACGCAAAAACTACTGAATGGATGAAAATAATATAGCTTACATATCAGAATAATACACAGTGGCGTGCATTGCATATAAGCAGGTAAGCAGAAGTTACAATTTGTGATCACTGAATACACTCGTGTCGTGTGTGTGTGTGATTATGTTCGTATGTGTACCTTTACCAAGACGTACATACCTATGCCGCGTCACATAGGTATGTACTTAACCTGCCTACCTACCTACTTGTTGTTTATGCCTACCCCTCTGAAAATCCAATGCACGCCCCTGATAATACATAGCTATAATTTGTGAAGATGTTGTGTGAGTTGTCAAAAATATAAAGATAAGTCAAATCTTGCGTGGACGGAGCCGCAGGCACCAGCTGGAATAAAAAAAAGTCTTGAAAAATGGGGTGGTATTTCCATTAATCCCATTGTTATATTTGTATGTCCGTTGTTTTACATTTACGCTTTCCTGATAATATATCCTCGAAGGTATTCACAACGGTGTAACATATTTACATTTCACCGAAAACATGCACAGTTTGTCGCGGCAGAGAGAACTTATTAGGCTTCCAGTCCCAGGAATTTTCCCAGGTTTTATTGTTTACATTTCTATAAATAGGAAATCATGCAAATATTTGCTCGTGAATAATCGAGATTTGAAGTCGATTCTCAAGATAAGTAAACCGTGGAATTGGACCCATTCGATTCAAAACCATATCGAATATTGATATTCTTTATTGATAAGTATTTTGTTTAGCCTATAACATAGGAATATCTTATATAAGACGCTCGTCATATTATATTCTGTCTCTATTTTCGACGATGAGAGATACTTATTGAGCAGCCTTTATCAAGTAAAGATGTATTTAATGGGCCTAGAATATAAATAACGTACTTCGACATAATCCGGTTGTGCTTTTAAGGAAAAAACCTTTTCAAATGTTTGTTAATTTTATTTCAGACGAACCAATATCGATTCGACAACAAAAGAAAGTAGCTTACGACGTCATGGAGACGGCAGAAATATCTTGTAGGGTGCAGGCGTACCCCAAGCCGGAGTTCCAGTGGTTTTACGGGTCGAACACTGCTCCCCTGCAAATGTCTTCCGACGGACATTACGAAATTAACACCACCACTGATAACAACGACTCGTATTTGAGTGTGCTTAAAATCAAAACTGTGAAACCTCAAGATTATGGTGATTATTACTGTAAAGTAAAGAATTCGCTGGGAAACATTAAGCCTCAAATTCGGCTGCAGCCCAAGGGCGCGCCGGAATCGCCTCGTTCTTTAGAGAGCCAGAAGGTTGGGGCTTCGTTTGTGACTTTGAAATGGGAGGCTGGGTTCGACGGGGGTTTGTCGAACACGAAATATTTCGTGCGGTACCGACGTGTGGCGGGTCGCGGTGCAGCTACCGAGCACTGCACGCCCGACCGCTCCACCGAGCTCGACTGGATGGAGTACGACTGCGGCCGCACCAACCCCTGCAATGTCACCAGGCTCGACCAACACAACACATACACCTTCAAGGTAACTCACTTATTTATAACTCACAGCCACCCTCTTGTTACATTCATTAACTCATTTTGTAGGCGTCATGTTATAACTTTACTAATGAATTACAAGAATTTACATAAATTTATTAATCAGCTACTTCCGTAACATAGATGTGTATGAATTTCCATTAATTATATAGTATCTGTAACCCAATCAAAGTTCTCAATAGAGTTTCTGAAGTGCGAGTTCGTAAATATGATTCTAATACAATTTCATAATATAAGTAAAATCGAAAACTAGTATCTATTAACGTATTTTTTGTCTTTTTCTTTTCATTGTTATCGCTACCGACAGCATCTGACATTTGTTTTCAAGGTAAATCACCCGGCGCGCGCCGTTAGTTTACTTCAGTTTTCCAATGTCTTGTTTTATGTTTTGTGCCGTCGCTATAAATCCACACGCTTTAGAATGCTCACCATCGAGATTATAAGCGATAGTTGGGATATCGGGAGTGTTTCTGAAATGAAATGTTATATTTTAGGTAAAAGCGGTGAACACGAAAGGTCAAAGCAATTTTTCGAACGAGATCGCTGTAACCACAAAAGTCGACAAGATATCGTCGCCGGAGCAGGTGACTTACGATCCGAGTACCCGAGCACTGACGTTTAGTGTGGCACCGACATGCCTCTCTTTAGTTGGGGTTGCGGAGGGACTCTCATACGCAGCAGGGGCACCGGGATGGCAGGTAAGCTAACCAATGAATAATTATCACTACATATGTCTATTCTTTATTCAAACCCCTACCATGATCTCTTTTTGCCAATAGATTGTCAATTATTATGAAGCAGATATGCATATGAAGTATATTAGTCTGTTACTGTTACACAGCTGAGCTACCATGAAAGTAAGCTTATAGTATGGCCCCTGTGCTCACACCATATTACCATCAACTACCTATCAGTCGATATCATCACAGACCTTGTCTGTTCTTCATGTCAGCTAGGTTAATTAGAATATAGTTGCCGACAAGAAGCAAATGGACTGAGTTATGGAACTAAAGTTGATTGTTCAGAAATACCAGAATAATCAACAAGTGTTTATGATAGATACCTCAATTAGCAAGGTGGCTTCGATTGCTATGGTAGGAATAATATAACATCACGACTCTGAATGTAACTTAGTGGGTGTGTGTACATAGTTGATTGTCTCGAAGCTCATAACAATAGATATTAATATATTGTCATCATTATGATGTATACCTTCTAACTTTTTCCTGGCATTCACCTGAATTGTTGACCCGACAAATTATGCCTGGCGGAAAATCGATTGTATATTTTCATTGTATATTCAGTAGCAATTATTAGGTAGCTACTATTAATGGTAACACGAATCGTAATTTATGAGGTTTTGTATTTCCAAAGGTAGGTAGGTATGGGTTTCCTTTTGGGTACATTGCGTGAATAGATAATAGAGATGTAATTAGTATAATTTCACTGCCCCAGGTATTACAATATAATAATTGCTTTCGCCTTATAATGTTACTGAAGTACTTGCGTACCAAATAATACGATAGGTTGAATAGATTGAGGATTACATCCAACATAATTAAGTTATGAGAAATTATACAAGTTTTCGTAAGAGTAAGGTAAAAGGTACAAAGGGCAAATTTTTGTTTCTGGAATTGAAACGCGCAATATTCCTAGGCTTGTGTTTTCAAACTCTGAGAAGACGAACCTAGTAATTGTAATTAATAATTTGTTTACACTTTTTATTCATAATTAACCCGTTACAGGTAACTGGGAATTTATTAAATAATTATAGGTATTTCACAGAATTTTCTTCTTTTTTTCCTGTATTATTCAAATAATATGTAAGATGTTCTAGATTTAAAACAATTAACTGTTAATTGTATTACGATGCAAGAATATCTAATGAATTATGGGTACGTTTTCGCAGGAATGTGCAGACATTCACCATTTCGTTCCACCCGAGATAACAACTATAGGTGTTTCAGGGGGCCAACTATTATTGTTTAAGCAGAGCATATTAAGAACTTCCTAATACGCTCTGCTGAAGCCGGTGATGGTAGGCCCCCAGGTGATGAATCTATCGCCGTCATTCACAAACAATTAGCAGTATTACTTACAACTAATACTAATCATCTTGGTTCCTAGGTTGTGGACACGGTGACTGTTCGCCTGTCGGGGGCGGTGGCTACGGTGCAGGAGTCTACCCTGGACGCACCACCTAAGGGTCGCACCGGCCGCCCTGATGCTCCTCTTGACGACCTCAACCCTCGTCTGAGGCTCAAACTCTGCCTGCAACTCAACCAGGACGTCTGTAGCGAGTACACTGAAGCTGAGAGTGAGTGGACCTTAACTTGTTTCGCAGATATTGTTGACATTGCTTTGTAGTCGAAAATTCGAGAAGAATTCCACGATATATACGTAGTGATGTGGTAAAAATTTTGTTTGACTCTTTTGACTTATGATTGATGATGATTTTCCTTTTTTGCGCCCTAATAATGTTTACTGCATACGGTTACTGTCAATATAAATTAAGAGCTCTATACCCATTAGTGACTTGTCTTCATAAATGCTTCGAACAAAATGATTAAAAAATTCGTTTTCCATTTTAGTTGGAACATCGTACATAAAAGAAGCATCCGCACTCAAAAATACAACGATCGCGATATTGGTGTCGTGTGTAGTGTTCCTTGTGTTCCTGGGACTGTTGTTTGTATTCTGTCGATGCAAGCGCAAGGAGAGCAAGAAGGACCGGTCGAAGGACTATGAAATGGACTCGATGCGAGCGGCGAAGGTGACGCCCCAGAACCAGGCGCCACCGCCGTACTACCCCAGCGCGGGCATGGACAACAAGGCCCTCGAACACTCCATGGACCTCGCACTCTCCCTCGACGACTCTAAGAACACCATGTACGCAACCCAGGGCGGGTTTGCTTATCACGTCGCTCCCCCCACGCAAGCGCATCCCGTACAACCAGTACCCTCATCAGACTGTAAGTATCCTCTGCGAGCTTCCAAATCTCATAATACACTTTAATGTTGTGTTCAAAACACTCAGTCACACTTTTCGTTTACGTTGACATTCTTATATTTATTTATTTGAAATCATTTTCTCTTATGCAACCACGAAGGACTATCAACATACCACATAGGTAGGTGAGGTTGCAATTAGCTATGACGCATACACCCGCTGCATGATATGTGTTGCCAGCCTTCGTCATTAAATAAATGAGCTCGTGGAGCGGTAGACTGACCGGAGTGATTATTTGCAGGGGCGAACATGGGCTACGTGGAGAACAGCTACACCAACAGCAATAACGGCGGTAGCGTGAACTCTCAGGACTCATTGTGGCAGATTAAGATGGCATCAGTTAACAACGGTGGGGGGATGGGTGCACATCAGATAATGGATCGTGCGAGTAATTACGAGTACGACCCAATCGCGCACGGCGGGTACCGCGCCATGGACGAGTACGCGGCGTACGCGCACCTGCCGCACCAGGCGCCGCCCGGGCCCGCCGACTACATGCGCGCCGCACAAACCCCTTCACGCCAGGAGTACTGCTCCGACCCCTACGCCTCTGTACACAAGCCCAAGAAGCGGATGGACCAACACATAGGTTCGTCAATACTTACTATTTACTGTTTATACATACTTGTCTTAATTGTACTCTCAAGCACTTCTAGTCTTGTACTTCGTCGAGCCCATTGCATCTCATTCTTGACGTTGTGTGTATTTTCGGTCCTATTAAACTGTAAGATCGTGATTTAGTTAATCAGCACGCAAAAATACTGAATAGACTTTTCACCATGCACCATGCACTTTGCACTGCACTTTTCTAGCTAGTAATTTACTCAAGCCTAAAATGTGCATGTGTTTCGTACTTTTATAAAACAAATATTTTTATCGCAGAATCACCATACCATGAAGTGAGTGGACTCCCAGAGTACGGTGGAGGCGCAGGGGGTGATGAAGCCGGCGGCGAAGAGAAGCCACCCCACCTATCCCTCAGCTACGACGAGTCCCTAGAGTCGGGCTACTCCACGCCCAACTCGCGCGCACGCCGCGTCATCCGCGAGATCATCGTATGAGCTTGCGACATTCGCGCTCCGTGTCAATATGGCTACTGTAAGTACGCTACGGATTGTGCACAGTGTTCGCCCGCAAACAAATCTCTGTAAACAAAGGCAAAGACAATATATATTTTCTAATTAAGCAATCGACGTTTCTCTGAACAATTTTCACTACTAAATAGTCTTCGAAACTGGTCCAAAACTCTTCACTGCCACTTAAAGCACCCAGTTCCCTTCATTTCGTGATATCACTTGACTATAAAATACGATTGCTTCGTTTTACTCAGACTTAGTGTTTACAGGGTACTTACAATTATAAATATGTGACTTACAACGATTTATGTATGTTAAAATGTTTATGTTTCTTCGGTGAATGGTAGACGAATAGAAAGTATCGATCTCTGACTTCGGTCTCTCCATATTAATCTCAAAAGCCTGATATATAAATACTTATGTATGTCTACAATTTAATTTCATAAAACTAAATTGCATGCGCATCGAATAAAATGGACTAAGCATACAAACCCAAATGGAGCGTAATGTACATACTGAATATGTAAAATGAGTATAAATGGAACAATGAATGGAGTCGAGAAAATGACGGAACACTCACACGGTTGCTTAATTATGTGTTATAAATGAATCATCGAAAGCCTAATATTGTGATTGTTATGTCAATTGTGATAGTAGGAACGTTCGTTGTGAACGCTCGTTGTGAGGTTAATAATGTTTGTCTAACGTCTAGAACCTAGAATTGATTATTTTGTGAAGTTCATGGACCTTCCCATTGTTAAGTAGCTTTACAACCTTGCAACTAAACTGCTGTGTTCGAAATCGTTGCTGAAAATAGAGCTTTAATTCCGAACAACACAGAGGAAGTTTTTGTGAAAGAACTTGAAGTGAACGGGAGAATTTAAATCAACGTCGAAGTTAAACTTGGCAGTTACGAGATTCATTAGTGTCGATTAGTGTCCAACATGTCGGACGGTGTGTCGGTCACGTAACTTTAGGCACGATTTCTAACAATGAGATTTTTAACAGATATTGACTGGCCTTAGTTCGGAAATAATTCAACCGCTACGCACTAGCTGCCGCTGAATAATTTCCCGTGATCATGGCCACTTGTTATAAGGACGTAACTTACATAACACTGGTAACGGTCCGAATTATTATGCAGATTGTACAGATGTTGGGGAGATAATGCGGGTGCTCGAAAACATTATCCTCCACTTGCTCGAACGAGATTTTATTTTATACGAACCGACAGTGGGGCTTGTGGGAGATAATAAAGTTGAACAGCCGTGCGCGGACGAAGGCGGAAATACGCGTAAATTTAAAAAGCCCCAATCACCACTAAAAACATACAGTGTATTAATTATTAAATTTCCTACGTTTCGTACTGTCTACTGATAATCATTTCTAGGTTCAAAAGTTTCTCGCAGACTTGTTTTTATATACTAGAGTATAAGTTTGATGTATGATGTTATAGTTAGCTAAGGATCTCTATAAGCATCCAAGTCCACATACAATTTGGCGAATGACTTGCGTTTATCATTTAAGGGATTCATTCATATAATATTTTATCTTAGGACGTAAGGTGTAAATGTACATTTCTTGTTGATATTCTTCACTTTTTGAAGAAATGCGAAGTTGTCGCTACTCAGTTTAATTAGAGTATAAACACTGAGCCCCGCTTTGCCCGCACTGAACATAGTATGTAACATTTAATATATGTTAAGTAACGAATGATTAATGAGCTTAATATTATAATAATGAGGCGTTCAACCTGCCTACTTTATGATAACAATTACTTATCGTGTCCCGGGATACTGTAATTAAGCAAAAACATAAAATGAATTGCGTATACTGCGTATCTGTATTTTTTAGGTAATTTAACGAGCCTTTGCAATTGGAATCTCTTTTTTATGAAACATTTTGGTTTTTGTGCAAAACTTGGTACTCTCCACTTCACGCGGTATTCACACGGGCTAGTTGCAGTATCCTCCACGTTCAAGAGTCTCTCACGCTATCTGCAAAATATACATTTATTTTTCCTGCAATTTTGTTCGTAGGAACTAGTTGTATTCCCTATCAAGATGATATTTTTAGTGTGCTATTTCATTTTAACTTTTATAATTAATTATAATTTCCTTATCCTTAAAATCATTGCATTAATTTCAATATTTCTGAACTAAACTCACACCTGTGTAATCAAAAGAAATTGGTTTAGATATAAGTAGATAAAATATGTAGTTTATTTTAAGTTAACATACGTGCCAAAATATGGACATCACAATCCCGATTATTAATAAGTGTACTGAAATGTACGATTTAATTTTGTCAAATCCTGAAAACCAGTTTTAATCTACTTCCTTGATTAGTTACTTAAGAATAATTGTGTAAATAAGAATTATCTGCCCACCTTTAGTATGCGATTAACGTTTAGATAATTATTACGAAAGAAATGAGATGAGATCGAATAACTTACTTTTTCTTTCATTTATATAGTCTGCCATTTTTTTGCGCTTGGTAGTAGATTATTAATATCACTCGTATGTTTCGCTGGGATAACAATTAAAATGTACGAGTCCCATACTGCTAGCGCATCATTTAGTTAATGACAATTTATATACTCGATATCATTAATATAGCTAAATAGTCAAGTGTAACTGTTAATAAAGTCAATTTAAATACGGTCGACAAACGTTTCTATAAAGCTTTTAATTTTAAAGTGCTTTATTTTAGCCAATTATATTATTAAGTCACATTTTAATTTTAGTTTATGTTTAAGTGAGAAGTGACAGAATAGTAAAGTGCGGGCGGCTGGGGTTCAAAGCTGTCATTAATTTTGGTAGCTTATAAGACCATTGTAATAGCTTGAAAGGTCCGAATGACTTGTAAATTATGAAACACTGCTTTAATGGGGAAGTGGTTATTATGAGCTGAGATGCAGGCTTTGAATTCAGTACGAGTGTATCAATGAGCACTGCTGTTGTTCTTTAAGGTATCTCATCGACGCACCCTACGTCGTGACGTTTTCAAATATCCGAAATTAAACTTTATAGTATATCTATTATGTATCTATTTCCTATGATTGAAACCGACACTCGAGTTCGACGCTGTAATACTTTACAGAACAACGCTGCTAGCATGGACGCGATAACAAGAGATGGGTCGCATATTTTCTCGTAGCTCTTTATTCCGTTCGAAAATGTCTATCTAACACAAATCCCAAGACTACGTCACGACAAAATTCGCTACCGATTTCTTGTACCTCAGCCGTGCTAAAGTTATCGTTCAATCGAAGTCCATAGTCGAGGATCTCAGCATCTGACTGTTTATTAATTATTGTAGTTGTAAAATTGAGTTTTAAGAATAATATTTTAAATTATCAAGCAGCCAGGATTATAATGAATATCCTTTGGCTGCGCCATTACACACTAGCAACCTTTTTTTATATAGTTGTTTTTGATCTTACCATCCTTGGGAAAAAACAAATTGCATGGAAGGTACAAATAAGCGCCATTCTCCACTTTAGGAATAACTAAGTTGCTGACGTTACAAGTGCTTTAGGGATCTTGTATTTGGTTGAAGTTGAGTAGAGCCTTAATGGTATGGAATTGTGTGACAGTGACAGACATACACGTCCTATACATCTGTCTCATAATCATTCATTGTCAATCTGTCAAAAAGAGCTCATGGCCCTAGTAACCCTAGACAAAGTAACATTCTCTCGCGCTTGCCTTTATGGAAACGATACAAAATGTACGGGAATGACATAAATCAGTCACGCGACATCTGTCATTGCCGTACATTTTGTGATGTTTTTATTAGAGAAGCGTGACGATAATGTTACTTTGTCTAAAGGCCCAGATCTGTCCTACAGGACATTACATTACATTGCCCTGGCATTACAATGCCCTATAGTGTAGAATGGCGTGTTTAACTTCAACACTAGCCCCCTTATCACAAAACATAGTTTAAACGAAGACAAGGCTAAACTCGAACTAAAACTATGTCCTTCCATTTTTAAATCCGTATCACAGAAAGATATGGAGCTACTTTTAAGGACTTTGTCTATGTTTTGTATTAAGGGGGTTGGAGTTTAAATAAGTTTCAATCCTGTTTCCAATGCATAAAGTCGGAAGAATATGTTATTTTCTAATAATAAAGATTGCAAAGATCTTCGGTCTTCAGTAGCCCTAGACAAAGTAGCATTCTCTCGCGCTTGCGCTAATAGAAACGATAAAAAATGTATGAAAATGACATACATTTATCACGTGCCATGTCATTCCCGTACATTTTGTATCGTTTCTATTAGCGAAGAATGAAGATAATGTTCCTTTGTCTACGGCCTGTTAACGGATTGAGACTTGATTGAAACCAATACTTAATAGCTCCGCAGATTTCGTTTGTCTGTTCACTTAAATGACTGCTAAAATTTACAAATTAATTCACCAGTTGGTTGTGTGAACAGTATTGACGCATAGCTCCTATGTAGTCCTTGACGAGATTATTTCTACTCTAGGACGCTAGTAACATTTGGCAAGCGATATTCGCTCCTTTTTGGTATAATGTACTTAGTTCATTTACGTCGGAACGACTCTAGTTGATAAAATAATTTTGTATATTTTTCTTATTTTATTTTTTTACTAACTTTGGTTAAAATATAAGTATGCCATACATTAGTACTTAAATATTTAAGTGAATTTCAATCTGGATCTAAATCACTGTATAATATTTAAGGGACACGTGAAATCAGCTGTAAATATTACTTTATGTACGTAACAATAAATGAATTTTATCGTATTTGTTTTGTTTTCTTTTCACTAACCACGTACTTTACAATATAATATAATAACTAAAATTAACTGTGACTGTGATGATTTTAGATGTTAATCGGAGCTTATCTCTTGTGCTCTAAGTTTACGAGCACAATTCTGGGTCCTCGCATTCCCTTTAAAGTAATCAGGGGGCCTATCATCATCGCTTTAAGCAGTGTATTAAGAACGTTGAGTTTTGACGCTTTATTTATATATACGCGCTACTTATACGATAGTCGTTGGCCCCCTGTAAAGGTGTTATGTGGATATTATTATACATAAATAGTCCCCCTTACTACCTATAGCTAGCACTGCGGCTCCAAACCTATAGCCTTCTAAATAAATAATATAATTTACGAAAGAAAACAATATAATCTACCAAAAGTTGTAGAGGTAAGCATGTGAGAGTTTAACTCATACAAACTTGTGGCACGTTAAACTCATATTATTATACATAACAATCATAGTACTTTGTATGAAGTCTAATCGAATAAAAATATATTTGAGTTGAGTTGAGTTGAGAATAGCATGATACAAAATTAATCAACAACTTCATAGAAGTCTACTAAGTATAGAAGGAAGCGCGTGTGTTGTGAAATACAAAGGTATATGGTAAACGATCCGGGTAAATTCCGGGTACTAAAAAGTACGGCGAAATTATGAAAGTTTCACATAAAACACGAGTCTGTAGGTAAGTAATTATATTAGGCTAATAAGCCTCAATTACAGGATCGAACTCAAGATTTCATCAACGTCGACATCATTCAACGTCGGAAGCCACTAAACTTTGAATTTACTCTTTCTTCCTCCTCTCTGTCTGCTTTGGATTTCATTTAGACAGCTGTTGGCTACAATTTAGGGTTACCGCATGTTCACCTGTCTGTCAGTCTTTCTGTCCGTGTGTAACCACTGATTTTCTCAAGAACGGGTAGATCTAGCAAGGAAAAAGAAGACGCATGTCCCAAGGTGGTGTTTGCTGACAGTGCGGTCAGTTGAAGATTTTTTGTCCGCCGTTCTAGTTGGAGAGCGCCCACGCGGTCGTTTTCCCTTTACCTCTCCAGTGACTTACTGGATTCTCCAGACAATCACCCCCCGCCTCGTAATGTAACCAAATAAGGAGAGATTCATTGTAAATAAATAGTGGATAACATCGTCCTAACTCCCAGTTCCGTGGGTATGAATGTATTGACTCTAATGAAGATTATTAATATCTCCCGACAGAAACGTGTTTCTGAAGCGTGTAATGCTACTGTAGGCATATTGTGTATGTGTTAATTTGATTAATTAACTACGTAACATCTTGAGACACGCCCTGGCAACAATAACGAATCGACTGTCTCACAAAAGAGCATTCAAAATCTTCTTATTCATAATACATCATATAATTACCAAGATGATTAATTATATTGTACATATTATTATTGACTCGGTTCAATATTCTATCCGGCTACGAACCATCTGGGTAATCGGGGAATGATGGATGGGATATCGCGGCCTTGTGCCGAGATTGGCAGACTTTTTAGTATACTCCCAATGATAAATTTTTCCCAGTTAATTTGCACAATTGGCTGACCACGGATTGCCAGAAATCATATAACTTTTGTTATCTGCTTCTGCTTTGGTGAATTCATTCTTCGGAGATTCGTTCTAAGATTTTAATGCTGGCTCATTGAAACAATCAGATTCGCTGAAGAATCTAAAGAAATACACAATTATTTCAGCGGATACTATTAAAAATTATACTGAGGCCAAACGCTAAAACCTGAAATATTACAACCTATTAGTTATTGAACATTCACAAAATCCGCAGAATTTTCAAGAGCTAATGGTTTTTTCAATTTCTTTATATTGCAATATTAATTAATTTTAAGGAGCTCGCTACGTTTCACATTTCTGGATTTGGCATCGGAGAAATCTCATCACAATTCTCAGCTGGTACGAATAGATCAGTAAATCAGCGACAGATATTTGGTGAGGTGTTCGGTTTGCGAGCGATCTGCATTGTTCGAGCAATAACTGCGACACCCTTCAGATATTATGATAATAAACATACGTATTTGAGATTGATTGGTTGGTACACAAGTTAGTTAGAATTGGCATAACACTGCGGGAATTCTAAGCGCTAGATATAAATTATATACAAAAGTAAACATGTCAGTAAGATATATATACATCTATTCAGACAAATTCAATTTAAGTATCTGACGGTCATTCCAAATGAACAGCTTTACAATAAATGCTAAATGAAAGAATATTTATTGCCTACTTCCATAAAACTTATTTTTTGTTTCTCTGTGTGTGCAAAATTGTGTTGATACTTTTGTTAGGTGGGTTATAGTTAAATGGCAAAGATGGCGGATCAACACATTTTGATCCACACTAAAACGGAAGGTCGAAATTCGAACTTTTGAATATTTACAAACCTATGCTTGGGATACTGACTAGAAAATTAACTTTTCGAGCTTTAGTTACTGGGGCCCAACCATGAGCTCTTATTGCAATGTTAATTCAGTAGTGCGACAGTGACAGATGTATGCACGTCACATACATCTGTCTCATAAATGAGTGAAACTATCATGGCAATAAGAGCTCGTGGTAAAGCCCCTGATCAACCATTTCGCGTAATCGGTTCCAAGAATTCATAAACAAAGATCTCTAATTATTTGTAAAAATAATATAACTCAAGCAAGAAGCCATCCATAACGTACTTAGCAGTGAAGGTTTGAGAAAATTTACTTTAGCATGTTGCTGTTTCAACTTACTTTAGAAAAGTTTTAGATAAGACTTATTATGCCTGGGAATTTCTCAAATCATTTTGCCTGGAAACAGAATGTATCGGATGAGGTTCCATGTAAAACTTGTACCAGAATAATTTAACCAAGTTCAAAACCAAAATAAAACGAATACTTAAGTATATAATCCTACATACGTACATTATTTATATTACTTACCTTTGGGAAAAGGTCCACCGGTTTGGTTTATGTTTAAAAGGATTTTCCTTCGTCAAGCCTAATATTTGCTAATCCTTAAGAACCCGAAATGATTCATGGACTGTTTAAATAGTTCTCTGGATTTAAAATTTATAGAATCACAGTTTTGTAATCTAATTGAAAACCTATTGTTTATTGAAAAAGCATCAGGGGGCCTACCATCATTGGTATAAGCAGAGTGTATTAAGAATTTCTTAGCTAAACTACTAAAACTTAAAAGCCAAAGCTAAGAAGTTAGTAAGACGTCACTGCTGTAACGTTAATAGTAGGTTTTCATATTTAATATTAGTTGCCTGTCCACCACTCTTTAAAACTACACTAGCGGACGTCACGCGGCTTCACCCGCCTAGTTCCCGTTTCCGTGGGGTACTCCCACGGTATAAATTTATAGCTTACTAGCTGTGCCCTGCGGTTTCACCCGCGTAGATTTAGTTTCATCCTTATTGTCGCGGAACTCTAATATTTTTAAAAACAAAAGTAGCCTAAGTTACTCCTTGAAACATCAGCTACCTGCTAGTGGAAGTCCCGTTAAAATCGGTCCAGCTGTTTCGGAGATTACCCGGAACAAACAGACAGACAGCCAGAGAAAACAATTTAAACTCGGTTTCTTTAGTGTCAGTAGCGTGTATATTTTCATATGCATTTAGTGAAAAGCTGTTATTTTGGAATTACAAACAGACACTTCAATTTTATTTATAGAGTCTTCTGTATAGAGTATAGATAGATATTACTCGCTGATGATGTAGCTGTCTACTGCTGAAAGAATTTTTAAGATCGGTCAAGTAGAGTCGGAGCTTATTCAATACAAACAAACGAACAAATCTTTGCCCTTTTTACTATGTATTAGTATAGTTAAGAAGCACATTAGGGCTGGGTAAACTCAAACTGACGTCAGATTAAATAGTGTTAAGACTAATATTATTTATAATTGTCCCCCCATTATTCATGTTTTTACTCGTACAAATACATAAATGTACTTTATTTAATTCCCAAACATACGGAATTATACAGCAGCATCTCAGAGCCATTATTTATTCTGTGGTAGAGTTGAGGTCAGTGAGGTTGAGTGACTTACCGTTGTCGCTTGCAACGTGTGTTTGTGCGGGCTACCTCGCTCTGTATGCACCACTGACTGTTTGTTTCTTCACTGTAGTATGAAAAGCATTACGACGAAGGAAAGCGTAAAGCGAAAATCAGTTTAAGATGACATTTATGTACTCTCGGCCTACTAAATGAGAAATCATGCCATCTTAATAGAGATATGATTAGGGCTAACTATCCGCTACTATGACACCAATTGTATTCTAAAAAAATATGTTTTTTAAACTTAGCCTTTTTAATGTCTGTATCTGAGTCATCCAAAAACACATTAAAGTACTTGCCTAAAAGCTGATATTTACAATCACTGAAGATTATACATACAAAAAGAGTCGTTGAATGTCAAATCAAATGAAATAAAGTAACTTTTCTACAACTTTCTTACCCTTAGCGGGACCCATTTTAACGTATTTCAAAGGCCGGTAACTTGTTAGAAAGACTGGGTGAAATTGTATTTGTTTACAATGCCAAGTGGACCCGGCAATCACAGAACTCTGCTCATTTCAAACAAGATATACAGTACACAGTCATTGCTATTGCTAACTTAAGAACTTGAATTTGCTTACATGACTCTAAATCATAGTACAAAGTAAATGAGTACTTACTTAGGTATCACCTGAGTTAGTACCATAATTAATCGATATTACCAAATTCAAGGATACCTGAATATAAAGATTTAAAATCGCCTTCAAAAAGAGAAAAATTAAATTATGTCTGAACCGGGAGTGGTGAAGTTTGAATATTTACAAATCTATACTTAATTTTATTCATAAAACCTCTGACATAAAAACTCTTTGCCAAGATTTAAAAAGTACAATAACGCACAAGTACCGAATGAGATACAATATGATATTGAAATTGGTGAAATAAGAAACCCTTTACGAGAAAATCTATACTAATATTATTAAGCTGCAGAGTTTGTTTGTTTGTTTGAACGCACTAGTCTCAGGAACTACTCGTCCGATTTCAAAATATTTATTTTCAAAAAAATTTGCGGTCCGTAAAAAAATTGCGATTTTGTAACCCAAGGTGTAAAATCGAAAACCTATTAATGCGTGCGCTGCAAAAACTATTGACAATAGAACAAAATGATGTACTACGGGTTTGTAGGTCTTATAAAGATCTACAAAAAAGTCCACAAGAGGCCAAGAACACATGTCTTACTATTATAGTTTAGTCACAATAACCGCTTTTATGTTCATAAAAATATTAAATCGAATGCTGGGAGAAACTACGATAAATGTGTATCATAAAATTAATCCTTATCCATATTAAGCATTATGCTATGAAGCGTATTTATGTAGAAGTAAAATGCTTTTTGTTTTATTCCAATCGGACATTTCGGTGAGAAATAATCACGAGTATAAAAACGCAAAAATTGGTACCTTATTTGTTATAGTACAGCTAATGTGTTATAAGGTGCTCGTGGCACAGTTGCTATTGCGCATATCATTCGATCAGCGAAGTTAAGCAATCATACGCCCAGCCAGTAGTTAGATGGGTGACCGCCCGAGTTCCCTCCGTGCCTCGGAGAGCACGTTAAGCCGTCGGTCCCGGTTGCCAATGTAACATCTTTGGCAATCGTTACAGGTCAGTCGGAGGCCTAAAAATTATCTGACAACTGGTTTAACCCAGATCACAGATTTTCCTCCTAAATGGGGTTGCGAAGGTCAGATGGCAGTCGCTTCGTATAAAAATCAGGTGATCAGCCACATCGGGTTGAATTAAGTGCCGACCCCAACAATGTATGGGATAAGGCCAGGGAGATGATGATGACAGCTAATGTGTTATAAAAATAAATGTAGATTCCATCCTAAGCACTCAATACCCTTACTACCAATATGTTGGTTAATTCAGATAACAGAAGAAAAAAATGAACTGTAAGTATGTCTATCGTAGAACTTTAACTAGCTTACAAAGAATATAGTTGTCCGAGTAAAATAACTCATCCGGACATATTTGTCCGCGTGAGTTGGTTTGTTATTATGCGACATTCTCTATTTGCCGAACTTCCAAGTATAAGAATAATGTTGTTCACAATACAATTTATTTATCTTATTTTCCTCTTTAATATTATCATGTATTCGATCCTTTCCTAAGTAGCTATATTCTATAAAACTGTGTGTATTTATAGAAAATTAAACGAACTTACCTTCAAAGTAGATAGATAGGGGTAATATAAAAAATTTAGATGTCTACTTTTTGTGATGAAGTAGAGTATAATTTATTTATATATACAAAATATGTTCTCTAGCAGGTATCAGTCATTCTAGCAATAATACCGTTAGAAAGTATTTACTTATTAATGGATGTTTAGATGTTTCTTACAAATACAGTCACGCAAAAATCCCTCACACACACGAGCTTAATATACCAAATAGTATTTTTTTGTCTCTTTAAAGCCAACGTGGGTATGTATATTCACAAAGTGTACCTGCTCTTATCCGACATGCATGAGTCAATTGCATGTCTTTTTCTTGATTCGGTAAAACCAATCGACATGCTAATTAGATGGGTTCATTAATCGACAACGTCTCTTTTTGGAAGAGCTGTTTCGCACCATGGTTCGTATCCCTCGTAGTGCGAATCGACAAACGCTCCACCCGAACAAAGACACAGTCAGTAAGAACTAGTCAACTATCCAATAGTACATAAATTTGAGCGCAGCTGCACATTGCCGAATTAATTAAAGTGCTGAGTTCGGGAAAGAATCAAATCAATCTCAGTAAACGACAGGTATTTGCATAGCCTAGACATAGAGTGGGGTGTTTCATAGATACATACCGCGGCGTCTTGGCTGGCTAGTTAGAAAGCAACTGCTAGTTATGATTAAAACAAAATACACCATTATAGAGATAGATCTCTTAGGAAAAATCTCTTTACTTTTTTATTTAGGGTGTCAAACAAGTAAGGATCTTATTATGCATTATTTGGTCGATTTTTGTGAAAGGTAAAGGTGCAAGCATCATTTTGTGTAGCTACACACATTAAACAGGACATTCCATTAGGCCTCTCGTAAATTAGAAAAACATATTAAGGAACCAAAATGTATCCACAAAAATGTAAGTAATCCTCAAATCTATGGAAATCCATAATATATGGAAAGCCCATGTCACTTATAAAGGCACAGTCATGGATCGTAATTTGAACTGATAACTTTTAAACAAAGAATTGTAATAAAAGTTCCCCTTGACAACGCCCACCGCTTCCATCGGCCGCCCACGCCGTCACATCGATAACCATGGTCCTCTCAATACTCCATCAATTTTCAATTTTCCTACGTCACAGCGTTGATCGAACCAATTTGCTGGGGAAAACAAATCACAACTATTTTGCAAAGCACATCTCTAAATACATCTATTGGTACGCTACCTTTGGTATCATGGTCATCTCAAGCTACACCATTGTACAGAACGTACATAGTAGTAGTTTTCATCGTGTTTTTATCGACATCTATGTTTTAGATGGAACTGTGTCCATGGGCTTATTTTTTTTTTATAATTTATTTTGTGCTTCTCAAAATTTACTTACCGGGTTCTTCTCAGCAAAAGCTAGCTTCCGAACCCGACGGTAACATAATCCTGTACAATAATGTCGTTCTGACTATTTGAGTATTTTGATAAATATCTAATCAAATAAAGAAATTTCGAATTTGAATATGAAGAATATCAAGATAATCTATATTGCTTCCAATTTGCTAAAGTTATATTTGTTATCTTCGTCAATCAGTGCATTAAACGAAAATATGCAATTTAATTAACTGAATTACTTCCTATACAGTCGATATCAATAAACTTGGTTGGAACCCTATTTGCTAATCACAGGGTCTCATTCGATGGAAACAAACTTCTGAAATCAAATAATTAATGTACAGTTCATTTGATGGATATCCTCTGATCCCGTCGTGTGGACCTTGCGATCATTATATGTGGGTAGGTACAGTTAAATCTAATTTCAAAACTTTTACCGTTTGTACCGGCCGTTTGCAAACAAGCGACAATGCTTCCACATGTAAGTATGACGCAAACATAATTAAAATTACGTTTTTACGTGTCTACCCTTTTATCTTCATGGTCCCCTTCACACAATAAACAATTGTTTGTTACCGTGAAATAAAAGTGGGTAGATGAGCTCGGACGGTTTCGACTCCCACAATTTTAGGTACTTTTTTAACTAATTACCATTCTGTATCCAAATACAGAACCGCTTTGTTTTAGGGCATATAATAAATTAGAGAATCATAATTTAACGAGAGAAACTTTATATATTGTGGGGGACTTAAAAAACTTTTATTTTCTTTTTCACATATCGTGTTTTCGTCATCTAGGAATAACATAGAATTACAGCCCGAAAAACTCACTCTTACAATTCCTAATTTAGAGACATTTCAGAGTCTACATTTCCGTTTAAATAATGCTAAATTTATTCTAAAAGTACTAAGGCGAATACAATCATAATATAAAATGACTAAAACAAATATTTTTTTATCAGTAGGATCCAGGTATCAGCTTTGCACAAACATTTTACAAGAGACTTCCATGTCTTGAACGCCTGGTCACGATATCTTGAAAACAGATGCGTAATTACATAAGAAAGGTAGGCATCAAAACCCACATTTATGTGGCATATCCATAAAAATATATTAACCCGTATTTTCAGCACATCGGAACATACGAAGGGCAGAAACAATGAATGTTATTACCTGCCTCGGGTACGGTGAGTGAATTGGAGTAAGTATTTATCAAGCAAAGCTACGTATAAGGAAGGTAAGGAATATAAATACTCTCCTATATGTTCACTTCTAATGCTTAGAGAAGGATTTAATCAGCTTTCTTTGATGTCGATAACATGAACTAAACATTTAACAAGCCGTTCCGCTTCGTTTAGTATGTTACTAACATGGGGAAGTTTTTCAAGGAAACTACTCATTTATTTTATTGTTGAATTTCTCTATTACTCACATTAAACTGTTATACTTAGGGAAGAACTTAGAACTTTATAATCGCTACTGTAAATCTAAGTTTTGTGCTATTTTTAAGTCCCCGTACGTAAACGGAAAAAACTGAACCCTTATAGGATCACTTTGTCTGTCTGTCAAGCCCCTTTTTCCCAGGAACGTGTCGAGGTATCAAGATGAAATTCATATCTAATACTGGGGGGGTCTACTGTCCATTGGAGCTTTGATGTGTGATGAAAAATCAAACTTCTAAGCCAACACCATCAAGAGATACAGCCATTTCTGCTGCAAAATTTCAACACTTGCAATGGAATCAAAACCTACAGGGTACTTCCCGTGAACTCAGTAACTTGAAATTTGGTAAGAACGAACGTCTTGTATAGCACAGATAAAGGAAAAATGGTGTAGAGCATACATTTTTAGTAACACCATCGCTTGCAATCTATAAAACACTACTCTTCGATAGTTGCTATGAACAAATAAAGTGCGCAACGAATAAGTACAAATTTGTTGTACACTTTGCTTACAAAATCGCAATTTTCGATTAATCGATACATAAACTCCTGTCAAAAATGGTTACGATGGCTATCAAAGCGGATAGCCACTCGTAACATTTTAGTTAGACACTGACGTTCGGGAATACTAAAACTGTCAAAAACGTCTGTTTGACAGTTGATCGTTGTACATTTTGCAAAGTGATCATCACTCAAAAGTTAGGGAATAGCTACGCAGGTTTGTATGAAACACTCGGTGCACGAGTCCTACTTGCACCTGGCTATTTTGTTACCTCCAATTTATTCACAGAAAATCCGTTATAAAAATCTGTGCACACTCTTTGAAGAACCGTATAATGCAATCACTCCGGAAAACTATGCTGTGGCTCATTGTTTACGTATGAAACCTCTTTGGTTCCCTCATTTTAGTAGAGTAACAGACAGTAGCGTCAAACGATTTCTTCGCTTGCTCTAAGCGACGAAATTGTTTTTCTGTGAACAAACTTGTAATTTAGACCATTTCATATAATACAAAAGATTTATTTTACAAGAAATGTGATAACGGTATGATAAGGGCAAAACGGTATCTTCCGTTCGATACTTGTAGCTGCCCGACTGTGGACTGTATCTCCTCCTTACAGAAGATCGCAATCAAATAATACAACTTTAGGGTGTTGAGTTCTTACGGGGAGTAAGGTTGCCAGTGTTCCGCGGAGGGGAGGAGTACAAGCTGAGTCGTTGTGCTAGCAATAGTTTTCACTATGTGCACTGCACAGAGATTTCATCTATACTAATATTATAAAGAGGAAAGATTTGTATGTTACATTATAACTGATTAATATAGGTTATAGTTTATCCCCGTATTCCTACGGGAAAGGGTACGCGGGTGAATCCGCGTGACGTCCGCAAGTTCTCTATAAAGTAGAGAACGAGCGAGTGGCACTTTACAAGCATTAATACGCTGCAGTAGCCGTTTAAGATCAGGCGGACTGCAGGTATGTTTGTTCCCTCAGTAGTATAAAAAATGGGTTTCAGCATTCAATTTCAACTTGTGTTTCACGTAAGAAACATTTCCCGCAATATAAAATAGAACATTACTGGTGCGGCTTGCGGCTTAGTACGCAAAAATAAAAAGTTCTCAACAACAATATTTGTGTTCGCGAAGTTAATACAGTACTTACTTCAGTCTGGCAAGGAGATGTTTTATCTGAAAGTGTCTGCGGATAAAAGTTCTTATGTTCTGTAATTAAAAATAACATGACCCATAAAGACTCTTTTTACTTGTTCATTACTGTCCGGAATGGTTTGAGGAAGTACAAATAAAGTAGCATGAATTCTTATGACAAGACGTAGGTACTTGCATATTTTATGACTATTCCCACATAAATGTTATATTTCATAAATATTATATTTTAAACCACACTTTGTTTACGATCTGCCGTGTTATTCACTAAAGTTTCTCAGCGTCGCACTCGTCATGTGTTGGTTTTAAAGAGCTCGTCATCGAGCCGGTGACGTCCAGAGTGCCTAGTGCGAGTTTTTCACTGCCCGTGTCAGAAGTTACCGCGTCGACGTAAACGCAGATTTGTATAGGATCGGAACAGCGCCTCTGTCGGCCTAAATATGACACTATTGTGAGCCCATACAAACCTGCGTTTACGTCGACGCGATCACTTGTGACGGCGATTTTAACAAAACTCGCACTAGGCCCTCAGATGTGAGTGGTTTCCTTGCAAATGAACTAGACACCATTACGACAAAGATGTTTAACATACATTCAGAAAAATGCCTCAAGCCTTTCCAATCTACGTCGTCAATTCTACGAAGCCCCTAGTAATTTTAAGCAGGATATATTTTTAAAAATGCTTTAATTCAAGTCATGTCCTTAGTGTCGAATATAAAACAGAAAATAAATATTTTAGAAGGGACTTTGTTTGCGAACTTGGAATATTTTAAATACCTTTCAGCATTTCTGAAATTTCTTATTCCTCAGTGGGCTCTGGGCACTTAATAAATATTTCTACGATTTTTTGTTTTGATACAGAAAATAGGTCCTTATTACGCTGTCTTACAAAATGGCGTGGTAAAGGGTACTCTTGAGTAAAACCCGTTAATTTAAGTGCATGTCGTGGCCTATTTCAAATTTTCAACGCGCGAGGTAAGTAGGTAGGTGCAAACTCGTAGTATGACCCGCTTAATGCAAGCCTCGAGTGCAATGCGGCTTACTAACTACTCCATTCAACAAACACACCACTAATATTTACTTAATGAACATTAAACTACCCGCGTCCAAGTACACAGATATTTATTTTCGTAGCAGATTTACCGAATAATTTTATTTGACGATCCTTCTGATGTTTATTGAATGTTTTTCATATTAAGTTATTTGTTTCCCTCAATTTATCAAGAATCCTCTCGTAGTGATATTTCTTTTTAAACATCATAAATACATATTGACTAAAAAAGTACTTACTTACATGGAAAATCAACATCCCTAGCCTGTATGTCATGTTTGCCAAAAAAATATGATTGAATCTGATATCTAGACTAACATAATAAAGAGGAAAGATTTGATTGTTATTTTGTTTGTTTGCATTGAATAGGCTCCGAAACTACTTGACTGATCTTGAAAATTATCTCGGCAATAGATAGCTACATCATCAGCAAATAACATAGGCTATATGTTATCCCCGTACTCCCACGGGAACGGGAACCACGTGGGTGAAACCGCCTGACGTCCTGTAGTAAAAATATAAATCTCATACATTCATGTATGATCAAAATTTGAGGATGGTATATAATATGTATTTATTTTTAAGGCTACCAATATAGAGAACACTAATACATTTGTTTAAGTACACGATAAATGTAATATATATAAGTGCTACTACAATTATTGGTATGAATAAATTTGTGGTCATTCATATAGAATACAGAAAGCACTTGAAAGTTCACTTTAAGATTCAGAATATTGAGTTCTTAGATCTTGCGTTTTGCGCTTTCTTTTGTATGGAGACGTAAAACTTTCTACGCCGCTTGGGGCGCTTTTTATCGTTTCCATACAAAATGCAAAATTATAAACGTCCCGTATAAAGGAAAATACCTGGGCGATATCGTCGACGTAAATACGGTTAAATTCTATACTTGATACACAGAATAGTGAGTATATACGAGTACTTTATTCATGGTATAACTTACGTTAAAGAAAAAGTATGATCATAATATTTTGACAAAAATATTCTGAAAGTGCCCTCGACTGAACAATCCCTGACGCTGTAAGTATACAATACTACATGTAGACACTTCCCAAACCTGTCACGTTTGCTGAAGGGCCAAATGAGATTTCGAAGGGCCTCGGTCCACTTATTGAAAATGTAAACGAGGGAAGGACATTTATTACAAGTGACAAGTATTTGAAAAGTGCCTTTTTCTCAAATAAAAATGATATTTGGGAGTGACCCAAGTGAAGGGAAGGTTTGCTACTAGCGGCCTACCGCGCACTCTAAACTATGTAATCCGGTATTTGAGCCCCGACCACAGATCGATCGTACAAACCCACGCGTCCCTTGTACACACTTTATTTTACCACAATAGAGCCAATTAAGAAATAAATTGAAAGCTCGAGAAACGCAAAACTTTACCCACAATCCGTAAATGCTTTCGGAGCCTATACCTACGGGTTTTTTTTACCTGTAAAGTGTTTCCAAACGTACGGATTCTTACTTCAATTCGACCCTTGAAGTATCCGCTTAAATGGGAGAAAATTCAGTTTCTCGAACAAATTAAGTTTTCTTGGATCAAGCTAGAATTTTCCATTATGATGTAAATGTATTATTATAATTTACAGAACCATTATAAACATTCATATGATTGGACTGTACTATAGTTTGGAAAGACCAGCACACACGCTATAATATTTTCATAAAGTGCATATTTACAAAAATATTATGTGTATTTTTTTCTGTACAGCGTTATTTTTCAATAATATTGTCAGTGTGCGGCTAGCCTAATATTTTCCAGCGGGAGTATGATGATGATGATGTTATATAATTATACTATTTTAATTAATAGCTATCAGAGAAACGTAAATTCAATGACAGTTCGCTCCGTTAATCCTTTAAATCTGAAAGTCCATTTCATTTCAATCTAGTAATTATGCCTTTGAAACAAACAACGCTTACAAACCAACAATTATTTACCTATTACTCTATGTACATGAACATTAGATGAAGTAATGTTAGGGTATAAGCCGTCTAAGTACCAAGACCCTAATACCTAATCTATCCAAAAAATCTCATTAGATGAAAATGAAAATGATTTATTCAGTTTAAGGCCTGGTAAGGCACTTATGAATGTCGAAGAATTTACCACCGGTTCGGAAACTAGCCTTCTGAGAAGAACCGGCAAGAAAGATGAGATATTACATATATAAAGTATTCGAAGGATTTTTAAATACACAAAGTGACTTCCCTACGTAAAATCTGCAAGTTGTGCAACGCAAGCGAAGTACTTAATTCAAACACAGTGCAAGTGCCATAATACATGCATACAAGATTCAGACATACGTAGAATATGAATCATGTGCAATTAGCATTTTACTTGTTTGGTAGAGTTGACAATAATCTAGTGCTCAGCTCTCTATGGGCGGGAGGGAAGGGTAGAAGAGCTAAAGTGACACTCTTCTTGTATAATCAAATTCAGGCACAGTATACATATGAGCTAACTACAACCAGTACGGAATCTGGGAACAAATCGTTCGAAATCACACTTTCACACGGTAATATCGGTTAAGGGTGTCGTGGCCATCACGTAGCGTAGGTACAAGTCATTTCCGTGTTTTAAGAGCCGTGGTAGCCTCGGGGTTAGAGCAGTCGCCTGCTACGCAAGCGACGCAAGTTCGAATCCCAGCGGGGCCTGTACCTATGAGTTTTTCTAAAAACTTATGTACTATGATTTCACACCACGTGCTTTACGGTGAAGGAAAACATCGTGAGGAAACCTGCATATGTTTGAGAAATAATTAATAGACGTATGTATAGTGCCTGAGACGGCGATGGACTCACCCTCTGTCACGTTGGCACTTAATCATATTCGGTTAAATGTGGGTGTTGAAAATTACAACACCTCTTCCTACCCCTTCGGGGAATCCAGGCGTGAGCATATGTTATGTTATGGGTGTCGTGGCCAATCACGTAGCGTAGGTACAACTCATTGCCGTGCTTTATAGAAATTTTCTAAACTTCAAAACGACTAATCGACATTACTTTGACAGTAAATTTTTAAACTTTAAGAGTGACAACCCTCACTCTTGATGGATCAAAGGTCTTATTTCGAAAATTTGAGCTAGATTCCACACTGTTTATTAAGCTATAAATATACTGTGCCCGTAGCGAAGAATTTACGTAACTTGTATTTTCAATTGATTCTGGAATCTAATGCCAAAAACTTATTCCGCATAAGTCAATATTGAGTTGAAACAAAATCTGAACAAAGTATTAAAGTAAAGAGTTCCGCAGCAGATGGCATAAATGAAGGAAAGTTGTTCCGAAAGCCTGAGATTTTAACATTTGTAAGTGCCTTCTTTTAGAATGACTATCTGGATGAGTTTTTATGGTATTAGAAATATTTTTGGATGAATTCATAAATACAAGCAAGGCGCAAGCGATCATTATACTCCCGTGGCAGTTTAAGGTGAATTTTTTGAGATGAATTAACGAACTGCCTCGCAAACGGTACAATGGACCACGAAGCCTTGGGTTCGATCCCGGGTCGGGCAAAGTGTTACGTAAGTAGAGAAGTACACAAGTCTGCTTTGCTCTAATTAGCCACTTTTGTCGTATAATTAAAATAATAAAAAAATCACACAGGAGTTCACGTCGCTTTTCGTGATTTTTTGTTGAAACGATCGAACTAAGTATCCAATAGAATAGAAAACACAAAATATTCGAAAGAAAATATACATCCGTGGCTAATGGTGATAGAATATTGCTTAATCATTTTCTTGGCACAAACGCTAGTCCATAAAGTACCTGAGAATGGTACCTAACTTTAGGCTAGTGTACATCGGTTCCATTGAAACTTTAACAAACTTCCAGTAAATTACTCGTCTGGTGATTAGAAACAGGAATCGGGATCAAGATTGTACTTAGTTGCCAACTTCAAAATACGATTAGAACCCTGACTGACATCGCATAACCAAGACCAGTGGACCTAGAAATTTCAAATTTGGAGCTTATATTCATAGAGTGCCCATAACTTAATCAATACCCATAGAGTACCCTAAATATAAAGGTGTACTAAGGATTTTTCTAATACATACACACATTCTCACGCATCTATTCCCCTAAATAGCCAAGCTGGTCGTGGGGTTGCATCTATTCCCCTAAATAGCCAAGCTGGTCGTGGGGTTTGATACGTCTGAGAAGTAATTCAAAAAACGGTTGTATAGTGCCTGAAACGGCAGTAGACCATCATCATCATCTGACACGTTGGCACTTCATCATCTTCGGCGAAGAGTGGGTGTTATTATTACAACACCTCTGCCTACCCTTTCGGGGAATACAGGCGTGAGCATATGTATCATAATTTCCCTGGCCTTTTCCCATACATTTTTGGGGTCGGCACTTGATTCAACCCGATGTGGCTGATCACCTGATTTTTATACGAAGCGACTGCCATCTGACCTTCGCAACCCCATTTAGGAGGAAAATCTGTGATCTAGGTTAAACCAGTTGTCAGATTATTTTTAGGCCTCCGACTGACCTGTAACGATTGCCAAAGATGTTAAATTGGCAACCGGGACCGACGGCTTAACGTGCTCTCCGAGGCACGGAGGGAACTCGGGCGGTCACCCATCCAACTACTGGCTAGGCGTATGGTTGCTTAACTTCGCTGATCGAATGATATGCGCAATAGCAACTGTGCCACGAGCTCCTCTATATATGTATGTAGGTATGTATTTCCCGAAGGGGTAGGCAGAGGTGTACCTACATTTCGCTAGTTATGCTTAAGCCCCATGTAATAGAGGGATACTACTGAGAAATTACAGATGGAAAAACCCAAAAAAACATTGCCCGACCCAAGGATTGAACCCAGGATTCGTGTTCCAGAGTAGAGTTTGCGACCACTAGACCAACGAAGCGGTCGTTTTTTATATTCCATTTCTAAAATGGTAAAAGGCTATTCGAATAAAGACTTGTAATGTGAGTTTCGAGGGACACGGCTGCGTAATATATGTTAGGTAGATATGTATTGCGAACTCGTGAGTTAATTACGCGAAAACTTTAGACATCAAAGAACAAAATGCCTGTTGTTGTTCGTGGCTTTGTTCACGTCGATTCGTTTATTTTTTAATTTCCCACGGGCACTTTTTCCCGGAAAAAATTGCCTACTTATTAATCTTAAGTTCCCTCCAAAAGCGTGCCATACTTTCTCGCCGTTGAAACTAGAAGATAACCTTTCTGCGAAAATGTTACAGCATCTATATTAACCAGGAGATGAATTATGTACGTTTACGGCACCTTCTTATGCAAGAATAGATATGGTAACACCTCTGCCAACTGCTATCTATACATCTATACTCTATACAGATAAATAAAATTAAACTGTCTGCAAAATAACAGCTTCTCACTGAATACATTTGGAAATATACTGACATAATAAAACCAATTATCAAACGGCTGGACCAATTTTAACGGGACTTTCACTGGCAGATAGCTAATGTTACAAGGAGTAACTTAGGCTACTTTGATTTCTACAAAACATTCGGTTTCCGCGGGTCAACCATGAAATGAATATCTACGCGGGTGACACCGCACCGCTAGTCTACAAGCTGTGCCCCGCGGCTTTATCCGGTTATAGTATGTTTTGTTTTTAATAAAAGTAGTTACTGTATTTTTTTAATGTAAAAAGTATCGTATATACTTTCATACGCAAAATGAAAAGCTGTTAATTTGGAATCACAAAAAGACACTTAACTTTAATAATTGATTATATTTATTCAATAAAAACTTATTTATATATACAAGGAACAGTACTTAAAACTAATTAAAGGTAGAAAACTTGTCCCAAGTCGGTGTCTCTCGGGATCGTGCCAAGAAGGCTGGCAGCATTGCCACGTTGAATAGCAATGCTGATTGTCTGAGCGAGAAAAGCCCCAGCTCTCTTGTCACGAGAGGCTTCTACCAGACGACGTGAAAGCTCTTTGAAAAGCTGATGAGTATCCGGACCACAAGGCCCCAGAGTTTCAACCGCAAACGCAGAAAATATGTATCCTTGACCAATGCAAGCATATTTCCGGCGCTTGAGGCACTCCTGCTGAGCAGCAGCAGCACCGGCCGCCACAGCAGCAGCTTAACTTTTATTTATCTGTATGTATGTATATGTATGACATTTGTGCATTGCAATGCGTCCATGGGCTTACGTTTCTTATGTAATTTATTTTGTATTTTGTGTGTATGTTTGTAATGAATAAACTCAAAAAATAGTGTGCCGATTCCAAAAATCTTTCACCATTGGAAAGATACATTCACCCTGAGTAACATAGGCTATATTTTATTTCCGTGCTCCCACGGGAACGGGAACTACGTGGGTCAAACCGCATGACGTCCGCTAGTTATATAATATTTTTGAAAAAGTAATTACTGAGTTTCTTGCCAGCATGTATAATCCTGTGTAATTATGTAAGTGTAAGACGATATGAAAGCACTTTGTAAAAAGTCTATTCCAATAAAGATATTTTTGAGATTGAGTTAATATTGTCCGAACAAAAAATATAATTTATCTATTGTGTAATGTATGGAATATGGCTGAAACGTTTATGTTTGGATCATTAGATAGATATTATCGTCATGAAGTATTCCAATAACAATATCGAAGCTGTCGAGTCTTCAATCATTATTATAATTACCGGTGCGTGTCTATGGGCTAGGCGTTCACCCCGGCCCCCAACTTCCTACAGAAACCTATAATTGAAAACCTTTTAAACTTACTTAATTTAACATCATCCGAACCAATTAATAACTTTGTACCAATAAAGTTTTCTATTAAGAAAGCTCAGCCAGTCAAATATAGTTTATAGGAGTTTTTTAATAATTCACAAAAAATACCTTCTTGTAATGAAATGTACTCAGACCTTTATTAGTTTTTTTTCGACGTTTTCTTAAATTGTAACCTAGTTAGATCGATCAATCGCCTCCGGAACCTCCTGAATACAATATATTATTATTAAAATCATTGGAGACGTTTCCAAGTTCCTGATCATTAGAGCAACTGCACGGTTTGCAGAGGTCGTGGGTTCGAGTCCCGCCTCGTGTTTGTATTTTCCTGACCATTCTTAAGAATTTAGGTAAAGTTGTAAACATTTGTTGATAATTAGGTTAATCAAATACAATAATGTCACTCACCAATCAGAAGAGCTCATAATGCAGATCTGTTGTAAGTTACACAATGATATACCACCGGTTTTAATTATGGATCTCAAACGGATTCGCTTAAAGTTGTGATGTGTTCCGAACCCGACTACAAATAGGACACACGTTGTATATCAACTTTGGAGTATGTACTTATTTGTTGTAACAAGTTGCTGAGGAGTCGTCTATAACATCGACACCTGGCAGTGCGTTGATATATAAGTCAGTCAGTCAGGACATACAATTTTATATGAATTCATTGATGTTTGTAGTTTGAAGACTAACCAACATTTTAATGACTTTTCAGTATTCCTTCATGACTCTTGGGTTCACAAAATGGGACCAATAATTGAATTATCGTACAATAATTATTATAAAGGACAGGTGGCCAACTATGAAAATGAAAATGATTTATTCAGTTTAGGCCCTGGTAAGACACTTATGAATGTCGAGGAATTTACCACCGCTTCGGAAACTACTATGATCTATGTTCGTTTAAGCAGCGCTTATTAAGAACTTCTTAATTTTGCGGTACCAAAATGAAAAAATATATATGATGATAGAACCCATGTTTCTACAAAGCTTTTGTACATTACTTGCCTTTATTTAATTTTAAAACACAAAATATAGTGAATGTGGCGTCGCTAAGTCCCACGCCTTTTCTGCTGCGCTGTACCTAGTCCTGGCAAAGCCCGGGCATAAATAGCTCAAAATATTAACCTCTCTAGTAACAAAATATATTTTTTACGAATCCCTGGATACCTGTAGCTGTTGACTTTACATTATCTTTGTTATTATTTATGATACGAGTGTGCGAAAGAACACAAAGGTAAGCGTATAGTGCAAACATGGGGCTAGAATGCGGCCTAATATTGAGCCCTTCCGACTGTAAACGCACTTAATGTAAGGGTCAAATTATCCCGGTAAAAGGTTGAATATTGCGGTCGTAGGTTCAAATTCCGGCTCCACAGGCCGTTGTGGACCCATTGTTATCATAAGCAGCTTTTTAACCCCGACTAACTAGGTTCGTAACACCGTTTCTCTTGTGAGCTTTGGGTTGTGCAATGTTCTTTTTGAACAAAGGGTTTAGTTTAGTTACATTTGGCAAACAATTGCTGTGACGTTGTGGCCTTCAGTCATCCATGTTTATATGTATTGTACATACATAAATACATATGTTCACGCCTGTATTCCCCGGTGAGGTGTAGGTACTAATAGTACATACCTATTCGTAGTTTAACCTATACCTTCGTGTCGCTAGTTATGTTTAAGTCTCATGTACTTAATCGGGGGCAAGTTTGTTATCATTAACCTGGCACTAATCCAGATTCCGGGCTGCTAATCGGAAATTACAGATGGAAAAAACCCAATAACACTGCTTCGACTCGGGGATCGAACCCAGGACCTTGTGTTTGCAAATAAGCGCGAAAATTTTTTTTCACTGTGTCTATTATTGATTGTAAAAATCTTGATAAAATTTAGCTAATGCTTACGTACAGTGATTTCACACCATGTGCTTTAGGGTGAAGGAAAACATCGTAAGGAAACCTGCATATGCCTGAGAAGTAATTCAAAAGACGTATGTATAGTGCCTGAGACGGCGATGGACTGGTCATCTGTCACGTTGGCACATAATCATCTTTGGTGAAAAGTGGTTGTTGTTGTTATTATAATACCTCTGTCTGCCTACTCCTTCGGGGAATACAGGCGTAAATGTATGTATATGAAAAATTTGGCCAAGACATATACCACACATCGGATCAATAAGGGGGTATATAGATGACGTTCTGGCAAGGTAGTGGCCGATACTATCACACGGGATGGTCCGATGGCTGTTCTCTCTCAAAAGCCACCGTGATTTTATCAACCAATAAAGCGTTGACCGAAAATGCCTATTTAGTTATTATAATTGTACCTCCCAATATAATCTAATGTTGTTTTAGGCTAGGTGGTACAGCGACCTCGCTAAAATCCAATTAAAACGCGATAGTTGGTCGATGGTTGTCCTTTTCCGAAACGTAGGTTGAATTCTAAGTTTTATTGAGCATATATGAATATAGGTATTTATATAGGTAGGTGCTTATGTATTAAAACTAGCGGACGTCACGCAGTTTCACCCGCGTAGTTCCCATTCCCGTGGGAGTACGGAGCTAAAATATAACCTATATGAATCAGTGATAATGTAGCAATCAAATGGTGAAAGAATTCTTAAAAACGTTCCTGTACTTTTTGAGTCAATTTGTTACAAACATACATACAAACGTTTCCTCGTTATAATATTAGTATAGACTTAGGGCAGGGTAAACGTACCGGGGCATGGTTGGGTAATTAAAATATTTGCGAGTGTTTGCCACAGTTGTGTGGAGCATACTGAGTACGTTACCTAATTAGTATTAACCTCAGCGGTGGAGCACTAGGTGGATAGCTTGTTTGCTTGGGGAAATATTATTTGCTGTGATTAATAAGATTATTTTCGAATGGTATAATATGTTGGTATTTTACTTAATATTTACGATGTGGACTTGTTCACAAATGTGCCTATATTCTCGCGTCGTGTGGTACCAACGTGTAAAAAGAATACGCGAATTCCTTCGAGGAAACAAATCACGCCTTAGAAAAAGTATCAACACATTTTAAGCCACCCTAAAACACAAGATCATTCCTCGATGTTTGAACGTGTCAAAATCTATACTTAGAGCACTGATCTCCACGTAAGTTACATCCTCATGGCCGTAATTCTTCGAATCTCGCAACAGAGAACCCTGATCTGGGGCAATGAGAGTTTTAAAGCGACAAAAGATTTTGCCCGAAATTTGCCTGTAATGTTTAAAGACTTTTTTCATTATTGCACAAGAACCCAATTAGGTTGCGGGTTCGCCCGCTTCCAAGATAAGCGTTAAACACACATGATCATAAATACGGTTTTTGAATTTTATGTCATGTAAGTAAATATTTTCAAATTAAAAAGCCTTAGGGAAAAGCCAACATATTTTGTTCATTCGAGAGTAAGATTTTCAAATGATATTTTCGAATGAATAATTGTCTTGCTCGAGTACGTAAATTTTATATTTGATTCGTTGCGCAAACGTATTAATTATTTTAATTCGTTTGTCCGTCATATGGTGGCCGTGAGGTTCGAGCAGTCGCCTGCTACGCAAGTTCGAATCCTAGCGGCCTGTACCAATCTAAAAGAAAACTTATGTACAGTAATTTCATCCCACTTGCTTTACGGTGAAGGAAAACATCGTGATGAAACCTGCATATGTGTGAGAGGTAATTTAAAGACATTTATATACATATGGTATACTTAGTGCCTGAGACGACGGTGGACTCACCCTCTGTCTCGTCATAATTATGTTAAAGTCAAATTAATTTCATTATTCGTTGTTTATAAGTACATAAAAATTTGTTATTTGAGTAAAAAGTACTTAGCCCTGGCCTACATCATGGCGAGAGAGCATTAGTAATTACCTATACCTTTTAAGTGATAAGGTTTTATTAGATCATTCCCAGATTTATGGAATGGAACTACTTAGTAAGATTTTTACTAAGTAACACGAAAGTTTCGTAGGCTGATGTTGCTGGCGGAATATAGTAATTTCATCAAATCTCACTGTAACCTTCAGACAGCTAAACCAATTAGGCGATTATACAGAAATTTACCAAGAGCTAATCCCATGGTCTAATGCTGAAACGTCTCTCAACTTTTAAAGCCTTTTCGCATACAAAATAGGGCGACGCTCAATTTTGTGACTGGACTTAGATTTTATCAACGTTTCAGTGCCTAGCCACTAGAACAGGGAGATTAATAGGCTACCTTAAACTACCTTAAATTAAGGAAATTGTCTCTTCAGGGTCAAGGCGCGGATAATGAGTTAACTAATATATAATCTCACATACCCTGGTAGTAGATAGATTATTACATACATACATGTGCTCACGCCTGTATCCCATGTCAATATGCAGTGACCACCGTTTGCCGCATGCAATGATCCTTACATACTTCTTTCGCTTCATCCACATTCATTCATCTCTTCCTTCATACACTTCCTTTGATTGCAAATGCTCCGAATTTTACCTTTCTGAACAATATTATTAATTTGATCATACAAGTTCTTCATTGGACGCTGTCTACGAACACTTCCGCTCACATTAACAAGATTAGGTGCAGGTTTTATTTAACTCCTCCACCCAATAGCCAGGGTCTAAGAATTTGGCTATGGTATCCCCTGCCTGTCATAAGAGGCGACTAAAAGGGGGCCGGAGGGCCTGCTGGCGGTGGTCGGGGTGGGAGCTTTGACCACCGAGCCGCGGGCCCGGGAAGGTGGCAGCACGATGTGGCTCGCGCTGCCTTGCACAGCGAGGTCTCCAGGGGCGGTGACTGCTGCCCCGGGGATGTGCCCCGGCAAAGTGTGGGGGGACACCGGTGCGATCTATCAGAGTACCCGGAGTCCCCCCTGAGCACTGAGGATGGCCACCGGGGGGGTTTTAGTGAGGTAAAAATCCCACATACCCCGATCTGCCTCTCCCAGGGCGGTCGGGGACCTTTTGAAGGTTTCCCCCTCATCAATAAAAAAAAAAAAAAAAAAAAAAAAAAGGTTTTATTTAACTCCTAAATGAAATTACATTCTGATCACTTTTTGGAAGCGAGAATATATAAAATTTACAACAAAAGAAAATGTATCTTGTACCTACATACTTAACTTGTAAATGCAATACAAGCTGTAAAAATGTAAACATCATATCATATACTTGCTAGTTACTCACTTGTATTAAGGTTTCCCTGAGAGAAAAGGGCCCCAGATCGCAAAAAGCGTAATGGCCCGGTTCAATTAGGTTATTGTGTACGTATACAACGTATATTACCACGAGTGTAAGCGCTGTACCAGCCGATTCGTATCTCATACCCATGGCTCTTCAGTATGAAAAAGCTCTCGAGAAGAAAATTGTTTTCAATTGTTTTCTTTTATAGCTCCCCGAGGGAAGTCCTGTGTGAAGCACAAAGGAGTAAAATACCGTAGAATTTCGTTTCAACTTTTTCCCTTCACTGTAAATGCCATAATTTTAAGGTGAATGTGTGTGTGTTTACGATACTAGCTACTGCAAGCGACTTTTGTCGCACCCGAGAGAAATTTTCTAAATATTTTTATTAAGTTATTATTAGGCTTTCGTACCTCAATAATTTAGGTAGGTACTTCAATAATTAGATTAATAAAAACAAGTACCTCAATAATTTAGGTAGGTACTTTGAAAGCCGTCGAACAGAAAACTGCGCTAATCATTTTCATGAAACCGAATTCAGCGTAAAACTAAATAGTAGTTACACTATAATTTCTATTTATCTACTTGGAGATTGTTTTTTCATCTCCCTAAATTACTAACAAAGTTTACGCAACCCACAAATTATTTTGTACTTTATTTTGTTTAGACTATTATAGTTGGAGAGTGGATTAAGGGTTTTTAAGTTTTTGGTACAGCCGCGTTATTCTGTTAGGTTTCTCAGCGTCGAAATCGTCGTTGAGTGTCGATTTCAACCATAGAAAATTGATACATAATACATAGATGAAAATGTTCAATTTCGTATGTTTGAAATAGACACTCAGTGCTGAGTAACCTTACAGAATAACGCGGCTGCTAACTGCATAAACAATCAAAAAATTTTCTTTATCATAACTATAGGAAGGAATAAAATCCTTGCACGAAACGCTACCTTTAACGCCAGAAACGAGATCATCGAATCGCAACCAATCCGTACACGCTTTGTTTGATATACTAGTCGACCTTATAGGTTAAGCACGGGTACGAGCCATCGAGTGGTGAAATTCTATGTACGTACATGTACCTATGCTAACTTTTCTCGTGAATAAATCTATCAATCATGAAAGTACTATACCCTTATAAGTATACTATAAATACAAACCTATTCGTTATTCCACTTGTGTCTGAGTGCTTACCTATGTAATGTAGGTTCTCGCTCCTAATTCTGGTCTAACAATAAGCTGGACCGAGGTAGCCTAAGTTAAGCTCCACTTTATATTTTTTATTAATTGTGCTCTAACAAGGTTTATCGAACAACCTATTGTATGTAAGTAAAGTAGGTTAGTATATTCAACGTGTTCTTTCAAAGAACTGTTTTCTAGAAATTAAGAAGTATCGAGTAATTATGTTTGTGAATAAAATTGTTACATCAACAGTACACAAGGAATTCTCGGTGCATGCCCTTGCATTAATAAGAACCTAAATACATAATATCAAGTTAACTAACTATAATTTGTTTATTGTATTTTATAGATACTTTATTGTAGTTCTTATAGAATAAAAATCATATTTTTATTAACATTTGCACAAATGAGTCTGACAAATCCAAAGCAATATCCTACAGCCCATACGAATAATTTTTATTTTTAATTTTAATTTCTTATAGGAATCAAACCTGCATTGAGCATAGCAGGCGATTAACTTGGCTGACTGACACTTCTTTCTTACTAAATCTAGTGATTTCTATTGTCTTGTGATCTTGTCTGTTCGAATTACGAACTAGGTCTGCATTCGGTGTCAGTTACCTAGTTCTCTAAATCTGCTGAGGCTTATTGCTTTATTAACTTAGTTCAATGGACGCCGCCGTCACGGCTCACCGCACTCCGGAGACCCAGAACTTTCTGAAAAGCGACACTTTTAAAGTGTCAATACCTTCTTTGCCCTTAGAAAGGCCATCTTTCCCTTAAAAGTTTAACTAACCACTGCAATGCAGGCGTGAAGTTGTAATACTGCTAGTGGTTGAATAAAATTATTCCAATTAGTCCATGACCATTGCCATGTAATACATACTTTTCAATTCAATGTTTCATTTCTTCCGCAGCTCTCCAAATATGCATTGTAATGCTTCACCGCACACGATGCTAGCCATATAAATCTGAGGCACAAATCATAGCGGGGACAGCAACTAAGTAGTGTGGACCTAAACAACATAGTAGCTGTCTCCTATAAAACTACCCACTTGTAATAACAAACGCTTTAACAATTTATTTTATTTCCGGCTGAAATAAAATCATACCCTTGACTTTTGCACTACTGGTTATTGCACGCAACACTGAACGTTAAAAATATTTTTGTTCTAGTCGTTTTGTTAACTATACTCACCATTTCATAAATATTATATGTAGTATCAATATGAAAAAATATTTTGCGAGTCTCGTTCAATCAAAGGGGAATGCATACTCAATTTTACCGAAAGCAAAAAGTATGATGCTTTCAATGCTGCAGATAGGTACACCATGCACAATAATTGCCTTTTGCTAACAAAAATTGCTGTGCTGACATGGACAAATGAGGAAAATCATAGCAAATTAAGGGTATTGGTTCGAAGGTTCGGTAGTGGACCCTTTCTTGTCTTATGTTTCTGACAGTCAACCAATCAAGTCAAGGGCAGCCACGTGCTGAAGGCGAGCTGAGTGACCTGTGGTATTTAAGCAACTAATAAAGCTACTACCGCCGCATCATCATAGGTTGCAGTTTCGGCCCAAGCAAAAGGGAATTTGTATTTAAATATAGTGGATTACTTACATAAATATACACTAGCTGTGCCCCGCGATCTTACCCGTGTAGTCTAAATTTATTGTCGCGGAACCCTCACGTTTGTAAATGAAAGTCTCGTTAATATAGGTCCAGCCTGCAGTGTTTAGCCGAAAAAACAGGCAGACATTTGTTTTCTTTTTAATTTAAGAAAATCTTTCAATATTTCACACCTATGCGTAGCGATATCATATTTCGTGAAAGTTGAATGGAATTACGAACAGACACTTAAATTTGATTTATCTGTAAATACTTATATAGATTGCTCGCCCGTAAAATGTAGGTGTTGTTATTAGGTACAACACCTCTGCCTACCCTTTCGGGGAATACAGGCGTGTGCCTTATGTATGTATTATGTAAACGCGTAACTAATATACAGCTTATTTAAGACCACTGTTTTAAGAATATTACTTTTAACGTCGCCATCCAAATTTAAACATTATCCTGAACTAAAATAATATTTTTCTTTTATTATGCCTCTACCGAAATATTGACGTATGGCGCCTCGAACTTGTTGCCAAGTTGACTTTGTTGACGCGCTTTTATTACTTTCTTTTCACGCGTTTTCGCTCTCTACCGCACCCCCAAGTTACAAGTTGCTAAATTTCCCTTCATACTTTAACGGAACTGTAGAACGTCTGTCTAGGATATTCTTAGTAATTATTATATTGCTATTTTAGAGATTTAACCTTCTTGTTTATGTTCGCCGTGCCCGCTGTGACTTAATTTTATGGAAACCATTTTATTTAATTAAAAGTAGCCTAAGTTGCTCCTTGTAACATCAGCTACCAGTAAATGACCCTTTAAAATTGGTTCAGCTGATTTAAGAGACAAGACGGAACAAATAGACAGACAGACGGACACACAGAGAAAACTGTTTATTTTTAATATTTAAGTACCGTATATACTTTCATATGCACTTCTGAAAAGATGTTAATTTGGAATGACAAACAGACACTTCAATCTTATTCACCTGTAGACATGTGTGTTTATACATAGATAAGCTCAACTAAAATATGTTTTAAAGTAGGGATCGACTTAAATTTTTATCATATATCTGGTTTTCCAACAGTTCCAAGATAAACAATGTACAGAAACTTATGTCTGGGGGTATTTAGCCATATGTAGAACCTATTGTATATTCTATACTTACTTATATAATCTTATATAAAAAAATGAATCCCCATTTCCCTTGGTCACGACATAACGGCTGGATTTCGATATTTTTTTTTGTTGTGTTCGTTATTGTCAGGAGATGGTTCTTATAAAATAAAAAACTAAGAAAATTGCGTGGAAAATTTGATAATTTAAGAATACTTAACCACAATATTAAATTCTTACTTTCTTCTTAAATCGAACCTTAGCGCTTTGGACAATAAAAACTTTTTGATGTAACCTTATGACGTTTGACATAGAATTGACAGAATACGTGCTGCATTCTCATAATTAAGACAGGGCGACGTCTGTCGGGTCAGCTAGTAAATAATATATACTACGTCTTTGACATGATTGGCTCAACTGTCATACAACTGTCAACTGTCAACAGAGGTTCCGATTGAATGAATTCTGATTTGGATAGATGGACGGAAAAGATGGAGACAGAATAAACGAGCTATCTCGACTTAACTTAAATCTCATTTGATAAAGTTAAGTCGCAGCGTAGGCAGGCCTCCCACTAGGTGGACCGACGACATCGTGAGAGTCGCGGGCAACCGATGGATGCAAATAGCGCATTGTCGTTCGGCGTGGCGGTCCAAGGGGGAGGCCTATGTTCAGCAGTGGACGTCTTCCGGCTGATGATGATGATGAAGTTAAGTCGAGATGGGTTTTAGACTTACGTCACACTATCACCATTAATAACCGTTACATAAAACGTAGCGGTACCTAGTTAAACATTTAATAATTTATATTTCACCCTTCTGGCGCGGGCTTACCGAAGCCCGTGGTAGTAAAAATTAGATATCCCGCGTATTTATTGTTTCCATGACGTAAAAACCTTATAAAACGCTCTCGCTGTATTCCAAACTTCCTCAAAGTAACGTATCCGTAGGTACTAAAGTTGGTAAGTTTCAAGAAAGTTATATGTGAAAGTATATGTGGTATAGAGCGCCATCTCTTGATAGGTTTAGCAAATCTTTACGAACAGAAGCATTCAGAAAAAGTTCGAAACATGACGGTTTTATAAGAAACTTTCGAATGATTTACCTACATTAAATTGTCGCATTAGAATTATTTAAGAGTAGGATAACACTTAATTTTGATAAAAGTTGAGAAACCGGAATTAGTGCTGTAGGTACGCATCCTAAACTATTGATTGCAATAGCCGAAACTGCGCATGCTCAAAACAGACAGGAGTAGATTTCAATACCAAGTTACTAAAAGGGCTGTGAAATTGCTGCATGTTAGATTTTTATACGTACCTCGCGTAGACATCATAAAGAGCTGTTAAATTACTAGTTAAACTTCTAACTAGCTTAATTTAGATAGGCCTGTGTATAATTACGTCTTCATAATGGGGAATACTCAAGCGAACGAAAAATCTAAGACGGGCAAGTCCCCCGCAAAAGGTAAACATTTTATGCGAAATTTGAACCGAAAATCATCGGGTCGGGAGAGCAAGAAGCATGGGCGGAAAAAAAGCGACGTCAAACGTGATGCTATCGAAATAGAGTGCGATAAAGCACCAGATTCAGATAACAACGAGCCCATCGAAACATCGGATAACGATACGGTCGAGTGCGCGTCGAAAACATCTAGGAGGGAGGGCTCGCCGAGCGTGCAGTCAGAGGTAACGGTGGGCAGGTGCGGGCGGTCACCGACCCGGCTCCAGCCCGCGGCCGGCTCGCCCTCCACAGACTCAGTGTCAGTGTTCACGGAGCCGCTCACGCCGCTCGCCGCCGTCGAGCTCAACCAGTGCTACTACTCCGCGGAGAGTGATAGCGCGCCAGAGGAGCTGCCCCTCCCCGCGCCCGCGTCACCAAACATGCCTCACCACGATGCATCCTCCATACAAACACACTACGACGAAAAACAAATAAATCGTGACGTTTTCGATGACAGCGGCAGTGACAGAGGCGAGAATGAAAAGGTTATGGGCGCGATATGGTCCAGATTATTTAAGTTGCGCAATGAACAGCTAGAGAAGAATACGCACGAGTGCAACCATGACTTCCTGGACAACCGGCTGAAAGCCTGTCCCGAGCGCACCTCCTTCACCGTGTCCAAGCACCGGAAGGTAGAACTGCCCCCAGTCGCCTGTGAACCATCCCTCGCATTGCTTGAAAACGGTCAGTGTTCCGTGGACTCCTTCCTTTGAAATGATAATAGTGAAAGTGTATCTATCTACCTAAGCATATATTTCATTAAAGTTGGTCAACGATATGCAATGCAGAATGCAAAAGGAATACGTAAAGTATACCGATTAGATTGTTTTGTAAACAACAATTAATCTACCTATGTTGTAGGCCTATTCATGTCTGAAGAAGTTCCTGCGAATAAATATTCATTCTGGTCACAGAGTTAGTAAATAGGCATACCTATTTACCTATCTAATATCTCTATCAATGATAACAATCCGATATGCGATATGCCGAATCTAATCTATATCCCTTTATCAAGTATAGGTACAGAGGTTTCGGAGTAAAGGCATGACAATGTTATTTTACGCACGACAGTTGTTCTCGTGGGTACCTGTTGCATGTTTTTAGGTTCGCTCGCAATAGTGAAGTCAACAAACCAGTTTGTTTTTACCTTTACAGTCCAGAACAGATTGATACGCATGACACGCAATTTTCAACTTTATTTCTAAATCTTTAGCGACTTTAACACAGTTCACAGTTTGTAAAACACATTACTTCTTAATGCCATGAGAGAAACACTATGTACGGTATTTGAGGCTGTGGAAACAAATACTTGATTCAATTTATATCAAAAATGTTCAAATACCTGGTATTCCTGTGATTTCAAAATTTTCTTCGATTCTCATATGTAAAAAGATGCAATTACATGCACCCGTTGACGTCTTTAAGCTCCAAAATATCTATTTTATCAATCAGCAATAAAATTAGTGCATATAAAAGACAAAAACAGGTTGCATAAAAAGATACATTATAAAAAGCGGTGTTATCAAAAAATTAAACGTTTTTGTAACTTGGCCTTCATAAAAGGTGAAAAAAAAATTGTTTTCTTTTCTTATCAACGATGTTAAGATATCTTAAATTCAGCCGATTCGCTAACCCGTACTTTATGTCTTTTGTGAATACTTTTTTAGTTCATTTTATTTCAATGATTTTTGGGCTCAACGGCTGCTAAAAACATACCGGTTCGTCTCGATTTATAATTTATGTTTATACTTACTTACTACAAAGGTGACAAAACGCACAATTTGCCCGATAGTAAGTACCTAAGCGGTTGCAGCCTAGGAATACTTGCAACACTAAGTTTTTACCTAAGTACCCCACGAACGGAGAACTGATACAATGTAATGTAATGTCTTCGCTAACATAATTAGTGACGAAAAAGTCCCCTTGTGTATCCTGTGTGGATGTTTTATAAGGTCGTTGTCCTAGGTCCAACCATGAGCTCTTATTGCAATGATAGTTCAGCTGTATGACAATGACAGATGTATACACGTCTTGTATATCAGTCTTATAAAACGAGTAAAACTATCATGGCAATAAGAGGTCATGGTAAAGCCGCTGGATAGCACTAACTTACACTGTTTACAAAGATAAAACCGGGCCTAGTGTGGTTCATGGATGCTTAATTCATTTCCTGTTTCAGTCATGTGTTTTTATTTCTATTTACCTGTATTACTTAGCCGAAAAGTAACAAAATCATGATGTTTCCAGAAGTGACAGAGAAGGACCGCCGTCACTCGAGCCTCAGTGACGCGCCGTTGACGGAGTCCAACGTGCTGAGGAAAGTTGCATCGCTCACCCTCGACAAATTGTCCGAAACCAAGATTGTTAGACCCAAGTTCGTGCCTGACAAACTTGACTTTCGACTTTATGAAAAGTTTGAAGGTAAGATTTTTTCTGAGAAATTTTTTAAATACCTAGGTAATTTTCTTAGCTATCCTGTCACATCCATTTCAAAATAAGCAGGCAAACGAATGCAGAGAATATTTAGGTAGCTCCTTACTGAGATATGTGCTTTTCCTTTCATTTAATAAGATATGGTAAGTACCTAGCTAGGTCATCAATTCAGTAAAGAATTTACAATTGAGCAAAACGATTGACTTCATTCTTCGAAATTATTACCTAAATATATCTGCATAACCCTTCGGGGACATTCTGTATATTTATTTTTACGTAAATATAATATAAGTACCTATATAGGAAAGATGAGCAATATTTTTGACCCAATTAATTATCGTTGGGTCATATCATAATCCAGTCAAATCACCAAACCTAATATGATTATGTGTAAGTAAATAAATTACTTATGGTCAATAAATCTTTAGTAAATACGCGGCCTTAGCTAAAAGGTGAATGAACATTATAATTATCACTGTGAATGTTATCTATATTAGCAAATAGCTCCTAATTCTTATCTTTCTTAATCACCGCTTGGATGAGATAGCGACCATTAGTTACTGTGTCTACGTGACTCGAGGTGCTCATTTTTTAAAAGTCGGCTAAAAGTCAAAAAAATGCAAATATCCACTAATCGTGTTAATTTTACAAACTCGTCAGTAGCACAGTTTAATTACGTGAAATTTTTAAGCAAATTTCGATCAACTGAAAATGGCATACAGGATATTGTGAATGTTTTAAATTTGCAAACAGACAATTTAAAATCATTTAACCCTGCTTTGAACCCTGTATCAATTTCAACGAAAAGGAGAAAAAGAACAACCCTTATAAACGATAAGGGTGCATTAGTGTTGTGCGTGCCATTAAAGAAATTATATTTGAACAGTCCAAAATATATGCAGTGGCTCCAATTCAAAATGTTCGTGTTGAATAAAGAATGTCATGTGATAATAACAGAGTGCAATCTTAGGACTGGGGTATTTAATACAAGTATTTATATTAAGTGCAAAAGAAAAGTTTTATACGAAATTAATATTATGGATGATGTTGTGAAAAGAAAATGTCTATATCCATGTGAGTATATTAACATCACAGTGTATCAATACAAGTAACGTGTAGGTATTTTTTTGCATTTAAATTCATATAAAATACTTCAACTTTATCATTACTTAAAATAAATTACTATTGTAGGTAATTTCACATGTAGATGCCTTGGTATATTTGTAACACTTGCAAGCTACAGTGTGGTGTGACATAGATACTGCCCGATCAAATGTAGGTACAGTACAAATGACTTGACATTGACCTTGTGGCTTGCCTCCATAATTATATCATACCTAATTATTACTATATGTAGGTACCTACTCCTAATACCTACCTAACTGCCTATAGACAAATATATGTGTAGTGTGTACCTAAATACTTGAGCTGAGTGACCATCGTATCAGAAATCGGCACGAAGTACCTATGTTTCTTATGTTTAATGAAGAACCACATACAAAATGTATTGTGATTTTGTCACTGTCGGGAGAAAAAAATAACCGACGGAAGAAAAAAACGACGTAATCTAAGTTTTTGACCAATGGCAATAAAAGGTCAAAGTTTTTAGACTGTATAGTTTTATAGTCTGTCTATCTCCTCCTATCTATGCCTCATATATGCTGTCATGGCTGTCATCTTATCCCACAATTGTCATTTCATGTCTGTCAACAAACCAGCCGATCTGTCATCGATGATGGTTGGGTTTTCGTTTGTTTATTTTTATATAAATACCATTTCCAATTTGGCCATGCGTAGTTTTGTTAGTTTAGATTGTAAATTTACGATTTGTGTTTTCCAGGGCAAATGTTACTAAATTGGTTTATGTCATCGGTAGCTGAAAATAATTTATTGAAAAACGTACTGAATACTCAAGACCAGAAGAACCTCGGAATTCAATACTGCACATATCTTCTAGCAGCTGGCGTTCTTCGACAAATAGCAGACAAAGATGCACCTTCGGAGAACACGTTTAAGGTAAATCTTTAAAAAAACAGATCTTAACTTTTACAAACACACAATATGTAAGCAAATATGATGTGTAGTGATTGCTCATAAAATAGTGTTTTCCAGCCTAATTTGATGTATTACTGGGCGCACATGGAGGCCCCAGCGTCACAGCCTGTGACCCCCGGCCGGCTGCACATGTCGGCCTGGCCGCCAGACAAGGACACCTACGCCATGCACGAACAGCTCAATAATCGCCTAGATAACAAACTGCTCAGCCAAAATAACAATGAAGAAGTCAGCAATCTCAGTGAAGCTAATTTTCTTATATCACAGCTCAGAATAAGGCTCCAAGAGGCAGAAAATAAAATAGAAAAATTAAAAATTAACATGCAAATTGACTCGCTCAACAGAAATTTAGAAAGAAGTTTTGATACTATTAATGAATATAATCTATCGAGAAAATGTGACCTAATTAGCAAAGAGGCCTCCAACCTTGCCAGTGAACTAAAGCTGTCTAACACACCTGTGATAAACTTACCTGAATATGACACTCTAAGAACAAATGTAAATAATGAAAAAAGACTAGATTTAAGTAGTTTAGAATTAAAAAATGAGATGGTTAAAGATGAAAGCAAACCTGATGTAAGATCTGAAAAAATAGAGAATTATTGTAAGTTAAATAAAAGTAGGGATTGTAATGAAATATTTCAAAGAGATGAAAAGGTGCAAACCAAAATACATAATGAGTTGCATGAAGATGGGGACAAAGGCCCTATCGTTGAGTCTACCGTCAATGCTACACATGTGAGTGACAGCTCATCTGAAGGCTCATTTCGAAGCTCTTATGCATCAACTGATTTGATCCGAGAAAAGGACAGTTACTCTGAATTACTTTCAAAAGAAATAAATGTGAAACCAGATACTAAAACAGGATTTGAAGCACAAGTTCTGTATACAATTGTTGATAATAAAACATTTGCTATGACAAATGCTAGTCACACATCACTAGAGCTAAGCAATGACTTGGTTAGCTCAATGGATGTGAATAACACTGAAAATATGAAGTGTCCCACTCAGTCATCAGAGATAGGCAGGCTTGAAAACAAGAGTTCAGAAGCTTTGTCCAGTAACAGTTTTGCAGAGAATTTGACCGGGAGCCAAGTGCCACCACTACCAGGCATATCCCCACCACCGCCCCCCACGCCTGGAACAGACAAGCAGGCCTGTAGAGCACCTGACGTAATTGTAAAACCAAAATCTGAGCCTTCAATTACACCATCAAAGCAAGATGTGGAGGAATTGCTTCCAACACCTCCTGCCCCACCCCCTATGCCATGTTTGGGACCACCTCCCATGCCTTGTATGGGGCCACCACCTCCCCCTATGCCAAGTATGGGCCCTCCACCTCCTCCTATGCCAGAAACGGGGCCTCCACCTCCACCTATGCCAGGAATGGGCCCACCACCGCCACCCATGCCAGGAATGGGCCCACCACCTCCCCCTATGCCAGGAATGGGCCCACCACCGCCACCCATGCCAGGAATGGGCCCACCACCGCCACCCATGCCAGGAATGGGCCCACCACCTCCCCCTATGCCAGGAATGGGCCCACCACCGCCACCCATGCCAGGAATGGACCCACCACCTCCCCCTATGCCAGGAATGGGCCCCTCGCCACCCCCTATGCCTGGTATGGGCCCCCCGCCACCCCCTATGCCTGGTATGGGCCCTCCACCTCCCCCTATGCCAGGAATGGGCCCACCACCGCCACCCATGCCTGGTATGATGCCCCCACCACCACCAATGTTTGGAACCAATCCGCCCCCTCCTCCAATGCCTGGGACTGGTCCTCCTCCCCCGCCGCCTAGCTCAGGTCCCGTACCATTCCCAGCCCCGCCGGTCGGAGGTTGGAACATGCAAAGAGCCAGTAAGTATTATTTATACTATCTTTGAATGACATTTTGTCAAAGTTGATGTGAGACACAGATATGAAATTGTAAATTTAATGAAGGTATGCAGTAGTTAATTGCTTGAAAAGATGAATATAATATTGTGTTACTGTATTTTCTTTCAGCTCTAAGAAAGACGCCAGTGAAACCAGCTGCTCCTATGAAACCACTGTACTGGACCCGTATACTGGCGCAGCCCGCTCATCATTGCCAAGGAGAATCTGACTCATGTTTCAAGCCCCTATGGTTGGAAATTGAAGAAACAAGTCTTGACAATATCGAAGAATTTACGGACCTTTTTTCACGTCAAGTTGTCAAAGCCCCAGTAAAAAAGAAAGTGGAAGTCAAAACAAAAATACAACCAGTGAAAATATTGGACAGCAAAAGATCGCAGAATGTCGGGATACTAGCTCAAAGTTTACACGTAGAATTTTCAGAGATTGAGAATGCTATATACAATTTTGATACATCAATAGTTACCTTAGAAGCTCTTCAACAGATTTATGAATTGGTAAGAAGATTTATTATAATTTACATTACATTTCAGAAAAAGTTTGGTCTTTATCACAAAGCCTCCGAATCCCGAACTAATTAACGATTGTACTTCGGATATACTTTTTTTTTGTAAGTACCTATGAAAACAATTACATTAATACATAGCTATTTTGCAGAGAGCCACCGATGAGGAGCTGGCCATGATAAGGGCACATTTGGCCACTAAACCTGAAATTCCCCTCGACAAGCCCGAAGCATTCCTGCACGACTTGTCAGGAATACCAAACTTTGCTGAGAGGATATCGTGCTTCATGTTCCAGGCTGAATTTGAAGATGCTGTTAGCACAACTATGCACAAATTAGATAACTTGAAACATACTTGTGAGGTAACAATTTATTATATCTCTATCTTAAAATTATGAATGCGAAAGAGTCTCTGTCTGATACCCATTCATTGCTAAGCCGCTTAATATTATTAATGCGACAGTGTCTGTTTAATCCCCTTTTACTGCTAAGCCCCTGAACCAATTTGGCTGAAATTTAGGCAGATTGGCAATCTCAGTAGAATGTTGCTTTGACTCGGAGGATGCTGCGGCCCACCCTCCGGCAATCCCACACCGGATTTCTACGCCTGGTAGATAGACAGATGAATATAGGGTACTCAAAAAAATAAAACTCAAATAAATTTAAAATAAAAAAAAAAACTAAATCGCGGGTAAAAGTTCTTAGAAGAAAATGTTGTTTGAAGGTGCTCTCTAGGTATCTTGTATTTCATGTGATAACATTTTAACAGTTTTGTGATAAAAAATGTGTGTGCCTTTTATTTAAGTATTATATTTGCCTGGTAATAGTATAATCTTTGCTTAGTGTGGGACATGATGGCACTGTGTGATAGTGTCAAATCTCTACCTCTTCACAGATACCTAAGCTTAATTGATTGAGGAGAAATTTAGTTTAAAGATTTCTGTCTGAATAAGGGTGGGTACTTTAAAACCGAACTTATAAATATTATTTATGCAACAAGTAAAATGTATGTTGTTTTAGTTTCTGATGACCAGTGAGCCTCTGAAGAAGGTGTTTGCTATAATCCTGACGCTCGGCAACTACATGAACGGTGGCAATGGGCAGAGGGGGCAAGCCGATGGCTTCGGACTCGAGATACTCTCCAAACTGAAGGATGTCAAGGTTAATTTATTTATAATTATTATAAAAAATATATCTACTTAAATATAAAAATGGGGTCCCCAAAGGCGTAAGAAGAGGTCTTGATAACGACACCCACTTTCGTATTTGAATTACGTACTTATCAGGCCTATGCAGGTTTTTTCACGATGTTTTCATTCACCGTAGATGAAGTGGGTGATAATTCCTGAATAGCAGTGGGGTTTGAGTGAAGTGCAGTAATTTCACCCACGTCCTTTACGGTGAAGGAATACATCGGGAGGAAACGTGCATATGTCTGAAAAGTAATTCAAAGACATATGTAAGCTGCCTAAGACGGGGATGGATTCAGCCTCTGTCACATTGGCACTTAATCATCTTCGGTGAAATATGGGTGCTGATATTACAACACCTCAGCTTATCCGCTTCGAGGACTTTAATGCGGTAAAATATATCTTTTTTAAATGCTTACTTTTTGTTTCTGAAACTTCATCTTTTTATCCGTTATGGTATAAATAATTCATAACACGAATGTTAGGAGTATATTACCTAGGTATTAATGAGGTTGTGTACGCAGTCGAAGCAGTCGAACGTGACGCTGTTGCACTTCATAGTGCGCACATACATGCGGAGCGCGGGCCTGGGCAGCGCGGGGCTGGCCGTGCCCGAGCCGGGGGACGTGGCGCGCGCGGCCGCTCTCGACTTTGCTGACGTCGCACACAGCTTGCAAACACTCACCACACAACTCACTGGTATGAACTACTCCTAGACTTTGTAACCAATTTGTATTATACAACTAGATGTGCCCCACGGTTTCACCCGCGTCGAATTAATTTCATGGGTGTCCCGCAGCCCTTGTTTTTTTTTAAAATAAAATTACTTTAAGTCTCTCCTTGAAACATCTGCTATTCGCTAGTGAAAGTGCCGTTAAAATCGCCGTTTACGCGTGATGCCGTGACCAAGGGAAATAGGGATTCATTTATATTATATTATATATAAGAGATTTAAAATTTTATAAATTAAATAAATGACTATGACAGGCTTGAAAACTTTAAATTGATGTGTGTGTGTTGTAATTCAGAATTAACAGCTTATCTCTAAATGTATATTATGAAATATATGAAATCCTGACTTCAGCATATAGGTCAACTATTAATACACAGAGACGCCATGATTATGGTGCTACAAAACATGTATAAGGGGAAATTTGATATTACAGGTACCGTCACGCATTTTGAGCGCTCAGTTAAAATAATAGGGAGAACTGCGCATGTTTACTCGCGCTACCGTCAAAATACCCAAAAATATAACGGCGCATTCAAGATCAGCTCTCAAAACTTGACCTGACGGCACCTGTACACATTTTTATTTTTTTATTTTATTTTATTTACACACCAACAGTTAATAGGCTGAAAAAGTAATTTAACAATTTTGTAATATATGGTCTAACACTAATCACAGGCGTGACACAGCATTCACTAATAACATTATTGTAAATATATTAAGGCTAGGGTTAAGATGTCCTGTAGTTTTATCTTATAATAATGAAATCTAGTATACAAATACTCGATTAGTGAAATTTGTTTTAACGAGGTGACAATGATAGACCCGGCTGCAGCAGCTTATGTTTCCACTGTGGGAATCTCTAAAACTACACATGGAAGATAAATCTGTAGAAATTATGTTTAAAGAATATTTTTTTTAAGTCGGAAGCCGAGTTATATTTTTTATCATCTTACAGCTTGTAAAGAAAAAACGAAAAAGGTGATCGAAACAGACGCGCAATCAAGAAGTCAGGGCGAGGACTCGCCTGCGGAAGGCACGAGGAGGCTCGAAGTGTTCAAAGACAAGATGACCATGTTCCTCAATGCAGCTGAAGACAAACTCAAGACTGAAAACGACAACTTAGAAGAGTGTCGCGCCAAATTTATTGCCACTGTGAAGTTCTATCAATACACCCCGAAATGTGGCAAGATAGAGGACTGTGAGCCTAAGGAGTTCTTCTCACTATGGACCTCCTTTTGTAGTGATTTCAAAGACATTTACAAGAAAGAGGAACAGCTAGCTATCAAGGAAAAGTTAGTTACATTTATATTTTATTTTGCTTTTATGTATCCGATAGTGTAAAACTAAATGCATATAAGAACAAAAAAAGGAAAGAAATTTTTATAGTACAAATAAACCAGCTTGGTGGTAAGCGGCTACTACGGCCTATGAACTGGTTCAGAATAGTTTGCCTACTAAATTGGTGGATCTCAAAAATCATGAACAAGGATTGCAAATATTATTAAACGGAACAAAAATAAAATAACATAAACTATTTTATATGCTTTGTTCCAGGTTAAAAGAAGCCAAAAAAATGCAAGAAGAAAGAAAATCTCTCACACAACCCAAAAAGGAAGGTGGTTTGAAGTCGCGGCTACAGAAGCTGTCCAGCTGTAGGAAATAGAACGAAGACTGCTGATAACAATGTATATAGCACAAGACATTCAAATAATCTATACATTTAATTATATATTAACTTGAACTGGCATTCCTAGCGTTACATTCCTTTTTATTACAAATTTTATGGCAACACTGTCAAAAAAATTAGGCTAGTAACTTAACAGGTAACTAATTGAAGATAACTTGTATTGTTGTTGAAAAATAGAGCTATGCCCAACGCAATATGAAATACTTCCAATAAAAATTTGTTTTTTAATTATATTATTAACATTATCTAGTTTAGCATCTGTGTACCAAAATATTTTTTACACATCCCTGATTCTGTAACACAGGTAGCTTGCCATTAACTTGCCAGTTGATTAGTTTACTTACATGATTATTTTATTGCAATTACACTCATGTATTGCCCTAATTATTGTACCTGAGGTCTGCTTATAATGCATTATATTGATTTAAAAATACCTGAATTGCTTATGTTTTTGTAGTTTTACCTACAAAAATGGTGCTGTAACATTTATACTATTGTAAATATTAACTTTAGTAAAAAGTCTAATATTCAAATTAACATGTTTTTATTGTTACACATAATCTAAACATTTTTCTTTCCATATCTTTTGGAACTTTTTTTCTATTTTTCTATTGTTGGATAGAGAGTTACATAAGTTGAGAAGAGTATTCTTTAGTGCATGCCATTGCATGAGGCTGATATGTTGAGTAAGGGAGAGAGTTTTCCCCTCACTTCTGAAGGTCTCTTCTTTCTCTATGAACTCCCGTAACATGGTTTGACTGGTCACTCGCTCAGCTGCATGTATATATCTATCATTACTCATCCTGTTCTTAAAATTTTTCAATATATAACTTTCTCTAGATATTGCTTCTCCTTGATCTATTTTCTTAAAAGGTTCAACTTTTAACTCTACACCTTTATTCAATACATCTGGAATCATATCACCGTCAACAGAGTCCTCTTCATCTTTGTTCATTTCATTTACATAACCTATTATACTATCTAGCGCATCGCCATCTTCATCATCAAAAATCCCAAAGTCAATTTTCTTCTTCTGTGACCATTCCATTCTTCCAAAATTGTCAAGGTTCTCCATGTCCAACCATTCTTTTAAATCTTCAGGGAGAGTATAACCATCTGGCAGGAATTTTAACCCTTTGAAAGTAAGCTTATTGACAAATTGATGTAAGCATGTGTACCAAGAGATTGAGTGTTGTAGGAGGACTGAGGTCATTGTCCAAATGCGGCTCAGTAAGGCGAATGGCATGAGGCTCATCCAGTGACTCTCCCCTCTCTTAACTCTGTCCAGATAGAACACAGATGCTTGCTTAGAACACACGCAAATACGCACCATTAGTTTAGAAAATGTCATAATTCTAATTAATACATACTCGAGCATTTGCCTCGTGGGAAGATAACTACTAGCACCAGCTGGGAGAATTGATGTAAAACTCTCAACATCTTTTAGTAAATTTATGGTTAAGTAGCGGCGGAGAGCAGTATTCACCTTTTTAAAGTTCCTATAACCTATATCGTTACGAAACTTTTTATCAAATTTGTACAGGAACCTGGAGACTATTGCAGCCTCCTTGTGCAAGGGTGATTGCTTTGATAATACTTTAATTATATTATTACAAGCATGCCTTAGTTCAGCTACATCTGCAAATTAAAGGTGTGAATGTATTTTATTTAATCAAACTTTTAATTATGGTATTACATCCCACGGACAACTGCACTAGGGGTTTAAAATAACCTATAACGTACCTAAACTTGTGCTGACTTCGGCTGTGTTAACTGGTGGGGGCAGGATTGAAGAATCATTCCAAGGCTCCAACATTTTCTTTTTTATAAAGGACAAGTTAACTTATTTAATGATAAAAAGCATATGATATGCTTTTCGTGTTTGAGTTCGACTTCGATTCTTGTTGTTGTTATGACAGGATATTGACAGGACAGGTATAATTTTTGTATGCATAGATATACAATAAGAACAAATAAATGGAATCGATTTAAGGAGCGCGTATTAAGAACTTCTGAGTTGTTTCATTTTTGTACCGTAAAATAAAACGTCAAAGCTATGAAGTTTTTAATACGCGTTGCTAAACGATCATAGTTGGCCCCCTGCTAGCATTAAAAGCATCTTAAAATAACGATTTGGCCAAAAGACGTGTAGCCTAACTTAAAAAAAAAAAATCTTTAAACCTAAAATGCCTGACTGACTGTTAAAATACCAATCGTCAAGTGCCAAATCTTCTGTCAATCAAAACGTCACCGACGTCAAACAGGTGCCAACAAGCATAGTATACCAATTTTTTTCTTTCATTCAATTTTAAGGTAGCTGAAAGCCGGTAAATTTTATTTTCAGGGACCGGCAGCTACATTTCTAATACTAAATAAAGTGAGCTTACATTGGATTTATGATAACGAAATCCGTCGGTGAAATAGTACATTATTAAGTTGAGTTTTCCTGTTATATTGTGTTTTATTTATTTTTTAGATAACCTAAAATAAGCATAATGCCAAAAAATAAGAAGCAAGCAAGTTCTAGCAGCGACAGTGATGAGGGACCGGTAGATGTAAGTTCTTAATCGAGATTCGGGAACATTTAGTATTGAGTTAGAGTACTTTGTTTTTTCTGCTTTAATGGCAATGTAGGTACATTGACTTAGTAGCTAAAAAAGTAGCAAAACGTACACAAAATATGAGTATTATTTGCAGTAAAGTTTTATAACTCTAGAAAAGTATAATTGCTCCTAAAAAAATACATTCTTTAAACTACCTTTGGAGACAGATTTTTTGCATTCTTCTTGCCACATGTACAATTCTGTAAACATCCTTGGACTCTTTTGTCACAATGAATCCCCATTTCCCTTGGTCACGGCATCACGCGTAAACGGCTGAATGGATTTAAACGGGACTTTCACTGGCAGATAGCTAATGTTTCAAGCAGTGTTTTAGGCAATTTTTTTTTTTTTTAAAAACATGAAATTAACTACGCGGGTGAAACCACTGGGCGCAGCTAGTAGTATATAAATACTTCTTTTATCTGTATTGATAAACAAATTAATTGCATAAAATTCTCTCTTTTCTTCTATTAAATTAAATTAAATCTTTTGTTGATTAGTAGGATTATCACTCAATTTTTTTAAAATTATATGGAAATGTCCTTTGAAATTTCTTTCATAATATTTATGTGCACATTTGCAGAGGAATCCTCCACCAGAAAAGAAAGCTAAAATGGGCGCCAGAACAGAAGACAAGGAGCCAACATGGGTGCTACAAGGCAAGAAATTGGTTAAAGTGAGGGAATTCAAAGGAAAATGTTATGTTGACATTAGAGAGTTCTATGAGAAAAATGGAGAGCTATTACCGGGCAAGAAAGGTATCAGCATGACCCCTGAACAGTGGAGGAAGCTCCTCTCAATTGGAGATGAAATCAACGAGACACTAAGCACCCTATCTTAAGAGCCAATGTTATATTGTTTCATAAAATAAACAGTTGAATTAACATAGTTTTATTAATCTTTGAATCTTACATTTCACTCTAAAATATCTTAAACATATTAAATTGAAGATCAAGATAAAAAAAAAACATCTGTAAATAAAATAAAATATTTATTGACAGCAAACAAAACATTAGAAAAGTGGCAGATGAGACATTCCTTTAAAATTCTAATCCCTTTAGGTGACATCCTGGAGTACATAATACCTTTAAAATGAACAGGTACAACTTTGAGCTTGTTAAAAATGCACATGTATTATCATTAGATTAATAATCACTTCCTGAAAATGTCATAAATTAACTAGGTCTAATAGGCAGAGAAGACAATCTAAAATGGTTTGGTTGTAATCTTAAGATGGAATTTATTTATCTAAGGGCCTGCACTTTGTAAAAAGGACTTAATGTACCTGTTTCTAGATGTGTCAATTAATTTCATCTTTCTGCTATCATTTGAATACTGGTCTAATAAAACTATGCCCTTAGGATTTGATAAATCATAATAGAATTGACTGCTTACTGTGTAAAGTTATGAAATAAATACTCAAAGGTATTGTAGATGAGATTTAAACTCCATTAATAAGGTAGAATCTAACACCAAATTACACAATTTAATAATAATTACACATTACAACTACTGGCCTAGGCAACAATTATTTATTACACTACAGAAATCACTACCAATTAGATAAGAATTACACTATAAAGGTATTTAGGTATAATAAACTACACCACACTCCGATTTTAAAATTTATGTAAATTAGGTAAGTACCTATTTGAATTATCTTCTCAAAATATTTTATTAAGTTTCAAATAATTTGTAATGCTTAGTATATTATTGTTATTGTATGCTCAACATAAATTCAGAATAATGTAGTGAATTATACCTAAAATAAAAAGGTATTTTAAGAAGAGATTTACCATATTATATAAGTAGTGAGACTTAAGATTTTAGTCAAATTGGGAGCTCAGACTATTCTGACAGCGTGATTCTGAACGAAGTCGAACCGAGGACCATTTGATTTCTGCCTATATGTCATGTGTCAGCAGTACTTACCCCAAATGGGGCTTAATTTACATCAAAACATTTCATTGTTGAATTCATAGAAGTTTGAATGCTCTTGAAATCCATTCAAAACATGTTGGTAAGACTTTCTTGAATTGATTAGTCTTGCATTGAGAAGTACTTACTGTTCGCCTTAATGCAAATATTTGGATTTTTTTGGATGCCAACTTAACTCTAAAGAATTATAATATTATACAAATATAAATAACAATAGGATAATTAGTATATCCCGACAAGTACCTAAGTAATTACCAATTATTATATAATGACCATGACAATATGTATCTCAGGAAGAAACAGTATACATAATTATTTAAAAACCTTTGCACAACATCTATAACCATTTATCGAAAGTCCCTTTAAAATTAACTACTATCTACACTACACCGTACATTTGGCATGGAGTCACACCATTGCTATCTTATAACAATGTCGTTATGGCATTATTTGTGACGATACTGACTAGTATACCTAGAAACATAAGTTTATAAATTCATTATACAGGAATTAACTCGTATTCAATAAATACCACATAAATATAGTTGGGACATTGAGGAATCATGTCATAGATAAAAAACTATTCTAGTTATATGAATATGTATGACGAGGCGCTAGTTAATTCAACCTATTTTAGTTCTGATTAAAAATGTTTCTCACGAAAATTCTTTTGATTGAATTCTATTCTAATCTTCTCTCTGTAATATAATGTGATATTTCCCGAGTCGGATAGCTTATAAATAAATTACACACAATATTTTCAATACGTACATATTTCGAACACGTATCTACATTATCTATCACGAAAATTCTAATAAAAATTGATACTTATAGAAGACTTGCTTCATGCTTCACAAAATTTCATCCTTTATCAAATGAACCCGACATATACGTACTTTCTACTGGTTACATATAAGTAATATTATTGCTTGCGTTTAGTTCATCTAACACCATAAATCCTACTATTTCTAGCAGTTCCAAGTCTACCAACAGTAAACCTAATCATTGGTAGAATAATATAAAAGTATAAACCAACTAATAACAATAAAATATATAAGTAACAGTGTCCTATGTTGGCTATTGGTCCTCTGTTTATCGTAAAATGTTATTTTCGATCTGAAAACCTCCTTTAGAAAAGTTTAAATTCCATAAAATCTTAATACATTTTTGTATATGGCAAGTGTCTGTCACTTTCCCATGTGATATCGATAAATGCAAGAGTTCATTAATTATATAACACCTAATCAATTTGATAATGGTTTAAGTAGGGAATAAATACACATATTTATTTAAATATCCAGCTGCGCTATTCTGTAAGGTTTCTCAGCATTCGAAGTCGAGGATCTGTTTCAAAGATACGAAATTGAACTTTGGTTTTCTATGTATTATGTGTCAATTTCCTACGATACGACGCTCAGAAACCTTACAGAATAACGCGGCAGATGTATATAAAGTTGAAAGTACATAAATAAGAGGGTAGAATGTTATAAAAGTCTTATATACAAAATACAACCACAGTATGAGGGTTTAAAAGTTGTATCAGTATTTCTCGACGTCATCAGATCAATACAATAATATTCAAATGATTTCGCGAGGACTAATTCACTTTACCTTTGGCTTGATATGGAAGCAATCTATTTTGAAATGTTCACACATTTCTTGTACCTGAAATATAACATCATGTTTATTATAATACATTGAAGTGACAAGGTATACCCACTACGATATGTAATTATAGTTAAAATTCCGTAATAATCATAAAATATATCTACGTTAATCGCAAAGTATTATAGAAAAGGCGTAAACCACAGCTAGTTTTTTAGGTACCCAAGTACCTTAGGGGCTGTCTATTAATCACTAGGGACTCGAAAGAGGGGTGATGGGGTTCGGCAAAAATCCAGAGGGCCTACTATCATCGTTATAGCAGTGACGTCTCACTAACTTCTTAGCATTGACGTTTATTTTAGTATCACAACATTAAACGTCAAGGCTAAGAAGTTGCTAATGCGCTCTGGTTAAACCGATGATCGTAGGCCTACTGGGTTTCTTTTTTGATAATCCAACAATGCCACATTTAATGGGTGAGTGGCACCACTCGTGCATTACGCTGCAGTAGGCTGTTAGGGTATTAATAAGAATAAATATAGTGTACTAACCACCCTAGCGCCGTAGTAGACGTGTTTGGCGGTAGCTATGGCGGTCAGCGAGGCCAATAGTGCACACTCCGTGTTGGGCGTCACTCGAGCCCCCAAAATCAATACTAGCCCAACCACGGCTCCGTAGGGCAGCACTAGAGGGTTCACGGCCTCGCATCGGGTATCACTCATCTGGGACACTATCAGACGACACTGGGGACACACAAATTATAATTAGACTAGCGGACGGCACGCGGTTTCACCCGCGTAGTTCCCGTCCCCGTGGGATTACGCGGATAAAATATAGCCTATGTTACTCGCTGATGATATCCATTGCTGAAAGATTTTTAAGATCGATCAAGTAACAAAAAACACAATCAAATCTTTCCTCTTTATAATATGACACGGGTGAAACCGCGGGTTTCACCCGCGTAGATTTAGTTTCATGCTGTTTTTTTAATAAAATTAGCCTAAAGACTCCTTGAAACATCAGCTATCTGCCAGTCCGGTTAAAATCCATCCAGCCGTTCACGCGTGATGGCGTGACCAAGGGAAATGGGGATTCATTTTTAAATATAGAGATTAGAATAGAAAAAATGAATCATCATCTTCCTGCCCTTATCCCATGTTATTTGGGGTCGGCGCAATGTGTTCTTCTCTTCCATTTCTCTCTATCAGCCGTCATATCTGTATTCACTCCCATTCTAGCCATATCATCTTTCACACAATCCATCCATCGTTTCTTAGGTCTTCCTTTCCCCTTGTAACCATCCACATTCATAAACAAAAATAGAAAAAATGAATGATTTCAATAAAATCATGGCTCACATTGATGTTGGAGAATATGGTGCCGGTAAGTAAGATGAAGAGTCGCGGTGCGAGGTTGAGTACGTCGTTGGGGGAGCACAGCGCCCACGCCGTGCTGAGGAACAGGAACGACGCCAGCGGCACCAGCGGCCTCACCGCTTCTGAGAACGGACGCATCTTGCCCGTGCCGTCGCGATACGATCTACGATAAGACATACAATACTTAGGATTATATGACATCCACTCTAACACTTACATTAGGACACAGACATAAGTTAATTCGAGAGTAAGACCTTATAAATATGTTTATGTATTTTTTTTTGTCCATTATTAAGTTTGCTATGTTATATTTGTTTGTCCCTCTGACGATTTGAAAATGAGAATCAACAGAGAAAACGGGTCCGGTGGTAGCATTTATAATCGTGTACAGTGTATCTTTTTGTGTCCTTCTAACGATATTAAAGTACTTTGTAAGAAGTCTAATCAAATAAAATTTAAACAAATTCGTCGCCTTACAGCAAATACTTTCTTGGACTCTCAATCCACACCAAATATTTGTTAAATTCAAAATTTTGTTCTGATCCTGTAATTTAGATATATTTTACATTAGTTAGATGGTATCTTTATTTTCTATCTGCAAAATCTGAAGGCTTGTAAGTTTTAAATCATGTAACATTTAATGTTTAATATAAAAGCTGTTTGTTTTCCAAATAAATAAAGATATTCTAGATTTGATTTAATTTTATTCAGTAAGTAAGTATAATTTACTTGTATATGTTCCACAGTATCGTGGTCTGGCTGGTGACCATGGCGGAGGAGTAGAGCACCAGTTCGAACACCACTCCCGGCGCGATCCCTCCCACCAGCGGCACGCGCCACGCCGCTGGACCGGTCACTGACGTCACCAATAGCACGATGCACGACCCCTAAATACCATACATACGTTTAGTACATATAGTTACGTTTAAGAAAGGGTTGTTCTATCCTATTGGCATTTTATCGCTGACCCATTAATAGCACGATGCACGAGTCCCAATACCACACTTATATGATTATGTTTAAGAACGGGATTTCCTAGTAGCATTTTACCGCTGACCCACTAATAGCACGATGCACTACCCCTAAATACCATACATATACAGTTACGTTTAAGAAAGGGTTGTTTTTTCCAATTGGTATTTAACCGCTGACCCCTAATACCACACTTATATGATTACGTTTAAGAAAGGGATTTCCTAGTTGCATTTTACCGCTGACCCACTAATAGCACGATGCACTACCCCTAAATACCATACATATACAGTTACGTTTAAGAAAGGGTTGTTTTTTCCAATTGGTATTTAACCGCTGACCCCTAATACCTCACTTATATGATTACGTTTAAGAAAGGGATTTCCTAGTTGCATTTTACCGCTGACCCACTAATAGCACGATGCACTACCCCTAAATACCATACATATACAGTTACGTTTAAGAAAGGGTTGTTTTTTCCAATTGGTATTTAACCGCTGACCCCTAATACCTCACTTATATGATTACGTTTAAGAAAGGGATTTCCTAGTTGCATTTTACCGCTGACCCACTAATAGCACGATGCACTACCCCTAAATACCATACATATACAGTTACGTTTAAGAAAGGGTTGTTTTTTCCAATTGGTATTTAACCGCTGACCCCTAATACCACACTTATATGATTACGTTTAAGAAAGGGATTTCCTAGTTGCATTTTACCACTGACCCACTAATAGCACGATGCACTACCCCTAATACCTCACTTATATGATTACGTTTAAGAAAGGGATTTCCTAGTTGCATTTTACCACTGACCCACTAATAGCACGATGCACGACCCCTAATACCTCACTTATATGATTACGTTTAAGAAAGGGATTTCCTAGTTGCATTTTACCACTGACCCACTAATAGCACGATGCACGACCCCTAATACCTCACTTATATGATTACGTTTAAGAAAGGGATTTCCTAGTTGCATTTTACCACTGACCCACTAATAGCACGATGCACGACCCCTAATACCTCACTTATATGATTACGTTTAAGAAAAGGGTTTCCTAGTGTTATTTTACCGCTGACTTCAACGGTACTATAACGCTCAGCTGAAATAGTGGGCATAATTGCGCATGTATTTGTTGGCATCGCGTCATACAAGAACTAATAAGTTACTACTGCGTATTTAAGGTCAGCGCTCATAACTTGTGACACCACTATTGAGGGTCGACGGCACTATATTTTAAATTGATGTGTCACAGTAGCATTAAGTCAATTGTCTCCTCAGTTATACTTATGAAATGCGTCCACTCACTCTCGATTAATGTAAAAACTTTTTTTCTATGTACTTTATTCTTTTTAGGAATACCTAACTGAAAACGAAAAAAAAGCATGCTATAACTTACAATCATGGTGAAGTCGTATCCCCAAGGCAGGAACATGACGCCGGTGTTGTATTTCTCCCAGTGCGTCAGGTAGAAGTTGATGAATATGTTCCATATTACGAAGAAGAATCTCAGAGGACTTAATTCATCCCTGGAACGAATACCATACTATATTAATTTTACCGTGAAACAAGAGTCAAGTCAAGAGGTATATGATTCATTTAATTTGGTTGAAAATGAAAAAAAATTATTAAGTTTAGACCCTGGTAAGTCACTTATGAACGTCGAAAAATTACCAGGTTATCAGATAAGTGGATGGAAAAATGGAAGTCGACCCTAAATGTTTGGAATAGAGCAAAGAAGATGATTATGATGGACAAGGCGATTATGAATATGAATTATTCTGAACCCAAATGTTAAGGACAAGGGAACGATTATAAATATCGATGATTCTGAACCCAAATTTGGACAAGACGAGAGTAATTGATATTGTGATTCTGACCCCAAATATTTAGGACAAGGGAACGATTATGAATATGTATGATTCTAAACTCAAATCTGGACCAGACGAGAGTTATGAATACTGTGATTCTGACCCCAAATGTTTTACCAGATGATAGTGGAGTTGGTGCTATTAAAAGACTTACCTTCCAAAAATGCTGTAGAGACAGGTAGGTATGAGAACAGCCGAGTAGGAATCAAGACCGTGGTCGAACAGTTCACCGAGGGGACCGCTGGAGCCCGTGCGCCGCGCTTGCTTGCCATCGATGCCATCTGCAATATGCATTCATACAATAGGTATTATATTGATCATAGAATATTAATTCATCCAATGGTTTTAAGGGACCATATCTATAGTAATAAACATTCAGAAAAATCTCTAAAAAGTAACAATTATTTCTGTCGTAATAAACATGCTTTACTTTATTTTGTTTGAATTAATTTAATACTTTCTTTTCAAGATTGGTGCTATTAGAGTTATTTCTATACACAAATTGTCGGTATGCGACTTACAGCATGCTCGCAATCTGCCTATTCCCCGAGTATATATTTTGACACGTTGAGACGTCGTCGCTTGACCTTGCATTTTGGGCTTTTGGATGGAGACGTAAAACTCCCTACACTCGCCGACTCGCCAGTTGGGGCGCTTTTTAACATTCCCATAAAAAATGAGGAAAATACGCAGGCGTAAAACATGTTAAAATGTATGCTTATCTACGTAGGGCATTCTGTTTTTTTACGTATATGTATTATGTAATAATATTATTTTGTGTATCTACTAAGTAGGTATGGTGCGTAGATACTGCGTTTTACAGAGATATCGTTGTTTTTTCTAATTATATTATTTAAAATCTAATTACTGCGCAGTAGAGATACAATGATATCTTCGTTAAGTTATTTCGACCTTTACTTTATGCATGTCTATATAAGAAATATTTAAATTTTGCGGACACTGACATCAAGGTTAACCTGTTACCTAAGTGGTACCGAGTATCGACTCTTAAAGGGTGTTACACATATTTGCGATCCTATTTCTAAGTATTTGCCACGAGGCTGAATTGGTTTCTTAAATTTACGCGGAAGGGTCGCCTTTATATATATATTTTAAGTTGTAAAAAAAATCTATCGACTGCGCAAAAAAGGCGAAAACTGTAGGGATGGCATCGACATGTTGACTTGTCGATCAAAGTGCATACGCCGTTAGGCAAATGTGATAAACACGTGGTGTCAATAACATGAACACATTAGGTAGTTATTTAGCTAAGTTGACCAACTTGACGAATGTAAGGGTAAGTTGTACCTACCAAAAAACATACACCTGTAGTCTTTATTATCCTTTCAATAGTTCAATTTACATAAACTGGATATAGATATAGCAAATAAGCAACAATTTTGTTTTTAGTTAGGCACTAAGAGATCCCATCGAGAGCGAAAAATAGTGGTACTGCGCATGTTTTTATTCGCCTCTCGCCATACATATAGATAGAACCACCCATAAAATGACTAATGCGCCTGCAAAGGCACTCGTTCTTAGCTCATGACAGGACCTGCACCAATTAGGTACAAATACAGCAACAAAGAATTCTCGCAACGCAATTCATTCATAATCATCCTCCTGCCTCATCCCATGCTAAGAATTTGGGGTCGACGCAATTTATGTTTTCTTCCATTTCTCTCCATCAGCCGTAATATCTGTACATATTACACGGTTAACATCGTGCTAAAACTGCCTAAAACTACAAGGATTATTTTTTTCTCTACCATATAATATAGGTAGGTAATGTATTAATTATTGACCAAAAATAATGATTGTGCTGTTATCAACACGCACGCATAACAGATGCGGATGTTCCTACTTAGTTGTTAAATAAAATACTGACATCTGCTAGGTATCTACGCTCTCAGGCATCCTAATCATGTACTTAGGTAATGTATATTTTCCCGTCTGTACTCATATACCCAATAGAATTACGAACTAGTTAGTGGTCCGATATAAAAAAAAATTTTTTTGGGTGTTCAATATTAGATAGCCCATTTATCGACAAAGGCTATCATCACGCTAAGACCAATCGAGCTATAGCCCAAAGTAACTATTCAACGCCGACAAAGTCGCGGCCAGAAACTATTAATAAATAATACTTGGTAAATGAAATACTTTAATAATAATGTATAATCAGGATTCGTTAAGTTGGTACGGAAAGTAAATTTCCCAAAACGGGTTTTCATATTCGGTAGCCAATGTTCCAATTTCCTACTTACGATTACTTACAATAGAAGGTAATATGGTTACTTTTTTAGCTGAAATAATTCCTCGCGATCTTATCGTAAGAGACTCTAAAGTATGTAAAAACTATCGTATCGTAGATAATAACGTGTAATGTAGAGGATGCAATAGAATTGTTACAATTATCAAGCGCGCCACATGAAATTTAACACGAGATAACAAAGGGCAGGGGACAACATCGTAAGATGGGACGGCCAGCGTGTCTGTTTTGTAATCACGATATTTATATATTTCAAGTTAGTAATTATAATAAGCTCTTATTTTGTTTATAGAGGAATTCAATCACTACAGTAATTTTACAGGTAAGGTATAACAGGTAAGTAATGGAATAAGTTTCATAACTAATTAAACTTGATTATACCTAGAAGTATTGGATTTCAACAGTACTTCCAAAAACATATATATATTATAGTTTTTATATTTCTGACCTTCGTGATCTAGCCCTCATCCTACTGCTTTTACCCCATGTTATTTGGGGTCGGGGCAATGTGTTCTTCTCTTCCATTTCTCTCTATTAGCCGTCATAGTTCTATGTCTAGAAGTCTCTATTCGTCTAAGTGCATTAATTTCATTCTTACTTACTTTCTTAATTAACCCGTTTCCCAACCTTCTATGCCAAGTACCTATGTCCATTTCCCCTTATTGACAAGACATATAGCACAAACAGCGCTAATTCATTTTATAAAACTTTACATATACCGAAGGCAATATCAACAGAAAGGTTGGCAAAGGTTATTCTATTCTATTCAATGGAAATATAGTCAGGCTGATTAGCTGCTCTCTAAAGATCATTTGGTTTTATTTAAACCCGTGCTCGTGACGCACACAACACATTATCCAGTGCAGCTATTATTGTCTTCTATAAAAAATAGGGCAGCAGGGACGGTAAAATGTGTACTATATTATTTTCTACGGTTCCAACTTTAACGGGATTCATAACAGTTCCAACAGGATTAATCTTGTTTCTCATGTTTACCTTAAACGAATATAGACGTTGTTTTACCTTCGCATACCCCTCTATACAGCAAAACTCCACTTTCAGAAATGTTTCACGAAATTGGAATCTTTATCGTGACTATTTCCAACGTGGCCTTTTTACTTTTACTTTCACGTCAAACATTCTTTCCGGATAAAACCCTCAAGTATTTTACACAACTTATGTTTTAAATAAATGTACCACCGAAAGAACGAGTCTCATATTCAGACGCCAAATCAAGGTGACAATATGGTAATGTAACTATTTTGTAAGGCACGACAAATCAGTGTCAAATGAAATAATGAACCAAGTAAACACACACATCAGTAATTCAACATAGAACTAAGTCTAACCTAATACGTATTGAACAATTATTGCGGTACGTGTCTTGAAATTATAGTGATTTTTGGATTTAAACGTTTAGCTTAAGACTTAACATAAGTCGCTTTATTTATATGTAAAGTATCAACTCATAGTTACAACAGAATACGAATTAACGAAGCATAAATGAAAGAACGTGCTTTTTTTTCAATTCCTCTAAGGACATTGCTAATAGGATAATGAAGACTGTCAGTTTAACCTTGACCATTGCTATGTAATCTACTGCATAATGTAAATTACTACTCATAACATACACAACGTCCTTCATAAGCCTCTAATGCAAAGTACCAATAAAATATGTACTTATTCGCTTATCGTACTGATGCATTAAACATTTTATTATAGTGATTAATATCGAAAATTCTGATTTAATACATTGATCCATTATTTCTATTGTTTACCTTGTTACCATATCAGAATCTATGTTTTGTTGATATTAAGAACCTTTGTTAAAGGAAAATATTCACAAGTCCAAATTTTTTGTTCAACAATCAGAATGAACACCAAAAGTTTGAGAAACTCTCAGGATTTAAGCCGCCGTAAGGCCTACAGTAAATTTGCGTGAGTAAGAGGGATGTTGAGATGAACGGATGAAGTTTAGGATGTTCGAATAAAGGGGGCTAGTTACAGATTTCGGTGATAAAGACGAATTGCTTGAGCATTAGACCAACATTATATTAACACACACATTCAGGTGTGAAAGCAAATGTGATCTGCCAATATGCTAGCGTTTAATATTTCGTATTTATAACCTAATCACTCCAATATAATACAGTCTTCTAGCTTGATACCCTTAGGTATGTATGCTTTAGCCTAAGGAAATATATAATATCCTCTGTGAACAACATATTGCCGAGTTCGTCATTATTAACACCTTTAACCGCTTTGGGATATTCCTAGTCAACAAAGAAACTAGAGGTTCAGGAAAAATCTGTGTTTTCCTCTTCGTAAATACTTTATCAATTATAAAACAATTATGTACAAAATCCTTTAAATGTTTGTGATGATTGATGATGACGTGTGCACCATGCTGGACGCGAGTTAACTTCACCCTGTGAGCATCGAAAGGGATGGCCCATTTGAGTAGCAGGGTATTATTTGGTTTTACTTGGCCAACTACTTAGCGCTTTTGACTGTGCAGAATATCATATAATACTTCCTAAGATGATAATAATATAATAAACCTTAATTGATATGTAAATATTCGTGTAGCAGCTCTTGAGTTCATATCTTCTCACGTGTCCGATCGCTAGCAGAAAGTCAGCGTTAGTGGCATAGTCAATTTCCAAATGGGAGTACCCTAAGGCTCTATATTGGGACCATTTCTATATGTATCCCATATTAAAGATTTTTATAAATTTTTTCGGAATAAGTATTTTGATAAACTGAAATGCTTGATTACTTAACCTATCTAGATACCTATGTATATCGAGAAAAGTACCTTTAATCTATAAATCGTATGATATTTGATAGTGGTAATGAATATTACTATAGGCATTATCTCTCTGCTGGTTTAATGCTTATATGCCTATCTTAAAATTAAATCTAAAATTACATTAATCATTACAGCACGATTATTGCGACAAAAGGTGACGCGATCCACGAAATTACTTGTATTCCATGTTGTGTAATGATAGGTACATGTCATTAAAAAAATGCTTATACCAGGCAATTTTAGGATCATTCGAAACATAATAGAGAATTAAGTTAATATCAAAACCTTTTAAAGTAATGAAAACTATACCAAATATTATCAATTATATCTGTTGTATCTACATTATATCAAAATTATAGTTAGCAAAAATAATCGGAAAACTAGGCATGAGCTGTGGAATCACAACCTTATAGTTTTAAGCAATTCCTTTAAGCATTTTCCCAGCAAAGACAATATAATATATCCTCCATAAACTCAGAAATTTAGTAGACAATTATTAGATATCAATGATTATTAACCAACTAGTAAGTGTAGGTGCACTATGCAAAGTCACTAAAAGAGTATAAAATATTTTTTTATAAAAAAGGTTATCCACCTTCCAAAAAGTTGTTTGGCACAAACTTCAAAATTAATCAATTGATTATTATGATATTCAATAAAACCTTAATTGTATATACAAGGAACAGTACTTAAAACTAATTAAAGGTAGAAAACTTGTCCCAATTATGTTATTAATTTCACAATTTTATTTTTCTTTTTTAAAGGGGGTTACTTTTTCATATATTTTACCTATTGCTAACCAGCATCTACTAGCAATTTATTTATCATGGCAGTACTAGCAGACTTACATTATACTATTATATTTATATTTACTTAAAAAAAGATGATGCTCACCAAGGGTATATGCCACAAACAAGTTGACCGCAGACACTGCCCAAACCCAAGACGGGATGTGGTTGGCTACATTCTCTTCAGTGGGCGCGTTGAACCCATAGTCATAGTACGAGAACAACAGGAAGTTAAGGACTGTGAGGAGGAAGCCGGAGAATGTAAGCAGGTTGGGTGCCACCCACTCGGGACAAAACTGCAATCATGGTACTACTGGTTAATATGTAAATATCTACAAATGTACATGTTTCTACAGCATAATATTATAGGGGTTTAGCATATGTATAGTAGGTACCACATAGTTTAAAATGTCTCAAAGACATCATGAAACACCCAAAATCCTGCAGTGTGTTTACTTGAAATTTGGGATTTTATTAATGGAGTATAGAATTGCTTTTAAGCATAATTTAATTTATTGAGATTATGCTTGAGACATAATTTTCTTCATTTGAATCTTTTTTCATAATCTTACCTGAACACACCAATTCCAAAATGGGTGCATAACATAATTGCTGAGAACACTGGTGTCTATAGAGTTATACTGAAACAATAACATTATATTTTTAAGCACAATACTAATATTTATATTTTACAAAAATTATTTTATATGTTATTTCTGTGTTTCCTTGCTTTTTTTATGAATTCTTCCCAATTTTATTTCAATTTGGGAAAATTTATAACAAAATGGAATAAAAATTATTAAGATTTGAAGACATTGAGATATTGAAGAAATACAAAAAATACCTTGTATTTTTCGAATCCTTTCAATTTGTCCGGAGACAGGAAACGAGTCATTATGACTAAAGTATGAATATTATTTATTATAAAAATAGTTAACACATTTCAAAAATTTAAGTAACAATTTTTCAACACAGTTATTTCCGATTTATCGATTATTTTAGCTGTTTTGTAACGCGCTTTTATTTTACGAGGCTCAACACGAATAAATTGCAGACTTCACTTCCTTTCTTTCAGCCGCTTCAGTCAGCAGTCAGTCAGACAGGCCGGTAAATTGACAATTGAACTGACAGACGTCAAGTTTAATGTTGACAAAAGTGACATTGCTTGATGTTCAAAGCTGTCTAAATGATAATCAAATAAAGATAAAAGATAAAAAAATTACACACTTTACAGTTCATATCGTCACCGGAAAGGCTATAATACTAAAGCGCCAAATGGCCATTTTACAGTAGAGCGATTTAAAGTTTTTTTTTTAACAAAAAAATTCATAACTCTTTTCCTATAATTCCAATCGAAAAACAGTAAAGGAAAACCAATATCGTGAATTCATTATCTATGTACTGAAATAAAGATTTTCAGCATATTTCCTGTAATTCAGGAGATAGCTGTCGCTTTAGTACTAATGCTCTGTATAGTTCGTAAGCAGAAATTACTTATCTCCGTAATAATGTTTAAGTGCAGTGAACGAAAAGTACTAACAAACCACATTTCTTGAAATGTTTGTTAAGAAAAAGTACTAACACGCATTTCGGATAGATTATACACTCAGTAAATAGCACTTAAACACCATAAAATGTGTCAAGACCGTATGGAAAATGATTTAAAGCACAATCAGATAGTATAATTGTAATGCCAAAACGACTTAAGTAACAGATAAAGGATCAAAAATTAATCTTTTTTTTCTTAACTGACATACTAACGTGTAAAACCTAGCAATTTGTACTAGCTGCACACTAAATTCATAGGAATACCAACTCTTATTGAGTAACGTTTTTGATTCGAACTTCAATTTATGCTTTCCTCGTTATTACTTACTCTGTTGTTAAAATCCTGTAATAACATTCGTACAAAGTTATTTTTTTCAATAAAATAGTTAAGTGTTTAAATAATTATTTTTTTAAATATTTTTTCCAATGGATAGCTGACGCTAGGGAGAAGAGTATAAGTTGGAACATATATGCCATGACGAGAAGAAAAATAGAGTTAGCTGATGTACTGGAAGTAAGATTACAAACGTAGTGTATCTATAGAAGATGAAATTCAAGGGTTCAAAAGCTAAAACTAATGATAAAGGCTACAAGCCATATCACACAGGAAGGCAATACAAACCAAATTGCATATGTTTGATATTAAACTGAATAATGTATGATGTATGGGAAAATAATGAGTGATAGGATAATTTTTGCTAAAATAAGTTGACATGAATGTAATGAAAGTATGAAGGCATGTTTCCACTTAAAGCCGGAATTGATGACTCAGCGAAAACATTTAGATGTTGAGGAAGTTTATGTAGGAAGAGAGATTTAAGTGGTGAAGTTAAAATAATAAATTGGTATTGTGAAGAGATTACTCTCTCGTACTTGAAGATTGTTCTTGCTCTCGCTTTTTCGTAGTTAAAATTGTACCTATACCATGATTTAAAGAAGATTCGAACATTGGGGAACCTCATAGTAACTATTATCTGCTGACTTTGACTTTGACTTTGACTTAAAAGTTACCATGATTTTCCATAAATTTAAAACTTCTTAGCCAGAAGAAACAAAAATTTACTATAAATAAAGGGTCTAGAATCTAGCATATTCACATGATGGATCTGGACTGTATAATAGACAATACCGTTTTAAAAAACTCCGCGAGGAAGATGCAAAATATCTTAAGCATGTTATGTGTATGAAAGATGCAGCCATCTTCTGTTATAGTATACTATAAAACGTCTTTGAATGATGCTAGTGAGTGGAACGGTATATCGAATTAGAAACTAGTGAATACAGATATGATTTGCCGAAATGTAGAATAAAGGATGAAAATGTGATAGAACTATCCGGTACGGTAAACCAGTAGAGATGAAAGATGTTAAAAAAAGGATTAATGTAAGTGGCTGACCCTATTTCATAATAAGCTGCGCTAGCTACATAGCTCTTCATACATATGAAGAGGTGATCTCCAATGAATAGTGCAAGCCAAAGCTCGTACCCATTTTTCACAATAAGGCTGATGTACTAGACGCCAATTATTATGAAATACTAAAGCTCGTGTCCCATTAGTATGAACATTTGGGTAGTATGTGTGGTGGTAGTTACCATAGTAGATGTAATTAAAAATAGTATGATAAGAGACAGTTGCAAGTTGAAGAATGATGTGGTGACCAGAATTGAAAGAAGTATTTTGAGATGGTTTGGACATCGAATGGATGAGTGAAAGGCGATTATCGAAAGAAATTTATAGAGCGAATGTGAGTGGAAGTGTCCGTAGAAGGCGTCCAAGGAAGAGCTAGCCTGACCAGATTAACAATATTTTTCAGAAAGGTTAAATTCGGAGTACGTGGGCTTATGTATGTAGTTGGTGGCATACCACCAGTGGCATGTCCAGTCCTGCGAAGATAAACTCGGGCGATGTACGATAACCAGTTAAATGTTAAGTGTTAAATTTGCTTTGCGACTTGGACAAGGCTATATAAATCAGAATTTACTCAGGATGGACAAAACAGCAGCAGGTCACGGGGACAATATTGGACTACCTCTTCCTCTATAAACTGTAGGAAATAATATGCAAGACAATAATAACCCCTGCTGGTATATGTATGGATCTGAATATAGAGCTACGAAGGGGAGGGATGAAAGGAACTAACAATCAATTGAGATAATGGATGTGTGGCATAACTAGAATGACGGGATTAATTTAAAAGGGAATGTTTTATGTAGCACCAGTAATTAAGTTGAAGAACAAGCTTATGCCATGGTATTCGAACAGATGAGGACAATGATGTGAACAGTTTCGTCTATGAATTTGTATAGTAATTAATGGTAGAGGAAGACCTAAAATAATGGATGGATTGTGAGAAATACGATATGCGTAGATAGTGAGTCAATACAGAGATGATTACCGATAGAGAAATGCAAGAGCAAAATATTTCGCCGTCCACACATAACATCGAAGAAGGGTACGAGATAATTATCAATAAAATTTAGTTTTATCTTGAAAGCTTAATTGATAAAAAAATATCTTCATTTAAAAAAATCATGGTATAATAGGTCTATTTTATTTAAAAGCCTGTAAAATTATAATTATAAGAATTACCAAGCAACTAAGTAGGGTGTTTCAAAGTTAGAGTTATTTTTTCAATAAGATAATGAGTTTAGAACCTTGTTTAATTATATTACCAGCCCGTGGACTTTGTTTCAATAAGTTTGACGAAGAAATATATTATATTTTTAATATTTTACGGAAGAACATCATTTCCATTCATTCTTTTCAGTAGAAATTGATTGAAACTAGATTGAAACCCAAAATTAATAGGCAATTTGAAGAAATATTTTGTAGATTGGAACATCTTTTTACTAACCTAGTCTGCCAGGGATGACTTTCGCACAAAATTCTTGGTACTTATCTACTAGCAATCATAACAAAACTTAATTCCAAAAGACTAAACGTAATATTTTTTGTCATTTTTTAATACTAAAGGAACCTTAGTCACATTTTGGGTAAAATTTACCATGCTTACCATACTTATGCGTCGATTACATTGAATGCAACACTTCTTAAAAGAAACTCAAATACATAGATCCGTAAAGTAAAAATACTAATCACGTCTCCCGTCAGAAAAGTGCGTAGACAGATTAAACTAAAGCGCCATGTTCATCAATACCTGCATAAAGCAAATTTACTAAACAACCCAATCCAGGTATGTTTGCAACCAGCAAAAAATACTGAAGTGACTATAATGATACAAACTACAGTATTTTGACTTGCTGAACAAGGAAAAAGTGGATAATGACAGTGAAGAAAAATACTTAACAAACAAATTTAAAAAAAAGGCTAAGATTTGTATTACGTAAGGATTTTTCGTTGAGTGGAAAATATGAAAAATCACATCATTTTCAGGTGCTGAAGCGCCAAAAATTGGCTCCGATCTTTATGAAACCTACACCAATCGACGCAGAAAAAAAAATCCAGTTCAACGATATATATAACTCATATTGGCCAAAATGGCGCTTTAGTAGTTTTGCTTTTCCGGTGACGATATACACAAAAAGCTTAACCTTTATACTGTGACCGATAAGTCGGTCTATACTGGTCACGTAAGTAAGTCAAGTAAGTATATGACGAGCAGCCGGCCGCCAGTTTGAAATAATTTCAGAAAAAAATATGATATCTGTCAATATGGCAACTTCCGGTTTTTCTAGTGTACGACGACTCCGGCCGGTGGTAGTTAATGGCGGCAATTAAATCAAACAGCAGAGCAGTGTCCTGTGAAACTGAAACATATATACAATAAAATAATTTATAAATCCGGAATCCGTAATAGCGTCGTTCCGGAGTCTGTGCCGGAATCGATAAATCCCACAGACATTATTAAATTAATAAACATTTGCTTTTACCTACTAACCAACTTAAATTCCATAGGTAGTTTACTAGTTCCTTCTGACTCAGACGGATTCCTCAAACAGGGTGGCAATCTGAAGAAAAAAAAGCTACTAGCTACTACCTACCTCTATATATCATTATATATTTAAAGAAAATCAGTTTTAGGTGTCAATATAATAATTCATGAATAGGTACTTCTACTTTCCTACTATACCTACCAAGGTAATAGTTCTACTAATGGTTTCATCAGAATTTAATTGTTAGGTACCTACTTAGATCTAATATCGTTGGGCAGGTCAATTACTTATTTATCATTTTAAATATTATTTGTTTGTTTGTAATGTTCAGCACCTTACGTAACGCGCGATAACTTTATTTAGCTTCCTCAAGATTAGGCGCATACGAATACAAAAAAAAACAATTTTTAGTTCCTCATCCAATAATATAGAAAATAACTCAGTTGGGGCTATTATTTTTCTGCACCTACCTAAGTACTTTACAATAACTTGTGTGACTTTACTATCTCATATTATCTAAAATTACATTTAAAGCAACACCTTGCATATTTAGGTAATTGGATTGAATTTCCACGTCTGCGTAGAAAATTGTTAAGCCAACTTACGCTTACTTTCCCACCCGTGCGCTCAATGTGGTAGGCAGACGTAGACGTGGAATATCAATGTCATCCACTGATTATTAAGTAGCTATACCTAGCAAAAAACAACATGGCAGATGAGGTGCAGATTTAACATCGCCCTGTAAAGTCACGTTATAAAAGTATGAAGGTACAAGACTTACTTCGATATATTGTTTCTGCTATTCCTGAGCACGTTGCTTCAATAACGATTAAAGGTTTAGAACAGCCCTACAACGAAGTACTGTCATACGTAGAAACGGACTTCCCAAATTTCAGTCATACCTTTGACTGAAATTTTGGTCAGAATGATATGACAGAAAAAAACGGCTTTAAAAATATATTTATTTTAGTAGTGTTGAGCTCGTGAAGTTAGCAAGGTCTTTAGTGCTCTTGGAGGGAAAGAGGAAGGAAGTGACTGTGCCAATTAATCTTGCAAAATACGCAACTGACAATTGCGTGGTAGGTTACCTAATGGAAGATCCAACTTGTTCAACTAGTTGGACTTATTGGAACAGGTGGATTTGAAGCCCTCAAGCACCTCGCGCTTAGGTAGGTACCATTCGGTGGATAGCACAAACTCTATTCAGTGAATATTAATTCAAAGTACTTAGTATCCAAACTTAGCAGGGCAACATGTGTACATCATTCGGCGACCTATTAAACTTCGGATGCATATTTCTAATTAATGCATAATAATGATAAACAAGAACGTTTATCTGTAGTAAGTATGTAGGAAGTAAATGACTACTTAGTGGTAAACAGATATGAAAACAATCATAGGACGCTTGGAGCGCTCAAAACAATTATATTAGCTATCACTATCACAGGAGTGATAATTTACGTCACTGATTGTATGTTTTCTTAAACGAGCTTCGTTATTTTGAAGCGTAATGTAAGTAGATTACAAGCATCGCGAGAAGCATAACGCTTTTGGAGCGATTACTTATCATTTTATATATAATATTTTTTAATTAAGTAATTATATGTGAGAAGAATTGTTTTGTTAATTTATAATGTTACATAAATCGGCGGCGCTGCGAGCGCAGAGTCGGCCCATGAAATACATGGCTTGCTATTCCACAAACAAGGTAAGTACATCATACAAAGTCTTTCGAACAAGAATACATTTGCGATTCCTATGCTAACCAAGTACACAATTGTGGTATGAGCTACTAGATAACGGCTGGAGGCTTTCTGGTCTCGCCATTGTCCGGTTAAGCAGCAATAACTCCCGGAGCTCAAGCTGTGAGCGACAACTCCTAAAAAAAAGAGCATCATACATTTAGGTACCTAAAACGTCCGGTTCATATTATTTAATTTAATAAAAATAACAGGAACATAATGTTAAGACGCTACCGTGAAATTCGAGGACCTGGGTTTGATTGGTCGGGCAAAGTGTAATTGGGTTTTTCTGTAAATTCCCAATAGCAGCCCGGAGTGTGGATTAGTTCCCAGTTAATGGCTCACCTGGCGAAATGTACGTGTTAATATAATTCACCTACATATAGCGATTTTTACACAACAAAGGAGTCGGTCCGTTTATTTGTCCGCCTGATGGTAAGCGTCTACTATAGCCTGACCAACCTGAAGAGTGTCACTTGTGCATGCCCTACATCTATCAGTCTCGCTTCGTGGTTCGAATTGACCCATACCAAAAGATACCTTGGGAAATTCGCACTGCTCCATCCACTGCGATGCAAATAGTTGATAGGTACCAAAGACCCAGTATTTTGTCCGAGTGAGGGTTAGAAATTATGATAGGCTCAATTTATGAATAATTAAGATAGCTTAACTTAACTTAGCGACAAACTTGAGGGATTTTTGGCAACTTCTTGTGGACATAGAGGAAGTTAAATATCACGCGAACGATTTATTAACAGATTAAGTACAATAAAATGATAAATCCAATGCTATCATAATAATTTCGGTATCGCATGTTTGCCGATACCAAGGTGTGCGCGTACGCATTTATCGTACATTTACTGCTATCGTAGGTCATTTTTGAGTAGGTCATTGGCAAACAAAATACACAAGCAATGACTCAATATCACGCAATATTCTTGTTTTTTTCAAACGAATCTGTATAATCTTCTCTGCATAAGTTATTAGATTAATAGAGCAATAATGTGCGCAGACTTCACACTTGTATAATATTTACTATTGAACAATAAAACAAACAAAAGGTTCTCAGAACTCAGTACTTCTAACTAAAATTTTACGACCAAGACATAATATGTATATACACAGTATTAAATAAAATAATTATTAACAATTACAAGAAATTAACTCTTCCAGAATTTAGGAAAGTTATAATAATAAACGTCTATGTAGTATAGTGTAGGTACATATGAGACCTATTTTCTGCATTTTGTACCATATTGATATATATACCTATGCCTGAATTGTTGTATGTATAGATTGCACGCATTATTATCAAACTACAGATTGTAGGTATAACAAAACATACGTTATCACAGGTGCTCACTGGAGGTGGTTAGCAACAGTTATCTATATATAATTATACTGTTATAGCAGAAGATCTTTCAACGTGATAAGTAATTGTATGTAATTTCAGCATAATTATTGTTACGGCATGATTAGGCTCACGTTTTGATGAACCAACCACAACTGCGTTATTCTGTAAGGTTTCTCAGACGTCGAGGTTCGGTTTCAAAGATACTAAATTGAACTTTATCGCCTATGTAATATGTATAAATTTCCTATGATTAAAACCAACGCTCGACGTTGAGATCGATCTGAGAAACCTTACAGAATAACGCGGCAGGTCACGAAAATAGAGAGAGCACTGCTAACTGGGCAGAAGCCATATATAGTTACTTGTCCTTGTTTCAGGCCCAAGGCATGAGATATAGGGGTGTAGGCCTGTAGAAGTTAGAAAAATTTTTGCGTCTACTAACCTAATTACTTGTCAACCTAATTACTAGTTTACTTGCGCGGAATATCCGCGGAATAAACTATCACACAGTTAAAACAGCAATTGACCCAATTGAGATAGGAAAAATCCTTACTCAGACTTAAATAAAACAGAGATAACGAACTGTTACGATGGAAATAAACTGAGAATCGATGTAAATAGCATTGTTTATTGTTGTTGTCCTAAACTTGTTGACAATAAAAATTGACACACGCTATCTTTAGGGTGTGTACAGAGCTCATGAGTGTTGTTTACGAAATTCATATTTTTAATATTACTGAATTATGACGACTGCATGCCAATAACACTAGAAATGACTAGAATATAAATTACATCTTATATTTTACTTGTCAAATTTGACAATAAGTGTGTGATTTAGTTTTAGGGTGTAACATAATTTAAAGTTTGATGAAAGAGGGCGTTGACAGATATTACACGAAGCTTGCTATCTGACCTTACTCAACAAACTTACTCGAAGCGATGTTATCTGGTTAGAGCTATTATAAGTGAGTTAAGGTTAATTACGGTTTTAATAAAGTTACTGCTGTTAAAACAATTAAACTAAAAATATTAAATAGGCATTCACGTGCAATGAGTCCTACAAGGTAGAAAAGTGATTCGGTATGGAAAAAGCGGTGTTCAATAAAATTACTGTAAAGCGAAATAATGTAAGATTAACGCTACCCGATTGGGGCAGTACCTATATCTTAAGATACGAGGAGATCGCACTCAGTAACACTAATCGAATGGAACTCTACCAGAGAACTGCTATCCTGAAGGTAATGTAGCTGAGTCCTTTAGCATAACTTAAGCTGGTTCTTCCATTAATTTTCTAGTCAAGCAGAGTGATAGCGATCCGTAGAGAAGACCAATCAGTATGGGAGCGACGCGCCCCCTTCTCTCCGTCCAACGTGAACAAGCTGGTCCGGCAGGGTGTCAAGGTTATCGTCCAACCCTCAAACCGACGGGCCTATCCTATGCAGGTAAAGTCTAAATTTCAAAATTCAATATTATCCTTATTTGAATAGATTTCTTACAAAGTACCCTACTTAGTCAATAGTTTAATTCTTCAACTTAGTCTCATAGTCAGAAGGACACAGAATTATGGTGGTTGCATTAACTGAAAAGAAAATACCTTGTAGCAGCGTTTCTCCACTCGCTCATAGATGGCGATACCATAAGTTTCTATGTGTGGCTGTGAAGAAAAAACTACGAGGGCATAACATGTATAAAATAATCTAGATATTGGGACATGCGAGCTCACTGTGTCTCATTATTACTTATACATTTAACTATCACAACTCTTGCATTTCTCTTATGGTTAGACTGCGAGCGTATATGAGCATCATTTAACTCATTCTACACAATGTTATTTTCGTTATCTTCAGTTGCGTTTTATTAAGTCCTTTACCTTTTCAGTCTTACATAAGTGCTGGAGCCATAATTCAAGAAGACATCAGTGAAGCAAGCGTGATATTTGGTGTGAAACAAACGCCGACAGATCTTCTCATTCCAAACAAAACTTACTGTTTCTTCTCACACACTATCAAAGCACAGGAGGCTAATATGCCAATGTTGGATGCTATTCTCGCCAAGGTAAGTTCAGAAAAGCATTATTAATAAACATCAATTAAATTACATTGACATTACAAAACTACTTCCTTACCTACTTACACTGAATTCAAAATTCATAGAATATCGAATCTAAATATTAGAGCACTACGACCGAACCTTCCGTTACAGCGAAATTGCATATATATCTCTTTTGTCAAAGTAAACGTCTACTAATAAACACACTGTTTTTCTTTCCAGAATATACGTCTGATAGACTACGAGAAGCTAATGGACAACTCGGGCAACCGCGTGGTTGCGTTTGGCAAGTATGCAGGCGTCGCTGGAATGATCAACATTCTCCACGGTCTTGGTCTACGGTTACTGGCTCTGGGACACCACACTCCTTTTATGGTATGAACTATATTATTCGACTGAGATTTAAAAAAAAAACTATTACATTTATGCAAATACAATGCAAATATAAAATTATTTGCGAAATGGGATACATATCAGTATATGAGAGTATTTTAAAAGAGCCTGATAAAATAAAGTTATTCCAGCATATAGGCCCAGCCCATAACTACAGGAATTCGAGCATGGCCCGACAAGCAATCCGCGACGCAGGGTACGAGGTGGCCCTGGGAATGATGCCCAAATCCTTAGGACCACTCACATTTGTTTTCACTGGTTCAGGAAATGTGTCTCAGGTGAGTTTTTGCTATTATTATTTTGTATCAATGTTGAAACAATAAAGAAATATGCAGCCTTATTAAAATACTTGAAATCAGATAAAAGAAAACCTAGTCTAAAATAATCTCACGATTTTCAGGGAAGTCAAGAAATATTCCAGGAGCTACCACATGAATACGTTCCACCAGAAATGTTAAGAAAAGTAGCTGAACATGGAAGTAAGTTTAGTACCTACCATTTATTCATAATCAATTGGTATGAGGTCCATTAGTTTGGGAGATGTAAATGATTTTAATAATATCCTTCATCTAAAGGTCCTAACAAGATTTACGGGTGCGAAGTTCGGAGGCGGCATCACCTTGAACGGAAAAATGGCGGAGGTTACGATCACCAAGAGTACGAGGAACATCCTGAGCGGTACATTTCCACTTTTGCAACAAAGGTAAAGAATCTACAAGAAGAATCCTACAAGAATCAAACTATTTCTAAACAGCAATCTCGCACAAAAACCTAGACACCTAGATTTTGTTTGACGTGTCACTGAACAAAATAGGTACTAAATTAAAATTCCAAACATTGATGTTTCATGTGTCCTCAGATAATTTTTTGTTGGAAAGGAAGTTCTCGCTAATCAATTATGTAGGTATAGCATATCAACCTAAGTAATTAACAATATATAGCTTTATCTGGCATTCCGTGCAAATCCCGAACAATAATACTGTAATAAAGGAAATATAACACGTAAACAGTACATAAATGGGTACGAAACAGATTATAGCTTTATCTAATCACCTACTTATGACGACATTATCAAAAACAAGTATTGACAATCAAATTGTTATCTTTCTGCAATTTTTAAATTGATTTAATTATAATGATCAATGAACCGTGAATGTATTAGGTATCAATGTTGCGAAATAGATTTGATCCTGTGACACGTGAACTACTATTACATAAACATAAATATCTTTCAAGTTATTTAAATATATTTAGCTTCGGGATCAGAAACACAGAGGCTTAGGACTAACTGACGAATTGCTTTATTTAATTTAGAATTGAGGCGAAACATGACAAATACATTCTAAAGTTTGGTTTCATGCATGCAAGACAACTTCATCCTAAAGTGAAAAGTAGGACCTGCCACGTTATAAAGTAAGGTTCCTTAGCTTCGAAGTCTGACAGTTTCACTGATAGGAAATTGATACATAGTATAGATGATATAATTCAATTTTGTATCTTTGAAACCGACATTCGACGTCGAATTCGACCCTGGGAAACGTTATAGAATAACGACCCAGCTGATGATTAGCCACAATACCAGATTCATATGAACAGTAGTACAGCTTATCAAAGTGTGGTTGCATTTATTTATTCTATGTTGGTATCACCAGATAGCGCCATACACATCAGTGCTGGTGAACTGTATCTACTGGGCGGTGGACAGTCCCAAGTTACTGACGATCCCAGATGCCAAACATCTATTGGTGCCATCACACACGCCGTGGTTACCCAAGAGTATCGGGGCGCCTGCTTTACCACACAGGTAATTTATTCATCTCGAACATCCTTTCATTTCGAAATGTTAATATGTAGTTGGTTTTACTTTATCACGCAATAAAGCTGTTGATCATAAGGGCCTGCTGATAGCGAAATCACATTAAGTATTCCAGATTCCAGTAACAATAACCCGTATTCTGATACCTACTGTGCCTTGTAGTGAATGCCCAATGCTCTCAAAATTGCATAGTCACAATCATATTCATTTTTACAGAATGCTGGCAATTTGCGACATATCCGCGGACCCTGGAGGTTCCATCGAATTTATGAATGAGTGTACCACGATCGACACCCCTTTCTGCCTCTACGATGCTGACAGGAATAAAGACACTAAAAGGTAGACCAACATTTTAGTCAGTATATACTCTTTGGCCTGGATTTGATTTGCTTTATGATTTTGGACAATTCTGATTATAGTAGAGATAAATGTTATACATAAATAGTGGGCGAATTGTGCCTTGGTGCTGTGGGAAATACGGTCAAACTGGGAACCAATTCATTATTCGTCATCATGTAGCAAATGTGCTATAGGGACAACATTACGTGAATGCACGTAACGTTGTCCCTATACAATCGAGTGATGCTGACACCACTTTTATCTAACTATTAATTTTCTAACATCTGCATTTAACTAGATCAAATTTTAATTTATTACTATTTTGGAACTCTAAAGCTAAACCTAGGCATATCGTGAATGAAACTGTCAAGCATTTGCACATAGGTATTTACATCACATTACATCAACGACATTGAAACATATTATCTTTGCGATGCGAAGATAATATAATAGGCACAATAACAATAATGTTACACTGATAACGCAAGAATAAAGTTATTATCTATATTTTCCAGTTTCAAAGGCCCTGGAGTGCTTGTATGTTCTATTGATAATATGCCAACACAGCTGCCGCGAGAATCGACTGATTTCTTCGGAGACTTACTGATTCCGTACTCAGATGACATCATGTCTTCGGACGCTACAAAACCTTTGGATCAACATAACTTCTCTCCAGTTGTACAAGGGGTAAAACAATATAATATGTATTTGGATGATTTCAAGTTCCCCGTACCTACTTTGCTATTCATCAATTGCTGCGTATTTCTTTTCAGGCTATTATCACAAGTAATGGAAGACTCACGCCAGCTTTCGAATACATCAATGAACTTCGTATGACAAATAATACGTGAGTATCCAACTAAGTAAACTAGTGTCAACACAACTTAAAAAAAGGATAGTCTTTCACTTTGCCCAGATTTATCAAAATTTTCATAGCTGCCATTCCGCTGTAGACTAGCAGGTCTCCATGACAATTCTTCGCTACATGACAATATTTTGGTGTGAAGAATTTCTTCATAGAGTTCATATTGATGATTTTACGTTGAATATTACAGGCGATCTCGGCACAAAGTTGAAGGAAACGATCAGCAGACACCTATAGTAATCTTGGGTAGTGGCCTGGTATCGGCTCCTGTCGTGGAATATTTGGCCAGGGATAAACATATTGCGGTCACAGTCGGTAAGTTTAAACTAAGACTTTGTGAGGATAAGAATTGTTCTATATTCCATCATCTTTAGTCCACTGCTTAGTTTTATTTACGAAACACGACACATATTAAATGAAATACGATTTCCCAGCATCTCAAGTAAAGGAAGAAGCCGATGCTTTAGCAGAGCGTTACGGAGTGTCATCAGAATATTTTGAAGCTAAAGACGAAGCGGCACTAAAAGCATTGGTATCCAAAGCTCGAGTGGTAGTCTCCTTACTGCCTTATGATCTCCACGGAACAGTGGCCAGAGCGTGTGTCAGCTCGGGATCTCATTTGGTCACCGCTTCTTATGTTAGACCCGAAGTTCAGGAGCTGCATCAGGCGTGAGTATAAATACGTTTTAGTCTCAGTTACTGGTATTGAGTATAGCAATTCTTTATACTTTTGTATTTATTATTTGCCTTGTCCCCAGAGCTAAGGATGCTGGTATAACTTTACTGAATGAAGTAGGCTTGGATCCTGGTATCGATCATTTATTGGCCTTGGAATGCATTCATGATGTTCAAAACCACGGAGGCAGAGTCGACTCTTTTGTTTCGTATTGTGGAGGTAAAAATACTAACACAGTAGCCCTCAATTATTATGCATTGAACGTATACGTAGGCTCTCACAAAAAACATGATTTTTTTGATTCAGGTCTACCCGCGCCTGAATTCAGCGACAATGCTCTTCGATACAAGTTTTCATGGAATCCCAGGGGTGTTTTGCTCAATACCATTTCAGCTGCTAAATACCTGAGTAAAGGGCAAGTATGTGAATAGTACAGTTTTTACACCTCGACTGTAAGTATCTTGTCCAAAGATATGTATTATGTAAGTCTTTCTCATTCCCATTTCCAGATTGTTGAAGTGCTAAGTGGCGGCGAGTTAATGTCAGTCGTTCGTGACTTAGACTTTTTACCAGGCTTCGCTTTCGAAGGTTTTCCTAACAGAGACAGCACCCAGTATTCTGCACTCTACGGAATTGAAGACGCACACACTATGTTTAGAGGCACGCTTAGGTATAAAGGTGCGTAATGCAACATTATACTATTTCGAGGATACTACCAACAATTATTCGATTTAAAGACCAACGCCCGTGTGATACCCCAAGTACTTGTGTTCATAAACGGTGACCATTTTCCAGAATGTGGGGCATATGCCTTACGCCTTAGAGGTGTAAATACATTTTATTTCTTTCTTGAAATGCTTCTTATCTTTCAGGTTTTGCTGAAACAATAAAGGCAGTGCAACTATTTGGTCTCGTAGACCCTAATCCCCATCCATCACTTCACCCTGATGGACCGTCTATGTCTTGGGTAAGTCAGAATTACTTATGGATTGCACACTTTCACTACACTTTTAAATCGAACTATAATGAAAGTTGATTCAGACCGGCAGGTTCCTTGAGACAGTGCGTTTTATGTGATTCTAGCGACAATTTGCGTGCGAACTGGTGGGACTAATGGACTCGACAATATTCTATGAGAACCTGAGAACTCGTCTTGCGGAGAGAATCGGTGGTCCGGGCGCTCAGGCGCTCGAATCCCTCGGCCTTCTCAGTGATGATGAAATCGTCAAGCGCAACACGCCTCTCGATACCATTAGCCATTATCTCAGCAAGCGACTACAACTAGGTATTCATCTCACCTCGTTCTTCTGTAATTATTTATAATTTAAATAATTGATATTTCTTTGATTATAAAGGAGTACTTTTAAATTAATTACATTACAGTATTGAGTATTACAAGAAATTACGCGAAATTTAGGAATATTTCCACTTTTAAGTGACATTTTTGTTTCGGAGGAGAGAATAAGAAACTTTTTAATTATTTTTATAATAAAAAACAGTGGGCCTACCATCATCGGTCAGAGCGTATTAAGGACTTCTGAGCTTTGATGTTTCATATTGGTACTTTAAAATTAAACGTCAATGCTAAGAATTTCTTAATATGCGCCGCTTAAACGGTCATGGCTGACCCCAGATCATGTGTTTACAATAATTTATTAATAACAGAAAAAGAAGAAACAGACTTCGTAGTCCTGCGTCACGAGGTTGGCGTGACGTGGAGTGATGGGAGGAAGGAGCGACGCGACGTCACTATGACAGTCAGGGGAGATCCAGCTACACACACTGCCATGGCAAGAACTGTCGGACTACCCACCGCTATTGCTGCTAAGATGGTTCTGGACGGTGAGATACAACCAAATAAACCCACACTATAATTTATGCATACTGTGCCCACTCAGGAACCAGTGGGACTCACTGATACTGACCCGATGCATAAAACTGCGTGCAATCGAGTGGACTAGCGTCTTTGCATGCAGCTTATTTATTATTTTATCGAGATTGTTACTAACACAAATTTATTAAGGTTTTTTTTAAACTATCCGCAAAATGGATCCCTGTTGTCCGAAATAAACGAGTTGTTATTATTATATGTCTGCGGATGAAGCAAGATTTTAGAAAACAGAGTCAATGACTGAATAGCTAATCTTTCAAGAAAGATTTATGTGTTATACTCATTAAACAGACAGGTCATCAATAAAGAATAACAAAGAATCAAGAAATTAAGACGTTGTAACTTTTAATTGATGCTGAAATGGTTCTTGCAGATCTCTCTCAAACTTTGAATTAATTAATTAATATTGTTTCAGGTGAAATCCAAGAACGAGGTGTTGTGCTCCCATTCTCACCAGTTGTGTACAAGTCCATGCTCTCGAGGCTGAGAGCGGATGGCATCACCGCCAAGGAGGTCATCAGGCCACTCAACTGAATCTGATCGTTTTATTTAATTTTAAGTTATATTAACGTGTTTAAACCTAGGCCATTGTTTTGTAAATAATGTAAACTAACTTATATATACTTACTTTGTATTGTTGCGATTGTTGTTTCAAAAATATCTATATACAGATATAAATGAAGTTGAGGTGTCTGTTTGTTATTCCAAATTTACAATATTTTACTAAATGCATAATGAAAATACTTATATACATAAAACAATTAAGGCAATTAGGTACGTAAAAAAACAGTTTTTCGAATTTTGCTCTGTCTGTCTGTTTGTTTGTAACGGCTTATTTCTGAAACGGCTGCGCCTATTTTAACGGGACTAGCTGATGTTTGAAGGAGTAACTTAGGAGAAGTTTATTTAAAAAATAATAATAAGTGTCGAAACTTGAGTCTACGCGGGTAAAACCGTGGGGCACAACTATGCTAATCATAAGAATGTTCAATAAGATTGTATGACGGTTTTCAATAAAAGTCCTTTTTATTATTCCACTAATTTAACCTCAACCTCTTTACGTCTCTTATGCCCATCCTGAATGCCTTTATCAAATTAAGAAAATGTACTATGAAAGTTTTCAATTTCAACAAGGCAACTGCTGAAAATGAAAATACTATTATCCAGTAATGTCAACTGGAAAAAAAAGGTGTGACATGATTGTCATTCTTGTATAATTTTTTTGCTAACCTAAAATGTTTTATCAAATGACTTGATTCTGCTATTTTGAGTAATTTTTTACGGCTATTTTTATATATTTGTTGAGCTAAATCTCGATTGTGGTTACACATCCATTTCGCATTTTAGTTTTTTTTAGCGCGTGACAATTTAAAAATGATGACTTTGCGTTAAAGTCGCATTGAGATGGAAAACGACCCGAATAACACTGTAAGTACAGCTTTTGCGCCAGTGCTAATCGAAAATGCAACCGGTGAATACACTACATAGCACATATCCATCTAGAATTACTTAGATTTGCGCATTTTAATGTCCGAGGATTTGCGCCTCTATATTTGATCAACAATACTTTCAATGTAATGTTTTGGTAATGGATTTCAACCATGTCCTTTATTATGATTTATGACCATGTTGGGGATATTTAATTATTTATTTAAAATATGCAGTTACTAAACAGTGCACTAAATCAAAACTTTCGTAGAAATAAGTATTCACTTACCTTCACATCTTAGCGACTATTAATGTGTCAGTCGTTACAGAAGTTAAATATCGGTTACAAACTCACCAAGCACAAAGCTAGATCTCACTTTCGTACACAGCTGTTGGTAGTAACTATGAGTAATCAAACTTTTGGATGGGTTTACATAAAGTTTAGTGACACTTATCTCAGTCGTGCTCGGACTAGTCGACACCTAGTCGGACTGCTTATTGGGGTGTCAAATTAATTGTCTAGTGCCCATATGTTTGAAGCTTGAAATCCGGAATAACTATTAATATAATAAATGTGGATGGTGTTGATTGAGTGCGTTGTGCAGACGGCGGGTCGCGAGACTGGACGGTGCATGTCGGTAGCGGCTATGCAGGCGCTGCACCGGCTGCGGGAGTGCCGGTTACTCTGCGATGCGATAGTGCGCGCGGACGACGGCGCGGCCTTCCCGGTGCACCGCGCCATACTCTCTGCCTGCAGCCCATACTTTCTGTTAGATACCTACCTATAGCTTTGTTAAATTACGTTAATAATCAAGAGAATCAACTACTGATTTTAATCGCAGGGCACTTTTTACAACAACATTACACTCGCGCGAACAGAGCGACGTGTTGATATCTGGTGTACGCTCGGAGATCCTTCTTTTACTGATCGAGTATGCATACCTTCGCCGGATCGAGGTCACCGACACTAACGTCCATGAGCTGCTCATGACTGCCGACTATCTCGCCTTCCTCGGAGTACTGCAGCTGTGCTGTGATCATCTGCGAGTCTCGTTGAGTCCTAAGAACTGCCTCGGTATAATGATGTTTGCTAGGTATGTGAAAATAGAAACATCGTGTAGGTATCAAAAAGGTACTGATCAAAGTTTGATAGAACGCATATAAGTAATTTATAGAGTTCCTATAAATTTCAGACGCGTATTTTGCTACAAACTACAAGCTGACTCTCGCCGATATTTGTTGCGCTATTTCGTAACTGTGGCGACGCAAAGTGATGAATTCCTCCACCTGCCACTCGATGAGCTTAATTCTATAATTTTGGAAGACGAACTGAACGTGAAGAGCGAGGAAGTGGTTTGGGAGGCTGTGCTGCGTTGGGTGAACTATGATCCAGATATCCGCTGGCAACACACGGTCAAATTAATGGGCAGTATACGACTCGGACTTCTCGATACACAAGTTAGATCCTTATACCTCCGTCCTTTGATCTTAGTCACGTTTGATATCAGTATTAAGTTCTTGTTGCTTTCTTTTTGTCCAGTTTTTCCTAGAGAATGTAAAGGATCATCCATACGTAACTGGCAATGAAGGCTCGCGACCCATTATTATTGAAACTCTGAAGTTCCTCTATGACCTTGAGATGATTGCACAAAGGGATGGAGAAGTGGCCACACCAGAGATTGCGCGGCCTAGAGTGCCACATGAAGTAATTATATTTTAGAATAGCTTATTGCTGTGCTGTATAGTACCCTATTACACTCTATTTTAATAGTACCAGTTAAATGTTCTTATTTCAATTAATTTGGTAATCTCCACATGTAGGTTTACTTACAATGTCGGTAAAAATAAAATACTGCTTGTCCTTTATATCCATTCCAGGTACTCTTTGCGATAGGAGGTTGGAGTGGTGGTTCACCGACTGCGTTTATTGAGACTTACGATACTAGAGCTGATCGCTGGATAAAGGTTTGAATATTTGCTTCTCTATTACATTTATTTACTTAATATTTTTTACCATTGTGTAATGACGTCATTTATCAGGTAGAAGAAGTGGACCCAGCTGGACCTAGAGCATACCATGGCACAGCAGTACTCGGCTCCTGTATTTACGTCATCGGGGGATTTGATGGAATGGATTACTTCAACTCGTGCCGCTGCTTCGATGCCGTTACGAAAACCTGGCGGGAGGTGATATTCATTTGTTTAAGTCTTCAAAATAGGTAGTTGCAGTCCCACCATATAGTCACAACAGTGATATTTCTCTTACTAGTTGCAGAATTCCTTCTTCAATTCTGTCAATCACAGTATCTGTCGATAATCCTTAATCAGGTAGCACCAATGAACGCACGGCGGTGTTACGTGTCAGTAGCCGTGCTAGGAGAGACGATATACGCCATGGGTGGGTACGACGGTCATCACCGCCAGAATACAGCCGAGAGGTTCAATCACCGCACCAACCAGTGGTCACTTGTTGCGCCTATGAACGCGCAGAGATCAGATGCGAGCGCTGCTGCACTTGATAGTGAGTACTATTTTATATTTACGAAGAACTTTGCACCATCCACTGTACTGAAACAGTTCCGAACAGATGTATATCCAAATCAGTGCACAGAACTTCTTCTTTTCTTCAATTTTGTAGATAAAATCTACATTACCGGTGGATTCAACGGGCAGGAGTGTATGAACAGTGTGGAGGTGTTCGATCCGGACACAAATCAGTGGACTAATCTCGCACCCATGCGCTCGCGCCGCTCCGGCGTTTCTTGCATCGCTTATCATAATAAGGTATTTAATGTTGTGTCCGAAAAGGAATTAGCTAGCAAAAATATTTTAAATGTTTCATACAATTCGAGTGTGCGGTTTAAAAAAAAAAATAAATAAGCACAGTATAGTCTCAGCAAGTACATTTTGCTGTTGTTCTTATAATCTATATCTATATACATACATCTATACAGTACAGATAAATAAAATTAAAGTGTCTGATTGTAATTCCAAAATGCACATGAAAGTATGCACAGTTCTGAAATAGAAAAACTAATTTTAATTTTTTTTTCTGTCCGTCTGTCTGCTCGTTTGTCTGTCTGTCTGTCTGTTTGTTCCGGGTAATCTCCGAAACGGCTGGACCGATTTTAACGGGATTTTCACTGGCATATATCTAATATTACAAGGAGTAACTAAAATTTTTTATTTGAAAATATTATTTGAGTTCCGCGGGGTCCACCCATGATTAATTTCATGGGTGGACCCCGCGTCTACGCGGGTGAAACCGCGGGGCACAGCTAGTATTTACATAACACTTGATAGCGTACATTAGAGTACGTACCTAATATTACAAGCGTAAGTAGTTAATAATGTTTATCTGGAAACTTCACAATCGTAATTTACTTATAAATGGTGTTGGTATAACTCTTATCAGTCACATATACAATTAATTTAATGATAATTACACTTATCTCGGCTCCTTTTTACTTGTGATGACCAGGTTTTTCCCGATTGATCATTACAATACCTTCTTAATTGCTTTATTTATGTAAGCAGCCGTCTGATATAAGAATTTCTTTATTTAAAGACGTCATTGGTCTCGAAATTGGTTATCTTTAGCTCAATAGTTAATTTAACATGTAAATTGGAGGTTTACCATCCTACTTACTAATATTAAAAACGCGAATGTTTGGGAGTATGGATGGATTTTTGTTAATGTTTCACGCAATAACTAATGAATGAATTTTAATGAAACTTTACAAATTGGGAGTTCATGTAGCCTGAAAATTATTGGTGTATGAAGAGATGAATAAATTGAAAGAATTTTGTAATAATAGCATATTATTTGTAGGATGTAGTATCTGCCTACCCCCATGGCATACAGGCGTTAGCCATATTATGTACGTATGTACCTAGTTGAAGATGACAATGTAATGTGTGAATTGTTATGGTGGTGTCCAGATCTACGTGATAGGCGGCTTCAATGGAATCTCGCGCATGTGCAGTGGCGAGGTGTATGACCCAGCCGGCAACTCGTGGGCCCCAGTGCCTGACATGTACAATCCTCGCAGCAACTTCGCTATTGAGGTCATCGACGACATGATCTTCGCCATCGGAGGGTTCAACGGCGTCACCACCATCTACCACGTCGAGTGCTACGACGAGAGGACCAATGAATGGTACTTACTTACTAACTTATTTTTTATATATGTGCCGTTTTTTTTTTTAATCCTTCATGGATATGCCTATTGCCGCGGGGGCAGCGGAAGAGTGATGCGGGACTCATACCGGCTAAAACCTACGGGTGTTCCTCCTCGTCGCTTTTACAGGGGGGGCGTGCGAGTTCCCTACCATGTCCTCTTATTGCCATCATAAACTGACAATGATTATGATACGAGATACGTATCTGTACTAATATTATTAAGAAAGAGGAAAGATTTATTTATTTATTCATTGACTCCGAAACAACTGCATCGATTAAAAAAATCTTTCTCTAAAATAATGCTAAAATATCATTAAGTAACACAGGATATACAAATCGAGCTATTTTGGGGATCCCTTATATGTATAAGCGCGCTACGCCGTGGACGGAAGCTAGTATCATTTACATACAGTTGCCGTCACGACTTTTGAGCGCTCAGCGAAAATATTGGAGTATTTTTTCGCGCTTGCTCCATACAAGACCCAAAAAAATGTACTCTAACAAAACATTACATTCCCATAGCATACTTGACATATATATATGACCACAGCTATCGTCTAAACATCACTCTTTTTACATAATTTTAAGAGCGTGATTTTTCACTATGTAGTTAGAAACAAAAATCGATTCACGATAAAGATTTCACCCTGTAGTCATATCGAAGGAGAATTTCAAAATCGGTGTACATATTAGATATTGTATCTTGTGTTTTGTCAAATCATCACCTTTGTTTATAATTCTGGTTAACCCTTTATGACTATGAATTATGATTATGAACATTCGATGTGTTGTTTAAACTTTTTTTATCATGCCTATGTTGACCTGATTGGTCGTTGACGTTTTCTCGAAAGATTAACTACAAAGTACAAACCTTCTTTTAGATGATAAATATTTTTTGTTTTGCTTAAGTATGTAGATATGTGTTGAGATAATTTTGAACATAGCTTTTGGTGTTAGGTACTGTAATGAAACGAGCCCCCGTCGGATAAGCACGTGTCTATTTAACTATAAATAGACACGTGCTTTCTCTGGTTTACTTTATCGCATCAAAAACTATACCCATTTTGCTTCTACTGAATATTACTCACAAAGGAGTGCTTTAGCTGGCCCGTGCATTGAGTCAGACAACTTGCTATACTGGCAAGAAATAACACAGACCAAGAAAGCCGATGAAAAGTATCAAACACATTTCAAGCTATGTCAATACGCAAAGAAATTCGTCGTGAAGACCCAAGTATATGACGCACTGGCCTGGTGGGTTAAGTGACTTATGTCACAATCCCCCAGACTAAATTCATTAATAAAATTTTATCCGCTCACATACTTAGTGTAAAATGTTAACGATGATGCAGGTACGAAGCGACAGACATGAACATCTACCGTTCGGCGCTGTCGGCGTGCGTAATAATGGGCCTGCCCAACGTGTACGACTACATCCACAAGCACCGCGAGCGGCTCATGGAGGAGAAGCGACAGAAGATCCTGCTCTCGGAGACGGCTCGTCACGGACAACACCGCACCGCGTTGCCTGACGTCAGTACCTTCACACATCCTTACTATGGTTATTGTTAGGAATTATATAATAGTTATTAGGAACCAGTCCTACTTGGAAGGCTGCTTTTTTTCCATTCTGTCCATTGGCGAACAAAAAGCTGTATTTTAATAAAAATCTTTTAAAGAAAAGGAGAACCTGTTGTTAACAGTTATCTTTAAATAATTTACACTTAATTTTAGGGGTTGCTTTAATTCGGGGAACCCTATTTGTTTCTTAAGTAAAAGTTAAATCGAACGGCTAACACGCTCAACCAATTTTGCTGAAATGTAGGCAGGTGTTAGAGATAAGCTGCCAACTAAACTTATTACATACATTAATATTCCATATTAAATAGTACTAAAATATACCTAAGTACGTAATTATCTCGAGAGCCCTGTCAATTTCACATTTTCCCATTTTCAATGAAATGCCCGATAATGATATGAGAGATGCATGAATGTGGATGAAGCGAAAGACTTACTTAGGTAAGGATCGTATGTGTGCATGTGGCAATCGGTGGTCACTGACTACCCCTATGGGATACAGGTGTGAGCATGAATGTATGTATGCCCGAAAATATTACCTGAAATCCGTAGAGTATGCACTACCTACGTACCTACAGAATTTTGTTTTATTTACAAAAGTACATAAATTTCATAACTAATGAATGAATACCTATTACCAGATAATTTTGATGAACGCCTGTCTAATGATGTAGGTATACTTTGTATAAGTAGATATTAATAAATTACCTTATCAGTTCAATTATGAGTTTACATCATACAAAACATGAAATATTCTGATATTGTTACATCTACTTTACTCATAACATTAGCGAAACGATAATTGATTAAGATGCCAAAATCACATCACTGACTACTCAATAATTTTAACTAATATTCAATTCATAAAGCCAATGCGTTTAAATCAGGCCATGAGGCTTGTTTCATTTGATGCAGGGTTCCTATGTTCTCATTGAGTTAGAACATGATTAATGCAAAAAAAGTTATTTTCTAAGTATTATCCAAGTATTAAAAATTTTTGCAAAGAGTTGTGGTGGCCGTGGGGTTTGAGTTTGCTACGCTTGCTCTGCAAGCGACGCAAGTTCGAATCTCAGTGGCCTGCACCAATGACTTATTTTAAAAACTTATGTGCAGTGATTTCACAGCACGTGCTTTACGGTGAAGAAAACCATCGAGAGGAAACCTGCATATGTCTGAGAAGTAATTCGAAAGTCGTATGTAGGTAGGTAGGTAGGTGCTTTCACGTTGGCATATTGAATAGTTGGCAGGTTGAATCATGGGTGTTGTTATTACAACACCGCTGCCTACTCAATAATACTCTAATACAAGCGTGAGCATTTTTGGGGCTAGTTTGTCTATTTCAAACAAAGTTCATTAAACGTATGGCAAATAGAGGTGTCATTCGGGGACGATTAGCGCGAAGACTTTTTAGTATTCAGGGTCCATTGGAACGGGATTATATATAACCAATAGCGTTCTGTACCTACAATGTTACCAGCAATAAACTTACCCCAACGTGCACTATATCGGTGAATTAAATTCAGGTTCACCTATTGGAAGACAACGATGACATGCTGGAGCAGTTGGGGCTGATGGAAAATCAAGCGGCTAACAACGACGCGCCAGCCCCGCCACCCCCGCCGCCCCCGCCACTCCCCCCGCAGCCCATGGAGCAGGACTAACGCTCCGGTAACCAATTAGTTTTAACTTACGTCATTAGTCTATCATGCACGTCGCTATTTCAGTACCTATAATAAGTTAGCTTAGTAGGACGAAATAACCCTTCCGCTGCCCTCGCGGCGTTGGCGTATGTTTGGTTACCCACGGCTAAAAAGGTTAGTACTAATCTAGCTACTTAAACATTTGTTATAAGGGAATTTGATGAAAAAATATTTCTGATATCCTAATTACGATTCCCATTCCTTCTCGGGAAGGATACAGACATTATTTTTTGATTATTCTTTTTATTTAAGTATATAAGTCTATTCACAGTCCCCTCAAAGAAAATCATGGATAAATAAGCTGATCATGATACTAGTATCATACAAAAAAATTTGTTGCTGTAGCTTAACAGGCGTGGCAAAGCTGATGGCGCGTTATAAGTATATAGATAATATGCATATTCATCGCTATCATAGAACATGATGGAGGTCACAGTTTAAATGTGACACAGACAATCCCCTTCCAATGCGCAATGACTGTTTGTAGATATGACATAATGATCTAGTCCATAATAGCAATGTGTTTGTTTCAGGTCTCATAAAAACTTTCCTCTAGTTCTAAAGCCTAGCCTACCGACAGTTTATACCTATCTAAGCAATATGATGAACAAATAAAAGTTTTAGGGAACAGTATATATTGAAGTTAATATTATGTAAAATTATTATGTAAACGTCCTTTATTTTTAAAAATATTTACATTTATTATAGCAATTTTGGCATATTTATATAATGTGATATTTTCATAATGTGAATCATACCTGTATTTTTGGAATATTTTTGAAATTGTATAAATTTTTTCGGACAAGTATATGATACTTAATAAGAACCGTTGTTTGATTACTCTCATTACTCGCAGACAAGATAAAAGCATTTCAAGGGTTATCAATAGAACAAATGCTCGGTCAAATAACTTTATTTTCACATTCTATACAGGACCCAATTAGTTAGAAACAAATATGCAAAACTGTGTCCGTAATGTTCTGTGTCCTCACCGGTTTCAAGAGTCAGGGGAACTGTGTTGGCGTGATTAGCCGTCGTATTGTAAGTCTGGGCTGTCGTGTCCGATGGCGGCGGCGTCTGCGGCGTGCACGATGGTGTGCACGGGTCCCTCGGCGGCGCAGGCCTGCCACACGCGCTCCGTCCACGCCACGGCCGTGAAGCACGCGCCGTTGCTGATGAACGCGCGGAGGGTCACCGCCACCATACCCCGCCCCATGCACCGCCACCCTTCAGAACGCACTGACTGAACCAGACAGTCCCACGCGCCTGCGTACCGCCCACTCAGATCACCCTGTATCCTCGACTTCACCACGTCTATTGGGTACAAAAGCACCCACGACAATGTCCCGGCTAATCCGCCTGCTGTGAAAACACGCATCACCGACTGATTGCCTCGTGTCATTGCCTCGTATGATGCGAAATAGATAGCGAATGCCGGGCTATCACGTGCCATGGTGATGCCCAGGCCGCGATAGAGACCCCGGCCTCCGCTGGTGCGCAGTATGTGCCTCGCTCCGGCCCACGCTCCCGTGGGCATTCCTGGTCGGTTCAGCTGCTGTTGTGTTTTGACTAGTTCAACAGGTGCACAGGCAAAGCTCTGAAGCATGCCCGCCATTGCACCTGCGGTCGCGTGCGTTGTCAGCGAGTTAGGATTGGGCAGGGCTCGTCTTGTATTCCCATATGCACCGAAAACTATTGCGTTTACACCCGCCACGCCACATAATGGCGCCCTCACGCCACGATATGCGCTCGCTAACGTTCCTCCTTTCAGTAGAGCTCTCGTACAGTCCATCGCAGTGCCTCTTCCTGACTGCACGTGAACTTTCAAAGTGTCTAAAGGATGTCCAGCTATAATCCCAGCACATCCTGAAATGAAATACATATTTAGAGACCCATGCAAATTGTCACACATAGGTGCACTTATTACACAGCAAAGTTTCCTTTATGTTGGGTGGTACTCACCTCCAATGCATCCGGCAATAAAATCTAGTGGCATTTTTGAAATTCTGTAAAATTATTCTCGTTCGGGCGTCGCTGCAAAAAGATTAAAATTTTCATTTATCCATTACTTCCTCGGCGAAAAAAAATTATTTGTTGACTATGTTTCAATTTCTGTTCATTATTGTTAATTTAAGAAAAAGTTATTAACGTTATTAACGTATAACGTTAATTTATTTGAAAGAAACATGTCGGTCGTTGGCTCATCGCGGTCCCCGGTGAAGTGAGACTAAGATAATAAACGGACCTATCAGAGGTCCAGTTATCACTATCAGTCAGTGGATTGCTTATTTACGTGAACTTTGGCGAACACAAAACGTGACCTTACATAAGTTCAGTAACAATGGACTCACCTTGCCGCCGTTCAAATGAGGTAATCGTAGTGGGAACTGACGTTGTCTCCACTGGAGGTGATGCCAATGAACATATTGATGTGCGGAGATGACTTGCGGTCGGCTGGTACGGTCCAGCCTCTAGGGTGAGCGTCTCGGGAATGCGCCCGGCAGTTTCTTCAACACGCATTATCACCAACGGGTCACCTATTATCGCGGGTCAACATACGTCTTAAAACAAAACAACACCTAGGTACTCTACTGGCCACATTGCAAACTTAGCCCACATATCACTTCACATTATGATGTCTATTAATTATGCAGATCATGTTACATACACCACTGTATTTCAATTGTAATACCGTTGTTCGATTAAATTATTTTTTCGCATAAGTAGTAGTTACGGCTCCCATGCCTTTGGATACCACAGCTGCTTATTTATGGCAAAAATGTCGCATTATCTAAATCATAATCAATGTAAAATGAACTAATTATTTCTCAGTTACCTATCTACTTCACTCATACAATGAAAAGTTACCATTAATATCTACTAAAAACATTAATCATAGACCAATTTTGTTATGTTCATATTATTATATACTTTTTAGGTATGTTAGCAAAGCAGAGGTTTGCTTTTAATGTGGCACTGTTGTTATTGAGAGTAGGTAAACGTATTGGCACTAATCTTAAGAACAATAATTGCTACCTTGCTAGCTTGCTAACAGAATACTGCATCTGAATCGGTCGAACTATTTTCGAGAAACTGGCAATATTTGGGTGGACTCACAAACAAATAAATTATCTCTTGAAACGTTTTGATAGGTAAGGCTGCAGATAAACATGTTTAATTAACTATTTGATCATAAAATATTTCATTTGTTAATGACCAAATATTGGGGTAGGAAAGATTTTCGTTGAAAGGTACCTACACTACACACCGTTTCATTCTTAGATAGGAGCTTACTTATTTATTTTGTGATAGGAGAAGGTAAGTAGGTACCTAAGTTAATCATGGCAAGGTGCAGTCAGTGACTTATATCCTTTGTACGGAAAACAAAATTAGGTACCTGGTTAATACACTTACCCCCTTTACCAGCCCCTTATTAGTATTTAATGTTCTTCCTGAAATTATACTACTATCAGGCATCATGTTCTTGGTGGACTCATATTGCAAAGGTAAAGGATAAGTCAAGCATACAGTCTGCTTGATAGTCAGCCATTCCCGTAGATCACACAAAAAATTATACTACGCTACGACTTACTACGTGGTGCTACGAATATTTCAAGTGTACTTTTGACTATGTGAGTAAATTGTTGTGCAGTACTATAAATATTAAATACTGCATATTGACCTCTAGAAAGCCGACGTAGTACACTATACGACCTACTCGTGATTTTGTCACTCGTTTTTGTGAATCTGTGTCCATCGCAACGTCACTCTACGAAGCCGAAATTAGACGAATGTGTCTTTCCTGGGGTCGATGTGCAATATTTATCGCCTGGTACTGTAGAGCATCTAATAACACACGCTCTGCTATGTAGGAAGGCATATACCTACGTAGCTAACTTACTTATCAACCTACTTATAGCGTAATATCTTTCGTACGTTATTCAAAATAAATACAATATAGAACACACCTCGAACCAATAGGAACCTCTACCTACCTAATAAAGTAGGTATCCAATCCACATCAATTTGAGAAACAATCTGCTCGATAAAGGACTAAAATAATTCAAGACCTTGGAAAGTGGTATTTATCTGGGTAGGGACTTAGTACTTACTTGACTGACTTTATAAAAAGTACTTACGAGTATGTAATACTGCCTTCGAAGATTTTTGATATTGTGCGTCTGGTAGGTAATCGAACTGACCAAAATGTGATTAAAAAACAGTATGCATTTTTATGAAGGCAATTGGAAGGAAACAAATAAATAATAATTCCTCTAAAGAAACATAATAATTTTGTGTTAATATAGAAAAAAATACAAAATTTGAAAGTAATTTTGTAAATTAATTAATTAAACACCCGAAATGTGTCCTACTTCTCGTATGCAAATCGTTAATTTGTTTTTTATTTTATTGAAGTGGCTCTACATTCTCCAGCAAGAAATTAATTAACAAGCAGGCGAAGCCAGCTGTAGGAAACTAGTGTAGCGGGGTAGAACCTCCTTTTAATAAAATGTATTTTTATTAATTTTAAGTTACGAATGTCGACTTGACACAAGATGTCAAAAAGAAAAGTTTTGGGTTTTAAAATGGAGTTGTAATAAAAATAGTAATTAGGCAATTACTTAATAAAGAATATTTGATCTCGATCCTGATTACTATACTGGTGACCCCGATAAAACACGCGCAAGATGGCTGAGGACGGAGATACCAATTCCACGCATGTGCATGTGAGTCGAGTTGGTGTGCGAGTGCCACCGTTTTACCCCGAGAAGCCCGGGTTGTGGTTCGCTCAGTTGGAGAGCCAGTTCGCATTAGCGAATATTACAGCAGATTCCACCCGTTTTCATTATGCAGCTGGACAATTAGACTCGATATATGCAGCAGAGGTTGAAGATATAATTATTAATCCCCCTGACGCTGACAAATACATTAAATTGAAGACGGAGTTGATTAGGAGGTTATCTGCGTCACGAGAAAAAAAGGTGAGACAACTGCTCACACATGAAGAGCTGGGAGACCGGAAGCCATCTCAGTTCCTACGACATCTCCAGCGCTTGGCCGGTCCAGGCGTACCCGAGGAGTTCCTGCGACACATATGGACCAGTAGACTACCCAATAGCACGCAGTTTATCATAGCTTCGCAGGCAAAGCTGAATCTCGAGGAGGTGGCAGAGCTAGCAGACAGGTTGCTGGACATCGTACCGGCTACTCCGCAAGTAGCAGCGACGTCTGCGGATTCCCCGCCGATAGAGATGGCAGCTCAAGTTGCGGAGCTCACCAGACAGATGAAGATGCTTTCCTCTCGACTTGACTGTCGGGACCGGTCCAGACCACGGCAGTTCCCAAATAGTCGGAGTAGATCAACATCTCGTACCACCAGATCCCAGCCAAAGCACCGGAAGTACCCTTTGTGCTGGTATCACTTCCGGTACGGGGATAAGGCGTCCAAGTGTATAAAACCATGCGATTACTCGGGAAAAGCGTAGGGCAGTCTGTGATGACGACCGTCGGCTGCCCACAATCTGGTCGTCTATTTGTTACCGACAGGCGTTCTAAGATGCAGTTTTTAATAGACACTGGAAGTGACTTATGTGTATTCCCTCGCTCGTCCTTGAAGGAACGACGTGAGAAAACAGACTTTGATTTATGCGCAGCAAACGGTTCAGTTATCCATACCTACGGTTATGCGAATGTTATTTTAGATATAGGTTTACGTCGTAACTTTGCTTGGCGATTTGTTGTAGCCGATGTCAATCAGGCGATTATAGGCGTGGATTTCTTATCACACTATAATTTAATAGTAGACATTCGGAATCAACGCCTTAAGGACGCGAATACCACGCTTGAGACCGCGGTTCTACTTGCCAATTGCGCTGACGATGTATCCTCTGTCAAAATTATGTCTGCTGGTGATTCGGTTTATCACTACATACTCTCACAATATCCGGAAATCACCCGTCCCCAAGGTATACAGTCAACACCTGCACACGATACACTTCACTTCATTCGTACCACACCGGGGCCTCCGGAGTTTTGTACACCTCGCCGGCTGGCCCCTGATAGGTTAAAAATTGCGAAGGCGGAATTCGAGGCTATGTTACAGATTGGTACCTGCCGACCTTCGGAATCATCCTGGGCATCCCCCTTGCACCTGACACCTAAGAAAAATGGTTGGCGTCCTTGCGGTGACTATCGTAGGTTGAATGCTCGTACAATCCCTGACAGATACCCGGTACGCAACATCCAAGACTTTGCGCATAACCTAGCTGGCAGTACGGTGTTTTCATCCCTAGATTTGACTAAGGCTTATAACCAGGTACCTGTCAATCCTGCTGATATTCTCAAAACCGCGATTACGACACCGTTTGGGCTATACGAGTTTCCATTCATGACGTTTGGTCTTCGTAACGCAGGGCAAACTTTTCAACGTTTTGTAGATCAGATATTGAGGGGACTTGATTTTGTCTATCCTTATTTGGATGACATTTTGGTATTTTCCACAGATAAAAAAACCCACGAAGCACATCTTCATCAGGTATTTACCAGATTGAAGGAATACGGTATGATTTTAAACACAAGCAAGTGCGTATTAGGTGTTTCGGAAGTAACATTTCTAGGTTATAGCGTGTCTGCAGAAGGTACAAAACCTCTACCTGATAAGGTAGAAGCTATAAAAAATTTCAATCCACCAAAAACCGTTCGTGAGCTACGACGTTTCCTAGGTATGCTTAATTTTTATAGGCGGTTCATCCCTAACGCGGCCCGCGATCAAGCTTCATTGAATGCCCTTTGGACTGGTTCAGTAAAAGGTTCTCATCCAGTTATTCTAGGCGCTCTTGAACTAAAGGCCTTCGAGCTGTGCAAACAAGGTTTGTGTCAGGCCGCTATGTTGGCACATCCCAACAACGATGCACAGCTGACTCTGGTGACCGATGCCTCTGACACTGCGTTAGGTGCGGTTTTGCAGCAGTTGAAAGGTGACGCTTGGGAACCTCTAGCGTTCTTTTCTAGGAAACTTTCCCCGGCACAAACAAAATACTCTCCGTACGATCGAGAACTCTTATCGATATATGAGGCCATTAAGCATTTTCGCCACATGGTCGAGGGTAGAGTCTTTGTTATTTATACCGACCATAAACCATTAACGTTTGCATTTCATACCAGAAAAGAGAATTGTTCCCCTAGACAGTTTCGTCATTTAGATTTTATTTCTCAGTTTTGTACCGATATACGTCATATATCTGGTAAGGACAATGTTGTCGCGGATACTCTCTCTCGAGTAGCAGAAATAGTTCAGCCACTCGACCTGAACATGCTAGCAGCTGCTCAAGTTTCCGATCCAGAGTTGCAGCAACTTCTCAACGGCAATACGTCACTGCAGTTAGATAGAGTCAAATTGCCTGGCACGCATACAGAACTTGTTTGTGATGTTAGTGGTACTGTGCCGAGGCCATATGTCGTTAAGCATCTCCGACGACAAGTTTTTGAGAGCTCACACTCTCTGAGCCATCCCGGTGCCAAGGCTACTGTTCGTTTGGTCAGTGACCGATATGTTTGGCCGGGTGTTCGCAAGGATTGTCGAGAGTGGGTTCGCTCTTGTTTAGCGTGTCAACGCTCGAAAGTAAGCAGGCACGTTCATTCGCCGCTAGGTGCTTATAACCTTCCATGTGGCAGATTCAAGGATATACACATTGACTTGATCGGTCCTTTACCACTGTCACAAGGTTATAGATATTGCCTTACAGCTATCGACCGCTTTACGCGTTGGCCTGAGGTTATACCGATACAAGATATCACGGCAGAAACTGTAGCGAAAGCTTTAGTGAGTGGTTGGATATCTCGATACGGATGCCCGGTCAAAATTGTGACAGATAGGGGTAGACAGTTTGAGTCTACCTTATTCAAAGAGTTATCGAGGTTAGCTGGCTTTGATCATAGGCGTACAACAGCTTACCATCCTTCGTGCAATGGTATGGTGGAAAGATTCCACAGGCAACTGAAGGCCGCCATCACCTGTCACGCAGATAGTAGCTGGGTCGATTCACTACCCTTTGTTTTATTAGGCATTCGTACTTCGTTTAAAGAAGATCTTAAATCTTCGTCGGCAGAACTCCTATATGGAGAACCACTGCGTCTTCCGGGAGAATATTTTTATCCATCAGACATTGAACAAACTGACATGACTGACTATATGGCCCGGTTACACAGGTTCGTTACCAACCTAACACCACAGCCAGCCACACGTCATGGCAGTAGTCGTTCCCCATTTGTGTTTGCAGACCTAGCCACATCAACCCACGTCTTCCTTCGTGATGACACTGTGGCTGGCTCACTCAAACCAGCTTACACAGGACCATTCAAGGTGCTGCAACGGGGTGACAAAGTTTTTAAAGTTGATATAAAGGGTAAAGCTGTCACTGTGTCTATAGACAGGATCAAGCCTGCGTACATGCTCAGTTACCCACATACCATACACTCATCACCACCCACACATGCATCCTCATCCACGCATGCATCCCCATCTACACAATCTCCGCATAACATCACTGGCCAACAAGTTTTGGCAGAGGATAGAGCTGTTGGGGCGAGGACAACTAGATTGGGGCGTAGGGTCAGATTTCCCGACTATTATCGCCCGTAGGGACGGGCTCTGGAGGGGGGTGGTGTAGCGGGGTAGAACCTCCTTTTAATAAAATGTATTTTTATTAATTTTAAGTTACGAATGTCGACTTGACACAAGATGTCAAAAAGAAAAGTTTTGGGTTTTAAAATGGAGTTGTAATAAAAATAGTAATTAGGCAATTACTTAATAAAGAATATTTGATCTCGATCCTGATTACTATACTAGCATAATGTGAAGATGTGTAAACTACCTACCTACAACGACAAGGCTGCATGGCGTGTGACCCTAACATACACCTAATACAACAAATCAAAAAAATATACTGACAAGACACTGTTGACATTACAGTTGACACTTAGACAGACAGATAGTCAGATACATGAGCTCGCTCGTCCGCTCGCTTCGCTGAGTCTATCACACAATTTAAATTGCCAATTTATCTACGATAAAATAAAATAATAAATATTATAAAATAAATAATGTTAATTAACAGATCTAGTAGATAAATAGGATTTATTTGACAAATCAATGAAACATATTTATTAAATTAATTCTAAGTAAGTTAGTAAATAAGTAGATGAATGAAAAAAGGGCCGTGCCTTTCATGGTTGTTGAAGAAAATTATTGAAGAGAAAACTGTAAATAACAAATTAAACATGAAAGTTTACAAAGATGAGAAGCGATTTACTTCAAAGGGGGAAGAAATATTTACGTAGTATTTATAAACCGTAAGAAGGAAATATAATGGAAGCCGCTAATCACAGCGATATTAAGGTTGAAAATGGTGCGAATATGGAATGTATTGAAATCGAAATCCCTTATGATTTGTACCAGTACTTGAGGTCCGGTGACTACAACACACATACCATCTGTCGTCTATGTCTGTCCCTGCAGAACAACATTATGTATCCACTCATTTCGGATCAAGACAATAATGGCTTGTCTGAAATGTTGAAAGCTTTCACAACCATTGAGGTACTAAATAATACTTTAAAAACACAATTATGTCCCTATTGGTAGTAAAACTTAACTAAGATTTTACTTTCGTTTCTATTTTAAGATAATTTTGTTAATTAAATAACATCCCTACTAATATTATAAATGCGAAAGTAACTCTGTCTGTCTGTTACACTTTCTCGCTTAAACCTCAACCGATTTTGATGAAATTTGGCACAGACAATCTTTAGACCCTGAGAAAGGACATAGGCTACCTTTTATTTATTAAAAATATTAGGTTTCCGCGACCATAAGGATGAAACTAAATCTATGCGGGTGAAACCGCGGGGCTCAGCTAGTTATTTACTATGTCAATATTTCCTAAGTAAATCTGAATAATTAAATGACTTATTGGCAAATAAACCTACATTTGTTTGACTGGCTTCTGCCAGACAAACTGAGGCTTTCTTAAGAACCAGGACATTACTTACATCAGCAACTTGACATTATATTATTAGTAAGTTTAAATAAATAATCTCTGATTATAAGCTCAAAACAGTATAAAATTATTAATATGGAGGAGTTCTGTTGTAAGGAGTGCTTCTGATCAAAAGCATATAATGGTACTGACATAAAAAAAGCAATAAAAAAACATCTCTATTGCTGTTTGTTGTGGCCAATCTGTGAAATGGTTGGACCAATTTTAACGGGATTTTCAGAGCTTATCTTATTGGAATGTCTACTTTTATTTTAGAAAAAGAAATCCTATGGGCACAGCTAGTAGCATTATTAATATGGATTGATGGATAGATTATGAAGTTAATCTTTTGATTAGCATAGTTATTGTACAAATAAAACCAACTGCTTTCAGATCCAGCCAGAAGAAGGGCTCCCTTTCCTTGTGTGTGAATCATGCAAGAACCAAGTGATCCACTGTTATGAGTTTAAACTCAAGTGTGAGAAGACAGATTTTACATTGAAATCTGTATTGAAAGGAGAATTTTACCCTAAAAATGGAGAAGTGCTACATGAGTAAGTCTCCTAATTTACTTGAAAGTAAAATTTTAAGTAATAAAAAATTTAACACTACACATACATACATATGCTCACACCTGTATTCAGAGGTGTTGTAGTAACAACACCCACTTTACAACGAAGATGAAGGTGAGGCTATCGCCGTCTCAGCCACTAAACATACATCTTTGAATAACTTCTCAGACATATGCAGGTTTCCTCACTATCTTTTCCTTCACTGTAAAGCAAGTGGTGTGAAATCACTGTTCATATGTTTTTTTAGAAAAACTTGTAGGCCTACTGGGATTCAACCTATAACCCGAATATAATATTTTTTTAGTTTTTATTTTTGACAATTGAGCATTGGAACTGTGTCCATGGGCTTATAGTTGCTTGAGTGATTTATTTTTTAAAACTGTATAATATTCTTTAAAAGAGTAATTACTGAGTTTCTTGCCAGGTTCTTCTCAGTAAAAGCAACCTTCTGAACCTGGCGGTAGCATGTATAATCCTGTGTAATTGTGTCATTCTGACGATTTGAAAGTACTTTGTATAAAGTCTAATCGAATAAAGATATATTTGAGTTTGAGTTTGAGTTTGACCATGCGCCACTTTCATGGCAGGCTGCTCAAACCCCGACCACCACGGCTCTATGTTATATTTGAGGTGGGAACAATATGATCTTCTCTTCCAATCTCTCATATCTGTATTCACTCCCATTCTAGCTATATATCCATATCTTTCACACAATCCATCCATCATTTCTTAGGTCTTCCTCTCCCCTTGTTGTAATATGTAGAGTCTTAATAGTCCATAAATATTGTGCTTTTTGTATTGTTTCCAGACCTCCACCTGTGGCAACTGACACCAAGGAACATAATAATGATGATAAAATTGACTCTAATGTAGTCAAAGTGGAACCAGTATTTGAAGGTACCACTGCACCACTCAGAACAGTCCACAAGCAAACATGTGTATTTTTTCTACTTTTCTCACTTACCTTCATACTGCAAAATTGTTTTACTATTTAGATATTCATTCTAATTGATTCATATCATTATTGAATTTGAAATTGAATGCAAATCTTAATAATATGCAAATTCAGCACATTACAAAAATACTTTCACAGTTTACAAACTTATTTTAAAAGACTTTTTAGGCCTTAGTGCTAACTGTTTAGTGGTACTCTGTTGAATTAACTCTGACTGAGTACATGTGAATATATCTGATGTATAAAAGAGGCACTATGATGAATGAAAACCTTAATAATAATAATGATCTCCTACCGAATTTCGGTTACGGCGGGTAATCTCAACGGGGATTAGCCATGTACGCAGGAGATATTATAGTGCACAAGTGTGTGCGCAAACACAGGTGCACTCTTTATTCCCTTACTCTCATAGTCCGATGGGACGGCAATCCGACACGACCGGAGAGAGATCAGGCGTAGGACCAACGGCTTAACGTGCTTTCCGAGGCACGGGGGTGTAAACACCGCCAACTTCCAAACTCCGGGCATTTCATAGTGAATTTCTTGACAGAAAACCCAATATCTGTTAATGACCCGACCCAGGAATCGAACCCGGGACCTCGTGATCGGCAGGCGAACCTACTAACCGCTAGACCAACGAGGTAGTTGTGCAATATTCATGCACCCAACTACCAAAAGACATACAATTTCATCACACTCACATGCTTCTCCAAGTTACCAAATTATTGTATTGTTACAGATGCACAGTATTTGGAAAATGATATGACCTGCGAGAATGACAACATGAACATAATACAAAATACTGCAAAAAGAAAAAAGTTGGTAATACTTAACGAAAGTTTACACAATATACACGACATAAATGGTTCAGAAGTTGCATGGTATCTCAAACTATGTTAAAGAAATCAGTTGCTACCTACTCAATATTTATATATTATTAATATTTATATATTAATATAATATTATAAACTAGCTGTGCCCCGCGGTATCCCCCACGTAGAGTTCATTTAATGGGTGTCCCGCGGAACCCTTAGGCTTTTTTTTATTTTATTAGCTATCTGCCAGTGAAAGTCCTGTTGAAACTGGTCCAGTCGTTTCGGAGATTACCCGGAACAAACAGACCGACAGACAGTGAAAAAAATTAAAAATAGATTTTTTTTTGTGAGTACCGTATAAACTTTCATATGCAATTACTGAAAAGCTGTTATTGCTGGTATTACAAACAGACACTTTAATTTTATTTATCTGTATAGATATTAAGAATTCTTTAGTTTATTCTTGCTTGCTTGAATTAGATAATGCCCACTAACGTTTCAAACTATTATTCCTACCTATTTAGGGGAAAAATCCATTACATTTTCTGCGATTTTCCTAATTCAATTTATTTTCAGAAAGACTTACATCAAATCAATACCAGAGTCAACTGTGTTTCACGAAGATGAGCCTCGAAAGAAAAATAACAAATATCTGAAATGTAGCTTCTGTTCTAAGGTACTCTTAAACAGTCTTTTGGAAGTAACCTTAAGGATTTGATCTTAGTGAAAACAAGTAAATGATACTACAAAAGGTCCCTTATTGCACATGGTTTTAACGAAGACTGGACTGCTCGGACTAAAACTATGTCGATCCCTTTTTAAATCAGTATCACAGATAGAGATGGAGCTACTTTTAAACTTAGAAAAAAAGCCTTTGTTTTCTAATAAGTTTTAGGTCAAAACTACTAAAAGTTGTTAGCTATGGATCTGTCAAATTATATTCTACTTATCTTTCTTGCATGAAGTTTACTTTTAAAAAAAGAAGACAAATAGATACATGCAAATGCTCACGTCTTTATTTCCCGTAGGAGTAGGCAGAGTACACAGGGGTGTACTTATAGTACACCCGCATTTCGCCAGTTATGATTTATTTAGTTTTTTTTTATTGTATAATATTTTTGAAAAGAGTAATTAATGAGTTTCTTGCCAGGTTCTTCTCAGTAAAAGCAACCTTCCGAACCTGGCGGTAGCATGTATAATCCTGTAAATTGTGTCATTCTGACGATTTGAAAGTGCTTTGTAAAAAGTCTAATCAAATAAAGATATTTTTGACTTTGACTTTGACTTTATGATTATGTCCCATGTAATGGGGGGCGAATCTATTGCCACTAACCAGACACTAATCTAGACTGCTTCTACTGGGAAATTACAGATGGAAAAACCCAGATATATTTTACCTACCTATGAAGCCCAGGACCTTGTGTCCCGCAGACGTCAATACATCTAACAAAACATGTCTTTTCAGAATTTCCAAAAAGCGAAAGCCCTACAAGCTCACATGAAGAGTAAACACAAGGACATAAGGTTGTCATTCCCTTGTACGCAGTGCAATGATTCATTCAACTCTGAACACGATCTGTTTGTGCACTCTGCTCTGCACTCGAAGACCGCCTGGAGCTGTAACCAGTGTCATAAAGTGTTTAATGGTTAGTGTATAAGCTTTACATACATACATACATATGCTCACACCTATTTTCCCTGAAGGGGTAAGCAGAGGTGTTGTAATAAACCCCCACTTTTCACCGAAGATGAGTTAGTGCCAACTAGTGATTCATTTAGGTGAGTCTATTGCCGTCTCAGGCACTATACATACCTACGTCTTTAAATTGCTTCTGTGAGTTTTTAACCAAATCATGATTAATAGGTCAATTATTATTTTATTCTTTTATTAATTGACCGAATAACTTTAATATAGCATAGTAAACAAGTTATGTTCGGACATTCGGACACTCGCCGTCACAAGTCATCGCGTTGACCTAAACAGTAGATGTGTATCGGATCAAAATATATATCAGTGTCAAAAAAAGAGCAGCTGTGGGCCGACAGATGGCGCTGTTTCAATCCCATACAAATTTTGTTTGCGTCAACGCAGTGACTTGTGACGGCGTCAGTGACAAATTCGCTCCAGGGCCTCTATACGCCTAGACAAAGTAACATACTCTCGTGCTTGCGCTAATAGAAACGATACAAAATGTATGTAAATGACATAAATCAGTCACATGACACATATCATTCCTGTACATTTTGTATCGTTTCTATTAGCGCAAGCACGAGAGTATGTTACTTTGTCTAGGCCTGCTGGTATACCAACCACTACACTAATGGCTATGGCGTTTTCGAATATATATAGCAAAACACACTCTCCGGCGTCACATCCAGCGCCATATGCAGTGCAAGCGGTACTCTTGCATGGCGTGCGATAAGACCTTCGTGGAGCTATACGCGCTCAGGAGGCACGCGCGGGTACACACCGGGGAGGTGGTCGAGAAGAAACACGCCTGCGACATATGCGACAAAAAGTGGGTACCCTGCTTACCTTTATGGCCACTCCCTGATTTACCCCCTTATTACAAAACACGGCTTGATGAACCAAGGCTAGCTAAATCTATGTTATTCCTATTGATATTCATATTACAGAAAGAAATAGAGCTTTATTTAAACCACGGGATCTTAAGCGATTTTCACACTACGAACGCACGTGGATGTTTTTTCTGTGTGTTTCTATATTATTAGGATTTTAGGAGCTACTACGCGCTACGTTGCGTGATGTACATTCGCTACATTGTGCGAATCGCCTGAGTCTATGTTTTGTAATAGGCGGATTGTCGTCTAATAATAACTAGCTGTGCCCTGCGGTTTCACTCTCGTAAATTTAATTCATGGGAGACTTTATTTTGCAGAAATCCAATTGTTTTTAAAATAAACGTAATTTCAAAGTCTCGTTAAAATCTATCCAGTCGTTTCAGAGATCAGCCGCAACAAACAAACAGACAGAAAAAAATTGTTTTATATAAGAACCGTGAGTATATGCATTTAGTGTAGCTGTTTATTTGGAGTTGCAAACAGACACTTCAATTTTAATTAACTGTATAGTCGTATAGATATTATAGCGCCGACAGTTGTGGGCGTTAAGGTAGAGTATAGTACCGTTATCCTAATCTATACTTGCTAGCGTCTCCGCCGAATATTTGTATGAGAAATTGGACAGCGCCTCGGAGACGCTAGCGAGTACATTAGGAAAACGATGGCAAGCTCGTGATAGGGGTACAGATGTATCTAAAGTGTCTGTGTATGGGGCAGGTATAGCGAGAGTTGTCTGTTGGCGGCACACGTATCGACCGTGCACCTCGGTGAGCGGCCGTGCGCGTGCGCGCAGTGCGGGAAGCACTTCGCCTCGCCGCGCCTGCTGGCCTCCCATCGCCGGCTGCACACCGACGACAAGCCCTTCACCTGCCGCTACTGCGACAAGAGGTACACCCTAGCTTTTTTATAACACAAGCATACACTATACATATAAATAGCCACAATATAAACATAAGCTTTACAAGCAGCATTCTTATTATTATTTATTATATTAGAGTTGTCTAGGATATTTGTCCCTAACAACTACATACGCGGCCGGAGACAATTTATTAGCAGTGGGTACAAGTCGCACAGTGGCGCGCGCTCACTCGCCAGTCCTTCTCACTCTCTCCGCCCTCAACGCTCTCTTGGACTCCAACCCTGATTGTGACATTTGTGACGTGTTCGCGGATGAATGGCAGACGATAATGTCAGCATGCCTGGAGTTTTGTGAGGGGAGCGAATGAATTTGTTTTTTGTATATATTAATATTACTCTTAATTAGTGTAATTGGCTTTTAGCCGTTCTAATTAATACATTTATAAATAAATAATTTAAAAATAAACATACAGTCGAATTGATAACCTACTCCTTTTTTTTGATGTCGATTAAAAATAGACCCATATTCCTATCTAGGCCATATCTTTGCTCCATTGAGCGTGAGGGTTGTCAAAATTTACTCAATTATTTACTGCCAAAATAATGCTCCATTGAGCATGAGGGTTGTAAATCAAAAAAAAAAATTCTCTTTTATTTACTGTAAGAATATTATGTATAAATATCCACGTAAAACACAACAGGAATGCCGTACCTATACGCGATTTGTCACGACGTGACATCTCTTACTGTCCTTTTTTGTTCCTAGATATCTACCTGCTTGTAATAAGGCTTATATTTATACTTGCCTGATCAAAAAATTGGACTAGCTGACATTACAGTTTCAGATTGAACCCTATATATACGCAGTAACGTCCCATTTCGTTTGACGAAAAGCGCTAAGATCGTACATAATTATCGCAGATTCCGTCACAAGTCGACGCGCAACACGCACCACCGCACGCACACAGGCGAGAAGCCGTACGTGTGCTCCTACTGCGGGAAGACCTTCATACAGAATTCTAACCTCACGCTGCATCTCAGAACGCATACCGGTCAGTTCACACAGTTTTTTTAACCGACTTCATATAAAGAGGTCACGCAAATATAAATAATCGAATGGTGTTCGTATTTTCCCGAACCATCTTTGAAGTGGAGTAACGTTAGTGTTAGGCAAGCGTGAGGGACGCAGTGCCTAGTGCAAGTTTTCTCACTAACGTAGCGCCGACGCGTTGACGTAAACGCGGATACGTATGGGATCAAAACAGCACCATTGGTTCGCCGATACATGGCCAAATCTTCTTTTACGACAACGGCGATGAGAAAATGACAACGGTGCATTCAAGGTCAGGGGGTCTACCATCATCAATTTAAGATGAGAGTAAGAAGCGACAAGCATGAGAACTTCTGGGCTTTGCCGTTTCATTTTTGTGCCGTACAATTAAACAAAGCTTAAAAGTTGTAAAACGCGCTGCTTAAACGATCATAGTTGGCCCCCAGAATGCCAAGTGCGAGTTTTTCACTGCCGCCGTCACAAGTCTCCGCGTTGACGTACACGCAGATTTGTTTGGGATTGAAACAGCGCTATCTGCCGGCCCACAGATCTGTGACGACGATTTTAAGAAAATTCCCAGTAAACACTCAGCTCTCAAATCTTGTAATACTTTGTTTGGGATTGAAACAGCGCCATCTGTGTCGAAGATTTTTAGGAAAATTCGCACTATACACTGAGCTCTTAAATCTTGCAATGTAATACTTGGTGTCAGGCGAGCGGCCATACTCGTGCGGGGTGTGCGCTCGCAGCTTCACATCGGGCTCGGCGCTCAAGGCTCACGAGCGCACCCACACTGGCGAGAGACCCTATACCTGCCCCGTGTGCGGGAAGAGGTTTGTTAATATTTATCTCATCATAAATATCTTATATATATAACTCAAAGGTGACTGACTGACATAGTGATCTATCAACGCACAGCCCAAACCACTGGACGGATCGGGCTGAAATTTGGCATGCAGGTAGATGTTGTGACGTAGGCATCCGCTAAGAAAGGATTTTGATTAATTCTACCCCCAAGGAGATAAAATAGGGGATGAAAGTTTGTATGAAACTAAATTTACGCGGGTGAAACCGCGGGGCATATAGCAACTAGACTTAGGCGATTTTTTTTGTCACAGAGCTTTGGTTAGTGATACAGATAAGTTAACATGTAACACCAGCAGATGCTCTGTGCCAAAAATGTGCCCCTAAAAAGTCTTCACTGTATTTATCAATAAATGAATCCCTATTTGCCTTGAGACTCCATGTTTCAAGGAGTAACTTAGGCTAATTTTATTCAGAAAAAATATTCGGTTTTTGCGAAATAAAGCATGAAACTAAATCTACGCGGGTGAAACCACGGGTTCCAGCTAATAAGATATATGAAAATGAAAATGAAAATGATTTATTCAGTTTAGGCCCTGGTAAGGCACTTATGAACGTCGAGGAATCTACCACCGGTTCGGAAACTAGCCTTCTGAGAAGAACCGGCAAGAAACTCAGCTGGCATCATGTACATTTCATTACACAGTAAAATAATAATAATTACAAAAAAAAAAAACATCATAAATTATTCACAATAGTGAAAATTGTATCAGCATGCATGTGTAAAAAATAATAATTAAAAACGTAAAAACAATACCAAATGATTTACATATCATGTTTGCATACCATGTCATTGCCAGGAGCTACTTGTGCAGAGTTTTAATTCCATATGTCTTTATCATTTATGTAATCCGAAATTGTATAATAAGCTTTCTTCATCAGTACAGTTTTAATGTGTGTCTTAAATTTATCATAATTTAACGCGTTTATTGACTGTGGGATTTTATTGTAGAAACGAACACAATTCCCCATGAATGATTTATTTACCTTTGCTAACCTGAATCTAGGAGCTACAATTTTGTGTTTATTTCGTGTTGAAATTGAATGAATGTCCGAGTTTAAATTGAATAGATGAATATTTTTTTTCATGTATAGCAAATTCTCATAAATGTACAGTGACGGTAGGGTGAGAATATTTATTTCTTTAAATTTATCTCTAAGAGAATCTCGGGGGTCCAGCGAGTATATTGCCTTGATGGCTCTCTTTTGAAGTATAAAAATTGAATCTAAGTCTGTTGCGGAACCCCATAACAATACGCCATATGACATGACACTATGAAAGTAAGCGTAGTAGACTAATCTAGCAGTATCAATATCCGTCATTTGTTTAATTTTTCTAACCGCAAACGCAGCTGAACTAAGCTTTTTTGACAATGCTTCAATATGGGCGCCCCATTGTAATTTTGAATCTAAGGTAAGACCTAAGAATACTGTGCTTTCGACCAACTCCAATTGACTCCCAACTAATGATATATTTGTATCTATTTGCGATGTATTAGGTGGTGAAAATCGGATACATTTTGTTTTTTTAGAATTTAAAACGAGATTATTGGCATCAAACCATTTTGAAACAGATGTTAGAGTTTCATTTAGTGCCTTAAGATCGTTGTCTTTTCTACTCACTTTGAAAACTAAAGATGTATCATCTGCAAATAGAACAATATCACAGATATGAAACATGGTCTCCGGAGGAAAGTTTACTTATGTACACGGGTATCATGAATTGATAAGTGTTGTATGTGTAGCTTCGCCCGCATGAACATGAAAGTACACATGCGGCTGCACACGGGTGAGCGGCCTCACCGCTGCGGCGCGTGCGGCAAGACTTATGTCACTGCCAGCCGCCTCAAAGACCACGCCAAAGTGCACACAGGTAATAACACTTTAAATTAATCTAATTGCCCTGTTGACCGAGATGTTAGTTCAAATCCCAACGCACGTTCAAATCTGTCAAGAACCCTGCATAATAAGTCTAGAAGAAATTCAAAGACGAATGTTAAGTGTCACGACACTAAGTCATAGCATATATAAACCTTGCAACGGGACCGTCACCCGCCTTTTGCGTTTCGCCGTTAACGAGTCAAATCAACTTCGGGTCAAAAGTGGATGTCATAAGATAATATAATATATGTATAAAAATCTCGTGTCGCGTCGTTGTTACCGATGTAGACCGATATGTATGAAATTTTGTGTGCACATCGCTTAGGTCTAAGAATTGGCCACCATCTATTTTCATACCCCTAAATGAGACGGGTGCTCCACACCAAAATATATGGCTATTAACTTTGCCGGGCACGGCTAAAAAAAAAGTTGACTGCAATTTTAATTAGTATTTTAACATAAAATAACAATGTGTAAATTTGTTTTAGGTGAAAGGCCATACGAATGCGCTTCATGTATGAAGAACTACTCATCGAGGTCTCATCTAGTGAAGCACATCAAAGCGCACCAATTAGCCAAGAGGAAGGCACAGCAACGGAAAGACCCGTCACACCAACGGAAAGAGACCGTCATCGTTCAACACATACGAGAACACAAGCAGGACGACGAAATTGTTGTTGAAACTGGTGCTGAAGAGTACACTGAATCAAACAAAGGAATTATATTGGAGGAATCAGAGGTACCATTGGAAATGCAAGGTGAAATTTGCATCAATCCAAATGTGGTGAACTTCGTCAATAACGATTATGCAAGTGACATTAACTTGGTGACCGTTAATGAAGGTGGTTTGAGCATCTCTGCAGCTGGTGTGCTGGAAGCGGCCACAGTCAAGCTGTACCAAGTAGACCAAAGCTTAGTACAGATTCACAGTTCTGGTGGACAAGTCACTATCAGTAAAATAACGAGCAAAATGACTGCGAATTTTTAAATCTTGAATCAAGGTTAAATTATAAAAATAATCATGGCTAATAAATATCATATTTATGTGATTTATATTGTTTTTTTTCTTCGATTCGAAAACTTATAGGTTATTGTTTAATATGTATTGCGTTTCAATAAGTTTTCATTCTATTCCTGGTCTATGAAAAAAAAATTTTTTTTTTACAAAAATATTGACTAAAAGCTAATATTAATAGACCAAACTTTCTGTGATGCCTTTTCACTAGAAATGGATTGAAACTTGAGAAACCCATACATCCCCGCTGGACCCGTACAAATTTGCAAGATCGAATGAAACTATTACATAAGTATAAGTAATTTAAATAACAAATATTTAATCTTCTTAAATAAAAATATTCTTGAACTAATCTATGAATCTACATAAATGCTTGAAGTTAAAACCATGAACTTTTGTTTGCCACCTCATACTTTTTAAGATTGACAAGCATTGATTCGTAAATTTCTTTCGCGTTTCTATTTTGTCCGTAATAGTCAACAAATTCGCCATTGGGATCTACTAAGTAAATGATTATTGTATGGTCCACCTGAAACAAGAAAAAAAAATAGTGTTAAACAGAATACCATGGCACATCAGTAGTATAATTTACAGATAAGCCTTACAAAAAAAACTGTATGTGAATGTATAATCCAATTGTATTGAAAATGAAAAATGAGTCTCCCTTGAGAGATAAGATTTTAATATTATATTAATATTTCATATTCTTCTACATGAATGGGCTGCAGTCCTTTAAGTAAGAATGCTAAGGTGAACATATCCTTATCAGAGTCGAAGACGGCGAAGGAATGGAATTTTAGAATGACTTCTAGGAAATCCTAGCCTCAACATTTAACCGCACCTGATTAATCGCCGAAATCGTCTTAATTACCCGTTTCGCTCAGCACAGTTGTGGGCATACACCTTTAGGTACATAGATATGTTCATTTGTATCGTGTGGTAGGTACAACACTGAAGGTCCATAGATAAAGGTAACTTACAATGTAATCATTATCGACGTCCTGTGGTCCCGCGCTGAAGTACACGCGGTATGACTTGCACGCCTTCTGTACCTGCTCCTTAGTGCCAGTTAGTCCCAACAGTCGGGGCGAGAATTCTTTGCAGTATCTGTTCAAAAGGAATAAATATATTGAATGGCTAACTGGACAACAGCATAACATTATTCAAGGATTATCTATGGTTCATGATTTTCTTAATAGACCTACTGCATGATTCAAATGTATCCAGTGCAGTCTATTGCAACTATTTATTTTTAGATTACTTATTGGTATAATTTGTTTTGTTACAACAAAATCAATATAAAGTATTGGTTGAGCCTGGAACAAAAATTTTTGGTCTAGTGTAGGGTAAGAGCAGAACATTGATAAATCTACTTACTTTCCTACAATCTCTGGTGTATCTCTTTGAGGGTCTACTGATATGAACAGCGGCTGCAAAGGTGGTGCAGATGGTGTGTTATCTGAAATAAATTATACATCAATTATCAAATCAATGCTTAGCATACCACCCTATCCAAGCAGATGCTAAATTGGAGAAGTTAAGATTGTAACTGTAAGTTTTAAATAGAACCCCTTACTGCTGCAGAAATCAATATAACTACAAACATTAGGGAGTTTCTACTTTGATCTAAGTATAGTCCAGACACACACAGGGTGTGTGCAGGATTCAAACCTATTCAAAATGGGAGACAGGCAAATCTATACTAATGTTATAAAGAGAACATATTTCATGTTTTTGTTTGTAACGAATAAAATAAAAACCAATACCAATTCAAAAAAATTTGCCTTTATCGCTTAGTAACAGGCTATTAGTTCCACATGGGTAACACTATGAGGCACATCTAGATTTTAATAAATTCACATTATGTGTCACATGAATTTGTCTGTAATTATGATCCAGGTAAGGATTTGAGGACTTACCATGTAGATTGACCACTTCAGCTAACTTCTCAAGCTCATCAGGACAGATGTCGGGGCAGTGTGTGAACCCGAAGTATATCAATAGCCATTTGCCCAGCAAGTCTGTACTCTTCACTACTTTGCCCTGTAATTCCACATACCAAATGTTTAGGCACTTAAATAGATTCACTACTGTGAACAATTTATATAAATTTTATTGTAATTAATATTTATTATTATTGTGATGATGAGATGTACAAGATGCCAGTTTCTTCATCCCAGAAGTTTCCAAGCCAGTGGTCAGTTCTTTGAAATTCATAAGATCTTTATCTTAATAAATAATTTTAATTTTCAAAAGATCTGGCAACTGCGGAAATTCTCCTATAGATATCTATCTCATCCTACAACTAATCCCATGTTGTATTTACACTCCTGTGTCAATGCAAAGCTGCTCAATTTATTTATATGAAATTGGTAGTTTAGTTGTAGTACGGAGATGAGACACATTACTGTTAGATATGTATAGGTTTAAGAGGTTATGTTGCAGAAATTATTAAGTACATTCGTTTTTAATTTAAAGCCAATACTAACCTCAGAGTCCACTAATTCAAATTCTCCTCCTATCTTCGCTTTACCGAGTTGTTTTTTCCTTTCACGGTCAAGTGCTTCTTGTTTTTCCTTCCTGACGTACAGCATGAAGGCAGTCAGGCCTCCTCCCACCAGCGCGGTAGCGCCCATTGATTTCCAAGTCACCGGCCCAATTATCTTCTTTGGTTTCATCTTCGGAGGCACCGCATACTGCCTCACGCTAGATTTTGATAGGGCCCGACATAATAACCTACTATGGTTCCGTAATACAGAATTCATTTTGGGATTTTGTTCGTTATTAGCAACACAAACTTCTAGGATTCACTTTTAGAGAGTTAAATACAAGTAAAATTAGAAAAATTACTGTCTGTGCCGGTCTTTAATATTCAAGTTTTCCACATTTTAAATTCGCGATTCGTAAAGTGATAACTTATTTTGATTAAGACTACAGACAGCCAGCTGACTTATTAACTGACAATCATTAGTTAGTGACATTGATTCGGGAAAATAGACAGCTGACATGGGTGCACCACAGACTTCATTAAAATGTTATTTGGCGTAGCACCACAGATATAAAAGACAAAATAAAATTTGTCTAGAATAGAAAATTGCTTCCGTAATATTCTTTGTTTCTCATTGTCCGTGGCATTGCTTAGCCTTACGGGGATCCATCTGGGATGGCATGAGCATATATATTTTTTAAAGAAGCTCCAAAAGTCTCTCCGAGGTACAGAGCATACTTGGTCACCCATCCAACTACTGGCCTAGGAGTTACTTTACTGCGCTGATTCATAATTAAGTTCAAAATAACAGCTGTGACATGAGTCGTGTCTTATATTTTTACGCAAGTAATAACCTGGACTGACGAGCTGAATATTATAAAAAAAAGGTTACACTAAGACGAATCTTTGGTACATTAAGACGGAATTAACTAAGTAGGATAGCAAAGCCATGGTCGCATGGTGGGCGTTTGGTTTGGTGCCTGTCTACACGCCTGCAGTGTGTGTAGATAGGTATGCGAGATTTTGTCTTAAAAATATCAATTGAGCTTTGTTGAGAAGGTTTTCCTTTTACCACTGGTTCGTAAGGAAACTTCTATAGTGTGATTGATTGATACTTAATTACTTACGCCATATGAGAAATTCGCCATGGTATCTTTATGCAGATCAATTTGTGTCTGATCTGATTCTCACACACCTGCCTCCTCTGTCGAGTCCTTCTAGCCGTACTCCGTCCGTAACCTTCATCGGTCCTGAATGTACCTAGTTTTTCCAAGGTTTTATACTTCTAACGATGCAACAAAACCCACCTAATAATCACATAATGGACATTTACAAGCAGGATCAATCGAATACCCGATTTTCGGATTCGAATTGCCGAAAAAAATTACCACCTAAGTATTTCTTCTACGCAAAATGTCGAATTTGGAACCATTTTGTAGGACAAGACAAGTATGTAACACCTAAGTGGTTCCTCTTGTTAGCCTTACTCTGGGTAGGTATCTAGAAGTTTTCAATAGTTCAAAAATATTTTCGTCAATGAACAACAGCGGTTATGGTATGCCTAACTAAACTTTGTTACCCAATCATTAAAACAAGTAAGCGAGCTGCGCACTAATTTCGAAATTTTCGTACTTAGATCGTGCATCTTTGTAATGAAAAATGTTGGGGCGGGCAACCACAACCGCAACCCCGCTTGTTTATAAACGTCGCACCTAAGCCTACTGTCCTATATCCCTTTAGGTCTCCCTCATAGACAGATCACAAATTCAGTGCTAAAATGTGGCGGATTATTTGCGTAAGTACCTCTACTTTATACTTAATAATTTATTTTTTTTAATTTAAAAAATGTTAAAACATAATTTGAATTGCTTTTCAGTTGACTCTTTTCGCATCCGTGTGGCTCTGGACCAGTACCTCAGCTCAAGAATACCTTCCACCAAAAGTGGGCGGTGCTAAGAAGGCTATACCAGAACCAACGGTATTGTTAAATTTCTCTATACCTCTATACCTACCTACCTACCTACCATAATCTTGCATAGATAAATTAGATTAAATATATAGATAGAGAAGAACGCCTGACGATTCCCTTATATAACCTCCGCCAGGCAAACAATGATTATTTAAATCAGAACTTCTTAGGGAACAAAGATTTGAGCCCTATAAAGTTGTTATTTCACGGATAATTCATTTGGTATTTTACCCACATTCTGTGATGACCGAGGAGCTTGAGTAGTCACCTGCTATGCAAGCGTCAATCCTTATTTAAGCATGTTGATACAACATGCAGTGGTTGATACAACAATAGATTCACCAGCCGTCACGTGGGCACTTAATCATCGTCAATGAAAAACGGGAGTTCTCGAATCTCCAAATTATTATTGAAAATACCCAAAAACGTAGGTATGTTTTAATGTTCTGGGAACATTTGACACCTATTCTTTGTAGTTGCCAGCAAACTACGACTTTTCGTACGACGTGCAAGACAACGGGGTGAGCCTGGACTTCGGGCACAATGAGAAGAGGAAGGACGACCACGCCACGGGCTCTTACCATGTACTACTGCCTGATGGCAGGATGCAGCTAGTGGAGTACGAGGCTGGCCCAGACGGGTACAGGCCACAGGTGAGCTGGAAGCCAACTATAATCTTTTTAGCAGCGCCTATTAAGAACTTCATAGCTTCGACGTTTCATTTTACAATACCAAAATGGAGACGTCAAACCTTGGAAGTTCTTAATACGCGTTGCTCAAAAACCATCAAAGGTAGCCCCTTGAACAACTTTACTTTACTCTATGGCTCTTGCGAAATGAGGCTGGAGGTCATGTGTTATTACGATTCCTGACTGACGAATTATTTTAAATGAGACACCTTGTGTGTAAAGCTATTTCCGTAGCGTAGGTACCAAAGTCTCTCATAAACGACTTGAGCGCTGGTTAGAAGAACCGAGCCTAACCCTTGGATCATCATGGTAGTTAACTTATTTTTTCTACTCCACTTGAATTAATTTAAATAAGTTTCTCTTATTTCTCCATTCTGCTCACACATCTCAGCAATCATTGACCAGTGCAAACATGTAGAACGCTATGATATAACTTTATCGTTCTTCGACAGGTGATGTACATGGGTACAGCCACGTTCCCAGCAGCTGGTACATCAGAAAAGTTCGATGGATATCACTACAACGCGGCGTCGAATAGACAGAGCGTACGACAAGCAGCGCCGCGCGGCGGAACGAGGCAAGCGGCCCCAGCGCCCGCGCCGCCACCGCCGTTAGCACACCCTGCCGCATCTAGTAATGCTACCCAATAAACTATTTAAAAAAATATCTAACAACTAATCATAGATAAAAAACTTTAAAGGTGGCAGTTTTTTAATCTATGCTATTAATATAACTGACTGAAAAGGGTAACTACACACGTGTAGTTAAAAAAAACATTCTTAAATAATACTAAGCATTTAAAAAATCCAACAAAAAAAAAAAGATAGCGGGAGATATTTTTTTAAATGTAAATAAAATGTTTAATAGTTTACTAACATTTGTTTTATTGTTTTAAAATTAATGCTTGCTAACTAATAATTTATTACGCTACAAAATTAAAGCAAGTTATTTTATTAATAACCAACCTACTTACTTACATACATTAAATAAACAATTTATTAATTTCACCGATGTTTCCTTTTTAAAACATATTGGTTTCGTTTGGTCTGTTTGAGAGGATATATATTAACACTTAATTTATTTATTCATTATCAAGTGCTGGAATGGATATCGCAAATTCGATTTTTTTATCTGTGCTCTATTATAGGTTTTGACACGTTTATACGTCGACGTGACCTTGCGTTTTGCGCTTTTTTTGTATGGAGACGTAAATACTTCCTAGACTCGCTGCACGGGGAGCTTTTTAACGTTCCCATACAAAATGAGGAAAAGTCCGTTAAAACGTGTTAAATCCTATATCATATGGGGCACTGGCCTCTCCGTATATTGTTAAGGTATTTGTAGGTATGTTCTAGGTACTTAATATATTACGTGTGTAAAACTTCAATATTCTGATCTGGCCAATGTACTCGCCGGTGGGTGGATACAGTGTCGAAGCCGACGTTATCGAACGATTGGTAGTCCTTCTGCATGCTCATCTCGGCCAAATTACGATACCTAGAAGAGTAAAGAAATACTTTAATTTAATATCAATACATAGTTCTGGGCTACAACAACTTAATTATATGCAAAATATTTTTCATATTTGATTACACAATAATTTTGCTGAGCGCTCGTGATGGCACCCGTACTGACTACATACGTTCCTTTATAATATTATAGGTATACGATACCTATAGTTCCCTACCTGATAAGTATTGTTCAGATTTGGCGCTAGGAAGTACTAGGATTGCTCACCCCGTTTATCGTGGAACCTATTACAGGGGCGCCTAATTCAAACTGATAGCTAGCCTTTCTGGCTGAGCCGATATGTTGCGTTAAATTAACATTAAAATAAAAATATTTATTTATTTTGGGCTCTGGTGATGAATGTCGTAAAATTACCACTGTATTCGAAAATCTTCACAGAATAAAGTGACTCACCTTTTGACGAGTATACAACAGCCGAGCAGCAAGAGCACCTGCACCGCCAGCCAGGCCAGCGCCAACGATACTAGGAGCAACTCGTGGATACACACCATTGTGCCCTCGGGGACCTCGTCTGGTTAACATCATTTGATATTTTTTTTAATCTTCGCTTTGACTCAGAATCCGAAACTACTTGACCGATCTTGATACTTGAATGATATACCATACCTACTTAATAAATAACTAGCGGACGTTCCCGTGCGAATACGAGGATAAGATGTAGTCTATGTTACTCGCTGATGATGTAGCTATCTATTGCTGAAAGAATTTTCAAAATCGGTCAAGTAATTTCGGAGCTTATTCAATGCAAGCAAACAAATAAAAAAACAATCAAATCTTTCCTCTTTATAATATTAGTGTAGATAACGCGATCAACGCCGCGGTACGAAGCTAGTGACGCATAAGGGTATTAAATAGATGGAGCTGAGCTGAGAAAAAAATTTTCCATCGGATACACCCAGAGACCTCTCTACTGGGCGATCGAAAGTCGATCTTATCCCTCGCAAGAAAAAGACTGGTGATTATTATCATGAATATGAAATGCGGTGTGCGTATTTTACCGGTCCGATGACTGGTTACGAGTAGCTCGTTAACTACAGACAGTCGATTGGTTATCCAACTATACATTTAGCGATGCACTGATGCGTTGAGGCGCCTGATACTGCACGTTAGATTTTAAAGTAAAATGTATCAGTTTATTGGCTGACAAAGTAGCATTATGCATATAGGTTCTTGTTTAAATAAATGTTTTGAATGCGCATCATTTGCTAGCTGAACAATGAAACGTTTACAAAAATAGGAGTAAGCAGAGGTGTTGTAATATCGACACCTCTGCTTACTGAAGATAATTGAAACGTAAGAGATGGTGACTTCATCGCCGTCTCATGCAATATACCCACATACGTCTCTGAAATACATCTCATGCAAAACCTTAGCTTCCACACGATGTTTTTATCGTAACTAAGTATACGACATGCGATAGCTACGCTTGTAAACCATGACTGTTACGTAAAAAAAAATAGCGAAAAACGGGGCTCAAGCACGGTAACACTTTGTCTACGCCGCTCGTGTTTGGTCAATCTCAGTTACCTGATGCTCTATGGTCAGCCCGCACCAGTGTGTCGGCGGACAATATGTCCTTAGAGTCTACCAACATCTCAAGTTGGAGTGGCACTGCGTCTTCCCCGACCCCACAGCCCGCGGTGCCCCCCTGAGCAACTACTCCTCGAGGCCGCTCAAATGAAGGTTCCTGCTTTACGGCTGCTGGGACTGAATCACTCCAGTACGTTTCATTCGCACCCCTAGTCGTCCGCCCTTTGGATCCACCGCAGCTTGTCTATAATTTAAAGTGTCGTTGATATTGGCTTATTATTGGTTACTTTATAAAAGGGTTTTCAGGTTTGTGTGCCTGTGACATTCGATGTATTCAACTTGTTTATACAAAAGATGAAACTTTTGTATTGGGAATTATAATTTAAAAGGTATTATTTATTATTTTATTTACTAAAGCAGTTACACGATCAGATTATCATAGAAACATTCAATTTGTGGTTACAGATAGGTATAGGACCGTATTATAGACCATTAGAGGTGTAAACAACCAAAGAAGGTCGTATACTAAGTACCTACTTACTTACCTAGTCGTTCTGTGTAAAGTTCTACTATCACACTTCACGGGCAGGGGCCTACCATCATCGTTTTAAGCAGAGTGTATATAGTTAACTTTTTAGATAAATAAAGCTTAAATTACCTGAGTGCAGTTCTTGTCACAAAAGCGCACCATGAGTGCGAACCGCACGACGTGCGACGTGGGGAAGCGGAAAGCTTTGAACCTTGCTGAGAGTCGTTGGGTTCCGCTCATCCAAGATCTGGTGAATGGAGGGAAGTCCACCTACGGAATAAACATACCTTCTTTCAAATCGTTAGTTTACTGGTTCGTATTAATATAACTATCCTCTGTCTATCCGTTGTCATGGCAGCGACAATTGGTTACTATCATGCTATTCAATTGAATGACTTAGGTAATTGAACAGCGGAGTGGAGGTCGATTAAACGTCCTAGTCGTCCATTGAATTAAGTAGGCAAGTTAAACCCGATATCAAAACCCACAGTGTCTACTATACAATTCGTACACAAAAGAATAAAGTTAAGAACATTTTAGAATAATATTGTATTTATTGATGTTTTTTTTTAATTAATAATGTAATCTCACCTGACCAGTCGGACAACCCTTGCTATCCAATAAGAGTACAGAACTGTCTCCAAGTCGAGACGAAGCCACCAAATGGTAGGCTTCTATCTCGTTTGCATCTGTAATCAAGCGTAGATTAATAATTAAATAACATTGAAGGTTGGTATGGTTGATTTACGCTAATTTGGTTCATTTAATTTGTTTTATCTGTCAATTAGCCATAAAATTGTAAACCTATTCAATTGTTTAATTAAATCCTCGTGATTTGGCCTCAGGATAGGCTGCCTTCCATGACTGATAATTAACAGTCTCTGTACGAATGATACCTGTTGTAAGTGTATTTTGGTTTCACTGGTTGGAGTTGGCGTGAGTTGTGAAATAGATCGCGCTAAAGAAGTTTTTATTGCGTTAAATAAATATGTTTGGTACAATTGATTTAAATCTCCATATACGAAACATAATAATCAACGATGGTCCTTGCTTTTTCTCAAAAATAAAATTATAAAGGCAAGCGTCAGGATATTTATTTATTTTGCCATCTATTACAAAGCAATTTATCTGCACGCCTACATATGAACGGTGAAAGCAATTTAATTAAGAATGATATATATATTATATTTATATATGCTCACGCCATCCCAGAAGTCTCCCCGAAGGACAACACCCACATTTCACCGGATGTGTGTGTGAAGTACCAACGCGACAGACGGTTAGTCCATCACCGTCTTAGGCACTATACATACGTCTTTGAATTACTTATTTTTAGAAAAACTCATTGGTAAAGGCCCCGCTAGGATTCGAGCTTGCGTCACTTGTTTAGTAGGCGACTGTTCAAACACCAAGGCTTTTAAGAATGAAGGGGTTTAAATGGAGAGATGATGTATACCAGTGGTCTCAATCCTGAGCTCCAAGGGTTCACCAAGAGACACGGCGCCGGCGCCGGTGTCGCCTTCAGCACGCACCACGTACATGGTCAGTGGGGCAGTATTGGCATTGTACACGGCACTGGCCGCAGCCGGCGATATTGCGTTCAACGAATCACTTATGCTGGTGGGTTTCCTGTAACTAATTCTGCAAATATACGTACATCCATTTTTATACAGTAACTACATAAAAGAGCTATGGAAAAAATACTCTCAGTAAAACAAGCCGTATTTGGACTATTAGTAGTTTTTTTTATAAAAATGTGTAACATGGAGTAACACTAGTATTAGTTTAACGAGGCTGTATTTTTTTATCAGGTAAAGGTGAATGAGTATCTACCTCAAAACGATGACGATTAGGTGGTAACTACGTCTTCGAATAATATGTCTCCAATTTTGAATTATCCATTGCCACTCTTTCTGTAGATATGATAAGTAGTGTACATGCATTGAAATCTTGTTTATATTCTTAGCTTTTCTTTTACCGTGTCTTCGCCGGCATATTTTTTTATGTTTTTTAGTAAAACGTATCCACTTAGGATGTTATTTTTAATACCTCCGAGAAAATGTGTACAGTCTCATGATGTTCGGTTTAGTTAGGGATCGGTATTATCGGTAATATAAGTAGGATAAGTAAACGATGTTCGTTCACAAGCATTGTAATGAGCAACCACGAAACATATTAATTATTAAGGAGTCAGTGAAGGATTCTCAAAGATAATGAAAAAATATCGTAAATACTGACCCGCTGTCCCGGACGGCAACGCTAGCGTCGACTTGGGTAGCAGCGCGCGCGCCGGGCGAGCATCCCACGCGCACCCACCGGTCGCCCGCCGTCTGGATGATCGGGTTGTTCTGGATCATCACCATCACATACGCCATTGTTCTATACAACATAACCATCATTTTTAACCGGCTTATAAAAAGGAGGAGTTTCGTCCTTTATGGTTTTTTTTATATTCCTTTGTACACGAATTACCAGAAAATGCTTGGACTGATTTGGATGGTTTAAAGTGTATTGTATGAAGGAAGGTCCAAACGTTAATTTCATATAATTTACCTTTCCTCTTTTTAGTGGGTAACTAAACGCGGCGGATATTTTTTTTGAAATAATTTCAGTCGTTTCAAGATTCATCTGTAATCTGAATTCACATTGATAAGATAAAGCCACATTTTAGCAAATTACGAAAGCCGAGTGAAAAGGACATCTACAAAAAAATAAAAGAATAGAATGCCAGAGACAAATGGTAGAACATCATCATCATCTTGCCTGTTGATAAGTCCATTAGGTCCATGGGAGATGCCATATGCAAAGTTGACATCGCAGTCTCCGTGCAAGGGCAGCGCAAGTCGCACCAGTGGTCCGACGGCGCGCGCGCTGCATCGCTCGCCGCGCCCCGGCACATACACACGACCACGGAACGCACCACGCGGTCTATACGTCACTATTAACTCCGACCCTTCGCATTCCACACTAACTGGGAATTACAAAAAGACATTTCAGGCGTAAATTTTATACTTAGGTATTATTGTAGTAGTAAGTAGTTGTAAGGACTTTTTGAAGGTTCGATGTTAATTGGATGAAATTCTAAAAAAAAATCCCCCAAAACTAAATAAAATTAACGACAATTTTTTTTAAATATTATCAATATGTTTTACATTGATATATAAGAAATTAACGTCTAATAAATCTACATTCTGTATATGTGAGAAAAAGAAGGTGGAATTCGAAGCTACGACCCCTGCAAATCTTGCAGTTGCTCTGCCAATTGAGCTACGCGAACCTTACCTCGTACCTGCTCTTGCTTGATAAGGAAACGACACAAGGGTAGGAAGAATTCAACATACAATGTAGTGTGGCCATGGATTAGAATTCCATTTGTGTTCGGATATTTCAGTACATAGCCAACTTTGTCTAAGTATAAGTACCTAGACACTCTAACAACTACAGATAGACTAGAGCCCAATACCATGCCGGCCTATTACGTATCGGGTTTCTTATTACAAGGGCGTCGGTTATATACTATTCGTGAAATAAATGTAGCGATTGACTCACTGTTGAGGCAGATAACCCTCCGGTAGTATGAGGCGGCAGAGGTCCTCCGCAGCAGCCAGGAGCCGGTGGTGACGAGGTCTTCGCTGTGCAGGTCGCACAGGCCTCGTATGTCGCGGTCGCCCAGCACCCAGGAGAACCCACGGCATACGAACCGCTCTTCTAATTCACACGCCGTTTTACACTGGGTCACGGTTGGAGAAAAATAAACTACTTATATAGGTACTTAATTGAATTTAAAGGATCAGATCGCAGCTTAATACACAAAACTTTTGCCAATTACAGAAAATTAAAGGTGTGGTGTTGTCTACGTTCACTTTGAGAATTAATTTTGAGGATATTTAACAAAACTGGTAGAGAGAAGTTTATCTGATCCTACCTTCATCTCTTTTTGATAAAGGTCATGAAAATTATAAATATTTATTCGGTTCCTTCTCTGGTAAGGCTAAGAATGTGAAAAATTTACCACCGATACTTATGTTTTTACCCAGGTAAATAATATGTTATTCTAGATGTGGAAAACTGTAAAGTTGAATATAGAAAGTATTCACTAAGTTGCTTGATTTATACCTAATTGAAAGCGTAACTTCTACATAGATACATATCGAATGAAACACGTAACTTTCCTGTGAACTATAGACTTTTAAATGAACAATTTATTATGCCATGCCAATGAGTTTAATTGGATACAAATTATTATGTCAAGGTAATTATTCGCACGTCAAGTATAAACAAATAATTGGAATCGACAAATCAATTTTATTAAAACAATCACATTTTTTTTCCTAAATGGTCCTACCAGCAGAATGTTCAGAAACAATGCCACAAATAATATAGTTACATAATATTTAAATTATCGGTAACTGTAGCCCACATATTGTCACTCTACAGTACGTAACATTAATTAACATGAATACCGACTACATGTCACGAAGGTAGAGACAATACGAGCATATCCATAATTCTACTTTAATGAGCTTTGTCTGAGCATATCACATGTTATTTTAAGTGGCAGAAAAAACTGGAAAAACATAAGGAAAAATGAATAAATGTAACGATAGCATACATACTTCGTCTTTAGTATAATTCTTGAATGTGAGCTCGACGTGTTTCAGTGTTTGGTTGTTGTATTCTTCATACGAACATCTGTCTATCTTTTTAGGATCTGTAAAAATACAAAAGAACAATATTAGTTAAATCATCTCCCTGGCCTTATCCCGTACATTGTTAGGGTCGGCACTTGATTCAACCCAATGCATCTGATCACCTGATTAGTCGCATTGTATAGCGTTGTCAGATTCTCATGTCAGGCCTCCGATTGACCGATAACGATTGCCAAAGATGTTAAATTGGCAACCGGGACCAACTGCTTAACGTGCTTTCTGAGACACGGGGGGAACTAGGGCGAGAACCCAACATTAATATCATGCTGAGAAAATGGCACATTGATTATTCGTTACCGAGCTTTGAATTTAAATTGGTAGCCAATACTTACAGTCATGACTACACTGGTTCTCCATATAAAACGTGTAGTAATTAGACACTCTATAGGACTCCGGCTCAGTGAACTTGTCTTCGCCGTTAAGGATGCAGTTGCCAACTATAAAGTCAGACGTCCTTATTAGATCCACATCCGAGCCTCCTTCAGGTCCCATCCATTGTGCTGATCTGAACAATAAATAAAATGGTATATGAGAGCTGTGCCCCGCAGTTTTACCAGAAAATAAGGTTATTCAGACAATTCCACCGTTTATAAAATATCCCTCATCCCAGCTTCTTCGAGGGACGAATGGCAATTGGTTTTTTCCAGCGTCGTACTTATTCTGTTCTTTTTTTGATAAATAGTATGTCTATCGGCCACGGAAACGATTCTACTCACTTGATGCTTAATGTTTATATTATGAATTCACTTTTCACGACAAGCGATTCACACCGCGGAAGGTCCGTCAAGTGTGAATCACTGCTAAATATACAGTTATTAAATATGTTATGTCAACAATGTAACTTGCTACTTAGTGATCTTGCTATATGCGTTGACTATATGCGATGGTTGGGAAGTAATACCTAGTCAATAGCCTGGTTCTTTAAAGAAATAAAGACGAGAAAGTGTCTATTGTCTTCTAAACGAGAGTTGTTTGAAGTTTTTATTGAATTTTACCCATGCCTAATTGATGTTGATGTGACTGAATGTAGTGCGACCTTTGCTTTGTTCAATATAGGTAAGTATGTGGGTTATTTTGCGTACGGTTGCTTTAAGGCTTTACTAAGTATATCCTTGTATTTTCAATATTTGGCGAAAGAACCTACGAGATGGAAAAAGTAAGATTTTATTAGTTTTTATAACGAATAAAATAACTGAAAAAACACACTCTCAAAAGTATGAAACAAATGACGGCCAGAGGATAGAAAATATTAGAATGTATTGCTTTGTTAGAACAAGTGACATATAACTACGACTACTTAATGGACCCCTTTTTAAAAGCATGATTTACCGAAACACTTCCCCGTTCGGTGCGAATATTGAGTCGTGGCACTCGTCCACCGTCGTGTTGAGGACCACCTTCAGACGAGTGTTCTCGGCATGCAGGTGGTACCCAGGGGTCACCTCCACGGCCCACCAGCGGGTGGTGCACGTTTCTGGTACTGAAGAAGTTAAAGATATTGAATTTCTTGTATCAAGAAGCTTTAATATTTTACTTATCTGGTACCTAACTGTGACTGAGAGAAGGTACTAACTATAACATGGAGGAGTTAAAATCCGATTAATATTTACAGAAAGTAAAGAAAGGTCTACGAATTGAAAGTCTTAAAAAATCGTAACTCAAAGTAAAGCGAAGGCGGGTCGCTAGTATCAACACTATAAAATATGTATATGTAGCGGCTAACCGATACACTGAAATATTGGTCGTATTTATTAAATTCTAGAATAGGCAACTACATGAATGGCCAACTAGCCCAAATAATATTCTACTACCTACTAGATAAGCTTAATTGTATGAGTTATTAAGTACACACGTTGTAAGCAGGTCTTCTTGAAGTAGGCGACGTCGTTGTCAACTTTCAGCTGAAGAGACGTCGAATCGGCAACTCCGTGACAGTTGCCTTTGCTGTAAGCCACCGCGACTCCTGCGCAGTCGACGAGCTCGCGACACCGGGCGAGGCACGCTCCTGGTTAAATAATTATTTAACACGATTAATTACCTATTAATTAAAAGTGACAAAGCTAAAAGGAATTTACAGAGTCGGGGCTTCAAAACATACAACCGTATGCAGCTACCTAGATATGCTGATAGCAGGGGCGGATCTTGAATTTGTGGGGCCCTGGGCTAATACTGCTTAGGGGCCCTAACTTATTACTCAACTAATTGTCATTTTGACAAGAAACGGTTTTCTGTAGTGATTTCGGTTGGGGGCCCTCTGTATTCGCGGGGCCCTGGGCTGCAGCCCAAAAAGCCTTTAAGTAGATCCGCCCGTGGCTGATATTATAGTTACCGTAGTGCGCCACACCGCGCCGGCGGCACCTACAAGTATTAACGGCTGCACACTAATTATCGTAACGCTCTAAAACGCTAAACTCGGTGGATTGTATTATGTTCCTAGTGTGAGAGTAGGGTTCCCAAAGCTCTTACGTTCTGTGTATGCTGACAGAAAGAACATTTTCAGAAGGAATCATTGGTGATTCACACTGGATGAATAACACAAGAGCGTTGCGAGTGTCCGTAAAACAAACGCTTATTTTTGGCTTACATACATAAGCTCACGCCTAAATTCCTCTTAGAGAACTTTCACCAGTTAGATATGTTTAAGTCCTATATGATAGGGAGCGAGCCTATTGCCATTATCGGGGCACTAATCCCGACTCCAGGTTGCTACGGGGAAATAACAGATAGAAAAACTCAATAACTCTTTACCTTTTCGGCTTACCTGGCCGTTTTAATAATCATCGAAGGTACCTGTTAGTGACTCCTCTTCTCCGCTCGCAGCATACATGAACACGGGAGCTACTTGCTCTGGACTCGCACCCGTCCACCGAGCGAAGGTCAGTGTTCGTCCCAAGCCGCATTGTGCATATATTCCTATGAAAAACATAAAAAAAAAGAAAATATCATTCAACGTCGTCAAAAATTATTAAGAAAGAGATTGATGCCGAAAGACATTTTTCTTTAGATCCGTCTGCCCTATACCTAGGATGAAAATTAGTACGTGCACCAACTGGCTTTATATTTTTTTTATTTATTCTATTTTCTATCAGCTATTTGGTATTTACTTACCTAATAAATCACATTCTATTTAGAGCGTTGAAAGGACAAAATTAAAACAACACTTCGCATAACATACTTTCCTAGGTAAGTTAAAGTACTTACTTACCTACCTACTATTTTCACCAAAGTCAAAGGTAATTAGGAACAAAAAAATATATTTAAACGGACGGAGTCGCTCAGTTCACATATAGTGATGGAATGTTTTCTTCACATAGGGCATCTATCCTATGTGAGAGTAGCAGTCTGTATAAAATAAAAACATGATATTAAGGAGGGCGACGGCTGGCATTGTTTTCATACTTTTGGGTTGGGTTAAGAAAGTTGTTCGGGTTAGGGGTTGCATATTTAGTCAGTTATTTTGTTTTGGATGCCTGACAATTGATGTGAAGGTGTTAGAACTTTAATTCAACAAAGATATTAGTTACCAACACAACTAATTGTCGGGCCGTCAGATTATGAGATGCCGGTTTCTCTAAGTGTACCTAAACAGAATTACAGGCAGCTACTCAATCCACGCGGTCACCACGGCTATGAATTAAACCGATTGGTATTTTTCACTAATTTAAATTATTACTATAATTGTATGCCTATCTAAGTATCATAAATTTATTATTACCTAGTTACATAATGCGAAGAAAGTAAAATGAATAACGGACGTTCTTGCCAAAAGTACCTAGGTATATAATTATAGACCATTTCGCCGACGAATCAGCATAAAGTAGGTGTAAAATTATTGTTTTGATTAAGTTTTACAGCCCGTATCTAATTTTAGGAAGTGGAAGGAAGGAAGGAAGAGGAGCTCGTGGCACAGTTGCTATTGCGCATATGATTCGATCAGCGAAGTTAAGCAACCATACGCCTAGCCAGTAGTTGGATGGGTGACCGCCCGAGTTTCCTCCGTGCCTCGGAGAGCACGTTAAGCCGTCGGTCCCGGTTGCCAATTTAACATCTTTGGCAATCGTTACAGGTCAGTCAGAGGCCTGAAAAAGTCTGACAACTGGTTTAACCCAGATTGCCGATTTTCCTCTAAAAAGGGGTTACGAAGGTCAGATGGCAGTCGCTTCGTATAAAAATCAGGTGATCAGCCACATCGGGTTGAATCAAGTGCCGACCCCAAATACATGGGATAAGGCCAGGCAGATGATGATCTAATTTTAGGAAGTAATATACGTAGGTACACTTCCGGAACTTAGCAAAACTATTTCCAAGGCAAAAGTAACTTCCCAGAGCTTCTTAACGAGGCACTCTGTGCTAACAAAAGACAGAATCTCGCTCTATGCTGTAAACCACTCTCAATATGAGTGTGACCCCCTGGGGCCCAACCATGAGCTTTTATTGCAATGATAATTCAGTTGTGCGACAGTGACAGATGTATACACGTCCTCTGTATCATAAATGAATGAAACTATCATGGCAGTAAGAGCTCATGGTAAGGCCCCTGGTCCTCAAGAATTTGTCTGGTGTAACAAACGTCTTAGGCTCACACCTTTAGTCAAAAACCTTCTTCTAAGCTTATCTTTCGAGAGAAACCTAACTGAATATACCTACTCACTAGTTCATTTCATATAGTTTATCTTTAAAATACCCACCGTACCATCAAGAGTAAGTATAGGGCTAGGTACCTAACTCGGTTTTATTTTGTAGGTCATATCAAAAGTCCCGAAGCAGCGTGCTAATCACAGGCATAGGGAAAGATGTGTGTAGGTATATCTCTTAATACAACCAATACTTAAATACTGGTCAAAATGATTTACATAATATTTTCATTGTTAGGCACATCCTCACTAGAAAAGAGACTCTATGAGCTCGTTAGCATGAGGGGTATAAAGATTCTAAGGGCGGAAATCATATATGTATATACTAAGTTTAATACCTGTGCTAGTTACCTACTGTTACAACATAGGTAGGTATTTAACCTATAGCATATGTCTACCTTCTTACCTATTCTATAAGAAGTTAGGTCATACAAAATCGACAGTTTACCTACTCTTTTCTAATCAGCATGAACGTAACTGCTAAAATTCAAAAGTTAGAAGTTATTGTCCGATATGTTACGTTATCATTTCGGTGTTAAAGTCTTCTAGGTAACATTATGTAGGTCCTAAAAGCTCGAGACACCCTACAATAAGCAGTCCAAGTCATCCGACAGTAGGTAGATACTTGAACAGTATTTCTTATGTGTGTAGGGCTACTAAAATATTGTAAAGTAATGAATCATACTTACCATTAACAAAGGTGAGCACTGATAAAACAATGGCGATTCCATATGGCTTCATAATAAATATGTACACGTACACGTCAAAAATCGTCTGATTAATTAAAGTTACAATTATTCGCTTCACAACAGTTCACATTTTCACGAAACATTCTTTGGGAATATTGCGGTTGTGTTGAAACCCGCAAGTGTTCACCCGTAATACTGGCACCTAAGGTGGTGCACTTAGGAGGAACTTCGGGACCCACTTGCGCAATCAGACACGCGCTCTGTGGACACTACCACTGCACCTGTACCAACAAACCACCGGCTTTTGTCACCAAACTATTTTAATACTTGTTTGATTCAAAACGGGGAGTTTGAAGACGGCGTAACCCAATGAAATTCAACGAATTATGAAAATATTCAGAGGAAATATCACATTTTTAAAAGATTTGGCAGTTTTAATTAATGGTTTTGTTGTTCTAAGTTATGGCTTTTCGTGTTTGAGATTGAAGTTTTTGGATGGAGCGATGGGTGGGAGCGATGCTCGCGGCACGCATTGTACACTGAAACTGTAGTATAGCATGAAGTGCAGCCGTCATATGGCGGCCCCCACTATCCGCGCCCGCGCGACCTTGCAGTTTATTATTATGGGTTTACAGACAATTTACAATAGTGTGACGAGTCTACGGCAAACGATAGTGAAACGGCACGATAATCACGACTGGGAGTCCGAACCTCCGTGTTGGTGTTGTGCAACAACAGTTAATGCGGGCCTAGGTTTAACAGCCCCATAACGTCATTTCATGTCACTTATCTATGTTATTTCAAGCTGCACATGTATTTTGAAAGCATCCGTCATATAAGTTAGTAACGTGTAATTTGCATACATTGATACTTGGATAGTTTGCATAACTTCCTTCACCCGGATAGCTCTTGTTAAGTACTAGGTACATATTAGCATCTTCACTTCCATCGGAAATTGCAGGGACATGCGATTTTGTATATAATTTACTGGATATATGGGAACTCGAAGAAGTCATTACACCCATTACGTTAAACACAATCGTACGTACGTAACACATTTGCATACACTGTATTTTTCGTAGTATCATTGGAGTATGAAAACCGTAAACAAGAGTGATTGATAATTTAGCTTACATACACTTGTCTGTCCGCAAATGACCTACAAAACGTAATCTGTTATGTTAATTCGATTACATTCATTCTATTGTTATGCTAATGGACATCCACCGAGTCACGGTATCGAATGGCGTGGCTATTATGGCCAATATGACACTGTAAAAAGTTTTAAAGACAAACAAACAAGGGCACAGTACCATGAATACCTAAGTGAAGGTTGTACTACTTACTTATGAATGAATTTGTAATATGCAAGAGGCTAGTATAGTAAACAGCATCTTCTGACTGAATGACAGTTATTTCAAATTCTGCCTATACCTACTGAAATCTTCTTTGAAAAGTTCCATCCTAAAATAATCTGGATTCAATTGGAATTATAAACATCCCCAATGAACAATTTTAATTGAATATTTTAAAATTTTGAAAAATTGTACGGGTAAGTGATTTTTTTTCTCATATAGGTTTACCTATTTCTACATATCTTTTGTAATTAAAAATATTCTAGCATAGAGTAGAAAAAAGCCCTATTATACACGCACAAGCCGTACCACCTAATTTTCGACCGTGAATTGTAGTATTACTGAATAGGTATATGTATAGTATTATTGTAGATAGGTACACCGTCTTTGTATAATTGGTCAACGCACAATCGGCGGCGCTGCTTTGTATTGCTGAATGTAGGCAAGTCCGATGGCCACCGGTTAGGAGTGCCCATCCCTAGCGAAATACTTATCTCCGTATGTTTATAGCCGATCAAACAACAATACATTGTGTTCCAATGTGTGTATAAAAGCATATACGGTAATCATATAAAAAAACAATTTAAAAAATTTTTCTCTGTCTGTTTGTTTGTTCCGGCTAAGCTCCGAAACGGCTGGACCGATATTAAAGGGTTTCACTGGCAGACAGCTAATGTTACTAGGACTAACATAGACAAATTTTTTTTTTAAAACTTTCAGGTTCTGCTTGGGTAGCCTATGAAACGTATGAAATTAAGTATACGCAGGTAAAAATGCGGGACACAGCTAGTTCTAAAGTAGTGAAACGATGGATGGATTACGTGAAAGATGATATATATATTTAGATATGGATAGAATTGGAGTGAATACAGATATGACGGCTGATAGAGAGAAATGGAAGAGAAGAACACATTGCGCCGACCCCAAATAGCATCGGATAAGGGCAGAAGGATGAAGAGTGACACCACTAGTCGGGCAACTAGTTCCTCACCCAATTGTTTTTCTCCCCCTACGATATAGTTGCGTTATAAATTTGACGTGGTGTATATTGACGTAGTGGGTCTGTAGCAAAATAGCTCCCAAACGACTGGACTGATTTAGAGAAAGTATTTTTTGTTTGAAAGGTGACTTGATCGAAATTGTTCCTAAACTTACTAAGATTCAAAACATTTTGAAGATCATTATAGCTACTTGCTAGACGATCAAGTGATTTGATTGTTTGACACACCACACACGTGCTCAAATGTTTATTTTGGAGGGCCAGCGTTTATCATAGTTCATCTATAACGTCCGGCTTAACATAATATCCGTCACGCAACTATACATAGAAAATTTTAGTTAGGAATTTTTTTTGTATAGCAAATACACATTGAAAAATGTCCGCATGTGGATGAAATAACAGACAATAGTATCATTTAAAAAGAGAATTAAAATTAGTTAGGTATATGTGCCGTCACGAGCTATGGGACCTTCAATTCGCGATAGCAATTACTAGCGGACGTCATGCGGTTTCACCCGCGTAGTTCCCGTTCCCGTACGTAGATAAAATATAACCTATATCAATCAGTGATAATTTAGTTATCAAATGGTAAAAGAATTTTTAAAATCGGTCAAGTACTTTTGAAGCCGATTCGTTACAAACATATATAGAAATCTTTCCTCTTTATGAGATTAGTATAGATTTGGGTCTTATATGGAGCAAGCGCGAACAATACATGCGTAATCATCCCCACTATATATATATCATAGCTCGTGTCGGCCTGTACTACAGAAAAACTAAATAATAATAATCATAATAACTCACCTACCTCACCTTCAAAAAGGCATGATACTAATTACTTGCCGAATCACTCGAAAGTTCCTTCAAATTGACCGTTCACAAACTCCACACAATCCCATCAGTGATACTCACTTGGCCTAAGCCCGTGAATATCCAAAAGAAAATGATTACTAAAACGGAGAAAAAATTAAAAATATTAATAATAATAAAATAAATCAGTTTTAGGCAATAGATAATTATATTTTCGTACGATGCTTCGCAATTTAAATAGCTATTCGTAAATTGTGCTCTTTTATAATTTGATATATGTATATATATTGTGCAACGCTCTAGGAACCCTATTATGATTTGTATTTATCACACTAACGTGAGTACATAACAACTGGTTCTGTACCCCAAGTATCGGTTTCAACATAGTTTTACGTTTACGTTATCGTCTGAATATTTTCCTCATTTTGTATGGGAACGTTAAAAAGCGCCCCAAGCGGCGAGTGTGGGAAGTTTAACTCAATACAAAAAAGGGAAAAACGCAAGGTTAAGCAACGTTCGAACGTGTCAAAACCTACACTTGAGGCACTCTACATATAAAAATACATTTCAGGTACAATTAACAATACTTTGGTTTCATGACTCATATGTTTGCATTCTTTATGTTAATTATTTCATTATTACTTTTTAGTAACATTGACAAATTTACCGATTTTAAATTTACAATGGAATTAATATCATAATAGTATTCAATTTAAGTGATGTAAATAAATTAGCATAATATATGATTACAAGCATAAATGTATAGATAAGACAAAACGTAGTCTCTCTCTAATATAGTGGTTTTGAATTAGTTTATTAAAACCAATAACCGTTTTTAATACTCACAAATTCCGGTAAAATTCATCAAAACATTTGGCAAATAGCTTCTACGATATTTTTAGTTCACTTACAACCCAATTAAATACTTTAGAATAACGTGTTTACTAACTTTAGAATCAGAATAGCTCCTTCATAAAATACCACTACAACATAGGCATTTTTATACAAAAAAATTGAAGTTGTAATTTCGCCTTAACCGTGGTCCCACTGCTATTGATCCACAGTGGGTCCACGGGTAATATTGTTTACCCGTAGACCCACTGCTCTAGTTTTAATTTATCCTTTTTGAAAACATTGATACCTTATGCTAGGGGATACCCGAATCATCTTGAACGTTTAGCTATAATTTTGTTCCGTGGGCTCACAGAAACTGACATATTGAAAAGGATACATTAAAACTAGAGCAGTGGGTCTACGGGTAAAAAACATTTCCCGTGGACCCGCTGTGGGTCAAGAGCAGTGGAGTAGCGTACTTTCGACGAGTTACAATGGGGCACTTAAGACATGTTTGATCTTTGAGTGTATTTTACGAAAAGTCACGATATTTTAATTTAATTGATAACAGCGTGTAGATGCGATTTTTTGTTGGATATGTTGTCGCTTTGAGCAAGATTATGCAATAGCATTTCAAAATGTAGCCATACATCTTAACAATAAAGAATAGGAAAATATAAATATAATAGAAAGTACACGACCATTAAAGGTGTTCCGACAAAAAATCCTATCATACACATCGAAACGTCACAACCTTCCGTCCGTTACTACAATACATTTCAATACTAATTTAACAACTTTTAAAATAAACAACAAAAACTCAACAAACAAAAAAGGAAACCCAAAATCAGGTAGGTACGCAACAAAACATAAATATTTGGCTCTAGCAAGGTGACTAATTGGGGGCCAACTATGATCGTTTAGGCGGCTTTGACTCTTAAGCCACAGTATAAATATATTCTTCTACAAGCAGTAAGGAATACACAAAATACGCGCGCGTCTACGAGAAAATATGCGGCCTTGGCGTAATGTCATACATACATACTCTCACGCTTGTATCCCAGAGACCACCGTTTGCCACATGCTACGATCCATACATACTTCTTTCACTTCATCAACATTCATGCACCTCTTCATACACTTCTATCGGTAATGAGTGCTCTGAAATTTACCTTTCTAAAAAATATTAATAATTTGGTCATAGTAGTTCTTGGCGTTACGTACAGACATTTATCTGAACTTCAAATCAACATTAATTTCATAGTAAATTTAAAAAACTTTAGTAGCGTCTACCCTCACGCTCGTCGGAGCAAACATGATTATTTAAAAAATTGAATAGTTTCGATACTGCTTATATTTATACTGTGCTTTGACGTTTTAACTTTGACATTTCATTTCATGGTAACGAAGAAATGTCACTTAGATATTCTTAATACGTGGTGTATTAAACGATCATAGTTTGCACCGTTGTATGGCAACACTGGTAACGCGGTGGGTATGATATATGGTAAGCTATTTGGTGGGGATGCGGTCTCGTAGATACGACAGTATGGAGGCTGTCCCTTTGGCCAGGATCGCGTGTCGAGGTTGGCGGAAACAATTGCCCATCAACTCTAGCGATCTGGAAACATACATAGTATTTTATAGATTGCAACAGAAGTAGTTTCTAGTATTCTTTTTGTCTATGTTTGACACAACTCTATATTAGACCAGATGTGAGGAAATCAGTCCCATTAAAATTGCGTCAGAGTAAATCACAGCCAACCAGACCTTTTTAGTGGCACTTTGGGTCACGTTGTTCATTGAATATTATTGAAAACTAATTGTTGGGTCTTAATTCAATGCGTTAAAGTCTAATATAGATTGGAGCTTTCTTTGACAATCCTGTTAATTTGTATTTTAATATTCTTGCTGAAATCAATAAGCTTTTTAGAACTAGTATGGAAAGACTACCGAAATGGAGGCGTTCAAGTCGTCAGAACTATCCTCAGTTGCTCTCATGTTTTTATACTAGTTATTCTACAAACTGCGTACGGAACATTTTATTTCTTCGTTTTGTTGGTGCAATAGTATCCATACCTTTAATATCATTGGCTGTAATTATTATATCTATTAGGTCAAAGGTACCTTAAATGTGTAAAGTTGCCAAGTTCCGGCGGGACTGTGAATATACTGTTGTTGGTCAGGTCGAGAACAGCCAACTTCTTCAGTTTGGCCAGTGCGTCGGAAGACACGTTTATTTCTTCAATCCGGTTCTCAGCCGCCAAGAGTATTTCCAAATTTTCAAGCTCATATATGCATCGTGGGATTTTCGTCAGCCTATTGTAACAGTAAGTTATTATGCTGGTTTTAAATGATAATATAAATATTTATTTTGTGACTCGAAGGACCATAAATTTCGCAACCCTTTTGGAATCTATGTGTAACATGATCTATACATCTATATTTACCTGTACAGCTAAATTATATAAGTAGGACATATTTAAAGAAACTAATGGTCCTTCGGTCCTGCCCAGTTATTCACTAAGGTTTCACAGCATATGTTGGTTTCAATCATAGGAAATTGATACATAATACACAGAAGATAAGGTTCAATTTCGTATCTTTAAAACCGGCACGCGACGACGAGTGCTACGCTGAGAAACCATAGTGAATAACGCGGCTGTTGTCAATGCGTTTGATTAATGAAATTTAATAACAAAAATTCACCTGTTGTTTGAAACTAAGAGTTCTCTCAATTTTCTCAAGTCACCGAGCTCCAAAGGCAGGTCGCTTAAGCAATTCTTGCCCAAGTCGATAAATTGCAAGTGAACACATTGCGATATGTCTGGGGGAATACTTGTTATATTATTGGACGCCAACACCAACTGTGAAAGAGTTTCTCGGATTTGACATATTCTGCAAAGAGATAAATTTAAACATGAGTTATTTATTGTTCTTTTATAAAATTAATATCTCCTTAAAATATGTCAAATAGATAGTGTTAGTACCAACACCCACTTTTACTCGAATACAATTTAAATGTAGTTTAGAAGAACAATGTGTTCAAACAGATCAAAATAATTTAGAATGGAAATGTAGACTTCAATCTATACAGATAAATTAAACTGAATTGTCCGTTTGTATTTCCAAAATAACAGCTTTTCACTATATGCATATGAAAGTATGTACGGTACAGACATAGAAACACCAATTTAAAACATAAACTGTCTGTCTGCTTGTTCGGGGTAATCTCCGAAACGGCTGGGCCGATTTTAACGGGACTTTCACTGGCGGATGGCTAATGTAGCAAGGAGTAACATTTTATTTAAAAAAAAAACATATACGTTCCGCGAACGTTCCATGAAATTTAGTCTACGCGGGTGAAACCGCGGGGCACAGCTAGTTCATTAATAAAAACATGCTTTACCCGAGGGGCATAGCGGTCAGTTTATTCTTGGACAAGTCGACGATATGTACATCAGCGTCCACGGCAGCCTTGAACACGTCCTCGGGCACGTGAGCCAACTCTCGACTCGGCAACATCAGCGCTTGACTCTTCTTCAATGTGTATCTACATAACATCACGATAAAATATACAAAAAGTTTTTATAAATACTATGTACTTTCAAATCATCAGAAGAACACAGAAATAATCATTATACATGATAATTAATGTTACTACCGGATTCGGAAGGTTACTTTTGCTGATAAGAACCATGGCAAGTAACTCAGCGATTACCAAAGGTGTTAGAAAAATACTCTGTATTTTAATGATTACAATCGAAGGGACACACAAAATAAGTAGTTTGTATTCCAAGGATACATATAATAGTATGAAAATAATAATATAATTATATTTCCGTGTTACATAGCTCATTTATCGAGAAAGGCTGGATGCTATATTATAGCATCACACCAAGACCAATCGCAGGTTAAAGTTAACGTTAGCCAAGTAAATACTCCACGATGACGAAGTCGCGAGAAGAATCTGGTTTTGAAATAAAAGAAAGACTCACTTATCAGGCCAGTTGTTGTCATTATATCTGGTTTCGGAGACAATGTCCTCAGTGATGCGATCACGGAGGAACTTCATCATGCGGTCGGTGCCGCCTCGGAGCACATCTTGACGCACGAACGACAGCTTGTTGCCGGCCATATTGATGCTTTGGAGCTGAGATAACAGACCCAAGTTCTTTGGAAGTCTGTAAGAGAATAAAAACACATTTTATACAGCGTTGGGCGATAAAAGAGATAGATGACGTCACGAATTTCGAGAGCTACCGCGTTATTCACTAAGGTTTCTCAGCGTCGAGCAAAAATATGTAGGGTAATTCTAGTTTAAAAACATCGGAGTTTCTCTTCTACGACGCTTAAATTAGTGGACTGTATTTTTATGTTGTTTATTTCGTCATTCGCCGATATTGATTGTAAATATATAAATAGACAAATACAGGGATGAATTATACCCTAAACTCACCCCCACTCGTCATCGAGGGTCGGTTATATCTATGTATTACTAGCTGTGCCCCGCGGTTTCACCCGTGTAGACTTTCTCCTGGTTCTAAGCTACCTACCCACTAATTTTCAGCCAAATCGGTTCAGCCGTTCTTGAGTTATAAGTAGTGTAACTAACACTTTCTTTTATATATATATAGATAATACTAGTTGTGCCCCGCGGTTTCACCCGCGCAGACTTTAGTGTGTTATATGACAATTTTATTCAGGTTTCAAGAAAACGGTATAACGTATCCATGTCCTTCTCCTAGTTCTAAGCTACCTACCCACCAATTTTCAGCCAACCAGTTTCAGCCGTTCTTGAGTTATAAGTCGTGTAACTAACACGACGATAGATGTATCAATTTCCTATGATTGAAACCAACGCTTGTCGTCGACATTGACGGTGAGAAACCTTAGTAAAAATCGCGGCTGGCCTTGAATGCGCATACAATAGTATTTTTTGGGTCTTGTATGGCGCGAGTGCCAACAAATTTTATATAAACTTTATAGATGTATAGATTAAACGATTGCAATGTAAGGTTTATCTATATATCTTATCATCATAAAACACCAATGTTATACGAGCATTATATCAGGCAATAAAACATGATGTTTACGGCCTTCGGTCAATTGTGTTTCGCTGTAGTCATACACTACTGTACATTTTATTGTTACTTTTCTGTTTGGAGTACTCAAAGGATGCGATACGACTGTACAGACACAATATTCGTTTGACTTCTAGCACAAACTAACGGATATTTTTCGTACCAAACATAAAAAAACACCATCATTTTATGATTGATCAATATTCTATTCGATCAATATTTCAGTCAACAAAACAAATATTGTTTAATTACATACATGCATATTGCATACATATGCTCACGCCTGTATTCCCCGAAGGTGTAGGCAGAGTTGTTGTAATAACAACACCCACTTTTGACCAAAGATTTGCCAACGTGACAAATGGCGAGTCTATTGCCGTCTCAGGCACTAAACGTACGTCTATGAATTACTTCTCAGACATATGCAGGTTTCCTCACGATGTGTTCCTTCACCGTAAAGCACGTGGTGTGAAATCGTTTAATTACATTAATAATGCAATATTTGAAACAGGAAAGAAGTTAAAGGCTTATTAATGTCATATCACAAAATTTTAACTTACTTATTCAAGCTGTTATTAGTAAGATCAAGCCTTTTCAACTTCTGCAGCAGTGATATGTTCTCGGGCAACACCTCAACTTTGTTGTCCCTGATATTCAGCACGTTTAAATGCTGCATCTGATCACAGAACTCTTCTGTGATCTCCTACAAAATTTTCATACATATTATGTTAGTTACAGTGCTTTACGCCGGCGACTTTTGTTAGCACAAAGAAGCTTTATAACTCTTGCTTATTATAAAGTATGTACTTCACAGTGTCTTCGTGCTTATATCTATACTAGCTTTGCCCTGCGGTTTTAGAGTTAGTTCCATGAGTGACCCGCGGAACGACAATGGTTTTTTAAAGATAAAAGTAACACAAGTTACTCCTTGTAAAATTAGCTATCTGCCAGTGAAAGACCGGATAAAATTGGTCCAACCGTTTCGGAGATTAGCCGCAACAGACAGACAGAGACATTTTTTTAAAGCTGTTAATTTGAAATTACAAACACTTGAATTTTATTTATCTGTATATTTCAAAGGTATAACTTAAATGTATAATTAGTAAAGCAAATTTTGGCTCTATTACTAATCCCAAAATACGAAATGTATATTCACAGTATCATATATAGTATTTTGAGACTCGAAAATACGATATGAGTGTGGTGCAGATTAAAAAAAACATTTCAAACTAAGGGTGTACTGGGTGTTGGTGTGTGAAGCAACTGTGTAACAGTACATTATTACAGGGGCCGTCAAGAGTTGAGAGCGTTGACCTTGAATACGCCGTAGTAATTTTATGAGTCTATCTGTACCCACACTATTGTCGTTCAGCGATCATACCTCATGACGGTACCTGTACAATGAATTAAGACAAGCATTACAGGTTATTGTTACACAAAAGTGTAATGCAACTGAATTAAGCCATGCATGCTCCCATATATACGTGAAATGAGTCATGTGTTTGTTAGTTGAGGTAAGATTACTAAACATTCAAACAATTCCAAAAGGAATAACTTCAATGAATATAACCTTGATGTAATTGTTAGCCAAATATATTTCCTTCAATGCTGTACAACCATAGAAGTCCGGCAATTCTGCAATGTCATTATGATTAGCTTCCAATATTTCCATTTTCCGAAGCTCACCCAACGGAGGTAGTTTTTTCAGGCTATTGTTGCTTAAATTAAACTTCTTCAGGTCTATAACAATGGGAAATAAGGAATGAATAAGTTCTATTAAGTAGGTTTTCAATGCTGTAGCCCAATTCGCATAATGAGAACCACAACAATATTGTAGCGTTGGTGAATACCATTCACTTTGATCCTTTTGGATTTGTCATTCGAGTTTAAGTTCTATCAAACTATGATTTCGGGACACACAAATACCACATTTGGATAGGACTTTGAAAGAACTACTCTCAATCAATAATTTTCAATGTTTTTTTACTGGCAGGCTACTGGAGGGTGAATCAACATGTATATAAATATAGAAAGACAAGATATATCTAACTTACCTCTGAGGTTCACAATATCAGGGGGTAGCTCTGTGAGGTGATTGTACGAAAGGTTCAACTCAACTAACCGTACCAAGTAGCCCATACCAGGCGGCAGGGCAGTCAACTTATTGTGTGATAAATCCTGGAAAAAATCAGGTAATACTCTATTAATGGTTTGCAATTATGAGCTTTTTAATAATATACTCAAACTCAAAAATACCTTTATTCAATTAGACTTTTAACAAAGTACTTTGAAATCATCAATTATATAAGCTACTGCTAGATTTGTAAGGTTGCTTTTACTGGGAAGAACCTGGCAAGACTCAATAATTATTCTTTTCAAAAATATTATACAAATAAACTACTTAAAACTCTTAAATTTTTTTTTATAATCTATGCATGTTGGTAAGTAGTCAAAATAGCATAGGAGAGGTAAACTGGGAAGTGGGATTTAGCCTTAAGATTATAATGTACATTAATAGAAACATACCACAAAGTTCAACATGACAAAGTCACCAAAATCAGGTTCAATTTTCTCAAGTTGATTGTGCGAAATACTGAGCCATCTCAACTCCAGCAGCTTGTAGAATTCCTTGGACAGGACTGTCAGCTTGTTGTGATCCAGACTCAAATTGGAAAGATTCTTCAACTCTCCGAACTCAGGAGGCAGGCTTGATATGGCATTGTCGTGTAGCTAAAGAATTGGAATGAAACTTTATTCATAACCAGCTGGCCGCGCAGTTCTACCCGTGTAAACTTAATTTCATGGGTGACCTCCTAATATATTTTTTAAATAAATGTTACCTAAGTTTTTCCTTGAAAAACAGATTGACAGTTTTTTTTAAATGGTTTTTTATGTGAGCTTCATTTATACTCCCATATGCATTTATTGTAAAGCTGTTAATTTGGAATTACAAACAGCTTTTTATATTTAAATATGATTTTATTTACCTGTATAGATGCATACATAGATATATACAACAGAGTTGTAATTTATATTCACCTTGTATTTAATGCAGTAAACACTTGATTAATCATCTGTATAAGGGGTCAGTTTTTAAGATGTCTACAATTTAACATTGTGGTCTTACACAGGTGTTACAAAATCTATCCTTATGTGGTCAACTATAAGTGCAGTGCTGTTTACCTTGAGTGTAACAAGTTGTTGGAGAAGCTTGACATTATGGGATATTGTTTTAATTACATTCGAGCTCAGGTCGAGTGTCTTAAGCGGCTCCGCATTCCACCAGTTGCCGAGGTCAGACCTCGCGAAGTCAACCTCTTTGGTATCATCCATAACCAATTCATCAATTTTCCACACATCTTCTGGCACTGTACATTTAAAAAAGGAACAATAAAAAAGTTTGATTTACATTATGTAACAAAACAAAACAAACAGGCAGGAAGAAGACAGGAAACGGCTAATTTACCCATTAATCACCCCTGTGTTTTGTCTCGTCTGCCACTTAGCAACATTTTTTTCATAATAAACCAACATTTAATTTATTAATCTTACCTGTGCCAAGCCCTCTGTTGCATAAACTCAGTTGTCCAGTGCGTTTTGCGGATTTGATTAAGCCCACTGATAACACACTTTCGTCTTCTTTTTTATCTTGAAGATGAAACACAGGTTTGTTAGCAAACTTTATCCTAGACTTAGATTGAGGTCTATGAGACATTGTTCTTTGTTGACTTGTCGAATTTGAGAAAATCTTTAGATTTTAATTTTGTTTCCCCTCTTTTAAGAGCAATGTAAACATGTCTTGTTGTTGTTGAACTTATAAATATAATGCAGTCACTGCACACACACAAGCAGCAAGTAAAGTGATTGACTTGTGTGAGTGAGTGAAGTACATTTTTATTTGTTTGTATTTTCTGTGTGCGGCTGACAGCCACAGTCAGGAAGGTAATGTCAATCAGTAGTGAAATCTGTCAAATAGATAGTCGTCAGCTGATGAAGACAGGCAAAGGAATTATAGCCAATACAGTCGTATTTACTATCAAATGATCACAACAGTATTGACTAATAACTGAAGAAAAGTTGTAGTATAAGTACATACAATCATTTAAATGACTCAAGATTTTTGAATGAAAATAAAAATTATTATGTAAGAACTTGTACTCCTTATTTAACGATAGGTAATCAGTATCACGATCAGTATGATCACCTACAAAATAAGGTCGTCACCACCTGTGATGACCAAATTATTTCGCATGACGGTATCAGAATGGGCTATGATGCCTAGGTATTTCAATTTATTACCTCCAATTTGTCTTGATGTAGGTAGTGGCCTCTCATCCATCATGGTGAAATGTGTTGTGATGACAGTGTGTTCAATAAAGTTTGTTCTTTTGGAATAATGCCAATTCAGATTGGTTTAGGTAACTATTACAAATCTGTAAGTCTGATCATGGATCCTTAAAATTACTTGCAACGTTTCAAGAGATTCGTAATATATTTTACATAATTTTTATTCAATAAACCCAATAGTTGGTTAGTTGGAAAATGAAATTATTCGAGGTTTATTATTATTGTCAATGTCAGAAACAAAAATAGACAAATCAAAATGACTTTGGCGATTTGTTTTGTCTTTTATTGCCCTTTTTAAACCTATGTGATTCTCATGCAGAATGGAAAAAAAAGAAACCAAATGTATCATCACAAGAGAATTAAAAAAAAGACGGTACCTACCCTTAGGTAAAGTAACCTATTCAAATAACAATACTAAAACACTCTTAAATACGTAATTTATTTACATGAAAAAATGGAAATGAATCAAAATACTCACAGAGTATTTTTAAAATATTATGTTCCATCAAGTCCCCCAACTTGCGCTTACAAGAACTTTTTAGTTTGACGTTTATTTTGGTAGGTACTAAAAGCTTATTTTTCTTTTCCGTGGTACTTACCTACATCTACATAGTAGGTAGGTATATGGTAACACCCTCTAGCTGAATAGCCAACATATTACGAGTGGGCAAAACAAAACATTGTTGTACAAAATTAGTATCATAAGATAAATTATAAACAATACCTACGAATTATCACAGACATCATCAATGGATTTATTTCATACTTAGTTGGTGGTAGTATACACGTACTCTGATTAAGTATCTACTCATTATTAAGTTTTACTTCTAGTACCTATAAACTAGAGCGTCATTATAAGAAACTAAAGTAATAACTGCCATAAGTGCGGAAAATATGTGAGAACACTTTAGAGATGATGCTAGATTCACATGAAATCTGTATTCCTCTCTATCTATGTATCCACCTCTTCTTCTCTTTTCATTTCCTTCGAATACCTTTCTCCTCAGTTGAATGGCGCTCTCTTCGTTACTTCTCCAGTAGATTGGAGCTAGAGTTGCCAAGCACTGTAAAAAAGTAAGTACTTAGGCAGGTACGTAATTAGGTATTCTAAAATTAGAACTGGACACCTAATGACTAATCACGTCGATCTAGGCAAGGTAGCTAGTAGCGAATAAACATTCTCAGTATGAAAAATATGCCCACGCTAATCCTGAAGGATCCCTAAAGTGGTTGGTAATAAGTGTTCGCTTAGTAGATGGTGCATCACCGTTACACGCATTCATAAATTTGACTACTCTGGTATAATGCAGGTTTCCTCATGATGTTCCAATACCGTAAATCTCGTGGCGTGAAATTACTGCACATAAGTTTTTAGAATACTTATTGGTAGGTATATAGACCGCCTGAGATTCAGATTATTCGAAGTACTCGAACACAATCGTAAATTAATAAAAAGCACTATATAAGTAGATACTCACTTTTACCCTCACCCCATCCTTTTCAAAATGTTTCTCAGTGACCTGGAAGTCGAGCGTAAGACTGGATACCACAAGCCCGTTGTGTATATTGTAGGTGGCAGGTAAGAGTGAGGTAACAGGCGCTGGTTCTCCGTTTATATACCAGGCCAGTCGTGTGGCAGGCCAGGAATGACCCGACGTGCAGTTCACTTTAACACGGTCTCCCACCCCATAACGTGGCTTGAATCCAGACAAAACTGGACCGTGGTCAGGTAGCACTGAAATACAATGCGGAAAGGTATTGTTTTGTAAATGTTTCTACGATTTGGCACAAATGGTAGGTAATGGAAATGGACAATGCTCGGTGAGTGTCTTTAAGACACATTTCTTTTAAATATAATATCTACTACTGCTAAAACTTCTGACCATCAGAAGCCACTAACGTGTACCCATGCCTATCTAAGTAGGTATGTACAAATCCGAGCTAACGCGGCTGGCTTCGACTTGATCTAACGATGATAGACTTTATTTTCGATTGGATCCAAAAAAATTACGTTGTAGGTACGTAGGGCATATCTATTTGGATTCCCCCTTTTCGAAGGCCGCTGAAAAGAGCCAATTCTATTAGGTACCTAGTAAGAAGAGTTCTCACCAACAACAACCAAGTCCCCGTGGTCGGACACAGTGGGGAAGAGCGGATGTTCTCCGGACACCTCGCACCGGTACCGACCACCGGTATCGAGGGTCGCCGGAGACAGGGTCACGCTCGAACCCATGCCATCCGACTCCTGTAGAAATAGTATCAATTTATAAACAAGCTTGTGGTGTGGTGATGAATTTGTGGCTGATCATTTGCCACGTTGGCATTTGCCTCGGTGTATTGGAGCCTCCTAAATTGGAGGCTCGTGTGTAACACTAGTTAGTGACTGGACTTTCACTGCCGTAAATCACTATAATATTAGCCCAATTAACTACTACGAGCTGCATACATGCATGCATGTATCTCGTATATGATCGTAGGCACCTAGTCATTACATGCGCGTGAGTTCACGACCGACGGTGCAATGAGACTACTGGGTACCTGACATTACCTACTTATTTCCTGGTATTTGATCGTCACTCTATAAATTCTTATATCAGTACTTTGTTACTTACTTACAAATTGCATCGACAACGGTTGATAAAACATGCGCGACCTCAAAAGCAGCTCTAGGCCTGCTACACCATCTCTCTCATGATAATACCTACAGTCACAATAGTAACTGACCTCAACGTCAACTCCGGGCAGCGGGAACTTCCTCCTGGGCTCGAGGTCCCGGGGCACGTGGCGGAAGAACTCCTTGCCGTCCTTGTACCACTTGACGGAGTACAGCACGTCCGCGGGCGCCAGCTGCCAGCGGCACGACAGCTCCGCGCGCGACCCCAGCGGCACGTGGGCTGGCACGCGCAGCTCCACGAGTTTCAATGATATGCATTCTGAATGAGAGAAATTGGGTAAGAAAACGTGGATATATTCTTCTATTCCATAGTTCTTGCCTTCGCCTACATTGTCAATATCTTGGGTAGGCAACGCTTGAACTCAATATTACCTACCCTCTGGTTGGACCGGGTGAAAAAAGTAGTGCAGCAAGCTTTTGAACAGGAATATTAGTATGAAAATTAAAAGGGAATAAATTAAGTGAACGACGGACAAGACTTGATAATTTATTACCAACGCAACAAGGGGAAATCATTGTTGTTTTATTCATATTCCGAGGAACTTTAAACAACTAGATATATGTATAACAGCTATTTGTTTCATTAATTAGGTTTCTAGAACACCAACTCACTCCTATTCATTTGAGATGTAGGTACTTACCTACCTATACTTGAATCATATTAATCTCACCAATAATCATGAGAAGAATAAACGCAGCAACCACATTCGTTTTGCTGAAGCACATGTCGATGTTATTCTTCATCACACAGTGAAAAGTCTTCAACACCTACTTAGTGGATACCTCAGACCACAAAAGAAGATCTAAAAAAAACATTTATTTGTAGGTGTGTTATATAACCATAATTAATCTAGGGGTAGCCGCATCCATTGAATGAGGTAGAAGGGAGGGAATGAGGGAAAGCCAAGACTGACATGAAACTCTTTTTAATCTGTTGATCTTTACCTACTTTTAGGAGGCTTGTCAGTCAGGGTGCCCTCAGTGTTTCAGATACTGCTTTACGAAAATACCAGGTTGATTACGTAAGGGGGTCATAAACCAAATGAGCTTGCAAATCGTGCGTTAGCTTTGTTCCGACAATTTTACGGCGTGTAGCGTGTGTATCATATTTCCTCCTTCTGGGAATTGAAAAAGCGCCCCGGATTAAATAAAAGCTCTATAATTTTGCGAAATATGATAACTTTAGGGAAATATGTACGTATTTGAATGGAATTGTTTATTGTGCCTACCTAGTTACTGAGGCATATAACGCGGTATTCTTTTTAGCTTTTTGACCTTGCTTTACTTATTTGATAAAAAACAGTCGGAACTCTAGTTTAAGCCCATCTAAATATATATAACTTAAAGATGACTGACTGACTGACTGACATAGTGATCTATCAACGCACAGCCCAAACCACTGGACGGATCGGGCTGAAATTTGGCATGCAGGTAGATGTTATGACGTAGGCATCCGCTAAGAAAGGATTTTGATTAATTCTACCCTCAAGGGGATAAAATAGGGGATGAAAGTTTGTTTGAAACTAAATTTACGCGGGTGAAACCGCGGGGCACAGCTAGTTACCTAATATGCCTAGCGTGTTCATATGGACACGTAAATTAGTGGATGTAATGAGCAAAATTATGAACAATTTTTAAGAAAAAAAAATATTGAAATAACATGATCTAACATTTACCTACATAAGTCATTTTGGCGCAAATATTCGAAGGGATTTCAGCGTATTTTGGAGTAATGTTTGAGTAAGAAATGTTAAGTATTTAAAAGTAATAAAAAGAATTAAGGTAGGTACTGTAAGGCCTCAGCCTTACTTATATCAAGAAATCGATTATGATTAAACAGAAAAAAAACGGGCTTTACTGTGTAATACCTCTAACTTCTCCTTCGGGCAACTTTCTGAGAAGACGTGAGCCTGTGATTATTAAAGTAATAAGTACCTACCCACATTAGTAGTTATAGAACCTTAGTTACAACTTGATGTAATCAAGGAATTAAACACATTCAGGATCACACATGAACACCACAGGGTGAAAAAGCACTGTATTTTCTGTATTGCCACTACTTAAGTACCTGGTTAAAGAGAAGTTTTTGTATTCACAAAAGTAAACCGTATTTCAATGAAAATACAGTCGACTGTTCTTCACCTGATTTTATAGATATTTTGCATCCAGCCGGCGTGTGCCGTAACTGACTGCTAATACCGAAATAACGCGAGGTCGGGTAGCGCCTTCCACTTGCATAAAGCTAACTAAGGATATAAAGGATATTCGAATAAATGTTTTACTTCATCAAGTAGTCAGGCACTTTAACGGGTTCAAATAAGACTTTGTATGTGGATTCAGTCAGGCAGTAAGTACAAGTTATCATACATTCGCATTGAAATTTTCTTTCTATTTCTCTCTCTTAGATCATCTACGTACCTTTAAGTGCCTTACAAATTCAAAATGTTCCCTGTGAGAGGACTGCACACTATAATGATCACAGATTATACTAGTGATTACCGTGGTTTATAAGTACTGGAAATTAACGATAGTGTCAATGGTTCTGAATGCCAGCTTGGTCAGGTGGTTAAGAGGATCGCCTGTTACAGGGTTACCGATCAGGGTAGTACCTACGGCTTCGATTCTCGCATTTGCAGAACAATGCTTGTTTAGAGTTTTAAATTGATCGTTTGTCCCTAACTCATTGCCTACACACCCATGGACTTTGGGATTTTTTTACGAATAACTAAAGGCACTTTACCAGTATCTTATTCTGCTAACAAATTGATCGATCTATAGCTACGCAGTCGATTGCTGGCGTTTCAATTTGTATAATTTGTCCTGTCCATATAAAAGTGGACCATAATCGCACAAATAGCCAAGGGGTACTTTCCTAAACACCAGCGACACCGTAAACCAAGACAATTGTTAGCGGCAGGATCTATACAAGGCGCTTGCTCTGTGCCCGCAATAATCATGCGCTGCCATAACTGTCTTCATACTGCAACATTGTTTATTATAAAGCCTAGTTCATGTTGCATTGAGTATATTAATGTACCTAACCAGGTGGGTAAAAACTTACATAATATGCGACAGCATATAGGCGAGAGCCTGTAAGTATTCCCCGAAGGTTTAGGCAGAGGCACTACTTATAGAAGGCTTATTCCCATGATTATATTACCACCACCTCCATGGCTTTTGTTTTGGTATACGAATGAATTGACACGACTACAAACATATACTTAGTACAGTCAGTATGAACAAGGTTTTTATGGATGAGATGATAGAACACGGGCCATATTTCGCCAGTTACCTTTAAGTTCCATGTAATAAGGGGTCTGTATTGCCAGGCATTTATTCGCCATTTATTCAGACTCCGGACTCTTACATTGAAATTACAGATGGAAAGATATAATAATACTTAGACCAAACCGGAGATCATACCAAGAACCTCGAATTCCGCAGTAGCACATGCGACCGTGTTATCGAGGAGTAGGTAAAGGTGTCAAGGCAATAAGTAAATAACTAGATAGGTAGGTAGGTTAGGTACCTATTTAAAATAGTTCTCCTATAAGTAGCTATTCTCAATATAGACTTACAAGAAATACTTAAGCTGAGATACATTTTATTATGCAAAGCGTGGTCGTGTTCAGTATATTGTCAGCGATAAGCCCTGTACAAGAAAGGGCCCTTGCCGATATGGCACGGACAATGCTTCTAAATTGTACCTATACAGCACCCACTGACGAATGGGTTACCGACTGCCACACTTGTGAATGTGACTCATTAAGCGCAAAAATTATAACTGAGGAGGTATTATACACAGGGTGCATTGGTGCCATATTTAGTGGAAGTTGATGATATATTTGAAGAAAATATAAATTAATCAATACTTAAATGATACGATTTTTCTTTTTATAAGCTACTTGCAAAGCTTGCGACAAATACAACCCAACCAAAGCGTCTACTCTAAGTTTAATTGCCTATTATGTACAAAGGGCAATGCATAAATACAGGTTTATTTATAAAAGTTTTCGTACCAAACAAAAAAATTATACCATCTATAAATTAGATGATTATGATTTAATGAATATATCAACCTCTGTAAATATGGCACCAATGCAAAACAACACCTAGCCAGTATTATGTACATACCGACTGTACTTTATCTACCTACTACGTAGATTAAGTATAGTAGCTGCTGCAATGATTTATACTCTATTGAATTACTTACCTAGTTGCGCAAACGGGGGTAGTTGGTTACTGGATGACGACCGACCGTCGCGTCGCACCGTTGTATGTAGTGTTTAGGGTAGGAAAACTGCTACCTACTTACTCTTAGATGTCGTGGGTTTGTTTCCCATGTTTGTATGTATGCATTTATGTTTGCCAGGGGTGTTTCGTGTTGTACACTTAAGTACCTATAAACATTTAGGAAAATAAGCTACCGGAGCTTTGCTTATCTAGGCGTTACGTTAACTATTCTTACCTACCCTTCTTCTATCACATTATCATCATAATATAATGGAAATCATATTAAGTATAAAGTTTTGTGTGTTATCATGTACCTAATCAGTTGGATTGGAAGGTACCTAAAATGATAAAAATTTAAGACATTTTAGAGAGTGGTATTTATTTAGATCCGTGCACGGCAACAGTGATACGCCGAGATTTATGTAATTACACACGGATAAGGAACGTGCAACGCAGTGCAATTAGTTGAACTTTGAATTTTGGTCAGGACGGCGACACGAGGAGCCACCTACAAATGAGCCAATTTGTTCTGCGCCACCGCTCTTAATGACTTTTTGGGTCGAGATATCTCGTTAGTCGTTATTTAGTAAGCTCCTTTACTTGTTTATCTTTATTTATCAATCTTAATATCGTGTCAACACTCTTAACAGATTTATGATAGTGACACTAAGTACATACATCAAGTACTTAATGCAATATAATGTACTTAGGTACCTACTAGCTTCTGGCCGGTGTCGTCCGCGTGGAATACTTTGGGCTAAGGTCTTAGCGTGATAATATATAGGCTTCCTCTTTTCTGAGATTAGCGCGTTAAAGCAAACAAACAAACCCTTCAGCTTTATATATTAGTATAGATTGAAGTTGTTTACGGATTAGTATAGTATAGTGTACGATATCCTATAACTAGTAGATAATACAAGACAATCATCATCATACATTATATTGTCAGGGACCTACTCCTGTCGGTGTATCTGAAAGTAGAACTTAGGTACCTATTGTATCAAAAGAAAGCGAATAATTACGAAAGATATTAAAGTCAAATTATTCAAATATATTCTGAAGCAATCCTCTATTTTTATCCAGCATTTAACGGCGCAATCGCGGGGCTAATGGTTCGAGCACCATTCTCGTGTGAACTGAACTGAGAGAAGTGTTTTGACGTCTTCCTGAGCCCTTTATAAAAACACATTTCTGCGGAATTTTCTTCAGACAAGTCGGGGTCTTCCAATAGGAAACCAGACTACGTTCAAATACTGCAGGAAAATATTTTATTCGAATGGCAGTATATTTTCAGAGTGGTAAGATGAGGGTTGTGTTAGTGTTTTTGGTGGTATTCTTGGGAGTGGTGTGCGCGGGCGCATCATCTAGCGGGCGCTGTAAGCTGAAGCGTCATATGCATAAGGCGTTACAAACCGACCTCAACGGAAGACGTTGTTGGGACGATGTCAAGATTATGGTCTGCAAAGGGTTCTGCCTTTCTTACGAGGTGAGGGTCACTAGTAGCATAGCACCTACTGTACTTTTGATTGAACAGTTAGGTCTCATCAAACTTTTGTGAGTACGGCGCGCTGCATTTCTGTTCATTGTATTTCACTGGCCCTGGAATAGGCATGAATTATTTTCTGGAAAACGGACATGCTACGCGGAGACCGTTGAGGGGAATCGGAGAGAGCCGATATCTCGTGGCCGTGGCGTGGTCCCCTGCCTGTGGTCGATGAGCTTGCACTTAATCTTATATATACAAAATGAATCCCCATTTCCCTTGGTCACGGCATCACGCCTGAAGCACTGGACCGATTCTACCGGGACTTTTACTGGCAGATAGCTGAAGTTTCAAAGAGTGTTGTAGGCTAATTAAAAAAACAGCATTGAACTAGTTAATCTACGCGGGTGAAACCGCGGGGAACAGCTAGTCAGAAATAAAACTACCCGTTCACGATTTTAGACAGGTTTCTATCCGTGAATACTGCCCTACGCATGAATGAATAATTTCTCACTTGTTTTTTAACGTTTTTATCACATTTTAATCTTGTTAACTTTTTGCTAAAACTAACATGCAACGTGTTGGTATGCGACATTCTATAAATTTCTTTGCATGCATATTATTATCGTCACGAAGCGAATGTGGCCATAGGTATCTAATCGACATCTACCTATTTTCAAGAAGACACTGTCGATTTTGGAATGATAAGCTTGCCAAGCTACGGCAGGGGTACGCTCGATACCTTCTTACCGCTTGAAATGGTGTAAGTAACAAGAACTAATAGTATCTAATTCGATTGGATACCCAGATTTCCGACTGGCAGTTCCCGTACAAAGAGTCCACTCACCCCGTGTGCACGCACGACGAGCGCCGACACGCATCGGTGAAACTGCGCAACTGCGATCCTGGCTTCGAACCCGGGACTGACGTCTACCATTACGTAGAGGCTGCTTCTTGCAAGTGCCAGGTAAGACACACTAGGGAAATAATGAAATAGCGTATGAAATGAACTATTTAAAGTCGCCCCAGCTTCCTTCCCCAGCAACTGCGATAAAAGTTCTTATTAAAAATGTACTTATTGATTCTTTTGGAACAGGCATGTTCGTCAGAAGATACAAGCTGCGAGTGGCTTCCTCCAGACTCTACACTCCTCGGGGGACTTATCTTAAAGGAAGAATTATTGGAAGAAGAGTTTGACTGAATATTTTGAAATGTTAACTGATATTGTTCCCATTTGAACTGAGCCTGGTACCTTGTTATATACCTACATAACTAGGTATCTACTTAATATCTATTTAAGAAAGTACCTGCCTACCAAATACCATATGATTAAACCTAAAAATAAGCAAGTTACACTATTATAGGTAAATAAATTTAATATAAGAAGATTCTTAAGTTTACTTTTACTCCTAAAATTTCCCAACACCTACTTTAGACTGCTAGAACTTCAATCAGAACACGCACTAGAAGAGTTTGCATCATTAACCAATCAGCCACTGCATTATTATAAGTCTGTGGTATTGGAAATTTGTGTGTTGTTGGAAAATTATTAAATGTCACAGAGAAATGTCATTATCAGTGAAGGATCTTAGTTTTTGTCAAACAAACAAAGATGTCAAAAAACTCCGCAAGCAAAGCAACGCTTGAGTAGGAAGAAAATAATCTCGGAGAAATCTATTTCACATCGTTCCATTCATGGCAGCTATTTAACAAGAGAAAATTGAAAGAATAGTGAATTAATGATAATTTATATTTAACGGCACAATGATGTGATAATCATCTGCTATTTGTGTAGCCGTAGATTGTTAAGCGAAGTATTAGGTGATATTAGTCATGAATTTCTCTGTTGTGATTATTGTGTTGTGCGTCTTTCTATGTGAAAGCCTATCTAGTGCCGATACAGGTGAATCTATATCATTGGTAAAGGGTAATTCGACCTCTGAGAAGAAAATATGGAGCATAAAACTGGCTATTAACTTTTCAAAAGCCTTGCCTTCAGTTGTCACCAAAGCACCTGGTAACGATGTACGCTTTAGATGTGAGGCGATTATGAACTTCACTAGAGTTGAGCAGCATACTAAAAACAAGGAAGGAATAGAAACATCTTTGAAGGAAACTCTCCCAGACAACATCCAGCAGGAGATTCTAAAGAATGTTAAAGTATATTGGCTGAAGGATAATAAACTAGTACAGGCAAGTCAGAGGGTAATAGTCACAACGAAATTCGACAAAGTTAATGGTACAATAGGTACAAATCTCAAATTGAAAAATGTTGAAGTTACTGATACTGGCAATTACACTTGTGTCATAAAGCATAACTTTGAGAAGAAACAGACAACCCAGTTAAAGGTGGTAGATGACAATGTAAACTTTGAGATACCAACATTCGCATCATTATTTCCGAATGTAGACAATGAGCTGGAGGTGGATGTGAAGACCACACCACACCTCGGTCAGGAGCAAATAAGGTCTCAAAGTATAGACACTGCCTCTTATAATAATGCTGAATTACCTCACAAATTGGAACCAATATGTCAGGAGTATGTGGGTAATGTGTGTGCTATGCACCTACAAGGCCAGTTTGTGTACATACCCTACAATACAACACAGGCAGCTCTAGAAGATAAATTGATGAATGCCATTAGAGTGACTGAATTCTCTAATGATATAAGCTCTCAGTGCGAAGGCTATGCACGTCCCAGCCTATGTTACTCCACATTTCCAATATGTAGGGATCCTCTACTGACTAATGATAACTTCTTCAAAGAGGCTAGACAATTTTTTTCAGTTGCAGACACTTTGAGTACTGATGAAAGCCAAGACTTGCCACAAATAGTATTTGAAAACTTGCCAAATGGTGCTCTACCATATCTGTATATAAAAGGGAATAAGAACATAACAGGTGATATGTTTAACTATAGATATAATTCATCAGTGCTGAGAAGAGTATGTAAACAGGACTGTGAGATACTAGAAAATGAGTTATGCCAAACAGAATATGCAATAGCAAAGAGGCACCCTCATATAGGACAGCAGTTGACACTAGAGGAGTGCCAGGACCTACCTGAAGATGACTCAGACTGTCTCAAGATTGGTATTGGCACTGTGATGGTATCAGATGATGAGTGCTACTGGGAGGACGGTAATGGCTACCTGGGTAGAGTTAATGTTGCCATGAATGGTAAGCCTTGCATTGAGTGGTCTAAACAGCTGCATGTAAGAGTTTCCGACTACCCCGAACTTGCTGGCAGGCACAGCTACTGCAGGAACCCTGGAGGGCTCAAACTGCAACCCTGGTGCGTTGTGGATAAGGATGGAAAAACAGACCAACAATTATGTGACATACCAAAATGCACTCACAAAATATGGATTTATATTGTGATTGTTTTTCTCTTGTTAACCTTATTGGTTATTGGTTTTATAATCTGTATTTGCTACAGACACAGAAATAAAAGCAATGCTGCCACAATAAGAGACATAAACTTGCCTAATGCTGATAAAAATATATATGGCAACTCTAGACTGAATTCTCCAATAGAAATGAGTGAATCACTTACAAATTCTAATTTTAACAACCAGCCACATCTCACTAGAAACACACGAGGCAATGGAGTGCTCCGTATACCACAATACTCATTATCTCAAATCAAATTCTTAGAGGAATTAGGTGAAGGTGCTTTTGGGAAAGTATACAAAGGGGCTCTTAAAATGAATGGGGAAACACTGTTTGTTGCTGTGAAGGCATTAAAGGAGAATGCGTCGGCTAAGACTCAGGCAGACTTTAGGAGAGAGATTGATTTGATATCAGAACTTACACATGATAACATTGTATGTATAGTTGGTGTAGCCTTGAGGGAAGAGCCCCTATGTATGCTATTTGAGTTCATGGCTCGAGGGGACCTGCATGAGTTCCTGATGGGTCGAGCCCCACCTTCAGGTAAAGGTTTGCCCCCCATGAGACTCCTCAACATAGCAAACAACATTGCATCTGGTATGCAGTACTTGGCATCACACCATTATGTACACAGAGACTTGGCTGCCAGAAATTGCCTTGTGTCTGATGACTTTGTTGTCAAGATATCAGATTTTGGACTTTCTAGAGATATTTATAGCTCGGATTATTATAGAGTGAGTATTTCAATTTATTATCTACACTTATATAATGCAGATGAAAGATTTCATTGTTTTTTTGTTTGTTTGTTTGCATTGAAAAGGCTCCGAAACTACTAGACCGATCTTGAAAATTCTTTCAGCAATGGATAGCTGCATCATCAGCGAGTAACATAGGCTATATTTTATCCCCATACTTCCACGGAAACGAGAACTATGCGGGTGAAACCGCGTGAAATTCGCTAGTAATATTTATATTTATTTTTTAATTCAAGTTACTAGAAGGGTTATAGTAAAAGACATTTAAAGCCTTATTCTACTTATTTTAAGGTTCAATCGAAAAGTCTGCTGCCTGTGAGGTGGATGCCACCGGAATCTATCCTGTATGGAAAGTTTACCACAGAAAGTGATATTTGGTCTTATGGAGTTGTTCTGTGGGAAATCTATAGCTATGGCTTGCAGCCTTACTATGGGTGAGTAGAATATTTTTAATTGCTTTAGCCGAGACATAACGACCCAGCTATTTATACATTAGATACCATATATCTATATCATAAAAAAAGCCTCTTAATTTTTTTTTTACATAGGCCTACTGGTGCTTATGCATACCTATGTGATTTGTAATGAAGTTTTAATTTCAATATAAATTTGTGACACCTTCAAACACCAGCCATTTTACTTCTCTGATGCATATGAATGGTTGCAAAACCAGGTTGTTAAGAATGAAATTGTCGTGCCAACATAACTGGATTGTGAAGAAGGCTAGCAGCATTGCCACTTTGAATAGCAATGCTGCTACCCTATTGATGAAATCCTTTCACTCACCATTGATATGAACAAACAATTTCATGTATAATAAATAGTGGTATAAAATGTAACAGGTTCAGTAACCAGGAGGTAATATCGATGGTGCGAGGCGGAGAGCTGCTGGCCGCGCCGGCTGCCTGCCCGCCGCCGATGTACGCGCTCATGAGGGACTGCTGGAAACACACTCCACAACGGAGACCTAACTTCGTACAAATTGTGAACAGGTATACTTCACCCAGACGTTCTATTAATTTTCTTTTTTAGATCAACTGAATGCTTATTTATTAAGTCATCTATACACATAAATAAAATTTAAGTGTTTTTAATTACAAATTAGCAGTATTCAATAAATGAAAGTATTGTACTTACATAAAAAGTATGTTTTTTTTATATTTGTCTGTCTATTTGTTCAGGTAAATCTGTGAAACGACTGCGCCGATAAACTCACTGTCACATTGGCACCTTTAATATAAAGTAGACCCATTCCGCAGTATGTGATCGGAGAACCTTCGGGCTCCGTTTCAAATTAACTCTGACGGTTGAAATGGCGATTGTTTCAGAATACAAGAATGGATCCAAATGGGTGGATGTCCAGAGAGCGCTCCATCGGAGTCGGGCAGTAGCTGCGTCCACCGACCCTCCGGCTCAACCAGGGACATCCAGGAACGAGTGCCCTTACTGCCCCCTCACTGCTCCTCCTCCAATGGATCATTGGCTACTGGCAGCTTAAAGAAGTTCACTACAGCAGGTAAAATGCAAAAAGCAGTTACAGTGCAAATATGCATACAGCACTCAAATTCTCAATATGCAAATATATATACTACTTCGTTTGTCTAGTCGTCGCAAGCGCTACTGCGAAGCGCTACACGAGCTTAAATTAGGCTTTTCTATCTGCAATTATCCAGTAACAGCCTGGGGCTGAGTCTGTATAAGTGCCCGGTTACTGGTAATTAATGGCGACCCCTATAACATGGACCTTAAATGGTACCTCTGCCTACCACTTCACAGAATATAGACGTGAGCATATTATGTATGCCAATATGTATGTATTATACATGTATAGAAAGACCGACCCGACAGAAGTTATCCTACCTAACCTAGATACAGACGCAGCGCCATCTGCCGGGCTGATTTGGGAATCAAAACGGTCCTGAGCGCCACCCAAACGCATACAAAAAAATCCGTAAAATCGGTGCAGCCACTTAGAGTTCAGTAGCATACACACGTAGAGTAGAATTATATATAATAAAAGATACGGGGTTCCCGACGTGGTTTTCCCAAACGCGTATAGCATGGCCTTCTCTAAAAAGAGTGTGATGAGATATTTACAGCGTCGAGTGATCCTGGTATTGAGAGTCCGCGGTAACCATTTACCATCAGGTGGGCCGCATGCTTGATTGTCAACTTAGTGGTATAATAAAAAATACTCTTTCTTTCTGTAGCGTAAGCTTTGTCACATACTTTTATAACTACAGTTTGGTGTGCAGAGATATAAAGTTTTTTATTATAATTATTTCAGCTAGCTCGTCTAAAATGGACGATAACTGTTCAACGTGCAGTGAAGTGCCACCCCTAGCGCCTAAAACTAAGAAACACAGTTCCGGATCCCTCATAGACACGGACAAAATAGGCACCAAGGAGACTGTCGTCAGGATACCCAACACACAGTATGGTAACGAAATTTAAGTACATACCAAATGAGTGATCTAGTGTAGATAGGCAATTATTTTCTGTGGTAACATATAAAAGCACTGATTTAGTTATTCTGCACCTGTGTTATGAGGACGACTATTATATCTTGACTTATAAGGCGTACATTTTTGTCACTCGGCTGGTGATACGTCATATCAGTTTAAAAATAAGATAAAATATCCTTTTTTTTAATTTCTTCCTTTAATTGATTAATTTTCAAGGCATCTTAGTACATCTTAGTAGTCTTATGTTCCACATATCATCCAATAAGTATCGAACCTTTTGTAACCCCTAACAACTGAACTTTACAGCAGAAATAAATAGTAAGTATAACAACGCAAAATTACAAAATTTAAGAGATTATTTTATTTTATTTTTTAATTGATAAGTACCATCAGTTGGTGCTCTGTAACAAAAATGTGCGCTTTAAAAAAATCTCGAGTCTATTTTGTATGATATGCAAATCCTCGAGTGCTTACGTAAAAAAGTAAAATTCACACGAACACTGTACCACGATAAACTCATAATACGGGAAGTCTATTGTATAAACCTGATTAATCTAGCTTTACATTTATTACCTAAACATTTTTATTGTTCAAGTTCAATAATTATTCGCAAGACCTAGACAAAGTAATATTCTCTTGCGCTTGCGCTAATAGAAACCATACAAAATGTACGGGAATGACATAAATCAGTCACGTGACATATGTCATTCCCGTACATTTGTATCGTTTCTATTAGTGGAGCGTGAGGCCCAACCATGAGCTCTTATTGCAATGATAATTGAGTTGTGCGACAGTGACAGATGTATACACGTCGTGTACATCTGTCTCATAAATGAGTGAAACTATCATGACAATAAGAGCTCATGGTAAGGTCCCTGACCATTTTTTGGTCTATTCCCTTTATTTCGCTATGTTTACAAGTACATGTTGTATGGTTCGAGTTGTTTTGAAACTGCAGTGTTGTGTAGTGAAATAATGTCAATTCCTAAACCGGTTTCTGTTGACCTGTCATTTGTGTTTCGGAATTGGTGTGTAAGATAAGTAAACCCGTTTTTTTACTTTCTTGAAAGGTAATCCATCTTGGCATGTTTATTATAAAATATTTTTCTTTCTAGCTGTGCCTCGCGGTTTTACACGCGTAGAGTTAATATCATGGGTGACACGCGTAGAGTTAATATCATGGGTGACACGCGGAACCCTAGTGTTTAAAATTATTATTAGCCTAAGTTACTCCTTGTAAATTAGTCATCTGTAAAAGTACCGTTAAAATCTGCTGAGCCGTTTTCGAGATTAGCCGGAACAAACTGACAGACAGTCATTTAAAAAAAAATAATTACGGAATCAAATTTTTTACAAAAAAATATGTCAAGATATTTTACGTATCATGAGAGACTAAAAAAATAAGGTGTAATAGATGTAAGTTTAATGTTCCGTCTTTGCTATTAATTTTTCAAGTACATAAATAAGTCGTCATGTAAGAACGAGTTGTGTAATTTTAAGAAAAACTATTTTTCGGCTATTGCACTTAAAATTCGTATGAAGGATAATAATCGAAACAAAAAGATTGAATTAGATTTTTTTTTTTCGTTATTACAAAATGTATTGCCAAATTATCATGTCAAGAGTACCTAATCCGTCGCCGTAAGATTACGTTGATTTTTATTTTTATTATTATTTATATTAAATTATACAATTTATTTGTTGATAAGTGTTAGCGCGTAAATAATTTACTCATTGTATAATTGTATTAGACATTTGTTGTATGTAGTAGACTACAAGAGAAATCACGTAACGAAAACAATCCGAGCACTTTGGTATGTTCCATGTAATTTACTCCAAGCTATGTATCACAATGGAATAGTTTGCTTTCAAAATGTGAAAAAATATTTGGATAAATAATAATTGTGTACAGAGGGCCTACCATCATCGGTTTAAGCAGAGCGTATTAAGAAATGAGTTTTGACGTTCCATTTTGGTACCGTAAAATTCTTCAAAAGCTCTTAATATGCTCTGATTAAACGATTATAGTTGACCCCCAGTTCCCGTCACAATTAAAGAACACGCAGCGAAGAATACTGGGGTACTGAGCATGTTTTTATTCGCCTCGCGCCATACATATAGACAGAGACAGACTCATAAAATGACTACTGCGCATTCAAAGGTACTCGTTCTTAACTCGTGATCGGACCTGAGTGCCTAGTGCAACTTTTCTTAAAATCGCCGCCACAAGTCATCGCGTTGACGTAAACGCAGATTTGTATGGGCTCACAATAGTGTCATGTTTAGGCCGACGGAGGCGCTGTTCCGATCCTATACAAATCTGCGTATACGTCGACGCGGTGACTTGTGACGGCGGCAGTGAAAAACTCGCACCAGGCCCTCTGTACCTTATTTTGGTAGGGAATATACTCAAGCACGTCACATTAGTCAAGACGAAGGCAATATGTATCTGTGCAACTAAATACACAATTGGGACTTTGTCTCGAAGGGTACAAGACTTGTAATACAATGAAAATAATTGATGATTTATTCAGTTTAGGCCCTGGTGAGGCTTATGAATGTCGAAAAATTTACCACCAGTTTTGAAAATAACCTTCTGAGAAGAACCGGCAAGAAACTCAGCAATGGAAACGTATCTGTTGAAATAACGTTCGGACATTATTTGATACAGCTTACTTTTTATATATAAAAACCGTAACTTCCGAGTCTTGGATATCTAAGTACTTTATGTATGTCCTTGGGGTCAATGCTGTCTATCCCGGAATTCAGCAAAATTCTGCGGTTTCGTCGTGAAAAGGTAACACAGACACAAACACATAATTTTTAACATTTAACCTCAAGGCAAACTAAACAATGTTCCTGACTCTGATATCGAACCCGTGACACGTAATAAATAAATCATTGATTTGTCAAGGTTACTTGTATCAAGACAACCCTTTGAGATGCAGCGCCCAGGGTATTACTAGTTAGTTTTTAAGGGACACTATTTTACACATTTATTTTTTTAAGTTGAAACCTATTCATTTATCTCAGCTTTATTTAATGCTCAATATAAGAACCAGTATATAAACTATATCAGGGAATTGTTTTCCAATATAATTATTTTTAATTCAGTATGAATGCAATGTTGCCAGTCTAATAATAATAATTTTTAAAGTATTAGTATCAAATTTAAACTTAACAACCTTTCAAAATTCAGCCATAAATAGCACCCCTCCTGTGGCCTTACCATAAGCTCTCATTGCCATCATAGTTCCACTGTGTGACAGTGACAGACTTATACATGTCATATACATCTGTCTCATAATAATAGTTAAACTATCATGGCAATAAGTGGTCATGGTGGGCCCCTGGAAGCCTTCCACAAAGTTTGGAAACATTTTAATTGTATTAATATTTCTAATTATGCACAAATTGCACATGATTGCAAGAATTCACTGAAGATTGTAAATGAATGTATGTATGCCTAACAAAATCAAGGATAAAATATGCTTGCCGATACTAGAATAGGTAACTTACTCTACCTAAGACCTGTGTTACTTTAAATTATTGTTATTTTAAAATTCCATTTCAGAAAAGTACAATAAACTTAGCGCAGACCACAGCGTGAGCTTAGCTAAGCTAACTTTGTGTAGCTTAGCTCACGGCGTCGCGTTGGCTTTACAAACGTAACATTTATATAGTTTTTATAAAACTTAAGACACTCCTTAACTTAGTACTTTCTGTACTTGCCAAAGACTTTATTTGTATGTGATACACTTAGTTTTGTACTTAGACGTATCGGTATTTCTAAAATAAATTTTTGAAAAGTTTTTAAAAATATTTTTTATTTCAAAGTACCCCACCATAAAGATTTATATTAATCAAACAATTTTAATATAATATTTAATATTAAATGTAATGTACAGGCTTAGACTTAATAGAAAACATATTCGGCACAGGGCAATGGTAGGAGGTAGATATAAAATGAAAAATTCAAATGCTTAAATTTTTTTATCGCTGTTCTAACCATTTATTATTGAATACACTAGTTATTATAATTTTATTAAAAAGTAAGGGATGTTTTTTACATTTTTAAATCGATATAATCCACCAACCCATGCTATGTGCTAAAAATGTTTGCATAAAAATCTAGACTCCATATAAAAATAGTAATTTCTTATTAATTAGACTTATTGTTTTGAGGTGATTCTACTGATGTTTCATCATCTGCTAACTTATCTTTCTTCACAATCAGGTATTCTCCGTGCACTCTCATGTGCAGTTTGAGGTTGTTGTTCCCTGTGAAGCCTTTGTTGCATACTTTGCACACGTAAGGCTTCTCTCCTGAAACAATATTAATATTTATTACACTTGTGGTTTAGCAAATTGGTAAGAATTTTTAGATTTCTAGGTCTTTTATTACAAGACATTAACTCCTAGATTTTGATGTTAACTACCTACATTATAGCCTATGTGTAATCTATACAGATAAATAAAATTGTAGTGTCTGTTTGTAATTCCAAAATAACAGCTTTTCACTAAATGCATGTGAAAGTATACACGCTACTGAAAAACCAAGGTTTAAAATTTTTCTCTGTCTGTCTGTTTGTTACGGGTAATCTCTGAAACGGCTGGACCAATTTTAACGGGACTTTCACTGACAGGCAGTTGATGTTTCAAGGAGTAACTTAGACTACTTTTATTTATTATAAATATAAGGGCTCCGAGACAATAAGGATGAAACTAAATCTACACAGCTAGTTATAATATATTATTTTAAAGTTCCATAAAAATCCTTTTTTAATTAAAACATTAAAATAATGTTTTTAGCGGACTGTTTAATTCAATGTATTTGACAGAAGTAAGAAAAAGCAAAAGAACAACAAAAAAAGTAAATTATTACAAACTTTGCATGGGAACTACTTGGTAATAAATGTGTTCAAGCAAGATTCAACAATCCGTTCAGTAGTTTTTGCGAGAAGGAGTAACAAATATCCTTAAATTCATATTCACAAACTTTCAACAAAATATTTGTAGGATTCCCTCATTTTACATAGACTAAGGTTATCCTTGGTTAAAAAGTAGTTCCATCTCTTTTTGTGATACGGATTTAAAATGGAGCATGGAATAGCTTAAGTCCGAGTTTGGTCTAGTCATTGTTTAACTTCTTTTTGACAACACCTACTTAACGGGAACAAATATTTCGTGACGCTGTTCGCGCGTCATACGCCATACTATAAAGATGTCCATGACGCGCGGGGTGTGTCATCCGGAACGAATCGGTTAAACAATTTTTCGTAATATTTTATTGAATGTTAAATACCAGTATGTATGCGTCGATGTTTGATGAGTACGGAGCAGGAGTAGAACCGTCGCTGGCAGTGTTCGCACTGGTAGGTCTTGTTGCCGTCGTGGCGGTCGATGTGCGTCTTGAGCCCGCCGCTCGTCTTGAACTTGGCCGGACAGCGCGGGCATGGATAATTCAAACTGGTACTGTGGCTGCGCAGATGACGCTGGTACTACAAGTGCGTCACGTTCAAATATAAGTTTTCTGCCCACTATACCGTATCAAACCATAATCGTGCTAGACCCGTATCAGACAGTTTCAGACAATAGCACTAACCTTGTCCACCGTAACGGCTCAACCTGTTATAAGCCCTTTAAGCAACCCATATATTCTCGCCAACATTTATTGACGCTCGTAGAATCGTAAAAACGATACAAAATGTACGGAAAATACTTATGTCATGTGACTTGATTTATGTAATTTCCATACATTTTATAACGTTTCTATTAGCGCAAGCGCGAGAGAATGCTACTTTGTCTAGGCCTACTGGTCGGTGAAGGAACAGTCTAGTGGGCGTAGTCTTATATTTTTCAATAAAACATTTTTGTCTGACACGTTCTTAGCACGGTCATGGAATGGTACGGTATGTGGGTCTGCCTTAAAGGCGTATTCATGAAATCAAGTACCTATAGGTTTGTACAGGTGCCATCACGAGTTAGTTAAAGCACAGTAGTCATTTTATGAGTCTGTCTTTGACAGACATATGCGCAGTTACCCCCACTATTTTAGATAAGCGCTCATAACTCGTGATGGCAACTGTATATATTCAATCATCGTCGTTTAGCATTTAGCATGGCATGCTTCGCATTCAACCACATCTCGCCACCGAAAAAGTATTCATACATTTTGAGAAACGCTAAGACGCAGGGTCAAGCGACGCCTTTTGAACGTGTCAAAACCTATACTTGGTGCAGAGATCTGCTTTGCCCGCGATTAACCGAGTATGAATCTGTGTGTATGGCGCGACGTGAATAAAATATATACGCAGCACTATGTTGCGGAGCGCGAATTCCGTAATATCCAAGAAAGTACACGAAACATGACTCAGCGGACATTTGAGGTACTGTATTGAAATAAGAGTAAAATATACGTCACCAAATATGCTTCAACGGATATTTGAAGTAGTGTATAAGATTACTTACACATTTTTGGTTTTTAATATGTTTCCCGCACGTGGGGCAGATGATGCCGATCACGTTCGAGCACTTATGTTTGTCGTGTTTCTCCTTGTTTTCAAAGCAATTCCCGCAACGGCCACACGTCATTTTATTAACAGCGTGTTTCCTGATGTAGTGTGTCTGAAATATTAATATTTAATTTACATTCGTGTTTATAAGATTCACTAATTTTTTATTATTAACTAGCTGTGCCCCGCGGTTTCACCCGCGTAGATTTAGTTTCATCTTTATTGTCGCGGAACCCTAATATTTTTGATAAATAAAAGTAGCCTAAGTTACTCCTTGAAACATCAGCTACCTACCAGTGAAAGTCCCGTTAAAATCGGTCCAGCCGTTTCAGAGATTATCCGGACCAAACAGACAGACAGACAGAGAAAAAAATTAAAACTTGGTTTTTTAGTGTCAGTAGCGTGTATACTTTCATATGCATTTAGTGAAAAGCTGTTATTTTGGAATTACAAACAGACACTTCAATTTTATTTATCTGTATAGATAAAATAGTAAGATAGTTACTAAAATTGTAGATTGGTCCACAGGTCGTAATCGCGAATAGCGGGGTAAATCCGCCAATATCGTTTTTATTTTTTGGTAAAATTCAGCACTGGTACAAGAGGGGGAACTTTAACACATGATAATATAAAAATTTTACCTTCCAATAAAATTTGTATTATGTTTCCATAGACGTCCGAAGTCCATTATGAGAGTACATCGTCTGATTTCCGGCGCGGGTCGCTAAATATGTCTACTTCCGTTTCCTAAGTCGCGCCTAAAGCGCCCCCTATAAATCTTTTCTGGAACTAAGCTTACATATAAGTAAGGACAAGCCGCCATGTTCGTCATTGTTCGGCTCATAATGATGAAGCACCAGAAAGGCATCATCTGGACTTCGGACGTCTATGGAAACATAATACAAATTTTATTGGAAGGTAAAATTTTTATATTATGTGTTCCGTTTGACGTCCGAAGTCCATTATGAGAGACTGTTTGTTATCTTCTGGTGGCTTGTATTTGTATAAATTAATAGGTATTTATTTAACACGCAACAATGTGATTCTGATGATTTGATGGAAACTGTATATTACACCACAAAGTTTAAGTAAGTAGAAATAGAGATACTCTACCTGATCTAGGTAAGAAATCTAAAAACAGTATAATATATTAGATTTATAATCATATTTTTCTATAATGCCCTTATGATTGAGGGTGAGAATACTTATATGCCAATTAGCTTTAGCTAGAATATCGTTAATATGATAATTTTCTACTCAATTAAAGGATGATACCGCTGCTCTACAACTGCCAGCTAAGGCCTGACTACCAGCTTCAGCTAGAAGCCGTTTTTATCCAATCACCAATCATCGCTGCAGTAGCCGGCTTTGTAAGACCTTTCGTGGCTAAGAATATATTACTGATATTTTCTCTAGATTGCTGTGCTAAATTTGGTAATGTACGCAGCCAATCCACTGCATCGATGCTTCGGTCAGGAGCAACCATAAACGTCCAACTCGATTGTGATGATTCCGTTTTTGAACCAAATATGGGTTGCAATAAAATAAAATGGTCACTGTCTACATACAAAGGAGTAAGGTCATGTACTCTGCGACCAGAAGATAGTAACAGAATAGCTGCAGTATACCTGCATACTTAACTATTTAAAGTCGGTAATAATCAAAATTCTTGCATCCCATATTGGTGAAGGAGGCGCAGAAATTGCCAACTAAGTATATTAATTGGGCATGGCGTTATTTTTATATCAGAAATAGTTTCGCAAATGGATGCTATAACCGATTTATGAATTAGAATTGTTCGATACGAGAGACCATGAGATAAATACAGATAACCGAGATATCTTGCTACATTTGCTGGTTGAGGTTTCCGTGAATTGATTCTATTTTCCTGACAAAACCGCACCCACTTTTTTCAAATAGGGGCGTATGTCCTTATCGTAGACCGTCTCCAGCACGATAATAATAACTTTTTCTCCTGTGATGTCCATGTTCTCGTTAACGTGTCCCACCCGAAATGAGCCAAGCTTCCAGGTTTAGATTGCCGACTTGAGCTGGCGGTAGTATAGTCGTTGTGCCCACCAGAGTCTGTGGCTCTCATGCGCTCGAGGTTCACTGGTCGTTTTAGAGCCCAACTCTTCAGGTCTAGTATCCAAAAGGGCTTCTTCCACTTCTAGTGGCACCCCACTAGAATGTACCGACCTGAGGCAAAGTTGAGGTGGTCTAGCACCTTGGATATTAGACTGGGCGGCGGAAACAACCATGCCAGTTGGTAGTGCCAAGATCTGCTAAAGGCGTCGTGAAAGCAGGCTTTCCAGTCTAGCAAGTCGAGAGTAACAAAGTTTGTTACGACATGGGCGGTCTGAGACGCTAACGAGTCAATGTCTGGTGTTCTCCACAGATTGAAGAACCTCGTGGTTGCTTCGTCTGTGAGATGCCATTCGGACCCGGCGCGGTTTCGCGAGAGGTGGTCCGTTTCTGTGTTGTACACTCCCGGCAAGTGGTGAGGGAGGAGTACAACGTTGAGGTGGTCTACTAGGGTTAGTGGTTTTTGAGTCCAATCTAGCAGCTGCTTTGAACGGGTTCCTCCTTCGTTCTTTATATAGGACACAACTGTTCTGTTGTCGCTCTGAGGAATAGTCTCTGAATAACGCTGTCCTGGAGGATATAGCGGCTATCACTGCATACATCTCCTTCATATTGCAGTGCCATTTTCTCTGACAGTCCTCCCATGGTCCTTGCACCATTGCGTTGTTTACCAGAGCTCCCCATTGAATGTCCAACGCGTCGGTGATGACGTGGTTCGTGGGCATTCTCTGGGGATGAATAGAGGTCTTCTGACCAATATTCTCTAACCACCACTCCAGACCTTTACGCACCTCGCCTGGAAACTATTTCAAAAATTTCGGACATTTCCAGAGTTCGTTGCTGTGAATCTGCAGCGTCCGGCAAAGTGACCTTCCCCGATGGGTGATGAAGGTCACAAAGTTGGGGTGTCCTAAGAGGCGCTGTGCCTGCTTTAGGTTCCAACTGCCGACCTCAAGCCTCACGAATAAATTCTGTAAAATTTTTGGTGTTTTGTCCGAGGGCAGGGACTTGGTGTTGAATTTGGTGTCCCATGCAATGCCCAGAAAATCGATTGATCTCAGCGGTGTCGTAATCGATTTTTCCATGTTTATCCACCAACCCAAGCTGGTCAGAAAATGAATGGCCATACTTACTTGAGCTGCGAGAACATCTGTTCTGGTGTACCAGCAGATACCACTAGTCGTAGGCCTTTCTTCCGAAGTATTTTGGCCTTCCAGTTTGTTACCGAAGCAAATATCCGCGGTGCTGCGGCTAAGTCGAGCGGTATTTGAAGTAGACGGCCCTAATAAATAATCCGGAGGAACCTTCCGTGTTCCCTTTTATTGGCAGATGACAAAAGAGCAACACAGAAGCCCAAGCCTAGACCCAAGCAAGTAGGCCTGGCTCAGGTACAGCACGGCCATCCAGTCTCCTTGCTGTAAAAACTTGGGTACACGGTGATGGTGGAACGGATGAAAGTGATGTGGAATCATGTACCGATTTAAAGCTTTCAGGTTGAATATTGTTTTGGCTTTGGGAATTATGAAAAGTGGGATGTAAGATGCAGTTCGGGCGGGTTCTAAGACTCAATTTAATTAAATTCTGAATTTTGGTTGACATAAAATGTGATGTTGGAGTTTGAAACTTTTTCAACACATCCAAGGTTGTCAGTACCGTAAGGAGGCGTCTTGTTGAAAGGAATTCAGATACCCGTTATTAATTTCAATATTGCCCAAGGTGGACTAAAGAGAGTCCAGGTGTTTTGATAGAGTTTTAGACATCCGCCTGAAAATCCTGTAGTCATTTATTTTTACTACCCGACTTCCTCCCCCCTTTGTGTTTCCGTCCCCTTCCCCCAATTTCGTCGCTGAGGTGTTATTGGAGTAGAATAGCTCGGATTCCCTATTTTCGAACGGTTTTGTTTTATATTAGCAGCAGAGGTAGACGGTTCAGGCGATTTTGGCAGAGGGCGAGCATTAGATAGTGACTATTTTTGCAACTTATCAACACCACCAATTTCTAGAATATATTTGATAATGAAGCGGGGTTAAACATATAATCGCATTCGGTATTTTCTCTAAATCTTCTCTTACATTTCCTTTATTTATTTAAAAAATTCCTACGGCCTAATTCCAATACTTCGTCATGAGATACAGTTTTATAATCCGACTCATTACCAGACAGCTGTTTTAAGTTTTCATAAATAGAGGAAGAATTAAGCTGAACGTCTGTAACCAGTCAACAAGGCTTTGTATGGCAGTATTAACCGATTCGTTTTGGGCTATAAAGACATTAGATAATGCAGCAAAACTACGTTCCATCTGGAATCAACGTAACGGACCAAAGGGGACCTCAAGACCGCGAAGCTCCTCATTTACTCCTAATTTAGTAAAAGCTGGAAACATCGCATATTTTTTCTGACCGTCAGCGCACGGCGTTCCAGACTACAGAGTCAAATTATTGAATACGTGTTTCAATTACTTTCGGTACAGTAGGTTCCTTTACAGAAACACTTAAATTACAATAATACCCGCATCTATTTACCTGCGGGCGTAAAAACTGTTCGTCGGCTATCGATATTATTTTTGAATGGAGGTTGAAGCCGGATTGGACACGTTATTGTTATGAGTAAGAGGAGTTTACAAGCTTGAGGACGGTACCGTCGGTGCCTTACATGCAGTGACATATTTCGAAGTCAAAATATTGTTAACATGACTTACCAATTGTTGTGACAATAAGTCAAACCTTTATTCTAGTCCTTTCGAATAGTCACGCTTTCGAAGTTTCCTTGGAGGATCCTCTTCTTTATTTGCCGAAGAGTCCGATGCTTTATCCCAAGAATTCGAAGAACTCCTCACTTAACCTACTACGACTAGGCGCACGAACCTCGTAGTCACTCATTTTTTGAGCATTTGAGGTATTTGAAACGGAAGGCAAACAATACTTGTTTGAAATTAACTTTCTACTTAAATCTCGAAAGTTGTGTATAAACAATTTTAACACTATATAATAATCGTTATCGTTAATGGAACATAACTTTTAACTATTTTAACGACCGCACGTTTGAAAAAACGACGCAACAATGACGAACATGGCGGCTTGTCCTTACTTATATGTAAGCTTAGTTCCAGAAAAGATTTATAGGGGGCGCTTTAGGCGCGACTTAGGAAACGGAAGTAGACATATTTAGCGACCCGCGCCGGAAATCAGACGATGTACTCTCATAATGGACTTCGGACGTCAAACGGAACACATAATATTATCTGTTGAAATTTTTTTCGGTGTCAATTACTTACCCTCAGTCCCGATGGCATTTTGCACTGGTAATCGCATTGGTCGCAAAAATAGTTTTTCTTATCTTCATGTTTTAACATGTGCAATCTCAAATATGATTTAGTTTTAATACTGTGAAAAATAAGATCTAACATTAATGTTCCAAATTAAATTAAACATTATAAAATCTAATAGTAGCTACTATTGACCATTATATGAGTTAGTAACATTAAGAATAGTTCCAATTTGTAAAACGTAATTATGTAAAGTACTAACATTGCTGAGCAGATATCACAATGGTATTGCTGGGCGTGAGTGCTCCAAATATGCTTCCTTAACTTGTTTGGATTGGCGAAAGATTTTGAACAAAACTTGCACATCATTTGGCCAGTCTGGAAAGGAAATCTTACTATACACACCAAACCAAATGACCTCAAATCCCATTCAGATAATTACTACCATTCATACATTATTATTTTTCTGTCGAAAAGAACATTAATCCTTTCGACGAATTGTAACTACATACTTCTATCCTCCAAGTACTGAAATAAAATTGTAGTATTAAACTTTACAGTTTTACCTCCCCATAATGTATTTTCATGTAATGCCATTCTAAAGTTACAACAGTCAGGAACTTTTTGTTACATATGTGACATCTCATTTGCTTGGCCGGCATGTGCAGGATCCTGTGAGCAAATGTTTGATAGCGCGAACAGAATAACTCTCCACAGAGAGAACATTGGCCATCTTTTTCATGACTGCCCACATGCTTTTGCATCAAGTCAATATCTTCAAATGTCATCGGACATAGTCCTACAAATAGTTTTATATCATTTACATTGCCACAATATGAATATAAGATTAGAGAAATCTAGGCCTATATTTAAAAATAAGAATGTTAATCTCAGTTTTAAATTTACTGTCAAAATAATGTAGATTTGTAGTTTTGAAGTTTTGAAAAATTTCGGTAAATTGATTGACATGAATTACGTATAATTACTCTATCTGACAAGACGTGACACACCAGGAGCGTCAAACTGCTACTCTGCTCATAATGTCGTAGATATGCGAGTTTGTGAGAAAGGGTAATTTTAAAATTATTTGTTCCTAAATTCCTTACCACTTGTAAAGCTTACATTTATACTGTGACATTGTTTTGTAATATGTAAGGTGTTAAACACTGCATATGAATCATAGGAACTTCTGTTACTGAGTGAATTAATGTTTCTTACCACAATGTAGTTCTACATCATCTTCTTTGTCATCTGTTTTGAGTGGTTTTAACTTCTTTTGTTTCACTACTTTACTCCTTTTAGGTTTGATTTCTGCAATAAACTCTTAATGAAAACTATGTCTATTAAAAAATATATAGGATATAAAAAAAAAACTATTTATTTAACATTTATCCATTGATTATCCTAATCATTTTACTAGTCCTGCTGAGACCTCCTGCTACAGAGTGACAGATGAAGTGACATATAATTTTCCTCGTAGTTGTAGGTACTTACATGTTATACCTACTATCATCATCAACTACTGGCTTCAATCATCTTTCATAGATGTTGAATAGGCCTGTATATATGCCTACTGTAAATATTCCCAAGTAACAGGTATTTATGCAGCTACTTATTATTATAAGCATAAATACCTGTGACTTCATAGTTATACAATTTTGTTAGTAATTCTCGTTTCTTACCACATATAAGTTCTGGAATATTATCATCATTGCCATTGTATGCCAATGCAAGCTGGTTCTTTTGATTTGCAACTCTTTTGCTCCTTTTACATTTTACATCTGCAATAAGTTGTTACACTTAAGAAGTCATAACAAACTACTTCCTATTAAGACAGTGAATAATGTTTGAATCCTAAACTAAACTTACTTATTAGGAAACATGATAACATGAATAGACCAAACTTGGACTAAAATTATATCCATCCCTTTTAAGGATGCTGTGACATTTTTGACAGCCTCGATTTTAGGTATTGAGCCTGCACACATGCAAACCGATACAGTAGAAAAGTTTTCGGGTTGAAAAACTTTATTGTGATAATGTGAGAAAGACACCAATGTATGCAATGACAAGTCTGCACTGTTTTCATGAAGCATCACTCATGTCAATATGTGGAATCTTTATATTTCATTTAGATATGAAAAATAATCTGACATCTAGTAATTTAACTGGTATTAGTTTATGTTTTAAATGATGACTATAATCTATAATATAAAGCTGAAGAGTTTTTTGTTTAACAATTGGTCCAATTTGAAAAATTATTTCATTGTGGGGTAGCCCATTTTTCAAGGAAGGCTTTAGGCTATATATCACCACGCTAAGACCAATTGCAGGACAAAGTTAGCATTAGCTCAAAGTAATTATTCTCTGGGTAGGAGCTAGTGACAAAATAAAAAAGAATGTTAAGTTTACCATTGCTATTAATTACATCTTCATCATCACATTCAAAGGTCTCAAAACCAATTTCAAAGAAATCTTGGTCATCATATTGTTCTTGCTTTAACTCTAGCTTTACAACAGCACCTTCTAGAGTTGGGTTCTCACAGTTGGCATTGCATTCCAACTTTATATTCTGTAAATAGAAAAATGTATGTTGATTTCTGCACACTTAACAAGCACCAACTTCAACAGGTAGGTTACAATAAGACTCCTATTCTATTAGACTTTTATATATATTCTATTAACTATTTAGACTACTATTCTGTAAGATACTTTGACAATGAGCTGTCAATTTTTAACATATGAAATTAATGCTTAATACATGTACACAAATAAATAAAATGCAAGTGTTTGTTTGTTATTCCAAATTATAGCTTATATATCTAAATATATATAACTCAAAGGTGACTGACTGACTGACTGACATAGTGATCTATCAACGCACAGCCCAAACCACTAGACGGATCAGGCTGAACTTTTGGCATGCAGGTAGATGTTATGAAGTAGGCATCCGCTAAGAAAGGATTTTTATTAATTCTTCCCCCAAGGGGATAAAATAGGGGATGCAAAATTTGTATGAAACTAAATTTACGCGGGTGAAACAGCGGGGCACAGCTAGTTGATATATATTTGGTAATTAAAAAAAAGCAAATTTATATTTTTTTTGTACCTCTACTAAATGCAAGTAAGTAAAACTGCAAGGCACAGCAAGTTAATAATATACCTCAACATACAGCTTTTTCAAAGTTTTCTCTGAAATAATGGCCTTTTCCCTGAATTTTATGAAAAAAATTATTGCATCCATACAGGCTTGACATACATAATGTGGCATCTCATCAGTGTGTGTAACCTGTAATGGAATAAAACTATACTTTTAGAAGTATGTAAGTCTGTAGATATAATTCTAAACGAGAATGTATTAATCTAGTGGACGTCATTCGGGTCTCCCGCGTAGTTCCCGTGGGAGTATGGGGATAAAATATAGCGTATATTAATCAGTGGTAATATAGCATTCAAATGGTGAAAGAATTTATTTGTGAACCAGTTCGTTACAAACATTCTTACATACAAATATTTTCCCTTCTTATATTAGTATAGACTAATCCTTGAGCAAATTACCGTTTAGGCATTATTATATTTTGATACGAGATAAGGAAATTATGTCAACAATTAACTGTTTGTAAGAGCTATATATATATATTGAGTTGTAAAATAGGCTTACATACATTCAGATTTGTCAACAAATTGTAGTTGCCTATGAAATTATCATCCATTGGTACTTTGACTCCTTGTGTAGTCAAACACGTTCGACACATTTCAAACATTTCCATGTCTTTTAGATCGTAGATTAGTTAGAAGACTAAACTAAGACAAAAACTAAACTTAAGCCTTAACAAATTAACTTTCTCAACTTTTCCTCCATCTAGTTGATTTATTGCTTTGTTTGTCTTGCTTGCTTGCTTGTCAGATTGTTGACGTTCCCTGCAAAAAACCTTAGTATGACGTTGTTTATCTGCTAGGATCAGACACTAAACTGCCTTATATATTTGATGTTTTCAGTATTCTAATTTTAAATTATTTCAAAATTTTGTTTTTGTACATAACTCAAAGCAGTATCATAAAAATACATATGAAAATAGACCAATACTTTTACACTGAAAATATTCTCAAGCGCTCTCTTCATTTGTTTTCCCGGAGGACCAATTCGTACTTTTTTTATCAATGTTGTGGTTATTGATGGTATTATAATAATATAATTTTACGGATTTTAATTCAATGAAATAGACTTAGAAATTCTGAAAAATGAGACAAGTAAATTAAATATCTGTAAATGTAAAACATTATCTGTATAAAATTTGAAACAATGAAACGTCAAATTATCCCAAAAAATGTAAAAGTTATCTGTGGTCACATCGGTCAAACAAAATTGTATATTGATTGTGCAACAAATTACTAATAATGCAATCCAATTAAAATTACTGTACTTAATTGTAACACTGTAACAATTAAAATGAAGAAGATTATTAAGTAGAGCATTGGTTTTCATAGCATTTTTGTTCCTGCGCAGTTGGATTTTTCGTAGTTTTCATCGAGTTTACCTATTGGTGTTGGTTGTGATTAGATTTGGATACCGTTGGTAATTATGGTGGAAAACGGTGGTTCTAGTGGTGGCAGCGATAGTCCTAATGCAACATGCGCGCGGTCAGGTTTGTTGGAGACGCTGGTGCGCGGCGTGTGGTACCGAGTTCACTGCTCTTTGGAGGACGACTACTTCAGCGTATGTCTTGATGACGGCTACGACGCTACCACCACACTCAACGGCACTCTGAACAACAACAATGTTGAAACACCCAACAGTGACTTCACAGAAGTACCAGAAGCTATAGCTAATCAAAAACGCTTAGTGCAAGTAGTTAAATCTGACAATAATGGGCTTGGTATATCAATTAAAGGAGGGATAGAGAATAATATGCCGATATTGATATCCAAAATATTCAAAGGCATGGCCGCAGACTTGACGGAACAGTTGTATGTAGGTGATGCTATATTGTCTGTCAATGGTGAGGATCTGAAAGATGCAACTCATGAGGAAGCTGTCAAAGCATTAAAAAGAGCTGGGAAAATGGTCCAGTTGGAAGGTTAGTTTTATATTTTGTATTCGGAACAAGCAGTGTCAGTGAACTGCATACTTAATTAATAGTAACTGTAGACAATTGGTTTAACCTTATTAATTGACTTTAATGAGTGTTAGTTTGAGCTATTAGCAAAGTAAGCATGGCATTGAGAATAGTATCCATTTTAGTAGTTTCACAGGTTTCACTCTAATGTTGTTCTCTTGTTGTGTGGGTAAAAACATGAGAACTAAAATAAGCTAACCCACACAATTACATATTAAATGTGTGAATAACTATAAATTTAAATATTTAATCTCTCATCATCATCAGCAACCTACAGTAGTCCACTGCTGGACATAGGTCTCCCCTAGTGAGCACTATAGCGCCCTGTCTTCAGCTTGCTGCATCCAGCATCTGCCTGCAGTCTTGCAGATCGTCATCTCACCTGTCCGGAGGGCGTCCTATACTATGTCTGCCACTTTACTCACTTTCACTTACTTTACTCACAGGAAATCAAAAAATTGTAATGAAATTAATTATATAGTAGTATTGAACTTGAATTTAATTAAAATTTATTAAGTAACTTATTAATATTCCAGTGAAATACCTCCGAGAAGTGACTCCATATTTTCGCAAAGCATCTATAATCAGTGAAGTTGGATGGGAGCTGCAGAGAGGCTACATGGTGGATGCCCCACCGTCGCCGCCATCGCCTCGACGACGCCGCGCCGATACCAGATATATTCCGCTGTTGATGGCTTGTGTTGCTAAAAATCTACGACATCATGATCCAGGTATGGAATAACACATTGTCAACAATATTATAATGTTAAGGAAGCCTCTCAGGTCCTTCAAGAATGTAGGTGCAGAATGACACATTTTTTGCCAGCTGTATCTCATGAAATAGATAATATACCAGAAGTAAATTTTCCCACGCATTAAGCAGATACTTGTTCATTTCACATGCATCAATCTCTTATATAAATCTTTATGTTGAGTGCAATTGTTACAGCTGGAGTACACTACTACACAGTAATTCAACCATGAAAAAGTTGTTAATCGCAGGAATATAATGCACTAGAATTGGAGCTGTGTCAATCTGAATACTTTATTCAGTAGCAGTGTGTATGTATGGTGGAATGTAAGTGTGTTTGCTTTGTTACAGAGGAGCGCACAATAGAGGTATACTCTCCGGACGGCGTACATGCTTTGGCTTTGAGGGCAGCGTCGCAAGGCGCGGCAGCTGGTTGGCATAGAGCGTTACACGCCGCCGCTCGTAGAGCAGCCCGCGCCGCTCTAGCACGCGCTCGGCCTGCTCTTCGCTCGACTCTGGGAGACTTACGCTACGCCGGGTGGCTCGCACGACGACCGCCGCAGGACCATGTACGTTAAGACTTACTTCTTCGGTATAAAATGCAAAGTCCATAGATTATAATATCCTAGATCAGTTCTTCTACAACAAATACAATTCTTTTACAAAGGTATGAATTAAAATGAGTAAGATTAGAGAAACAATTTTATTGCTTTTTCTGATCAATTGTGAATGTTTCCAGATGAGTGCGTCTGGGGGATCCGACAGTTCTGAAGAGGCTGATGGCTGGCAGCCGACCTTTGTTGCCATTACAGATCGTGAATTGAGGTGCTACTTTTATTTAGAAGTTTATTTTTAGTTATTTTAGTAGGACTTACAAAAATATAAATCATAAGTACAATAATTTATAAGAGTCAAAATGAAAACTGGTAATCGGTCTATCTTCTAACCCCAAAGCGTCCATAGGCTGTGGTAGCCCCTCACCAGCATAGGTTAATATTTTTACTGTTTCAGTGGTATATTAAAAAAAGAATGATATTGTTTAGGTTGTACGAGGCGGCTCCGTGGTCAGCGGAGGCGTGGGGCGCGGCGTCGGAGAGCGTGAGCCTGGCGGCGACGCGGCTGGCGTGGTGGCGGCGGGCTGGTGGCGGTGGAGCGGCGGCGCTGGGCGTGCGGGCCGGCACTGCGCGAGGCCTGGCTGTGCGCGCGTTGCGGGCCGACACACCACATGACCTGGCCGCCGTCGCCGGCGCGCTGGTCGACGGCGCGCATCACGCTGTACGCGCCCAGCCCGAGTTTACATTCAGTATGTACCTCTACTATATGAGAGCGTGAGCCTGGCGCGGACGTGTGGGCCGGTACCGCGCGAGGCCTGGCCGTACGTGCGTTGCGGGCCGACACACCACATGACCTGGCCGTCGTCGCCAAGCGCGCACTATGTTGTACGCGCACAGCCCGAGTTCACATTCAGTATGTATCGCTACTATATGAGAGCGTGAGCCTGGCGCAACGAGTGAGGGCGTACGGGCATTTAAAAAAAAATATCATATGTATAGTAACATTTTCAATTGTCTTCGGTTTCCATGATTTCGACACCAGTACCCCTGTCACGAGTTTGTCACCGTTTTAGTAATCTATACTCGCTATACGTGAAGAACTAAAATATGTTATACAAATATTGCTGGTGACGCAAGCGAGTATAGATTGCGAAAACGGTGCAAAACTCGTAATAAGGGTACTCCGTAATCTTTTTAAATATCTTTTGTGTTATGCTAGTATCGTCCTCATCGGTTGTTTGACCAGCATTCATTATAGTTTTCACCTCATGTGCCGGTAATGTCGCAGGGTGCAGATTCCGCGGGGCGAGCGCTCGACTGGCGTTGGGGGCGGGTGGCGCAGTGGTGTGGGAGGCGGCGGGGTCGCTGGGTCGAGGCGGTGCGCGCGCGCTCTACCGCCGCCCGCTGCACGCCCTCCGCGCCTCCGCCGACGACGACCGCGCTAAACTATGGCTGCACTTCGCTGATGACGACACCATTGTAAGTATAACACGTCACTTGTTAACATCTAGATTCAACGCTTTAGCTTTAGGTGCGGGTATGGTAATGTGGGAGACAGACTTTAAACGCAAAGGTCGTCCACTTCATGTCTTCCGCGCTGAGCTATACCTGCACTGTTAATTAATTTATTATTTTTTATAACGGCGATTTTAAGAATCTAAAAATATAAAGAGAGAATTTTGAGGCACTCTGAGTGCCTAGTGCGAGTTTTCTTAAAATCGACGTCACAAGTCATCGCGTCGACGTAAACGCAGATTTGTATAGGCTCACAATAGTGTCATATTTAGGCCGACGGAGGCGCTGTTCCGATCCAATACAAATCTCTAGAAAAACTCGCACTAGGCCCTCTGACGTCACTGTTAAAAAAAAACCTATTTGTACTATATATACTACTTAGTTTCTAATATGGTAGCTGAATCCTTTTTTAAGTATGTTTGCTTATGTCGACTTGTAGATAAGTTCCCATGTGCAACTAGTTGTTACCGCAAACAGTTTTAATTGAACTTTCATTCAATATAAAGTACAACTTTCACAGTTTACTAGGATTGCTTTCCGCAAAGTGGCTAGTTTGGAAAACAAAAAAAAACCCTTACCTACTCCACACTTACGGGTTTTGAGACTTACAATGTATACTTAAGTATACATGCTAATATTTGTACTAGGAGCTGGATATGGAAGGCAGTCCTAAGCCGGCGGTGTTCATCCTGCACAACCTGCTATCAGCGCGGGTTCACTCGCTGCCCGCCGAGGCGGCCACAAATCCTCTATAACCGTCAGGTGATTCGTCTACCGAAACATTAGTGGCCTAACTACTCGCTAAACACCAACAAACGACGTAATTTGAACGAGACAGATCGAAATTAGATCACATTTAAGAATTTGTAACCAACTACATCTTGTTTTTCTGAACGGAACATGATCGCTAGTTTTCATCGCCGACGCATGTTATCGCCACTTTTTAAAGACGGTTGGGCAACCTGTCTTGAACGAGCCCGAACCATCTTTGCTAACAGGGGGGAACTCGCTTTCTCAGAAAGACGAAGTTTCTGCCGAAAGCTCGCAAATACCTACTACGGTTTTTATTCGTTCTAAAATTACGTCTGAACGTGTCACGTAATTAAATAACAAAACAAACTAAAATGTGGGCTTTATAAAAACAAAGCGATACTGAAACTACATATTTGCGTGATTTAGTTTATTATGCGAAATTTCGTTTTCGCAGAAAGAGAGACCCCCTGTCTAGTTGTTCGGGACATATGATGCCGATTTTTACACAGTCAAGCTAAAAATTGCTTTCGATCACGTTTTGATAGACTATGCACTCAAATTTCATACATTTGAGTGCAATGGTTTGTGTTGGTGATAAAATCAAATTTTTACGCATCGTTTAGAAACAAGATAGAAGAACAGCAAATACATACAGTAACTGTGTCGTTACTGAGAATAAGTGTATTATGGCTGGTAAAATAAAAATAAACTATTTGCTGATAAACTTCGATTACTAACCTAAGCTTATGTGTAATATTGTTATTTATTTTCTAGCTATCGCTTTATCAGCAAATAGTATATCCGTAAGCCAGCAATGTAACCCTTGATCGCTCGTTAACGCGATTTTCCTAAAAAGAATAAATAAAATTACTATCATAGAAATTAATTGGTTAACTCTTGCTAGCGGTAATAATTAACATTCCAAATGTAAACTTTGAAGACATTTTATTTTTAAATAAAAAAGACAACTTTCTTGAAACACAAGAACTCTGAACTACACCGGTGGACAAAAAAATCGAACCACTGGCAATTTTCACATTCAAATGCATTTTGTACAAAAAGTTTGTATGTACGAACAAAAGAATATTCCTCCAGATATTCCTTTAAGGATGATGTCGATAGGTATAAGGATGCAAGCAGTTGAAGCAATTAGAAGTGGCATCAAAAGTTACTTGTTTCATCATTTTTAATTGATTGTTTGTCATATGAAGTAAATAATTTAGTATTTTCGACATACATATATTTTAAAGGAATTTCTTATAAAGTTCTATACATTTTAAAATAATGTATATGCTATTACAAAATTTCAATTAAAAAACTTAAAATTAATCATACAACGATACAACTGCGATTAAAATGAACCTCACAGACTTTTTTAAATAACTTCAAAATGGCGATTGGTTCAATTTATTTGCCTGTCAGTGTAATCCAACTTTTGTATCGACTTAACTGTGATGCTCCATACATATTTCATCGAAACCAGTTTTCATATCAATATTTAAGAGTAGATTTCCACTGTTTCCGACTGACTTTTTAATTATCTTTGATTATTATTTAAATATACATATTTTTATTATAAGCTTTGTTAACGATGATACCAATGCCAAATATAACATCAGAATAGTCAATTTATCCATGATGTAGAGAAGCTAAACGCGTACAGACGAAATAGTGCACTTCTTAAAACCCAATTGAATTTCTTATTTCAATATTAAAGTGAGTGTATTTAGTTGTGTTTTAAATGTTGTTATTGCAATTTATCGATACGTTGGTGTGATTATGAGATTATTATTATGAAACATGAAGATACTAGCTTTCGCCACGACTTCGCCTTTGTGTTCTATACGAATCCCTTAGTTAAATAGATTTGGTTAATATGATGCTGGCTACAAATATTGTAGTGAAATATTTTTTAAATCTATCCATGAAATTTCTAGTTAATAAAAAATACAGAAATATTTTCTCATTATAATATAATACAAAGAATATAATTTAAGGACATAGGTCACTGGAAATTTATCAAGAATCATACAGGCGTAGACGTGGGCGAAAGCTAGTGAGTATATTAAAATGTTTAGCATAATTTAATTAATGTTTAATTTCATTATGATCGTCGACTGTACGCGTGTGACTTTGTACCCACGGTCTCTGTAAATACCGTGCATATTTGAATGCCGTAAACTAGTCTCGAGCCAGCTTCTATTTTCATGTTTGAAGTGGCAGCTCTTCCAAAGAATCTCCTAATGTATCGTTTTGTTTGTATTTGGTAATTGTATCGTAGCTAAGTAGGTGATTGTTTAACACGATGTATTTTTATAATTTATATTATCTTGTATATAAGTAGATGTAATGTTTTATAATGATCAACATTCCCAGAATGTAGGAAGTTAGATTTGCTTTAATTCAGTAGTACGTTATGTCACGTAAGTTAGGCTAAGATTTCATTGTATATTGTGTAGCTAATGTAGTGTTATGTTACATACAACAAGTTGATTTGTATTATCGTCGTATTTTAGGAGTTGATAGCGTAATTTTCAAGTCGAATCAATATTTTAGAAAAAAAATTTCGTCGCACTTTCCTACAAATATGTCAGTAAAGAGTATTTGTATCAAAGCTCGGACTATAAGAATTCCGTATTTCCTCAGTCCGAGGAACAACCGAGTTTGGTATGCCAGGCGGAGTGAAAATCGGGATAGGTTGGCATGTGTACAATGCAGTAAAATTCAAATATTGGCTTGCGACGACCGATGGAATCCATCCCAAACTTTTTTATCGGAACGGGTATATTCCCCATCCTGAGTGTTGAAAATCAATACTGTAGTGTGGAGCTATTATTGCGTGAAAGTTTTGTTTACCAGTAAACTATCGAACCCTAAACTATGCCAATTATACAACAATTTGTTCTAATCGAACTGGGCAATATTAACAAGTGATACATAAATTAATTATTTTAATACAATACAATATAGACATTGATTTAATTCAGATGTTTGTAAACTTATTGCACTATTTTAATTTATTTTCCTTGTTTTTATTTTTCCTTTAACTTTAAGGATGATTGAATAAATATGGCTTTATGTATGTTGTTGTGTACAACCGTTACAATTTGTTACTTTAATAAAGCAATTTTATTGCTTTATTAAAGTTAAAATGATAGGACATCACATCGAATCTCATATTTAATTGACAACAATTTATACATTTTCAACCACCTTAAATAAAAATACGTACGTACGATATTTATTTATATTTATGAGTCGCATTTCGCGAAGTTTTGCAATTTTGATAATTCTTTTATGATCTTAGTACATTGGTTGTACCAATCTGATAATATACTAACTACATTTCTCATCTAATATACCTATTATCTATACGTAAGATGCTAGTATCTAAGCTATGAAGACTATGTTATTGTTATTTTAACTGGATCTGAACTCTAATAAAATTTGTAATCGTAACACGAAGTTGCCATATCAATATACCTAATTATGGAATTTACATTAAGACTTAATATTAACTTGTAATCTCTTAGAATTTCTACTGATGACATTCCTTCGTATTTGCTATTGTAACTTGTATACTTCTGTACCTCTTGTATTGGAGTTGTGTGCTATGTAGAGTTTAGGGCGATATGTGCTCTATTACATCAAAATAAGGGTCAAATTGTACTGTCTGCAATGATGAGCCTAATTTTAGAGTTTCGTGGCCGCTACGACGTAGCAGTTCTGCTACGAGCGTAGTAAGTACTACGCGTGTATTACACGCTACGAAATCTACAAGATGGAATGCTATGTGAAGATAATATAAACTCGTATACACACAAGTAGCATACAATTAAGTCAATCGACTCCCATAGTTTTTGATCATCTACGTCATTGAAGTTTAGTTTTGTACGCTAGTTGACTTCCCATGATGTGAATCCTTAGTAGATATCATCGCATTATACATTAACATTGGTAGCTGAATCTGTCATTATGATGCATTAAAAACAACGAACATTATGTTTGATTTTATTTTAGACTAGCCGTGCCCTGTGGTGTCTCCCGCGTAGACTATTTCGTATAACCTATTTTTTTTTAATAAATGTAGCTAAAGTTAATCCTTATTACATCAGCTATCTGCCAGTGAAAGTCTTGTTAAAATCGGTCCAGTCGTTTCAAAGATTGTTCTGAACAAACGGACATATTTTTTTTATAAAAATTCTATTTTACATGTATATACGATACTTAAACGGAGGTGTGAAAAGATGTTAATTTGGAATACGAACAGACACTTCAATTTTATGTTATTATGAACTGTACCCCAAATATTTGTACATGTGTAAACATCTTCGCCGACATTCGATTGCGTTTTTGGTGAAATTAGTGTGATTCGAAATGTGTTGATTCGCTTTCTTTAAATTCCACATCACTCAACCCGACCCCAAAATAGTGTCAACACATTTTGAGTCACGCGAAAACGCAAGGTCATTCGTTGACGTTTGAACGTGTCAAACCTATACTTGGGGCACTCGTATTTATTCTTGATCCGACGTCCAGGATAGTGCCAAAATTTTTATTTTTTTTATTTATTGAAAATTCTTGCTATATGGGATAGGAAAAATATTAATTCATTATTGTGCTCTAATTTAAATGCATGTTTTTTGGGATTTATTTCGCGGTCGAGAAAAGAGCGCATTCACATCCCTACTCAGCGAGCGGCGAAGTAAAGCAAACATTGGAGTTTGCAGATGGATTGCCACCATGGGTAAGTTTACCACAAAACAAGTACAAAAGGTAGATATATCGAGGCCTTCTATTTGTTCGAATTTCGGACCTACCCGACTGCTCCCACCTAACATAAAACAAATAACTCTACCACCCTGTGGTTAGGAAGGTCGCCAGTATTCCGTAGAGTAGAGAAGATGGAATGGAGCCGCTGAGCTATTTAAAAAAAACTTGTGGATTCCTTTGTCTTTCATTGCAATTTCGTAGTTTTCTACTAGTTACATGTTCATGTATTATTTGTTAGTAAATGGCGCATGTTCCAAATAAAACGAAGCGTTTTTCAGCTCTAAGCGAGATTTGAGAGGCGTCGCTCGTGTAAGTTTCATTAGGTCGAGTAGACACGGGACGACGCCCGCGCGAGTGCCCTTACCAGCCTTCTATCGGCTTATTACTATCATACTTGCCACACTACTCTCAACCTTATTTCTTTCACCATAGGGCGGTGTTCAAACCGTGTAAACGTTGCTAGAGTATTAATAACTCTGTAGCTTACGGAATACGGATGAGTTTTATGCAACGTTACGTAGTAGTGCACATCTACGCTATTGTCTCGCCTCTATTGAAGTGTTGACTTAAGAAATTAATAACGAGTGTTTCCTTAGCGCTCGTGTCGATGGTTTAGTATTGTTTTAATCTTCCTGTATGCTTTAAAAGATGAGGAAGATACGCGAAGCCTCAGTAAATTTGACTACCAGTGTTGGACCCACTCAATTTTGACGAGGACACATGCTCCTATTTAGGTATTTTTTACACCACGAAGATGGCAAAAAATCTTTAAGCATAAGCACTTTAGGCATATACATATACGCGAATTAAATACAGGCGCAGTGACCCCCACAACTTTCGCTGAGCGCTTATACTTCATGACGGTACCTGCACACTTAAATGCTTGCAATACTGCAATACGAGGTACCTAATTTTTTGTCTACGACGCATAAACAGGAGGGTTATAAATGTGTGTCTGTCTGAGAATACCAATATCTATTTTTATTTAATTTGATTATAATTATTATACTGTATAGAAATATAGTGTTCATAGAAAACACACAAAGTCCAACACGTCTGAAAATCGCCTTACAACAGCAAGCATAGTTTTTATTTATCTTGGAAACTTTCACCGAAGTATTCATTAATTACTGGAATAGCCGAAATATAAAGCGTGAGCTAGTCTTGAACTAGGCGTGTCATTGATTGCCTGAACAGCTCTTGAGAGTCGAGACTGCGCTCAATTAATGAAGTATATTCGGGAACTAGTCGAGTGAGATTCATTTCAATGCTATAAATTCAGCGAAACGTCTCGTGCCTCTCCCATTCAGATGATTAGCGGATGTCTGCCTCGGACGTCCGCGATTGTGCCAGGATTATTGTAGTGCCACTTTATTTGGATTTAATATTACGGGCCGTCTCGTATTGCCATTAATTGTTTGTTCCATTCGTTCCATGGAGTGAGTGACAGGTTCATAAACGTCGTGTAAATCTGTCCCTTTCAACCGCAGGAATAACGATGGTAATATTAGGTCGTGTGAGATGCAATAGTTACCTAACAGCCATGAGCTTGAACACATTGTTTCCGAAAGCGTAAGTAGAGGTGGCAATTTCCCCTGAACTGAAAAAGAAATAACCTTCTGTTACTTACCTATTTGAAACGGTGCCTGCCTAGCGCTCGTCTGCCACCAACACGTGTTGAGAAAAGGAGAATCGTTGCGTTCTTCGATAGGATCACAACACAAGCCTATAAGTAGGTAACATAATTAATTTTGTAATTATTATTGGTTTCTGCTCGCGAGTCATTGATAGAGTTACACAGAACAGGAATAAAATTTCTTCATAAATTCACACTGGGGTGTCACATTTAGTTAGTTTGAGACTAGATAGCGATATAACGTCATGTATTTTTTATTATTAGTAATAAATTCAAATTGAAATTTAATAAAAGGCGAGCGAAGCCTCAGGCTTTCCCAGTATTTACACAATTAAAACTCAAATACACTTTATAAATATGCAAAATGTCTACCCGAAGAGCAATATAACTGCGTACTTATATATATTGCCACTTAGGTAAATAAAATTTGCCGTAGACGGCATGTAAATCATAATTCTGTAACATAGTGCAGCGAGCGTGGCTGCACCGCCCCGAAGTTACTCGTAAAAGTAATTTAATATGTAGGTACACGGAGTGGAATAAATGGCTTCCAACAGATGTCTCCCTATATCTACAGAATACCTACTAGGTAAATAATGGGAAGGAATGAGAAACATCGCATGTGTTGTTTATTTAAGTTACATTAGTTTAGCTGATCAATTTTGTACAAATTGATTAAGTAGCTTATATTGATTGCTTGACTAAAGTGATATATTTGTTTGATATAATAGTTTTTCAGCGTAAAATATTGAGATGTATCTTAGCATGGACAAAAAAATAAAAAGACCCTGCCAAGTGCGAGTTGGAATCACGCATGAAGGCTTACCATACCGTCTATAAAACACGTTTGTTGTTTTATGGGAGCCCTCTTAAATATAAAATTGATTACGATTTTTTAGGTAACAGAAATACAGCCTGGTGACACACGGACAGACAGACAGAAGGACAGCGGAGTCTTAGTAATAGGTTTCTGTTTTACCTTCTCAGTACTGAACCTTCACTAACCAGTAAACGCCCACCCTAAGGGAATGAAATGGGGGTTGGCAGTATGTAAGTATTTGTAATGTTACTGCCACGCAGGCGGAGCTGCAGGCGCAAGCTAGTTTTATCATAATTTAGACGAAGATTAATCCAATAAATGAGCTATATTAGTATTCTGCGTCTAATCTTTAGACCTCAAAAACCAATCTTGTAATTATATTTCTAATCACAGGTGTGTCCAGCAAGCTAATTCAGTTTGCATTGGGGGTCTTAAAATAAGAGCCAGTCGTCTAGGTACCTATAGAAGGGGGTGCAATTTTCCACTCGGCTGGCTCTACTCCACAACGACGCCCCCATGCATCTCTATGACGCGTACAAAGATTTATTGTGTGATGCTTTGTATCTAGGTTATTCAGGAATGTTTGCCTATAATTGAATTGTACCCTGGAAAAACGTCTTTATGCTAAAGTTGGTAGGTACATTCCTTCACTTAATTATATTGTCTTGTGTTTTATCACGTGATAAAGTAAAAGTTCATATTTATTTATAATCCCTACCTACCCCCGTTCCTTATTCGGCTCGTACTCTTGAATCTTCAATGTACCGATTTTATAAAAAATAGCATGTACCTCTAGGTATACGTATTTGGTTGGGTATTGAATCATAGATAGTTTGTCGAATCGCGATTCTCTTGAATTTTATCGAATCGATTTCGTATCTTACCACGTAGATGATTACTTCGATTGTACCTACATACATTCGATTTAGTATCGAGAACAACTCCTATGTCCCTAAGATCTAGTGAGTTTAAACTGTTAATTGCAGCTGGAAAACACAACTTAAAGATAATAAATAATGTTCTCAATATTAGTGCTGAAATGAAAAACGTGGGATCCCACTAATACACAGAACAATGTTATTTGGCTGTACTCTTCAGTATGACGGAGAGTAGAGGTAGTGTCCCAGGCGAATAGCTCTAATTTTTAACGTGAGATCCCATTGTGACCTAACTTTCTCGCTATTGCCACTGTACACCATCCGGGTCACGTGTAGGCAATCGAGCAGAGCAACAATCGAATGTGAGCTGCAACATAAAGTGTTACAAGCCGTAAAATATTTTCAAACCTCGTAATGATTTTCACCATAAAAGGTACATACATATAGGGTGCCATTTTACGGTCGATATTAACGTAGCTTGTAACACCTAGCGTCATACAACGTGTCGGAGCTCCTGACAAAGTGACGTTTATTGACGCCGACTAAACGTTAATGTCGCTCATTAGCACATCAAACTACCGACGAATAAGCAACTAAACCCAGCAAAATACGCTGCCTTTGTACGTACAATACCATTATATTAGCAATGTTTACGCTTTAAATAACATTCATACTGAATTCGACATGACAGAGGGGTTGAGAAAAAGCTGTGGATTTAGAACCCCTGGGTGGTTTTCCTAAACGAACAGGTATATCATAGCATGGGGTTCTTTAAGAAGTAGGAAGAGGTTCATTAGGCTGGCCGTATACTTTGTTGACGCCTTGTTGGTACGAAGAGACCCGGTTCATTTCAACCGCTTATAAGTATTGGTCTAAGAACTAAGTATCCAATAAATTTTTTTTGGTGCCAATCAAAATATACTGAACTAGAACTTCTGAAAGATTAACATTCATTTGGGTGCAGAATTATGTTGAATTACACGACGCCACGGCACGATAGTAGGTAATACCAACCGCACCCAACTCAAATAATTACTTAGGCTACTGTGTATTGTCGACATGTACTTATATACCTACGCAGACTAATAAATTGCTTTCTAGAATACCTTCACTCGTATATTAAGCAATAATTTGCTACAATACCTAGTCCAACGAATAAAATTGTGTAATTTTGACCATTAATTACCACGTGATGTGAAATCACTGCACATAAGTTTTTAAAAAAACTCATTGGTACGGGCCCTGACAGGGTACAGGGGGCCTACCAACATCGGTTTAAGCAGTGCGTATTAGCTTTGTAGTTTAATTTTTGTACCAATAAATTAAACGTCAAAGCTAAGTTACTTAAGCTGCTTAAGCGTTCATAGTTCTATAGTTATAATACATATAGCTATAGTAGAAGACATCTTAGTATGAAAATGCACCAATCCAGATAAAGTTATAAGTATGTAATCATTTAGAAACTTTGAAATATGCTGCAGTCACTTTTCAGAGAAACGATTCCTTGAATAAAATATGTGTGGGCAACTAGAGCGTGATTACGTATGCGTCGAGCGTATGAATGTCGTTTGTCTTGTGTAATATAAATAACGTAAAGAATCGTTCAGCGGCCCTGAAACAAAATTTCAGGGGTTATGAAACATTGGGAAACATACAGCGCGACGAATTTTATAAATGGCTGCTACGGGTTCCAGTCGAAAATGCTTTTCCTCGATAGAAAATGATTGCATAGTCACCTACCGACCAACATGTTTTTAAATATCTCTTAGGCATAAATTCAGGATACCTCAATAGCTTTCCATTACAGTTTGAGTTCTCGATTAATAAATTTATTAATTTACTCCTTCCCCAAGTCCTCGATTGGGGATTTACCTAAGTGTTGGGACTTGATCAGTTCTTGTCTTTGAAATTCAGATTGTGAAGGTACACTATGCAATTAACTAATGGCTTAGGTACTAAGTTTACAGACGGACTTCTAGTTTGTACCTATCATAAATTATACCTGGGGTATTCATACCCACGCCCGTAGAAAATACGTTAATGCATTATGTTATTGGGAATTTTATTCTATGTGGCTTTTCTTTGTCAAATTAACATCTCAATGTTTCTAAATAGTGACTTTTCAGATATGAATTATATTCGCTCTCTCGCACTCTTTTATTCTTTTATCGTATTGTTAATAATTATACCTATGTGCAGACATATGAAATTATCGTTAGCTGGATGTTTCGATGTCGAGAAGTGATCACATCGCCGTTCCTAGAATAAAAATAAATGTAGGCAATCTATACATCTATAGAGATAATATTCTGTCTGTTTGTAATTCCAAATTTTCAATAAATGTATACGAAAGTAAACTTTAGTAGAAAGTATATATAGTTGTAAAACTTTGAAAAAACTATTATTAAAATTTGTCTCTGTCCTTCTGCTTGTTCCGGCTTTACTCTGAAACGGCTAGACCAGTTTTTACGGGATTTCATAGGTAGTTAGCTAATGTTACAAGGAGTAACTAGACAATTTTTTTAAATAATAAAAAAAAGCCATCCTTAAAATTAAGTTCATACGAGTGAAACCGCGAAGACAGCTATTTAACGATATTACCCATTTCAACATAAATTAACCTAGGTATCTATTGTAGTATCTAAGCAATTTCGCTGTACTTCAGTCCGATTATCCTTTCAGTAATGATAAGGCTCAATCTGTCCGTATACTACCGTATAGTAGGAGACAGGTGGGTACCGTGTCACTGCTAGGCACATACAAACCTATTTTAACTTTACAATAAAGTTAATTGACGGTGAAAACTTAATACACTATATTTAAAATCAAATCAAACAATCATTTATTAGCTTTCTGTGTACAATATATTTAGAATCGAATGGTTGATTCCAGTAATTACTTATTTTCCTACTAGCATACTTAAACTAACGTAATATTTATACTTCTTTTACTGCGTTCAATTAGATTATGGTAAAAAAAACTCAATTTTCAATTTTGGATGTTCTAAAATTCTGTCTCCTTAAACATATAGGATAGGTCTTACGACTCGAAATTAAATATATATAAATTATTAATTAAAAATATGTATAAATAAGTTATCAACTCATTGTTGATTAAAATCCATTCCGCGTAGTTTGTGCTCGTGTCGTATAGTTTCAGTTACTTTATACCGTGTTACGGGCGGGACAAAGACATTGTTCTATATTCTGTGGTCAACCTCAACCCAATATTAACAATTTGTAACATCTCAACTGGTCGAACTAATTTCTAAGAACTCAACTCCGTGCAAAATGACCTAGCTTCAAACTAAGCGAAGCAACTTGACAACTATACATGCATACATATATTAAGTTACTAACGGTGTCCTGAGGTTTCAGCCGTGTATACAACATTTTATAGGTGTGATTCAATTTGCGCTTCTCTAATTTGTAAGTACGGCCTACTTAATTTGTCTTTTCAGCTATCTGCTAAGTAAATAAAGTCCTGTCATATTTATTACACGAGACGATGCAAATAGATATATCGACTATCGATAGACATATCGATAAATAAGTATTTTTTTGAGTACCGTATATTACGTACTTTCACGTGCATTCAATAAAAATATATCTCAAGGACTTCCTACGCAACTGCGCAATGCCAGGTTTTTGGGTTCCACCCCCGGGTCGGACTAAGTGGAACTGGGTTATTCCATCTGTAAACTCTTAGCCTTGAATAGTAGCTGGTTAATGGCAATAGACTAACCTTGTATTACACGGTACATAAACATAATATAACTGGCGAAATGTGTTACTATAAGTACACCTCTTCGTACCCCTTCGACAAGCATAAGTATGTACGTTAATAAAAATCTTTACAAAAAAAAAACTTAATTTTAATTTATTTTGAGCCTTGATAACGTACTTAGGGCATTTTGTATTCTTCACAAATGTTCGTGCCTGATTTCAGCGAGAATTACAACCGCGACCTTTAACATGCCAGTGCGCACCATTGACAATTTGGCTATAAGTTAACTATAGTACTAAAAGTTACACGCAAATTTTAGTTAATGAGTTTGTTTCATAAATACATTCGTCATCCTACCCCACCAAATTGAATGTCTGCTCTTACTAATTATTCACGGCGACTCAATTTCCATTAAAATCTATACAGATTGCCCGTTTTTCCGTAATTAGAATTGAAGCTGAGCTTAAATTTACCTATTTTGAGTATAAATACAAGGTAGACACACTTTGGGCCGTCGCAGCCTTATTATATCCGTATCAATTTGTCCTACTAATTGATAGCAACCTGTTTGTAAAGTAAAAAATATTTATTTTATTCTCTCGCTTCTCTAGCTTAGTGGCATTGCATTTGGGTTGATACATCTTGATACGATTGCCAGATGAAAGAATATTTATTGCTTTTTATATGTCCTGGGGTCCAACCATGAGCTCTTATTGCAATATACTTACGTAATTAAGTAAGTGACATATGTATACACGTCACATACATCTCATAATATGAGTCAAACTATCATGGCAATAAGAGCTCATGGTAGGGCCAGTGTATTACCTACATTGAAAACCATTCTTAGTTGACTTTACTACTAAAACCAAACGGCCTCCACGACTCCTCTCTCTGCACTACAATAAACTACACTTATTGCACTACAATATGTTCAAATATTCAAGGAATTTCGTTTCACGACATTCTATTGCTGTATTGCTATTACTTTATCAGAAGTAGGTACCAGGGGCCTAACCATGAGCTCTTATTTCAATGATATTGCAGGTTTGTGACAGGGACAGATGTATACACGTCAAATACATGTCTCTTAGTAAGAGTAAAACTATCATGCCAATAAGAGGTCATAGTAAGGCCCCAGGAACGAACTATGAACAACATACATTGGTATCCATCTACTTACATATAGACGAAGTCAGAGATTTTTTGGTCCATACCGTGAGTTACGTATCCTTATTTGGAAGTGTTCGTTTTGGGACGTGCCCAAGTGTGGTCGTTAGCAATCCGGCTTGAGAACTCTTGAGTTTTGAATTAATGCCTTCTCAATCGTGATTACCTGTGCCGAGGAAACACCCAGCTCCTGTGACGTTCGTGACTTAATTAAAGCGAACAAAAACCGAGTCAACATTTTGATCTCCAAGTGATTGTGAGCTTTGTACTAAGTCGAGGACAATATTGGCTTTGCGGGCCTTTTCCTCCTTGTTCGCGTCGCACCTTGTAATACTCAATTTTGATTGGTTAATTGTTGAAAGACTGTTACCCAAATTGTGATATTGTTTGCTAACTGCCCTGCTTTCACTCGGGTAACATAAGGGCCAGAACGTGATGAAACTACGACACTGTTTCTTTTGGGACAAGGATTTCTTAAATTGTATCTTAAGTGCAACCTTATATCAGACTAGCTGTGCCCCGCAGTTTCACCCGCGTAGATTAAGTTACATTCTTCATGTCGCGGAACCCTAATATTATTAACTAGCTGTGCCTCGCGGTTTCACCCGCGTAGATTTAGTTTCATCCTTATTTTTGCGGAACCCTAATATTTTTTATAAATAAAAATCAATCATATCAAATCAATTGCACCGTTTCTTAAATACCAGATTCTGCCCGCAATGTCGTCCGCGTGGAAAAGTTACTTTAGGCTATTTCAGAGATTACCCGGAACAAACAGACAGACAGACAGAGAAAAAAATTAAAATTTGGTTTAATTATCAGATCCGTGTAATCTTCCATATGCATTTAGTGAAAAACTGTAATTTTGGAATTACAAACAGACACTTCAATTTTATTTGTCTGTATAGATATACAGCTTATTATTCATGTAATCATGTTTTATATTTATAGCAATAGTTTTAAATGTATGTGTATATGTGTAACAAAATAATGACGGCAAGAAGAGAAGAGAGAGTAAGCGTGCTCCATAAACAACAGAAACTAGTAAAGTATCCATAGACAAAACACGATAAGGTAAACAGTAAAGCGATTACATTTTAGTGAGTTATTGTTAGCTAATCCACAGATTTCAAATATACATATTGTACAGATATATTATGAAATATTTACTCCAAATTTCAAATTAAAAAGTCACTCTAGATAGTATAAAATATTTTTAATTTTTCTCAAAGGACCAAAACTCAATATGATACGTACGCACTCGGTTATACCCGCGTTGAATACATTTCATGGGTGACCCGCGGAAACCTATTGTTTTTTTTAAATCCTAAGTTACAAGTGTTTTTTTTACATTAGATATCTGCAAGTAAATGTTCCGTTAAAAGCAGTCCAGCCGTTTCGAGAATAAACAGACAGACAGAGTAAAAAAAAAATTGTTTTCTTATGTGATTACCGTCTATAGGTAACTACTATCATATTAGGTATGCATTTAGTGAAAATCGGTTAATTTAAAATTACAAACACACACTTCAATTTTATTTATCTGTGTAGATATAGATGACATCATGGAGAGTTGCATCAAGCAAAATTAAAAAAAATATGTTGTAGGAGGAAAATGAAAAGTACGATATGAAAAATAAGGAAGCGGTGGTTAAATTTGAGGAAATTGCAATTTGTACTCGTTTAGTTTTATGAAACCAACCCCGTAATCAGTGGGGCTTCAGTAGGTGCCTAATATAAATCTTACCCTAATCTTGATTCATACCTACTCACCCCAATAATGTCGGGAAGAAAACGTTAACGGGTTTGGGGTAAGTCGACCCGTTGAATCTTTTGACTTGGGTGAAATGATAACGAAAAAACCAAAAGTACCCATATTTTTTTTCTTCAATGTTTATGTAGTAAAAATGAAAATGATCTCTGTTTAAGCCCTGGCAAGGCACTTATGAATGTCGAAGAATTTACCACCGGTTCGGAAACTAACCTTCTTAAGAAGAACCGGCAAGAAACTCAGCTTTTATTATACAACTAATATAAATCTACGTAATTATAATATTTTTACATCATACCTATGATATATGTTTATAAAATATGAGAATGACTATTTAAACTCCCAATCACGTAGGGCTTATCTGAATATCAAAACTGTTCCAAGGATAATAGGTATTTGTATGTACTTTCTCCGATATTAATTAAATTGGTTTCTGCGTAGACTAGGTATCTATAGAGAGTCCATTTTAAATGATTCGCAGCGGCAGCTTAATAAAATGGCACAGACTAATTACTAGAAAGTAATTAGATGTCGCATTTCCAATTTGTATTTTGGCAATCTAAAAATAAATTTATACTGTGGCACATCTCAGGCTTAAGAGCAGGCGCTAGCAAAAAATATTAGAATATACCTAATAGGATACCTACCTGAGTGCTAGATTTTAAACGACGATTTTTTTCCTTAAATTTGAACTTACATTGAATAGTGCTCTCATCATTCGAACGTTCCGGTGTTTTAAATATTATTTTAGATTTTTTTTTGGTAGGTAATAACTTAACATGCGATGACCATTATGCTACCTTACATTTTTAAGTAAAAAATACAGCCTAATTAAAATATAAATTGAGCTTTAAATACTTCAGTAATTGACATAGTATATTATAAAATATAAAGCGCTGATCCCCTATTGTTCCATAGTTCTATTTCAACTCATTTCCTCCGTTAAGAAAACCGCTCGCTCCTTAGTCGGTAAATGCTAATTAAACGCCTCTGTATAAAGTTAGCTTCACTTTTTAAATTATGCTTTATCTGTACTCCTTTGCCTCAAAATAAAAACATATAGCAAGTCAGCTCCCATTGCGAAGTATATGAAAACATATCACGTGGGGTGCACGTGGGGACCAGGAGGAACACCGTGGAGTTTAGTTGGTGCGAGTCCGACATAGCCCTCCACTGCTTGCGGTTGGTGTATCCATAACGGATTCTCCACGATAATTAAAAAAAGGTCAACTCTTTATCCCATATATTAGCCGTCACAGCACACTGATAAATAGAAGAAACTAATGAAATTGGTCGGACTTCATCCGAGATCCACGTAAGTTGGGCGTCCATCGGTGTGTGCTACGGTGAAGTGCAGATCAAATAAAACCGTGTCAGAGGAAGAGCATTGCTTTCTCTATTGGCACGGTCAGTACATAGTGCTGCAGACTCGCGCCATCTATAGATACGTCCATTTCTATGGCGTGATGCGTCGACGCGATATGGATGCATTTCGACGCAATGTAGGAAGCCGCACTTCTATCAACTTTCTATTTTGCGCCCCTACCGGTTTAAGGGTGTGTTACGAACTTTCTGTATTACAACTTTACCTGATCCCGTGTAGAATGCAAAATGAGGGGAGGATTTTCAAGTTATCGGTTTGGTTGAAATCAATTCGCGACATTTTTTCCGATGAGTTTGCTTACATAGCGGTTATCACTTACAATTTAGTGTGAACGAGTGTTGGGAGGTTTCGTGTAAGAAACCTTTTGAAACGTGAACAAACAAACATCTTAAGGCGTCACTTTGCGGGTATAATGTATTTCGGTATGTAAAAAATATTCGGTACGTAAAGTTTTTATGATGCAAATTTTTATGATATCAAATGAGCAAACAAATGAACACTTCCCCCTTATAACAAAAATGGTTTAAACCAAAACTAGACCAAACGTGAACTAAGACTTTGTCCATCCCTTTTAAAATCCGTGTCACATAAATAATTTTCTTAGGCAATGTTTAGTAATGATAAATATAATGTAACAATGTAATATTTTTTTTTAAGTTCTTATGAGAAATAAATTCTTTAAACCTATAATAATGACTTAGCATGTCATGTCAGTTATCAGGGGTACCATAATCGGTTTACGCAAAGCGTACTAAGAACTTCTGAGCTTTGACGTTTCATTTTCGTACCGTAAAATTGATCGTCAAAGCTATGAAGCTCTAGTTGGCCCCCAGTATTTACACATTTGATCCCAAATCATTGTGCGATCTAACTTCTATCCATTTATAATCTCTCTTAGACATCTCAATCTTTGCGAGCTCTTTCTCACTCTCAACCCTAAATCACGATTATGAGCCATTATAAAATCTATACATCTATACAGATAAATAAAATTGAAGTGTCTGTTTGTAATTCCAAAATAACAGCTTTTCACTAAATGCACATGAAAGTATACACGCTACCGACACTGAAAAACCAAGTTTTAAAATTTTTCTCTTCCTGTCTGTCTGTCTGTTTGTTCCGGGTAATCTTTAAAACGGCTGGGCCGATTTTAACGGTGTTTTTCACTGGCAGGTACCTGATGTTTCAAGGAGTAACTAAGGCTACTTTACTTAAAAAAATATTAGGGTTCCGCGGGCACCCAAGAAATTAACTCTACGCGGGTGAAACCACAGGGCACAGCTAGTAATTAATTAAAGCTGAGATAAGTTGATTGACAAATTTAATTTAAAGTTCTCTCGGCCTCTCCATTTCAATTGAAAGTTTCTTATCATTTTCTTTGATTTTTCTTATTGTTTTCCAGTTCCAAGTTAATAGGGACTTACATTAGTAAAGCGGATAAGGAAGGGGTCGGCATCCGTTTTATATTGTACCTAACTAAAGTACGGTAACATGATTTTTACGCGGAACGATTGTTAATCCGGCAAGCATCAGAACTCCCACGGCCGTCTGTAAGCCCCGCTTTACTTAACTCATAAACGTTTATATAATCCTCAAGATGGTTCTATGTTCTTAGAATTTGAAACATTTTTAGGTATGTTTTCCCGCAAGATCCATATTAAAACAAATGCTCTTTCAGTGCTAAAATAAATAAGTATCTATAATTTTATCAAGGAATGCATGCGCGTATAAATGTTTCTTCGACATGTATTTATTTACTCCACATTCAATCATAATTCTGCTGGTTTTAATAAGTTTTTTGAGTAAAAAAGAGGACATACCCACAACGACTACTACTACTTTACTTAACCCTTACTTAACACCGCCTTACTTAATAGTAAGTTAATTGTTTGTTGCCTACACGATGGCAATGGAGTCTTCGCACGCTGGCACTCAATTCGACAAAATCCAAAATTTCAGTGAAATGTTCGCAAAGTTCGTACCACGGTTCTTATTCGTTCTAAAATTCTATCCGAACGTGGTCCGCATAAAAATTCTTAGACGTCTATAAGCCCACTTTAATTCAATTATTTAAGAACGCAAATTTGAGTTTGATAAAAAACACGCTTTCATAAAAAATCCAACTAAAAATCAGAAAATAAAATTTAATAAATTTGGATAAAAATATTGTAAATTAGAAATGAATGTACATTTTTGTAAAAAAGCGTGGGGTGCATAGTGTTAATAATTATAAACATTTTATTGACAGATAATGAGTAGAAGAATCATCACTTTGATAATATAATATCTTAAAAAGCGCATTGAATACACCCCACGCTTTTTTACAAAAATGTACATTCATTTCTAATTTACAATATTCTTTATCCAAATTTATTAAATTTTATTTTCAGATTTTTAGTTGGATTTTTTATGAAAGCGTGATTTTTTAGTTTTTTTAAACTATTATTTTTTTTCATTTTTTAGTTAATTTTTTTAAACTATATATTATTTAGTTCGATTGGCTAACTATCAACCGCCCTCAATACCACAAACCGCCCGCACTAGCTCTATCTCTCTTACTCGCATGCAAAGAAATTAATTAATCCTGGCGAATCTAATTAGGATAATCGGATGCTTCGATCGGATTATTGCATTGTCATCGACTTTTGACAGGTGTGCAAAGTTTGAATTAAATCTGATCGTACAAAGTAGGACAAAATCGAGCTCAAAGGGGTCGGTTACATACATACATACATACATACATACAGGTGAAGCTAATAAAAGCGTGTTAAAAACAAAGCGACACTGTAATTGAGTTTGAGTTTCGTTCGTTTGTAAGTTTGTAAATTAGAATGAGAGTAGACCCCCAGTTCTGTTACAGTTTTAAAAGGCTCTAGATAGTGGAACCTGCCCCGTTATTCACCAAGGTTTGTCAGCGTTGTACTCGTCGTCGAGTGTCGGTTTTAACGATACAAAAATGAACCTTATCCTATATGTATTACGTATCAATTTCCTATGATTGAAACCAACGGTCGCCGAAACCGAAACCGTACAGAATAACGCGGCTGTACTAACCGTAGAGTCGTAGCATTTGCAGGAACTCTTTGCTTCGTAATAATAAATGTCTGAAAGTAGGAAGACTTAATTTAATCCTGACTTTGCAAAGCCATTTAGCACCCAGCCACTTACATTGTAAGTAAAAAGCTAAGCCTGTGCGGTGAGCGTCGTAATGTAAGTACAACAGAAGTGTAATGAAAACAAGTGCTTTATTTAAATGGCTGGCCCGTTATTTGAGTTAGGGCGATCTCGCACCTGAGCGCGGGCTTAAGGAAAGGATGCTAAATAAATATTTTCCAAATGGAAAGGATAAAGGGCACGTTTCAGCGATAAGTTTCTGGAGGTAACGTGAACAAGCACACCAGTTTGCGTAGGTTCTGACAACATTTGTAATTAAGCGATTCCCCCCTCTCTGCTTATCGTGCTACTTACAATCGCACTCGCTTGTATTAAGAGATTAAATACTGTAGGTGGTGCGAAAAAGGTCAATTTCTTTTCTCTATGTATCCGATTCCCGTGAGTGTTGGATAGCTAGATCTCTCTGGCTATCTTTACATGCAACTGGTACCTAACAAATCTATATATATAACAATGAATCCCTGTTTCTCTTGATAACGCCATCACGCTTAAACGGCTGGACCGATTTTACCGGGACTTTCACTGACAGATAACTGATGGTTCAAGGAGTGACTTAAGCTAATTGTATTTAGAAAACATATAAGGGTTCCGTGAAATAAAGCATGAAACTAAATCTACGCGGGTGAAACCACAGGGCAAGGCTAGTTAATAAAAAAATGAGTGGCTAAAAACGTATGAACAGAACCAGAGATGGTGATCTTAATGTTATGTATGCATGTTTGTATTATTAGTATTGCGAGACAGTAAGTATTCCAGACTAAATATACCTATACCACACATAATATCACCTCTGAAACGGATCTTGGACACCTCGCCCACTTCGCGAGCTTGTCCCGAAGTGAAGAGATCCTTGCGATGCTGATTAGTACCTATGCGTTACACTTCTAACTAAACTTCATACAAATAATACTGAAAGACTCGAATTGAGGCGATGCTGGTCCAGTGCCGCGATTTGAAAGTCTGTGATCACCTTAATAGGGATGACCAGTGATAGATGATCGGACCAGGAGTAATATTGGGTTGCGGTACTTAAGTACAGACGTGACATTTATTCGTCCTTGGGATTAAGCCCAAAATTATACCAAGGAGGTAACTTTCTATAAACAATAACTTCATTAATTTCAGACTGCCTACGTTGATCTAGCGGTGATATGGCAAATGCTGGCTTTTCCATCCTGTACTTATCCAGTAGCCGCTCGCAGTCTTGATTAGTTCCCGGTTAAAGTCTCACCGTGTAACACGTGACTTAGGTAAACATAACTGGTGTAATGTGGATGTACTATAAGAAGACCTCTACCTACCCCTTCGAGGAATATAGGCGTGAGTATATGCTCAAATAACAAATGGAAAAACCCAATACATCGTGTTCGATAGTAGCGTTTGACAATCATTAGACCAATGAGGCAGTCAGTTTATTTTAGCCACTATTAATACTAATAATAATTTTAAAAAATGCCTGTGATTGTTGTGACACAGCCCTAGTGCTTGGTAATCCAGTGAGTCTTATCTGCCTCCGCTCATCTTGTAAGCAATAATTCTACAGCCGAGATTATTTTTCACTCCTGACAGCAAGTTTTAATGTCTTTTGAAATAAAATTAAGTCACACTCACCGCTCCGCTCATTAGGAAACTGCCGGGATAAATCAAATGCTTTGAGTTGTCCACGGAGCCGGGTAATTCCGTTATAGGTTTAACGGACAATTACTTAAATTTACGAGTAAATTGCTTTTGTGAGTTTCAAAAACTTAGCTAATATTTTGATGTTCTTGATTTTTAATGCAAAGGTAAACAAGCGCACTTCCCACCGTCCCACACAACACACGATGGTTAGCGGTTAATGCTACCTATGAACGCGCATCAAGGGTGTCACTCGCCCTTACCTTACATAATTGTTAATAATGATTTAAGTAAGGGTCAGATTAGACTTTTTATTAATAAAACTAGGTATTCAAATTATTTTCAAGTACGAAAATACACCTTGTATATTTCTGCAACGGATTCGAATTTGCACTGCATCGTTTATTGAATTTAAAAAAACGTAACGGGTTAAAGTCTTCGAGAAACCGTTTAGTTTTGATCCTATGGAGTAAAAGTCCAATTGAGCTACGATTTTGGAACACGTGAATATTACACTTGGTTAGGACATAGATCACTTTTCCCTTAAATTGTAATAAAACAACCCTATGCATAAAGAAGGAACACATGTAAAAAAACAGGGGAGTTTGAGTCGCCGTTTCTTCTCCTGATAGGCTTACATTTGGAAACGGTAGTAAATTAACCTAAGTTAGCGTAAGAGAAATGACGTTCAATAAGAGTTCCAAGTGTCCCTTATGTTGAATAAACATTAGGATTTTTATTTTGATCGAACGACAATCATTCAACGATATTCCCGTAGTTTATGTACGTGAATCAGTAGGCCTAGATAAAGTAACATTATCTAGCGCTTACACTAATGGAAACGTTAAAAATGTATGGACATAAATCAGTCACGTGACATATGTCATTCCCGTACATTTTGTATCGTTTCTACTAGCGAAGACAGCATAATGTCACTTTGTCTACAGACCCTGGCTACTTAGCGTTACATGAGTAGTCGTGTATTACCTTAACCGCAACGAAGATAAAATATTAATAGTTTTGTTTATTACAAGTTTTGTGTTTATTGTTATCGCGACAATAACTTAGGGTTATGACCCTCCATGGTCTGTCATAAACCCCGGCCTAAAGAGACTGTTTACAACCTTTCCGGGATATTTTTCTGACTTATACATACCCTTAAGATAACGTACAGTAGCTAATTATTATTTATATTAAAAACTAGCTTTGCGGTTACATCCGCGTAGACTTAATCGCATAGGTGGCCACGGAAAGCTTTTTGTTTTTTAAAAAGTAGCCTTATATTCTCCTTGAAACATCAGCTATATGCCAATGAAAGTCCCGTCAAGATTGGTTCAGCCGTTTCGGAGATTAGTCGGAACAAACAGACAGACAGAAAAAGGTTTTTATTTGAGTACTGTATTTACTTTCATATGCATTTAGTGAAAAGCTGTGAAATTGAAATTATAAACAGGCACTATATTATGCTCCTATGTAAATTCTTTACAATATTTTTATCTTTAACTTAATGTTCCAACATTAAGTACTTTAAGGTTATGTTATAACTGGATAACTTGCTAGTGATAACAGCCATAACTTACTCCCAGCTAATTAGCATAAAAACTGAATCAGCATAATCGTTCCCGAATAAAATGACAAGTAATTATTTTGAAAGCGCTTCGGTCCAAGTTGTGACAATGTAAGGAAGAAGTGGTCCAATTAATGGGGACCATGTTCGACAGCGTCTCGTTCGTGACCCAATTAACTTGGGGCTCATTTCTTATATTGTTCCAACTTCGGGGAACATTATGTTTGTCGGTTCTGAATCTGTTCTACAAGGTAAATTTAACACTTTCTACGATCCAACTGATTTTACTTACTTAAGTTTTTGGGGAAACTTCGATGATTGGACATTTCGAGAGCATATTTCCGTCACGAGTTTTGAGCGCATGAATTCATTCAGTACAGGACCCAAAAAAATACTACTGTGTTATTAAAATATTTGTAAAACGTACCACATAGATAAAACATATAGAAATATTAAATAAAGGTTGCACATATCAACCTTTCGTTAAGATTCCCCACTCTAGTGCGGGACTAGCACGATTCAAGGCCAGCGCTATAACCTTGTGATGGCACACGTTTATCAACGTAAGTATTGAAAAAAAAGTAACAATGAGACATTAAACCCATTCCGGATTGGTCAAAATGGGTCATACTATGACGATGAAGGCACTGGTGAAGTTTTCTTTAAAACCAAATAGAATGGGTGATTTATTTGATTCATCTTTGCATATTTGGTCTCTGTTAGCTCCCAAGAGATTGGTCAAGTAATTGCGTTTGTCTTGGCCTTTAAATATTAAATTCAAAGAATATGATTTAGGAGCTTAACAACTGAAAAGTAGGTTAATTTAATTAAATACCGGAGAGTTGTAATTTTTCGCCGTTCAAAGCGGAGAAATTCATAATTGTTAATCCCCCTAGTTCCCACTGGGACAGATTCATTACTGGATCAATGGATAATCTGATGATTTATTGTTTAATGCTGTCTACGTGAGATTGATTGAACATCGATCTACGCCACTTTGGTGTATTGCATACAACTAGTTTTATAATAAATAGATTGGAATGATAGATTTTGGTATCTTTAGCCTAGCTAGTCTAATAGTGAATCCTGTAAAATTGTGCATCTGTTGCTTAATATTTGATCAAACGTACACCATAATCTATACTAATATATAAAGCTGACGAGTTTGTTTATTAGTTTGAAAGCACTAATCTTCATTGAGGAAGGCTATATCCTCACGGTCGCTGGCGGTCTAAGTTACCGTTAGCCCAAAGTAACTTTTCCACGCGGACGACATTGCGGGCAGAATTTGGTATTTAAGAAAAGGTGCAATTGATTTGATATGATTGATTTGATGATATTTCTTGTATTATGTATTTGCGTCATCATTATTAGAACGGAGGCGGTTCTCAAAGGAATTCTAAGTTGTTTGGTTTGTAAATGCTTTCATTATCTTCCCGGATAGTACTAACAATTCAATGTTTTGTCAGTCTTAGCTCAAACTGAAGGATTTACATATATACTTTTACTAGTACTAGCTGTGCCCCGCGGTTTCACCCGCGTAGATTTATCTTTATTGTCGCGGAATCCTAATATTTATAAACATGACAAAGAAAAATTATTAATCTTGGTTTTTTAGTGTCTGTAGCATGTATAATTTCATATGCATTAAGTGAAAAGCTGTTATTTTGGAATTACAAACAGACACTTCAATTTTATTTATCTGCATAGATTAAATTAGGTTTCAACAAGTGAGTAGATAATAGAAATAATGTTTTTGTGGATTTTGTTCAGGATCGAGAGTGGCGCGGAAAGTTTACATAAATAAACAGATGGTAATGGACTCCAGGCTTATGTTTGGGGATTTAAACATGTGGCACACAATTTTCTATTAGTCTGAGGTCTGAGTAATTTACCTAAAAATACATAAGAATAAATTATTTATGGGACTACCTGCTGGCTGGGATAGTAAAGTTGACATATTTTGTTATGGCCCTGTATTCTCTTACGTTCCGAAAAATTGGGTACCTTCGCCAAGATTTAAGTTACAAATTGTGACAAGGGGATCTCAAAACACAATTTAATTATATTATTCCTACCTATCCTTAAAGGCTGACTTTAAGTGACTACGTGACAGATGGTGGGTTCATCCTCATTCATCGCCGTCTCAGGCATTATACATTCGTCATTGAATCATTTCTCAGACATATACAGGTTTCTTCAGGATGTTTTCTTTCACCGTAAAGCTTGAGGTATGAAATTACTGCATTTAGGTTTTTACAAAAGTAACAACTGACTGTGACATTGGCACGGCCCAGTGGAATGCGAAGTTGCAACGCTTGCGTAGTAAACGACTGCTTAAACTCCCGCGGCCACCACGGTTTTTGGGAGTTAGCTCATAATTGTAATTCCATTTCGATGCTATCGAACACCGACAAAGTTCCTCCACATAAGGTAATGTATACAAATAAGTAAGCGGTAGCACTAACTCTTTGTTTCACATATTTCTCGGCTCAGGTTCCGATGGTATCGCACGTAGGTACGTTGTTTTCCGGTGACAGGAGGTTTATGGCACAAATCTGGGTGTTTTCCTCAACTTACCCCGCGTCTCGCGAGAGGAAGCGATCCCACATCGGGGATTATTTATTACGACCTGTGTTTCTATACAGGTGGCTCAAATTACATGTATGGATTATTGGTACATGGGAAATAAAAATCCAATAGGTAGCCGTAGTGGCTGTGGCTTTAACAGACACCTGCTACGTAAGATCGAATCCCAGCCATCTGTGCATGTGAATTTTTTGAGTTTTTGTAGAATTGAATGGAATCCATCATATTGGTAAGTAAGAAAAGGAATAGGGTAGGACGAATCATATTTTTTGGAATGAGATATTTAGTCTTGGTTCCGCTGCTATCTTACTCGCTTTACTACTAGCCGAATAACTATGTCTATATGAATATAAATAGCTGCAAACACCGGATGTCTTACCTCAATGGAACACGAAGGTAAATAATAAGAAAAAAGAGAAGAAATTCAATGGTGCCTCAATTATCCATTATTTGATTAGACTTTACAGAAAAGCGCTTTAAAATCTACATAATTTACACAAAATTTTAATTATATTCGGATTCTGTGAATGGTCATTAATAGGGAAGGGATTAACATCTCAATAACTTGTCTGAACTCGTGGTATCATCAAGCATAAATAAATTAAAAAAACATATTATACTATTCATTGAACTTAATAAATAAATACGTAACCTCGGTCATTTTACAAATTAGTAACTGATATAAATAAAATATTTTAGAATCAATTATATATATATTCAGGTAAATCCTTTTTTCCCTTTAGTTTAAGTGGCTTCAAGCCGTTCTATAAGGTTAAATAAATAAATACCGATACAAAACCATTGAATTTAGCCAAACCCCTCTCGTGTAGTTTATGTCAAAGATATTTTATTTCACACACACTAAAATAAATAGACTGTTTTGAATCATCACACTTGTGAATATTAAACAATCGTATGTTTGGGTAGTCCTTTGTGTAATAAAACATTTACATGAAGCGATACAGCCTCAATGTAATTTCCTGACGCACCAATTTTCCCAAAACTATTCACAGATGAATGATATATCCAATTTGGATTATTCAGTAAGGTTTGCCTTTCAATGGAAATGGAAATTGTATTTATCTCACTCTTAACGTATACCAACACTAGTTTCCGCCTTTCGATTGTGTGGCATTATGTTTACACATACAAACTTTCATACTTACAGCGGGATTTTCAAAAAACCCTAATCTACATTTCACTAACAAAAAACCCACTCTCCGAATGTCATGTCTCTAGGGCCATAGGCTGTGCGTTGATTTCATTAAGTCAGGTCTTCGAATTTTATAATATGTATAGATTATAGCTGTCTGTCTGTCTCTTTTTGAAAATTTGTCCTAAGCATGTGAAGAAATATCACCTGCACCCTCCCACTTAACGCCCAGGAGGTACACCGTGGTGCGAGTCCGACACAACCCTCCGCTGCTCCCGCGGCGGTTGGTGTATCCATAGCGGATTCGTCACGTAAAAAAAAGAAAAATATAGGTAGGTGGGAAAAACTAAATTTCAAACAAAACTCCATAATTTCGAAAACAAGGATTCTGGAACAGTGGGAATAAGTATATTACATCCTCCCCTGCGGATGTGAACAGACACGTGTACCACTGTTTCCTCATTGCGTTCGTTTTATTATTTCCATTTTACGAAAAAATAAGCATCAATACATTACGAATCAACATAAAAGCAGAAACTATTGTTATATTATAAGCTCGTTATTTAAGATATTGCATAACTTAAGTCATAAGTAAAACGTTAGGTAAGAAGAGAGACAAGTATTAAGTAAAGTACGCTACTCCGTATGTACTACATACGTCGAATATTATATAAAAAATGAATTTCTCAAAATATGGCCCGAGTTATTAAAAAAAATATTCTTACTATTGATACATATAACAAATTTACGGAGTTTTTTTGTAGATTAATGTTGGATAGGTATTATTATTAATAATGACAAAATGAAACATTACTGGAAATTTTGACACAAGAGTTCACGAAATACACATAGCGAATTTTGCACGCGCAACGACGATATAGGAATTCAGTTCCAATAAAGTAATGAATATTTGATAGCCGTGGTGACCGTGGAGTTTGACTAGTCGCCTGCCATGCAAGTGACGTGAATACCAGATTGGGACAGGATTTTGTACTAATGACTTACTAATCGTTCAATGATATTTCTATTATTTGTTTCGGGGCAAATCAAAGTAGAAAAACCCATGTGTAGTGATTTCACACCGTGCTTTACAGTAATGAAAAACATAATGAGGAAGCATGCATGCATATGTCTGAGTAGTAATTCAAAGACGTATGAATTGGCACTTAATCATCTTCGGTGGAAAAGTTGCCCTTTTTACCCTTCTGGGACCCTCCTGGGGTGGCGTGAGCATATATACCTAAATATTTGAGCACTATTTTAACTTTAACAGTCTTAATATTCGAATGTGAGTTAAGAAATCCAGTGTTTTTAGTTTGTAAGTCACGTAATAGTATTGAAATTCGTCAGCCGCGAGTTTGGGTTTTTGGATCCCTAATGGAGTAGATATTTCACTTAAAGTACGCTAGCCAGAATAGTACATTGAAATTTATGAGTGACCCCAACGGACAACCTATGGCTTGACTTGGCTCTTGAATACGAGAAGTGCTTTGAGATATATAAAACGCATTGGGACCATTATCGTAAAACCAAATGACGTGTGCAGAAAACATTAGCAGAACATTGTTATATAATTTTGTCCATGTTTTACATCTTCGCCACCCAATAAATTATTATCATAATGAGTTCATGAATACAGTTTTTGAACGATTTGAGTGACATTTGATTATCATTATCAAAGCAATTTGAGAACAAATCTTTTTAGGTAAGAACCAGTGTTCAGCATATTTTATATTCTCGCACGTTTACTTAGACCTAACCTAATTTCCGATTCTCATTTGAAGACTCGATTTTGTATTCGTCGATGAGAACTTGCTGTGAAGAACCGTTTGTGTCTAAAACAGACAAAGACTTTAGGACAGTTATGAATTTATTATTCTTGGAATAATTTGACCTTTGTTTTAAGGTGTAATGAGTAAATGTAATTACTCCGCCAGCCACGAGTCGGTGACAGTCCAATTTCACAGTTCTTACACTAAGGCGATAAGGCTCACTAAGCTGTGTTCTATCATTTTAAAGCGCTTTCGTGGTGCGCGGTCATATAAAGTCCGCAGTGTTGTTATGAGATCGAGTACTTAGGTACAAACTTGCAATGACTGCTATTAACTACGGATACATACTTGCCTGCCCCAGATCGTTCACACTTCAAAGTTTATGTACCTGTATTTAGACATCATGCTGTCGAATGCTGGTAGGAAGAAACGTGTCAATCTCTCAATTCAGTCTTATAATAAGGATTTAATAAGTATGCAGGCTTTTTGTATAAATAAATATGCTCACGCCATCCCAGAAGGATTCCGAAGGTGTCAGCAGAGATGTTCTAATATCAACATCCACTTTTCACGGAAGTTGATTAAGTGCCAATGTGATAGATGAGTCCATCGCTGTCTCAGTCTTTGAATTTCTTCTCAAAAGTTATTCAGGTTTCTCCACGATGTTCTCTTTCACTGTAAAGCTAGTGGTGTGAAATTTGTGCACTTTAGTTTTTGATAAACTCATTGGTACAGGCCCTACAGGGTCCATAGTGTTTTATTAGTATTCTGTCCTCTGTACTTAAGATTATAGTTGAGCATTAAATTGAATTGAATCTCTAAGCTTACCCATCCCTCAGCTAATTAACGACTTTTAAATAAATCGCCTTTAAGTTAGAGATGCTATAGCTGATGCTGATGCGTAGCAGCATTGCTACGCCAAGATTACCATTTACATAGAACGTACTCTCGGCGGGACATGAGGTAGGATTAAAATAAAACTAGCGTGGCCAATGAGGCGTCCTCGCATTATGATCGTAACCGAATTCGCAAAGATTGAGAAGGGTAAACGTCCGCCGCGGCGCGACGTCGACTTTGTTAGCACACACTCGAGAATGAAGAAAAATGTCTTTGCTTAAGCCTTTCCACTCGGCGAGCGCGGAATTGTAAATAGAGATTTATTAAAACGGGACATAGCGAAATTTGTGCTGTTACACCATTTTTAGAGAACGCTCAGATGGGAATTTGCTGAAAGTCTTGGTGACATTTATGGCTTTTCAAATAGGTTTTGTTTTCGACTTCTCAGTAAATTTAAAAAGAATAAAGTAGGATAAGAGAGACGTTCTATGCACTTGTTACATAAATGCGTTCTTTAATAAAAACACTTTTGATTTCTTGGTTTGTCTTATTTCCAAATTGTGTTTTAACGAATAATTTATAAAAATGGAAGGTTTCCAACATTCCCCTAGTTTCTAAAACATCCACGCCTAACATTACAGGTAAGAGAAGTCGGTACAAAGTTTAGTAAATGTATATTTATAGCGCATAGCGGCTGATTCTGCAGGGAACCGGGAAGCATTGTTGTGTTAACTTGTGACGCAGTGGCGTGGTGGTCCCGTGTTATTATTGCCGCACATTATGACACAAGTTCGTGGCGTGTAACGAGCCAGCTTGCATTCAACTAAAGGTGCCCCAGATTCTATGTTGGCTTATCTTTAAGATATTTGGGTACATAAATGCTTGTACGAGGTATTGTATTTAGAACGAATCCATTGTAAAGGTTGCAGCTTTCAACACCACAATGATTTTTACAAAATGAAGTAAGGTGATTATGCTTAAGATCTTTTTATTTGATATCCCAGCTCTCGACGGCAACTGAAGGTATTAAAGATAATAGAAAACACAGAAGCGAATGAAATGGGTTCTGGCATAATAATGGTAAGTATTTCATTAATACTATTTATTTTTTATTGACTGACTAACCACGGAGCCGCGGACCCAGTAGGAACGCGTTCGCTGCTAACGACGCACCTGCGCGTCCAACTGTTAGAGAATTTACGAAGAAGACGAAATTTCAGCAGTGAATGTGTTGAAGAGAAGCCTTTTATGATCTGAAGCAAGTGTATGGCAACAGTATATAATACATAATATTGTATATTGTACGTGGGACGACAGAAAAGTGAACGTCAAATTATTATTAAAAAACTTTATAATGATATAAAAATGAATTTAGACGAGCGTAGGTAATCGATGTTGTAAGCATGAAAATCTTCCCAGAGGAAAATGTAAAATAATTAAAATACCTACCCTTTATAAAAAAAAGGTTCACCGTTTTCGTTGGCACGCTTGTAATATACTGTCCTGGCTTATGTTTTTTCTGTAAATTGTTTAAAAATTTTCAGAGAATATAGGTAGGGCTGCCTAAATTGTTGGGAACTTGGGAGCTGATCCGGGACTTTAGTGTCACATTAATAAAGACTGAACCATTTATTGTATATAAAAAGTCGATTTTAGCAAGTACAAAAAACCACCATGAGTATTCTTGACCTTTTCGGTACCTGTTTTTTTGCTCTGTAATATTTTATTTTATTTTTTACTAGCTGTGCCCAGCGGTTTCACCCGCGTAGAGTTAATTTCATGGGTGTCTCGCGGAACCTTTGTTTTTTTTAAACAAAAGTAGCCTAAGATACTCCTTGTTACATTAGCCAGTAAAAGTCCCGTTAAAATCGGTCCAGCCGTTTAGGTGATTAGCCGGAACAAACAGAAAGACAGACATAAAATTAAAAGAAATCTATGCCAGTATCGTATATACTTTTATATGGATTTAGTGAAAAGGTGTAATTTTGGAATTACAAACAGACACATTCAATATAGATTTAGATCATAATATTCGAAAGGTTTTGTGCATATTTATTAATGGGACAAAAACAGGACAAGTAACATTAAGTGAAACGGCTACAGTTCCGTATATGTATATGGGACGTATGGCAACCCTTGATAGAGGTAGGTAAGTACGTATGGGAGTAGGCTAGGGAATACCCGCGGATATGTTAATTCACGCAACGTAATGTAAATAGGCGCCGGCAATTTATGTCGCTTAAACACTCCTTGGGATAAGTTGGGTCCGGCGGGGGCCGATAGTTGTCGATGGGTGAGTTCGATCGCTGATTATTCAGACTTCCATTTCCCACGCCAATATGTAAAGTAGCTATCCCACATCTAACTGCTTTAAACCCTAGGACTATTTGCTTTGAATAGAACTATTCAATTATTGTTTATCTTTAGATGGGTGTTTCAATCGTTTTCTTTGGTTTTGCTTAGCGAATGAAGTAACATTTTAGTTTAATGTTATAGTTCTGGGGCCCAACCATGAACTCTTATTGTAATGTTAATTCAGTTGTGCGACAGTGACAGATGTATGCACGTCACATACATCTGTCTCATTAATGAGTGAAACTATCATGGATATCTATCTAAACTATCATATCAGAAAATATTCGGCACAGGATTTTTATGGGTGGTACCTATCAGTTAAAAAAAAATTAACCTTTTTAATTTTTTTTTGTTGTTATAATTTTTTTTTTGAGTAGGTAGGTCTAGGTATACGTGTGTAGCTATTAGAATATCATTAAAAATGTTAAGGGATTTTTTTATATATTTTTAAATTGATATATACCACCATCCAATTCTATGTGCCAAAAATGTTCGCCTAAAAAGTCTAGACCCTATATTTACTTCTTTAAAATATTAAACTTAGCTTAGTTCTTATCATATAAACCGGTACCAGGGTATAGTCCAACTTATGCAACTATTATAAAAAGAACAAAAAAACTATCTTGGCTTAGCACGAGATTGTTGTCGATAAGTTTGCGAAAAACGAAATTCAACAATTTAATTAGAAAATAGTTCGGAAATAACACTTACTAACTGCTAATACTTCTGCAAATTTGCCATAGTTCGGTATTTTGGGACGCCATGTAAATAGAGTCACTAAGCCTTAAGTTTGATATCAAACCCTTGCCTATGAGGCTATAATAACAGACTGGAGGTAGCATAAAGGAGCAAGTTTTGTTTTAAGATAACACTACAATATTTCCAAGAGGCATCTCAGGTTACATGGCTCGGAATCAATTTATAGTTGCCGTAATAAATTCTTGTTTGCACAGTATTTACACAGCAAAAGCGAACTGAGTACTCTCATAGAACGAGCTGCAATGAAAGTTAAGATACTAAAAATCAAAGCATCTTATATTATGATTTACAGCGCCTTCGCAGACTTCTTATAGTTCTCCTAAATACACAGTGATCGTGGCGAATATTGACATTATCTGCAGCTAGACGTGCTACCATTTAATATCGCTATATATCTCAAACCGGTGATATTTATCTACTTAATATAGCAAACTGACCGTGTTCTGACGCATTGAAGAAGTGTGTAAAAAGACTGTGGGGGAAGGGAGTGTTTTTTATACTTATCAAGGTGGCAAAAAGCGTGCCCCTGATGGTAAGCAGCTACAATAACCTATAATCCATTTTAAATATTTACAACGGTATTGAAATTTACTTCAGTTCAGTAAAAGAAAATACCGGTGAATGAAGGTGTTAGTCATGACGTATAAGGAGGTCAAAGAGATGGCACTGGACTGAGACAAATGGAAAAAGTTACATCGGTTACACAGACAAGAGCCTCATTACTCGTAAATTCATGATGAAATGTAAATAATTTATTAAGTTTTGACAGTTAATTAACATTGGCACAGAATACTGATAACATTATTACATTTGTATATACATATATGGTATATGCACGGTGCAGTAACTGGTCTCTTGGATTAGCTTGTCATTGATAGACGCCGGAGCTCTATTCAGCCCCCAGGGAGCAGGGCGTCACTCAACGTTTATCTCAGGGCCACATAACACACCGTCGTTGTTTGCTACACTTTGTAATTACTGTACTATTACACACATATACCCCCTTATTACGAAACATTTTCAAATAAATCTATTTAAATAATAATAATTATAAACGTTTTTATTTAAATTACAAGTTTAGGATGACAGTGGTAGGGACATCTTCTTTTAAGTTACAATAACCTGTATTAGAAGAGTCCCCTCTTTTCCGTGGTCTTAAATTATGTAACACTTGTAAATATTAACATAGTATACAATGACTTAATGAAGTACTCAAGAGTAAGTAATAATAATGATTGTGTGTGAATGTGTGGGTATCTGTGGGTACGTGTGTGAGTGTGTGGGCGTGTGTGTGTGTGTGTGTGTGTGTGTGTGTGTACGTGTGTGTGTATGTACGTGTGTGTATATGTGTGTGTGTGTGTATGTATGTGGGTGTGCGTGTATGTGCGCTTATGTTTGTATGCACGTAATTGTATGTTTGTCTAAGTATTATTTATGAGACTGTGAGAGCAAGCGTGTAGTTGACATGTGGATGATTTTGACAGTAGTTTAAATGAGGTTAAATGATCATCGTGTTGTAGTTAGTAGATCTTCTGTTGGTTGATAGGTAAGTGATTTCAGCCACGAAGTTAACGTTTTTTTGCATCTAAAATTTGTCATATAATAAATATTCAATTTACGGTTTATTTTGTTGTAAATTTTTATCGACTGGCATGTAAATTGTTTGGAGGCAAATATTGATTTTGGTATTTTTTCATGGTTACGGTGTGAGGTTTTCGTTTGTGAATTTTATCTGAGTTACGTGATAAAGTGTTATGACTTTTTAAAATGCATTGCAAAATGTATAGCTTTCGGACACTTAGTACGTTTGCTTCTCTATACAACGAGTTAGTGTGAAATGTTCTTCTTTTACGTTACATAATTTTTAGAATTGTTCTTTGCGCTCGCTCAATGCTGATAAATCTGGTTTTGTATGTACCTCCCCAAATACAAATGCAATATAGCAGTACCGACTGAACTAGCGTTATTTAAATAAAATCGTGTTAGTTACACTATTTATAACTCTAGGACCGCTGAACCGTATGGCTGAAAATTGGTGAGGAGCTAGCATAGAATCAGGAGGACATAGGACTTTTTTTACCGTTCCCGTGGGACATGGTATAAAATGTGGAATAACACAATAAAGTCTACGTAATCAAGCGAGGGCTCGCTTGACTACTTGGCTAAGATTTTTTTTAATTTTCTATAAGAAATGACATTCGGTAATCCAAGCTAAGTTCAACATGTTTGATGAACAATGTTGACGAAATTAATTGCGTACTAATGTGACTAGAAATGAGTTGATGCTTACGCGGAAGTAGGTTGTGGTTGAATTTCAAAGATGACGGTAGGTACAAACACAAAGTTGTTACATGTCAAAACCTTTGTCAAAACCCCAAAACCTTGGCGTAATGCCGCGATATTCACTAAGGTTCCTCAGCGTCGCACTCGTCGTCGAGTGTAGGTTTTAAAGATACGAGTATTATGTATCAATTTCCTATGATTGAAACCATCACTCGTCGTCAAGTTCGACGCTGAGAAACCTTAGTGAATAACGTGGCTGTAGAGTGAAGCATGAAAGAGTTTAATATCTTCTTTCCTGACTGAATGTCTATTACTAGGTTATCTATTACTCATAATAATATAATATATATTTAAATAATATTATTTATTGAACACAATAATGTAAATATTTAAGGAGACTTCCATAAAAAAAGGAGTTTTTTAGTCACTTTTATAGGTACCAAAAGTCCAAATCGCACTTGAGCGGTATTTTTCGTGCAGTCCCAAAATTTTATGAAGTTGGATAATATTAATCTCATTTGACATTTTTTTTTTTTTTCCTCGTAACAATGCCACATTGCTATTATCTGAATATATTAAATGTTTTAACTGACTTTTCAACTTTGTTCCTTGTTTTTGTTGCTTACGTTTTGTTTCCGAATATTTTCTACAGTAACAATACTTACCCAGATCAATGGGCCTACTATCAGCGTTATAGCACTGACGTCTTCCTAAATTCTTAACATTGACGTTTAATTTTGGTATCACAGAATGAAACCTCAAAGCTAAGAAGTTCTTAATACGCTCTGCAATCCATGGTAGGCCCTCAGTTCAAAATCCTAAGACTTTAAGAATGATTTTGATTAGGTAATAACCGGTGATACGAAATAATAAGTTCAACGGTTGAAGTGCAACAAACGGACAAGCTTGTAGGACTTGAGTATAGATAGATACATTCAGGTCTGAGCTACACACTGTAAAAATTACCGCGTAACATAACCACTGAGTAATAGCTATTTGAAATTAAACATTTCGTGAGCATGGGAGTATATTTAAATATGCACGAGCTGGCTGTAGTGTTTGCTCAGCGTTACAGCGGTGGATTTTACAACAAAAGACTTTTGCTAACTTACTGACTGAGTGCATATGTGCTCTACCGCGCCCACTGTCAGCTAATCCTTGGGACCAGAATATTATATCGTACTTATTTCTAGGATTTGTTAAAATTTCGTAATGTAGGTATATTCCTTTTGTATAACATTTACGTAAGCTCAAGCTTTTCGAAAGGGTCTACAACTCACCGAATTATGGTTTGATGCTAACGTGATAGATGGTGTGTTCAACGTCGTCTCAGGACTCTCAGGTAGGACTTAACATACGTCTTGAAGTCTTCAGAAGAAGTCAGGACACTTCCCAATGCTATCCTAGAGTAAAATATCCATCTTTAGATGGCATTAACTTAGCGGTTCCACAACGCGTTAATTTAACCCGTGGAATAAGATTTATTTAATTTGAGGGTGCAATACATTTTACTTCAGCACGTATAGGTATTAAAGTTCAATCCTATACAAACAATGTGTTCACTACAGCCGCAATGTTATACGATGTAATTAAATGCGAGTGACATCTCTTCAGATCGTTAAATGAAACCTTGCAATTGGTACCGAAGCAACAATAAATGCGAGCAATTGTAAACCTGAATGTTCCAGCGAGGTATTGTCTCCCGCGGCGCTCAAACACGACGAAAATATCGAGTAAGATACAGTTTTCGACTCTCCATAAAACAACTGGGAAACAATAAAACGCACGAATAAAAAAAATGTCTGTGTGGCCGCAATTTTTGCTGCCGGTACATGTTACAGCACCGTTATTGTCACTTTTATGTGTATACCAATTGCGCTGCGTGATATATGCAAAAAGTTCACTTTTTTTTTTCATAATCGCTTTTTGTTAGCCGCATAGCGCAATATTTGATCGTGTATAATGTTAAGGCTTTGTAAACGGTTAATTTGAGCTCCGCGTAAGCTCCAGCCTCCTACCTCCACGCCACAGTTCTCTCCGTATCAACTCATTAAGGCTGTGTTTATTAAGATGTTTCTTTAGCGGATTATCAGCGGACGTGTCTGTTCGGGATTTAAACGTTGCTCTGTTAACATCTATTATTATTCATGACATAAATTTTCTCAAGGAAGGCATTAGACGAAAACTCATTAAAACCGAGACGCTGTGTGACTTTTCAAACTAGACACGTTAAGTCCACGCGTGAGCCAAGATGAAACTAATTGCCATTCGCAACAAGTAAGCTGGTTGCTTATTAAAACCCGCTGTCGTTAACACTAATTTATAAACTTTCCCTGTTTATCTACTTGCATTTTGATTAACTTTCGCCTTTGCTATTTATATCGTTGTAAAATGTTTCATAAGGAACTCATTAGAATGCGAAGGGTTTGCCTGCGAGGAGCATTTTTGCTTTAGTATTTTTGGGGTTGATCAGTGATCAAGTCTTGGAAGTAACATGTAGCCAATTTAATTTGGTATTGGATAACCTTAGAGGCAATTGGGACAGCTTGTTTGTGCGGTAGATTAGATGTTTACCCGGGGCCGCGATGTCCCGGCTGATAACGCGAGGGTCGCCGAGACGTGCCAGCGGGGACCCAATATGTGAAATCGTTACATTGACGACTCCATTGCTGCATACCTTATCTTTTTACAGTCCAATTCCAGATAACTGGAAGTGCGTAACGTGCTCAAAACTCCCGTTTTTAAGATTACCTGATTGTTATCAATATAATAAGATTTACTTTAGCATAAAGATTAAATTAAGCTGTAAATATTCAATACTAGGTACGTTTATTCAGCCAGACTGTTAATGGCTCGCTGCAAGGTTTTGGCCTCCCTCATTGTATTAGCATTGAGGGGCGCGGGCCTAATCACCATTACCGCCAACATAATACCAAAAATACATGCGAAAAATAAGAAATTATACTCTGCGATAACATAATACAATTTTATGCGCCTGATTGCGTCGCCTTCTGAGGTACTTGCACGGAAGACATCATTAAAACATGATGGTTAAAGAAGATTCTGAGGTACTTGCACGGAAGACATCATTAAAACATGGTGGTTAAAGAAGATTCTGAGGTACTTGCACGGAAAACATCTCAATTGATGTGAGATTTTCCTGCGGAAATTTAATGTAATTAGAGGTCTTAGAAGAACGTCAGAGAAGACGTTCTAATTCTACCTACTAGCTTATCGGTTACACTAGACTCAGGATGGCAATGCGCATATGACACTCCTTATTTAAAAATGTTTAATCCGGCACTACACTATGTTAATCATATATTTAAACTAGCTGTGCCCCGCGGTTTCACCCGCGTAGATTTAGTTTCTTCCTTATTGTCGCGGGACCCTAATATATAAAAAAAAAAGTAGCCTAAGTCACTCCTTGAAACATCAGCTACCTACCAGTGAAAGTCCCGTTAAAATCCGTCCAGCCGTTTCAGAGATTACCCGGAACAAACAGGCAGACAGACAGACAGACAGACAGAGAAAAATTTAAAAACTTGAGTTTTTAGTGTCAGTATCGTGTATACTTTCATGTGCATTTAGTGAAAAGCTGTTATTTTGGAATTATAAACAGACACTTCAATTTTATTTACCCGTATAGATGTATAGATTAAAATCACAAGAACTACTCTAATTCTTCAATTGCATTAATAAGTGTTGCTCACCACTAGACGGGATGTTCTACGATTCCAATATAAAATTATTATGCTAATAGTATCCGCGACTTTGTCTGAGCAGGATTAGAATTCTCTTCATACTTTGGACATTTTACACAAAATCTTTGTAAATTGTAGCCTATGTGTTATTCTGATGTATTGTAAGGTTTCATTAAAATCAATTCAGTAGTTTTTCCGTGGTAATAGTAAAACACAGCCGAGTGTACAGTGTGCGCGGTTGTGTGAACTGTCGTGTTTATAATATAAGTAGAAACTAGGATAATAGGTTTTCGTAGGAGAAGAAAGCACGGGATTAAAAATGTACCTATTGATTCGGTTAGTTATTAGCAGCCCGTCGGGTTGATTCACTAATACTGAGACAATCCAAGACTTTCGTGGGACGATAAGAGCGTGTCCGTTTGTCACCGAGTGCTGGTAATTTAGAGTGACTTAATTCTCTTATTGACATTGCTTTAATCGCAGAGCATACGAAACCTCTGGCAGCTCTGGCACATTGCTGAAGTACGCAATTTATTATTCACAAATAGACTAAGGAAATTGAGTTTTAACGAAGACAAATTGAACTAAAGCGGAATCAATTACGGGAGATTTATTTTCACTGCGAGAAAGAATTAAGTAACTGCGAGGCAGAGATGTAAATTGAATTTTTGTCGTGCCACAAAGAAAGGAGTTCGAACAAACACAATGTCGCGATACATTAAAAAGTTTGTCAATCTGTATTTTGTATTTGTTCATATTCAAGTTACAAGTACAGTACAATCTTTCTGGTGTTAAGTATAAATATGTAAGAGTTTCGATATTTAACGTTTGTTGATACTTTATCATACAACTAGCTGTGCCCTGCGGTTTCACCCGCGTAGAATTTAATTTCATGGTTTCCCACGGACACCTTATGTTTTTATAAAATCTTAAGTAGCCTAAGTTACTCCTTGTAACATTAGCTATCCGTCAGTCAAAGTCCCGTTAAAATCCGTCTAGCCGTAGCGGAGATTACCCGGAACAAACAGACAGACAGACAGGCAGAGAAAAAATAAAAAAAATTGGTTTTTCTATATCAGTACCGTGTATACTTTCATATGCATTTAGTGAAAAACTGTTATTTTGCAGTTACAAACAGACACTTCAATTTTATTTATATGTATAGATAACGGCTGCAAAGGTTATGAATTCATACAAATTTTATTTTGAAAAAATATAAAGTGTTTCTGTGGGATTATTTTATAAAAATATAATATAAAATAATCTCGTTGCTAAACCTTAGATTAGTGTGTTATAAAACAAGTGCATAATTAGTACGCTTTTATTAACAACGTTCTACAGACATATCTACTTATCTTATATTGCCATATTTTGTTAAAATTTTTTTGGAATGGATCACTTAGTTAAATTATGGTCTCATTATAGTTTTTAGAATATTTATTGCTGGAGCGGAATGTTTGGGTCGAAAACGACACATGATACCAAAATTATCGCATGGCTATTTCCAGTGAATGGATTCCTTATTTCACGCAAATACAACGACTGGATGTGACATATGAAGTTTACAGATACGTCCAACGACTATTTCTTTATGTCGATATTAGTAAGTACTAAAATATAATACGACGTCAAATAGAGAATGACAAAATGTCTGTCATTAAAATGTACACCACACATATTATTTAATTGACGATGTAGTCTTCTTGGTTTTCAAACTATGGCTTTACGCTTATACCAAGATGAAATAGGTTCACTTTCACGTTTATAATATTAGTTGGGCAAATATTTATGAATGTATAATAATATTATAATATACTAGCTGTGCACCGCGGTTTCACCCGCGTGGACTTAATTTAATGGGTGGCCCGCGGAACCGTAACGATTTTTTTAAAGTAGCCTAAATTACTCCTTGTAAAATTTGCTTTCTGCCAGTGAAAGTCCCGTTCAAATCGGTCCAGCCGTTTCGGAGATTAGCCGGAACAAACAGACAGACAAACAGGCCGACAGACAGACAGAGAGAAAAATTTTAAAAATTGGTTTTTTCATGTCAGTACCATATGTACTTCCATATGCATTTAGTGAAAAGTTGTTATTTTGGATTTACAAACAGACACTTCAATTTTATTTATCTGTATGTATGTATGTATGTATGTATGTATATATTTGCAGTCGTCACCTATTTATTATCTCGCTTTATACCTTCATCTACTGTAAAGGTTTTCAGCACGAAATCGCTTTAGCGACTGCCATCAAAAATCTTTTTCGGTGCCTGTCTGTCTGTTTGTCCCGACTAATCTCCACAACCGCTGGACCTATTTAAACGGAACTTTTATTCGCCCATAGCTCAGTAACTTTGGATTTTTATGTTTAAAGACAGGGTTATCTTAGGGTTCCGCGAATTAAAGTTTGAAACTAAGTCTACGCGGATGAAACCGCGGGTCACAGCTAGTTACAAATAAATTTGAAAACTAATATTGACGAATTTCAATACTTTCTATGCACGTGTTTTTGGAATCATACTTTACATTGTTGTATATCGTCGCTAGTTAACATGAATATTAATAAGTCACTTTATAACTCTCATGTGCGTCATTAATTGACATGAATGCGACGTTTGCAATGCGTCTGCTATGTATCATGCTCATTAAAATCTCAAATCATATTGACACTTATTTACTAAATTCAATAATTAATTATTGAATTTAGTAAATTAAATATCATTAATAAATTAAAGTTTTCAATTACGAGAAATTAAATCCAATTTAATGGGAAATCAAATCTTTTAAGTATTCCATCAAAGCTAATTTTAATAACCGTTACATTTAATCTGTGGAAAATAAAATGAAAAGATACTTAATTCAATCTTCTTTAAGGTGTACCTATAGTCATCGGTCAGGCAACTCAATATTCTTAAACCTACCACTATATTTGAATAAATATAAAGATGTTTTTAATAATCAGAAAAAAAACTATGCAGATAAATAAAATTTAAGGTTCTGTGTGTAATTCCAAATTAGAAGCTAAGCACTAAATACATATGAAAGATTATACGATATTAAAAAAAAAAACCTGTCTGTCTGCTTGTTCCAGCTAATCACAAAAACGGCTTGACAATGTTAATAGGACATTTAAAAAAATATAGAAATCCTAGAAGTTAAGTATAAGCGGGTGTAACCGCGGGACAGCTGGTTTTACATACTATACAGGATGAATAGTTATCATAAGAGCTGAATAAACGAATGCACCTGATAGAAGGTACTAAAGAAAGTATCTTCCAGTTATTGTTAGCTCATGTATTAAGTCCGGCGCGTGCGGCAGATGTTTCGTATCTCACCTGGCGCGCGCGCACGCCCGCACGCGGCGACGGCTGCGTTACCCCAACACCACAAAATAAAAAGGTTACCGAAGATCAGCTTTCTACAATAGTTGAGAATCATATCATCGCACATAGCCGCACGCGAACGAGGACCTTGAACCAAGTCGGATTGATCCAGTACCAAATATTTTTTTCGATTTTTGAAAAAAAAAATCGTATGTTCTAAATTCTTGTTATGATAAGGTAAATACAAAACCAGATAGGAATCGAGCAGTTGTTATTTTTTTTTTATTCTAGTATTGTTGTGTTCTCAGTCGGGCAGCTTCAAATATCGAATTGGAGATCTCGTATGCCTTACCTGCCTCTCCTAAAAATGAGCTACTCGTGTCTTCGCCTCGTGGGTCGAATTATTCCTTATTTCGCGTGCCTTGCGCCATCTGTTGGCTGATTAACCCAATCCACTCTAGTAGTCAATAATCGAGATGTTTGAAAGTTTGCGTGCATCTATTACTGCCAATTTGTATGGGAGCAGGTGTTCAGTATGTTTTTATTTTATGCCGACAGACGCAGAAACATCGGTTAGCCCACCCTCGCTAACCCACGTTTAATATATGCGTTTATCACTGACCGGCAAATCGGCATGCAACTTAATATACTGTGGGAAAGTATTGCATTGTGATTAATACATTATCTATGGTAATTGTACGTTATGGATGTGAATTCGTTTGGATTTATTGATGCAATTTACTAATTGTTTCCTTTTCAAAAAACTTTGAACCCCAAGCTTATTTATGATTGCATGAATAAGTTTGATATTTGAAACTCTACACAATTTACAAACTAGAATAGTCTTCGTGCCTATGCTACAAACTTATTAATATTGTCCTTATGGACACAAACAATGGTGGCTAACAAGCATACCGTCCGCTTATTGGTAAGCGGCTACTGCAGCTAAGAACGCTTGCAACACAAAGAGGGAACACACTCGCATATTGGATTATTTATGAAGTACAACATCACTAACCAACATTATGATAACTATTGCTATTGTTATCAAGTCTCGTCCTGGCTGTAAGGTAACTGGTGCTTCATTCAACCAGTAACCTAAGACCACAACAGTACTCTAAGGCAGAGTTATTTGATTATATTTTAATGAAGGTACATTCTTCAGACGGACAGCTCTGTAATTAAGAAAAGGAGTTATTGTTATGCTCTATTTCTCTCGACTCCACACTTGTGAAACTTTATAGTTCAAGGTAAAGAACGCGTATAGCTACTACGCATTCAAAGACACTCGTAGGTATAGGGTCTAGGCTTATTAGGCGAACACATTCGGCACAGTATGTACATCGTACCTACATACAGAATCCGCTTATGTATGTACCTACGATATTACCTATGATTTTGCAATATTACTGGGTCTGAATCGAATAAAAAATACCTTTTTAATTTATTCGTATTTTTTGTCGTTATAATAACTATTTATTTTTGAGTACCTACACTACGTAGCTATCAGAATTTCATTAAAAATCGAAAGGGATTACTTTATATATTTTTAAATTCATATGTAGCACCAACCGATGCTGTGCCAAAAATGTTCGCCTATAAAGTCTAGCCTATAAATATACTTACGTAACATTAGATTACACGTCATTATCTAGTTTCAATCAAACTTTACTAGGTTCGGACCTAGCTTAATTTGTGTAGAACTAAGCCAAGACAAATTAATATAACTATCGATAAAGAATAATTATTGAGTGATTGGACCTACGTAATCACAGGGATCGATATCGACGCGTGCCACCCCGACGGTGTCGTGGATTAGTAGCCTTACACACCATAGCAAACTATCGGGGCAGCTGACATCGGTTCTTTATCTACAAGATAAAGATTAGACCGCTGCAACTCGACGGTAATGGGTTGGTATTGTATTGTTGAGCTTTTTTTATCCTAACAATGTATCTATAAATGTACATACATAATTATGCTCACGCTTGTATTCCCCGAAGGGGTAGGCACAGGTATTTTACAACACTCACTTGTCACCGACGATGATTAAGTGCCAACGTGACAGAAGGTGATTCTATCGCCGTCTCAGGCACTAAATCTTTTGATTACTTATCAGACTAATTCAGCAGGTTTCCTCACGATGTTCTCCTTCACCATAAAGCACGTGGTGTGAAATCACTGCTCATGAGTTATTAGAAAAACTCATTGGTGCAGGACCCGCTGAGATTGGAACTTTGCGTAGTAGGCGACTGCTCAAACCATGGCCACCATGGATCTTCCTATTTCATATAATATATGCAGTAAGCATATTATAATTTAAAAGCAGTATGAAAACCTCGTGCGTGAAGACACGAAAATCACGTGTGAGATCAGCTAACGATTGGACCGTCTGAATTCGTTCTTGTTGAAACGAAACAAGTTCATTCACAAATATTATTGCGGATGTCACGCGGTTACACCCGCGTAGTTCCCGTTCTCGTGGGAGTACGGGGATAAAATAAGCCTACGTTACTCGCTGATGATGTAGCTATTCATTGCTGAAAGAATTTTCAAGATCGGTCAAGTAGTATCGGAGCCTATTCAATGCGAACAAACAAACAAAAAAGCAATCAAATCTTTGCTCTTTATAATATTAGTATAGATAATAATAGTAACATGCATTTCCAGCTATCCTTCTCATACTTATCAAAATTTGAATACCACCTTCCGCTACAAAAACTCATCAGTTATTTTAAAATATTCCAATTAATCGAATTCGAGCGACCCTATTCTATTTCATTTGACAAAATGGTGCCCCCAAGTTAGAATCGAGTAATTTATAACATGAAATAAAATCGATCGGTTGTATCTGAAGATAAGCAAAGCTTCGTGGATTGCCAGTCCCCTAGGGGGCGATATCGTATAGGAAATGTACCGAGCTATGGGTAAATATGTACATAAGTGTTTGTTCATTGTGAGGGTTCCATTTGGCAAGGTCAATAACATTTATTTTTTGTATCCAAACATTGTTGTGAAGCTCACGCGTTTTTAGAGTGTTTCCCAAAAGGGTAGGCAGAGGTTACAGCACTCACCCTTCACGTAATGGATGGTGAATGAAATGAATCTTTGAATTTCGCAGACTTATCTATACAGGGGGCCTACTATCATTATATATGTTATGTTATAGCAGTGACGTCTTACTAAAAGCTAAGAAGTCCTTAATACGCTCTGCTCCCAGATATCCTCACGGCCAACGTTATCATTAACGTTAAGCTCATCACTGCACTTAATACTAATTGGTCTATACTTGGGAGATCGAAATATACGTCGCTTACCTTACAGGCGACGACTCAAATCAATCGACCACCACGGCTTTACTAGTAACATGAACGTGTTATTATGTTGATTCATTGAATAACCAAACAGGCTGTTTGGTGCTTAGAAAAGCTCCAGCCATAATCATATCATGGTTTCAAAGATACTGCTCTCAAAAGATGAGAGAGGTTTAACTGGCACTGTTTTGTTACGGAATCTTAAAACAATGCTGATGGAATCCCGAGTGACGTCACAACAGAACACGACACAGGTATAATACGACGCAATTAATGCCGCACGTGGCTGCAAAGCCGGCAGTACAGCCTGTGTGTGCACACAGCTTTACGCCGTTGACACCGAATTCGTGCATTTTGATGGAAATTGCCTTTGTGATGATAAAAACTTGTGCTCCAACGGACGCGAGGGGCGGGATCGGAAATGAGTTCATACATTTTATTTCACAATCAATTTTATTTGATTTAATTTTATTGCTCAATGCAGCGACTATCGGCAAATGAGAGAATGTAAATGCATTGTGTTCAGACTCTGTTGTAGTATAATGGCATTCGTTTGATTTTGTTATTGTTGTTTTATAATTGGTTGCACGTTTACGCACAGATATACAATACATTTATTGTAATTAAAATTATTATCACATACATCACTAATGTGAATATTTATATTGCATCATATTTGGCGTACCAATTTTGTACAAAAAATAATATTATAAATATTATATTGATGCCTGGCTGTTTCTTGCCCGTTCATCTCAGAAGGGTAATTTCCGAACCGTTGGTAATTTTCGACACTCATAAGTGCCTTACCAGGGCCCAAACTGAATAAAAATTCTATTATTTATTGTAGTTCGTGAATTTCATAAGTGTTTCTCAAGTGCGCCATTTATAGAATAACAATAAGGAACATGGTGAAGTAAAACCACACATTACGTTACAATTACATATACGTATTTCCCCTTATTACAAAGCATAGACTAAGATAGTCCTTGGTTTAAAGAGGCCCCGTCTCTTTCCGTGATTCGGATTTAAAAAGAGATCGACAGAGTTTTAGTCCGATTGTAGTCTAGACTTTGTTCAACTAATGTTTTATATATAAAAATGTATCCACATTTCCCTTGGTCACGGCATGACACGTAAACGGCCGGATGGATTTTAACGGGACTTTCACTACCAAATAGCTAACATCAGCTATTTGCTAGGTGTTTTGAAACCGCAGCTAGTGTTTTATAATAAGAAGGATTAAGTGCAGTTTAATCTTTGAAACATAAGTAATGCGTTTCTAAAATTTTAAATGATTATCACGACACGGGTTGGATGAACTGAATAATGTCTTACTCAAGTATCTCCCCGTAACTTGAGTTAGATGAACTGTTTGACACCAATAATTCTTACATCAATATCCTGTCAGAATTATCTGACAGATGATTTCAGATTGATTATCTAAGACTGTATTTTAAGAGGTGAGATTTTTATATCAAATTACAATAATCCGTTATTCGACTCCTATCGACTTTGCCGACGACTACGCGTAACACAGATACCGTTAAATTATCATTCATCATTCCATTGTTCATAATAAATGTCTTCGTCTGGCTGTCTTGCCTTTTATTTTAAAACAGCATATAATTCAAAATATTATCTTTATTTGATTCAAATTTGATTAGACGTTTTACAAATCGCTCTCAAATAGTTAGAATGTCAGTTATTATACCACTTTGTCCTCGTCACAGGATTTTAAATTTTACCACTGGTTTCGGCAAGTTGCTTTTTATTGAGATCCAAAACCATGTTTGCTGTTTTACATTTTATAGATTTACTAGCAATGCCCCGCAGATACACTCACACATAGACTTAATTACACGGGACCCTCTTTTTAAAATAAAGGTAGCCTCATCAGGTATCTGCCAGTTGATGTCCCGTTCGGTCCAGCTTAGATTAGCCTGAGAAACAGACTGTTAGAGAGTTTAGAGTTGTTAGAAACTGATTTTGTATGAACCGTAGAAACTTTTACATGCATTTAGTGAAAAGCTGTGTATTTGGAATTACAAACACTTCAATTTTGTTTATCTTTATAGATTATTGCAAATTGTTATTATTTCTAACGGCTAGCATACGATCTGATTGATTACTAACATCATCATCTCCCTGGCCTTATCCCATACATTGTTGGGGTCGGCACTTGATTCAACCCGATGTAGCTGATCACCTGATTTTTATACGAAGCGACTGCCATCTGACCTTCGCAACCCCATTTAGGAGGAAAATCTGTGATCTGGGTTAAACCAGTTGTCAGATAATTTTTTTTACAGTCTCCGACTGACCGGTAACGATTGCCAAAGATGTGAAATTGGCAACCGGGACCGACGGCTTAACGTGCTTTCCGAGGCACGGAGGGAACTCGGGCGGTCACCCATCCAACTACTGGCTAGGCGTATGGTTGCTTAACTTCGCTGATCGAATGATATGCGCAATAGCAACTATGCCACGAGCTCCTCTGATTGATTACTAACAATCAAACGTATTATTGATTCATTGAATTGGAAACTTATAGACAACAACCCCTTTTGTTTCATCGGAATATCTGGTCCTTCAGGGGTTTTCATTATAATACAGACCTATATGTAGGTATCTAACATCGGAACTGGCTGGAAACCCGGGCAATTTATATGCAAAATTTTGTGTAGTTCTGTTAAATAGTTTGGCAGTTATGTAGGTAACTCTTAGTCGGTCAAGGGATAGTAGTTAGCATAGTCCGCTAATAATATGTCAGACTCCAGGTATAGTTTAATTATAAGCTTTTCAAGCAGTTAGGAATCTAAGAACAAATCGTTGGAAATGACACACTCACACAGACGCGTGCATCTACGAGAAATAAAGCAGAATACGCGCAATGACAGTAAGAGGTGTCACTTCGTGGCCGATCGTTTATACGTCATTCACCGTCCTTCTTAAAAACTTCAAAACGCCAAATCTACATTATTTTGATAGCAAATAAAAGAGTATATTTTTTAACATTGACAACCCACAAGCACGTCGGAGCAAATCATTCTTATTAAAAAAATATACCTAGATTCTTCACTGCTTATAAAGTTTACGTATATTATACAGTGCTCCATGCATCATTTAAATAAGTACTGGTACTTTTGTAAAAGTGATGTTGTAATCGTCTCGTTTGGTGTAATTTTTCGTCAAATACGGTTTTAGCAATCGTGTATGCGAATGAGAACTCTATAGGTATGTTTATAAGGATTCAATTTAAATAAAAGAGATAAGATAAGATACTGCTAGATTAGTTTACTACGCTTATTTTCATATTCTCATGTCATATGGCGTATTGTTATGGGGTTCCGCAGCAGACCTAGATTCAATTTTTGTACTCCAAAAGAGAGCCATCAAGGCAATATACTCGTTGGACCCCCGAGATTCTCTGAGAGATAAATTTAAAGAAATAAATATACTTACCCTACCGTCACTTAACATTTATGAGAATTTGCTATACATGAAAAAAAATATTCATCTGTTCAATTTAAACTCTGATATTCATTCCATTTCAACACGAAACAAACACAAAATTGTAGCGCCTAGACTCAGATTAGTAAAAGTAAATAAATCATTCGTAGGGAACTGCGTTCGTTTCTACAATAAAATCCCACAGTCAATAAACGCGTTAAGTTATGATAAATTTAAGACACATGTTAAAACTGTACTGATGAAGAAAGCTTATTATACAATTTCGGATTACATCAATGATAAAGTCATATGGAATTAAAACTCTGCACAAGTAGCTCCTGGCAATGACATGGTATGCAAACATGTTATGTAAATCATTTGGTATTGTTTTTACTTTTTTAATTATTATTTTTTACACATGCATGCTGATACAATTTTCACTATTGTGAATAATTTTAAATGTTTTTATTGTAATTATCATTGTTTACTGTGTAATGAAATGTACATGATGCCAGCTGATTTTCTTGCCGGTTCTTCTCAGAAGGCTAGTTTCCGAACCGGTGGTAAATTCCTCGACATTCATAAGTGCCTTACCAGGGCCTAAACTGAATAAATCATTTTCATTTTCATTTTCATAAAAAACTTTTTTATTTAAAAAAAAATGCCTGTTATGAAGGCTATAACTAATAAATTAAAATGGTCATGCTATTCTCCGATGGGGTAGGCAGAGTTGTACTTAGATTACACCCATAATTCACTAGTTATGTTTAAGTCCCATGGATGCGACCCAATGCCACTAGGAAACTGAGCTGCTCCTTGGAATAACAAATGGATAAACCCTTGCCTGACCCGGCGATCGAACCGAGGACCTTGCTCCGAAGTAGCGCTTACGACCACTAGACCAGGCAGCAATATTAAGTTTATGTAAATAAAGGCCATTCCCCTTATTATACAGCCGCGTTATTCTCTAAGGTTTCTCAGCGTCGAGGTCGACGTCACCGTCGGTTTCAATCGTAGAAAGTGTACACAGAATACATAGACGATACATTTCAATTTTTAATCTTTGAAACCAACACTCGACGTCAAGTGCGACGCTAAGAAACCTTACAGAATAACCCGGCAGGGGTAAAAAGCAATCTATATATGAATACCACCGTGTGTCTACGAGAACACGTACTAAGCACTCAGTTAAGTTAATCGTAATGTCCCGAAATTTGAGCACGTTTGGGGGTCGCGAACGATCCGCTTATTTTATGATGCAATAAATATATCCCTTTGAGTTATTGGAATCAAATTGGCATGTTATACGAACCTAATATGCAAACGCAGTTCTATCGTTAATCTACTTTAGGTACTAAAAAAACAACGACGGCTCGAATTCTGAACATTACATTAATATTGTTTCTAATTTCAATTTTGGTAGATTGATTTTACTATACAGGTTTCGTACTAACTGCTGGATTTTACGAGTAATTTGATTAATAACGAATTTTAACCGAGGACTAGTGCCAAGGTGGGCCGGTGCACTAATGCTTGAAGATGGCGACCAATACAGATAGACGGGTGATATCGTAAAGCAAATAACAGCTGCTCTTAATAATAAAACTACATGACGACCGCCACCGCTCTGACAAGAGCGACCGACTGAGAAGAGAAAGAGTACTAATGTACAGAGTGACTAGTGCGAGTGTTCACAAGTCATCGCGTCGACGTAAACGCAGATTTGTATGGGCTCACAGTAGTGTCATCTTTAGGCCGACAGAGGCGCTGTTGTGATCCTATACAAATCTGCGTTTACGTAGTCGCGGTGACTTTTGACGGCGGCAGTGAAATACTCGCACTAGGCCCTGAGGTGTCGTCAAGAGTTATGAGCGCAGACCTTGAATGAAGTAATTTTATGAATCTGCCTGTGTATGGCATGACGCGAATAAAATACGTACTCAGTCACACCCACTATTTTCACTCTCATAACTCTTAGTTTAGGCCATCGGAATCAAGTCAATGATAATAAAGTTTATTTCATATCATAATTCGTTAATAAGAAGATTTATTCCAATACCTATCAAAATTACTATCTAAATATAGACCTTAATTCAATTCTACTCTCACAAGATGTTTCAATATGTATGAGGCAATCATGAAGGCTTACGAAATGATTCATACCTACATTCTTACGAAATTCCACCAAACGATAGAAATATTTTGCTGAGCACCTTCCTCGCTCGAGGCTTTTGCGAATTAAAATTGTATTGGGTACACGGATACCCATTTACCGTGTTGATAAGAGCCACTTAATATTTCAATACATTTGAGTTTAATTTAAGATTAATTGCAATAAAGAACTATGTAAGATCTCAAACCATTTCCCTTATAAACATAGTTTAGGGTTTGAGAATGATACTTATTTATTATTTCACTAGCGGACCTCACGCGGCTGCACTAGCTAGTTCCCCGCTGTTAAGTTACTCGCTGATGATATAGCTATCCATTGCTGAAAGAATTTTCGGTCAAGTGGTTTCGGAGCCTATTTAATGCAAACAAACAAACAAAACAATAATCTAATCTTTACTCTTTATAATATTATTGTAGATTATAATTAGAAAAGGATAGGTATAGTTTTATACCTCGTATTTATAAGTACCGTTTCTATATAAAGGCGTGGTAATATATTATGTATGTACGTTCCTTGAGTACTCTATGTGCATTTAAGGCTCCAATAATAACATTTTCAAAATCGTCCGTCAAGAGGTACAGAAGTGTGGTTATGTAGTAAGAAAGTCGTTTTAAAAAGCAGCAAATACCAACCGACCTACTCAACCTGTACTTCTATAAAAAATATATACGGATACACACATTGATATAGTCCACCTATCTCGTTATTAATCATTGGAAATGCCAGAGTACAATCTACTAAGTAAACTAGTACAAAGGCCTCCCCAATTCTATTAACGTTATAACAACAACGTTTGCCTGTAATTTTGTAGTACATTACGTAGATACAAACAAGCTTTCAATAAAGTTTTCGACCCTTGAAAGCGAACTGTCAACGGGGTCCCGCGTTACCTGAAATCCCGACTCAGTTGTACCACGGTACGTATGTGGGCCATCGGAAAGTTAAATTGTAATTAGGTTTTCAGATTAAATTTTAATGGGCTTCGACTTTTTGGGTCTGAGTGTACCGTCAAATGTATTACTTCTATTTATAATAGACTAGATACCGTTCGCGACTTTACCTACGTCTTATTCGGGATCCCTAGTTAAACTAAAATATTATAGCTAACATCAAATATTACTTCTTAGGTGGAAAATTATATTAAAATGTACCAAAAGTTCCGAGAAATTATATACTCATGCATAATGAGGATTTTCTTGAATTGATATTTTTCGTTTTTCGATTAAACTTTTTCTTGGTAATATTTCAGATTTTGCGGAGTTATACAGTGTTGAATAGAGGTCGGATGACTGTCTGCGCTAAGAGTAAGTTATTACCATCATACTCTGAAGTAACTACTGTACGCGCCTGTAAAATACAACAGCATATTTTTTCATATTTCATAATGTACCACAAACAACATATCTTTATGACTACATTACTTTCACAACTATCTACAGCCACCCACTTTTCTAAAGATTATTTAGATGCCTACGTGACTAATGGTGAGTCTGTCTCTGTGTTCACGCGAATGTCCAGTTCCGAGTATTATATATTTTTGTATGTAAATTGAAACAGTTTTTTTCTCGATCTAATAATGGTGCAAGCCACAGATGCAAATTTTACAAATATAATAATTTATTTACGCCTGAAAGAATTTCCAGAATACGTTCAATCGTTCCCGCGAATCCCCATATTTTCGCAATGTTAACCATATCATTCGTTAGAACCTATACTTGGAGCACTGTTCTAGATTCTAAATGTCGAATGAGTGATTATTGTAGTGAGACGATAAACGTAGAAGCTAAAAAGCAAAGGGTGGAACGGTCCGCGGAGTTAAACGTATGGGCGGCGACCGAGCCACCGAGCACTGTAGCGTAGCGAACTAGCTACGGGCCTACGGTTTTAGCCTACGAGTGTTCGAGCATTCATTCTCGCGTAGACACTCGCCGAGTTAACACGTGCGGTGCGCGCCAGAAAACTACGTAAACTTTCACGAACTCTGAGTGTGCCGTGTTGACGGATGCGTTTTTGTGTAAACTGTGTATTGTGACATAGTTCTGTGGTTAATGTATGTTCAAGGAAACTTTAGAGTTGCTGTGTTATGGATTTCTAAATTTTCAGGTACGGTACAAGTTATGATTAAGGGATTTTGGGTTTGAAAATATGTTTTTTATTTTTTATTGTTACTTTGTATTTTCAAAATAATCAATCACTTATAGTGAACACAAATCTAGGTATGCGTTAGTTAAAGTTAAGTGCCTATACCATTAAGTCATACTATTTTAAATGAAGGTCTGGGTTTTCAATTTGAAATGGTAGTTCAAATTGAAAACCCAGACCTAGTTAGTAAATTAATTTAATGTCAGACTATATTATGTACTCGTATATTGATGTATGTGTGTTGTGATTATAAAGTTATTATTTTGAGTATATCCGCCGACAGGAACTGAATCAATAGGATTATGAATTCGATATATGCGGAAGTTATGATATGACGGGTGACGACTGAATATTATGATTAATCAAGAATGATAATACCTATGATAAATTAAACTTGGAAACTTTATCATATATAACAGTTTATTTCTTTTTACTAAAACTTTGAACTTACCTACAGTAGGTACGTAATTTTCTCGTAAAACCGGCTCGTAAGATAATAAGTTTCCATTTAATATTATATGTTGGATAATTATGCCCAACCTAACTAGGTTCTCAGACTGCCCAAGTTTCTGAGAGCAATCCAAATTACCCTGTATTACTTAGCTATAACTTAGCGTCAGGTGAACATTAGTAAGCTGCTAGATTTGGAGCGCATTAGAGAAGTCTTAATTAGTGCATAGGAATTTACTACATATGCTCACGCGTATATTCTCCAAAGGGGTAGGCAGAGGTGTATACGTAGTAACACCATATTTCACCAGTCATTAGCCCACATATTGCTTTCAACCAGGCACTATTCTAGACTTCTGGCTTCCACTGGGAAATACCCAATAAAACTTTGCCCGACTCGGAGATCAAACCCAAACACCTCGCCTCTCCAGTTGTACTTGCGACCACTAGACTAACAAGGCAGACAATGTAATAGTTAGCATATACACATTTTTAGAATGTGTGTAACAGTGTAAATCTGTATGTAACTCATTTGCGTCAGAGCCGTGGTTGGTGGTCGAGTGGCTACGAAAGCTACGCAGGAGCCAATCCTACCAATCTACACCAATGAGTTTTTGTAAAACTTAAATGTAGTGATGTCACACGACGAGCTTTACGGTGAAGGATAACATCGAGGGAAGCATGCATGAGAATTAATAAAAAGACGTATGTATCTTCTGGACTGATTTTAACGGGACTTTCACTGGCAGATAGCTAATGTTACAAAGATTAACTACGGCCACCCATGAACACTTAATGTGTACGTGGATAAAACCGCTGGGCACAGCTAGTAAATAAATAAAATTAGCTTACTATCACATAACATGCGTTACATTATATACTTATATCATTTCGATTTTCAACTCCCAGACAAAAGCAAAACCATGTTCAGACCTTTTTTGTAAGGTCCGACCAAAAATAAATACGAGTATAATAGGAACTTCTATGATTTGATGCCAAATAAATGGCAATGTTAATTTGCTATATTGGTAATATATGCTATCGATATTTCAATATCAACATCTGCCAACCGAACCAAAATGAAACCTCAGAAATGCTTATATTCGATTACTTAGATACCTATAACTACTTTGTTCCTTAAGCTAATAAGATTTCCACTCCTTTGATAAAATGCTTGGTATGACGCGGGAACCTGCGACACCTGGCATAGCAGTCAGTCAGGCCAACGGGCCTAGTGGTTATTGCATCTTACTGTTGCATCTTAACCGTTGTTAAGAATCTATATTTAAGTATTACTGTACTGCTGTAAGTTTATATGTTATCTAAATAAATAAATAAATGTATACATCTATACAGATAAATAAAATTGAAGTGTCTGTTTGTAATTCTAAAATAACAGCTTTTCACTAAATGCATAGGAAAGTATACACGCTACTGACACTAAAAAACCAAGTTTTAGAATTTTTCTCTGTCTGTCTGTTTGTTCCGGGCTAAACTGATTTTAACGAAACTTTCACTGGCAGGTAGCTGATGTTCCAAGGAGTAAACATAGGCTACTTTTATTTATCAAAAGTTTTAGGGTTCCGCTACAATAAGGATGAAACTAAACCTACGCGGGTGAAACCGCGGGGCACAGCTATAAATAAATAGATTACGCGAAAGTTTGTGTTTTGCATGATTGTTACTCTTTAAACTTAAAACTCAAAAATTTCTTTATTCAATTAGACTTTTTACATAGTACTTTCAAATCGTCAGAATGACATAATTATTCAGGATTATACATGCTACAGGTTCGGAAGGTTGCTTTTACTTTGATGAACCTGGCAAGAAATATACATCAGAATAATACATGGGCTTATCAGAAATACATTTTCGTGGTAGAAAAATTATACGCGGGTGAAACCGCGGGGCTCACTAGTTATAATATTATAATAAAGAGTAACCTAATAGTTCCGCGAAACAGTTCAGAATGCGGCAGTAGTCTGGGACACGAAACACTAGTTAATACTGACGTCATCGCCGTCTCGCTCAATTATAAGATTTATCAGAGCGCTCTTTAATCATCTCAATCATCATCCAACTGTCTCGTTGCTTTGTATGACCGCTTTTAGATTATGATATTCGGACATCGTAATATTCAGTTTGACGCTATCAAAGCGCTTTGATCGATCACCCAGTGATCCGTTTTTTCATTTATATCAATCATAATGTCTATCGGTCATTATAAATACATTTTGTATTTGGGTAAATCTAATCAATGTTGCCATGAAAACTATAATATTTGTTATATTCTATACTAAATATTAACATAGTCGTTTTAATAGAATGGAATAATTTAAAATGTATTCTAGTTTCAAAACGCGTGTAGAATTTTATTACTATGTTAGAAACAAAATATCATAACGAATTAATACTATCCAAATTTAAATTCTGAACCCGTAGGCAAGTTACGTAGACTTTACCGCGTTCTGTGGTTATTTTATGTGGTTGGAAGCGAATAAACTTTTCATTCTGTAAATGCGGTTTATTTGGTTTGAACAGGTTTGAGTTGAGGAAAGGCCACCTAATTGAAATCACTACGCAACCAAACGCACACCGTTCACAATATATGTACCTTTTCTTTTTGTACACTTTTTAACTCTGGTTTTATACAAAACGTAAACTAGTTAACGTGTGCGGTTTGAATCCGTACACCTCTTTCAGTATTTTATACTCGGTATTGCAAATTGGCTGGCGGGGAACTAGCTAAATTTTAATTTATATACTTTTTTGTCACATGCATGCTAGTAGCCTTTGAGGTGGTGCCGATATGTAATTAGTTACTTACCAGCTTGTCCTGCGTAGGTAGTTTTTAGGTAGAAGCTGCATATTCAGTCGAGTATTTACTGAGTCTGCACTAAGTCAGTGTATTTATATCTATACAATACATACAGACAAATAAAATTGAAGTGTCTGTTTGTAATTCCATAATAACAGCTGTTCACTAAATGAATATGAAAGTACTTCTTCAGTCTGCCTCTCTGTTTGTTCCAGCTAATCTCCGAAACGGCTGGACCGATTTTAACAGGACTTTTACTGGCAGATGGCTCATGTTTCAAGGAGTAACATTAAAAGTACTTTTATTTAAAAAGAAGGGGTTCCGCGAGTTACAGTATGAAACTAAATCTACGCGAATGAAACCGCGGGGCACAGCTAGTTGGAAATAATTATACTACTTAAGAATGCAAACAAATTATTATTATAAGAATCTCTCACATGCTAGCTGGCGAGAATAGAACCACTCCACTTAATACTACAGACAGTGTGAGGGAAAATTGTGCAAGTTCTAAGCTTTTATACGTAAGTAGCAAAATGGTAGTCATACGGCAAGACTTACCAACTGCCTTTATTATTATTGAGTTTTAATATACAGCATGTGTTTGGATGGCAATTGAGTGAGAAAAACATGACATCACCCAACCACATTATCCGATAAGCTTGAATTAATTAAAAGCCCGTAATAAGAGTGCTATAAAATTGCAGTTAACGGAATCTAAAGGATTTGCAGAGAGCTATCTACTTTTAATCGGACAGAGGGAAAACAATTATCGTCAACTGAAACCAAATTAATTTAAATCACTTTATATAATGAAGGGCTCGTGGAATGAGTTTATAGAGTTTTAACATTTGTACGCAGATTTAAATCGTCACTACTACTAAATATATACACAAGGTCAGTCTATAACTATTCATACATTCTGCAACGTACGTTCTGCAATATGCTATTATATTTCGTTGCATACTTTGTGCGTTTTTCTCTCAAGTTACGATTGGTATTATAACCCGACCAAATTTGGTAATTACCATTACTTCCATTAGTCATACAAAAGTATCTTTGTTTCTAAATTTGTGGACATTGGTGATGATTGTAAATTAGCATAAATTGTTACGCTATTACTTCATACTTTTTTTTGTGCCAATAAATCTATATATACATCTATACAGATAAATAAAATTGAAGGGTTTGTTTGTAATTCCAAAATACCAGGTTTTCACTAAATGCATATGAAAGTATACACGCTACTGACACTGAAAAAACCAAGTTTCTTTCTGTCTGTTTGTTCCGGGTAATCTCTGCAACGGCTGGACCAATTTTAACGGGACTTTCACTGGCAGATTGCGGATGTTTCAAGGAGGGACTTAGGCTACTTTTATTTATTAAAAATAGTAGGGTTCCAAGACATGAAGCATGAAACTAAATCTACGCGGGAGAAACCGCAGGGCACAGCTAGTAGAAAATAAAATTCTCGCATATGCATCTATCTACATATATACACAAGGCCAGTCTATAACTATACATACATTCTGCAACGTACGTTCTGCAATCTACATTAATATTATAAAGAGAAAAGATTTGATTGTTTATTTTGTTTGTTTGTTTGTTTGCATTAAATAGACTCCGTTTGTTTGTTTGCATTGTATAGACTACTTGACCAATCTTGAAAATTCTTTCAGCAATGGATAGCTACATCATCAGCGAGTAGCATAGCCTATATTTTATCCCCGTACTACCACGGGAACGGGAACTATGCGAGTGTAGCCGCGTGACGTCCGCTAGTGTGCTTATTAAAAACCTTGACTACATTAGTCGCGATTGCGAGCCCACCCTCTGTGTGCGTTTACTGTGGTATTACTGAGCGAAGGTTGCATTACTTCCTTAGTCGGATATTGCGGTTAATTAATAGTAGTCTCGCTAACTGAGGTTTATAATGAAGGAGGTGATCTCCGTCTCGTTAGTTAACCCGTAAGCTACTGGATTAACTATCGAAGCTGGAAATAGTTCACTCGATTGTCGAGATTAGAACCGGTCTATCCGAATATCGATTTGCTCATCAATATTGGATATCGGCTACTATTTATTTCACTTCTTTGTATCGAGTGTGAAAAATAAGTTAAATGAAAGATTATAATAATCCGATATTTCGTCTGTATGTATCCAGTGAGAAGCTTGCAACTTGGTCGTTCGATAGGAGTCATACATACAGTTTGTTGAGATTGCAGAAGTATGCAAAAATATGATTTAATATTGATCGAAATGAAATGCACTCAAAAAGTCTTGTATGTATTTGAAACCAGCATTCACGCCTGTATCCCCGAAGAGGTAGACAAAGATGTACATCAAGTACATCCACATTTCGCCAGTTATGTTTTTAGACCCATGTAATGGACGAGCCTAATGTCTTATGCCACTAAGCGGCCACTAATCCTGACTCCGGACCGTTACTGGGAAATTAAAGATGAAAAAAAAAAACTTTCCCGTCTTGGGGATTGAACCCGGGGCCTAGCACTTGCATTCGCTAAACTAAAAGCAGTCAACTATAAAACAATTTATTATTACACAAAACTTACAACTTACAACTTACAAACACTTAAAGTTAAAACAACTTAATATTTACTTAATGATATAGAGCATTGTAAGTTCCACGAATACACATACAAAGTTAATGTTTAAAATCTACATAAATAATCAGTGTCCGTGCAAAACCAAGCGCGTCCCTTAGTATTGTAGATACTCGTTATAAGACAGCATTATTTCTCGACTTTGTTAGAAACTGTCACCGAAGTTCAAATTGTAATTTGCCTGTCCAGTGGCGATACGCGGTGTCCTTACCAATTTAATTTGTATGGAAATGTTGGATTAAAGTTGTTAAGAATAGTAAATGAGCCTTTGTGCAGCCATTGTGCCTTATCAGACCACCACACTGCATCACTTGCTTTTGGAAATGAGGTTGTGGCAATTATGGTCATATTTAATTTTGCACTTAATTTATATTAACATAGAGTTTACATTCAAGAAATAAATCGTGGTCCAGAAGCTACGGTTGATATAGATACTAATTATCGGAGCTTAAAATGTTCCAGAGTATTTCCACCTTTACATTTCAAATAGTACTTAAATATATTATTGATGGGTCTGTTTGTGAATTAACAGCGCAATTTTAATGCCTTTAAGTGAGAGTATAGCATAGTCATATTCTCACGAAGTGTCATTTGCCAAAGGGTCACTCGGTTAACCAATACCGAAAAGAAGACATCGAAAAAAAATGATGTTCTCAATTTTACTGTGTTTTTATAGAAATTGCTTGACATGAAGAATTTTTGAGAAAATTGACAAAACAGTTATACTAGAATCACCCACTTGCTTCAGCGTAGCATACTATATAGCATACGACTATCCTGATAATTTCAATTATAATTACTTATGGGAGAAAAATATTCTGAGGTCGAAAGAGTATTATCAAAGATTACTGCCTACAAAAATTACTTCTTCATAATATATACCTACATATTATTTATTTTTTTAATGGGATCTTGTTATATTTCTACAAAAATAAATAAAGCATACAATTTTTATCAAGGAATGTGAACCGAATTAAGTCACCAATAAATATATGATTTGATATTTTTTAAGTGGTGTCTGATACGTCTTATCCAAGTGAATCACGTTCGACACTAACTTCAAAAGTAACTAATGAATACATTCCACGAATATTATTTTATACTTTATGATGATTGAAGTCGGTTCATCGATTTATGAGTCCAATATATCGAGATTTGGTACGTCCCAGATATACGAGTAACTAGGCCTTCCTGGGGGTATTGTATTCATATGTATAACGTATCAGTTTCAGACCAAGGATATTTTATTTATAACATGTCCCATAAATATTCTGATTCATTTCACTGCGGAATCCCACTTCTATACGTGAGCGTTGTAGGGATGGAATAACATCATATTTTCTTACAAAATACCAGTGCAGTCTTCAAATATTACATGGGGTTTTCGTGTTAATTTATAATTAGAATGTATGCGACTGTAATGTTTCTCCATTACTTCAACCGCAGTTTAAACTAGCTCCCATAAAGTCCATTTTAAAATTAGACGTACGTTTCAATTTGCATAAAAAACTGTCAGACACTTGAGGTGTAATGAAAGCTCATTACAGTCATCTTGGCGTTATGAATTGAATTTAAGTGGGTATAACTTACGTTTTAATTACTGAAAATAATTATATGATTGCAGTAAAATAGCAAAACCTTAGTGTACCTGCGGCAACTAAGGTCGCCTGTGGTGTGTGTCAAGGAAAGGTTAGTGAGTTGGAGTCGCTGTGCTACCAATAGTAACCATTAATTTAAGAACAGCATTATTTGAGTTTTAAACCATTCATAGACTGCAATAGCCCTTTGGAAAGCGGACTGTAGGTAGCTGTAAACTTGATTGATGCTATCAGAGAGACTCTTGAGTAATATTTTTAAGTATTTTCTGTTTTCCCTATCATCTTTATATAATAATAGAATATAAAAATAAAATATAAAAGTGGGTTTGTTTGTCTCCTTTCACGCCAAGACGGAGGATGGGATTGACTTGTTTTTTTAGGACAAGATAGTTAGAAGACCACAGATTGACACAAGTTCCTTTTTATTCCGGAGGAATATTTCAGTGGCTTAGGAAAATTACCTATATATGCTTAGGCTGTGGTATGTTGACTTTGGCGTAGGCTATTACACGCCGCGATGAAGCGTGAATGTCATAGTCCGTAGATGTGAGAAAGATCGACATTGCTACATCGTATTTTTGATAGTAACTACGAAAATTGGGAATCACTCATACACACCGCCTGATGGTAAGTGGCTATATTGTATCTTATGAAACTGGACCAAAACAATGAGATACTCATTGCCCTCGCATACCTACTTTAATAAGAACTAGGGGACATCACGCGGTTTCACCAGCGTATTTCCCGTTCCCTTGAGAGTGCGGGAATAAAGTATAGCCTATATTAATCAGTGATAATGTAGCATTTAAATGGCGAAAGAATTTTTTAAATCTGTCTAGTACTTTATGAGCCAATTCGTTTCAAACATACATTATAATATTAGTATATATAGAATCGCTGTGAAAAACCAATGCTGCGCAAGAAATAGCTACGTCTATTTAAATATGTACTTTCCATTGTGCCCTCAACCATCATTAACGCATAGGTTAAATCCCGTAGATCGATCATCCCAGAGATCGATCGATCATAAGATCGATCTCTGTCCATAAAAATTGATATTTGAGTGTGATCGACACATGATAAAGTTCAACATGCTGTGACGCGATATTAGACGTTTTCAAATCAAAAATAATATAAAGCCAATGGTGTCGAAGAGTCCTCTACTGGTGAGTTTTTCCAGTAACCAGTGGGAAGAGTTTTTATCTCAACTATTGGTATTAGCTTATGTAACTACTAGCTGTGCTCCGCGGTTTCACCCGCGTAGATTTAGTTTCATCCTTATTGTCACGGAACCCTAATGTTTTAATAAATAAAAGTAGCCTAAGTTACTCCTTGTTATATCAGCTACCTGCCAGTGAAAGTCCCGTTAAAATCCGTCCAGCCGTTTCAGAGATTACCCGGAACAAACAGACAGACAGACAGACAGAGAAAAATTTTAAAACTTGGTTTTTTAGTGTCAGTAGCATGTATACTTTCATATGCATTTGGTGAAAAGCTGTTATTTTGGAATTACAAACAGATACTTCAATTTTATTTATCTGTATGTATAGATATATAACTAAGCTTTCGGCCATCTATACGATAAACAACTAGCTTGGGCCCAGAGGACTACACAGATGAACAGACAAAATCCGTTGGGACAAACAACGCTAGAGTACAATATTAATTGCGAGCCAACTAGGATATTCGTCATCAGTTTCCCATTAAACCACCGCAACAAATAAACAGTCCCGGCCAACAAGCACACATGGAGCGCAAATTGTGATAGCAAACAGATTTTGTGCTTGTGTTTTGTGAATCTAATTCAGTGTATTGAGTCAGTTTTACGTGCTTAAGGCACATGTCGGATTCGTTAATAGAATCGTCCTTTAACGGGAGGATTTATTGACCTAGAGTGGGCCAATAAGTCCGTTGGTGGGTTCATGGGGCGGAGTGCGTTCCTCAAACGGACAATTGATTAAACGAAGCAATTAAGCAATCAGTCCTCAATGGCCGCGGCCGATTGTCGCAAATGAGTGCGGGTTCGACATCTGCGCTCGTTAGCTCCCACATATTTGAGTCCTACAAACCGTTTTCATTATTTAACTCGTGCTGTGAACTTTTGTAGTTGTGATGGTGAGCGTTGACCTTACCAATAAACACCTGAAACGAAACGAATTTTAATAACGCGTTCATTTTTAAAATAAGATGTATTTAAGATAATAATGAGGTACATTTAGTTAATTTGTATGTTTATGTGTGCAAATTTATAGTCTATACAGTTAAATAAAATTGAAGTATCTGTTTGTAATTTCAAAATAACAGCTTTTCACTAAATAGATATGAAAGCATAAAAAAACTATTTAAAAAGTCTCTGGTTGTCTGACCGTCTGTCTGTCTGTTAGTTCCCGCTAATCTCCGAAACGGCTGGACTACTAGGTTACTTTTATTTATAAAAAATATTAGGGTTCCAAGAAATGAAGCATGACACTACGCGGGTGAAACCGCAGGGCACAGATACTAAGAAATAAATAAATAAATATGCTCGCTATCGTTCTGAGATATTCACTTTACTGTAGAGATGACAAGTGAATTCTGAGAGTTTGATTGAAACAATCGAAACAACTTCTACGATAATAAGATCTTTTTAAATTTCACAATACCTTTGTAAGTTATACAAAGGTATTGTGAAAAAACATATTGGGGCGTAATTCTTTGATGTTCCTTTTTGAAAGTTCATTGACTTTGATAAAATGATCCTTAATAATGTTATATATTTTAGTCAAGTTGTTTGCGTCATATTACTTTCCCAGTATAAAACTTCCTTTCTTTATTAAAACAAAGCACACAGGGTCGGACCATAAACATTTTTGAGGTTTCTCGTTTAAAAATCTTGTATTACTTACTTTCTTCTTTAAATATTATATCTGGTATCCGATACCCATAATAGCTTTGCTTATAGTTTTTTTGACAAGATGGCTCTGTGTGATGAAGTACGAATATTGTTTATTTATACGTATGCTGACCGCCCGAGTTCCCTCCGTGCCTCGGAGAGCACGTTAAGCTGTCGGTCCCGGTTGCCAATTTAACATCTTTGGCAATCGTTACAGGTCAGTCAGAGGCCTAAGAGAGTCTGACAACTGGTTTAACCTAGATTGCCGATTTTCCTCGAAAAAGGGGTTGCGAAGGTCAGATGGCAGTCGCTTCGTATAAAAATCAGGTGATCAGCCACATCGGGTGGAATCAAGTGCCGACCCCAAATACATGGGATTAAGGCCAGGGAGATGATGATGACGTATGCTATATATAGATGTATAATAAAATATAATTTAGTGGTTTCCTTTGGAGTCAATTTGGACAAAAAAAACATATTTCACGCTATTTTAACTGCGAAATAACAATTGATATGTAAATGAATGTTAATTACTCTTCTAAATATGAGAATGAAATATATTTTCTTGGGATACGAAAGCTAGTAAAACCTTACTTATCATTTGTTTTTCTCCTATGTGCGAGGGTAATGGCTTTAGGAGTTCATAAAACCTTTACGTTTATTAATTTTTTTAATAATAAATACTTAAGTGGGAAATCATAATTATCAATACTAATCCCTAATACCTAACAAGCACCTTTTAAATGGAAGAGATTAAATTATGTCCAAACATATTTAAATCCGTATCACTGAAAGAGATGGAGCTACTTTTCAACCAAGGACTATCTTAGTCTATGTTTATAATAAGGGGATTAAAGTTTGAAGAAGTCGGATATGAACTATGTATATACACACACATAATATGCTCAGATCTGTATTCCTCGAAGGGGTAGGCAGAGGAGTTGTAATAACAACACCCGCTTTCACCAAAGACGTTAATTATGTGCCAACGTGACGGAGGGTGAGTCCATCGCTGTCTCAAGCACTATACATACGTCTTTGAATTACTTCTCAGACATATGCAGGTTTCCTTACAAGATTTTCTTCACCGTAAAGCACATGGTGTCAAATAACTGGACAAACATTTTAGAAAAATTCATTGGTACAGGCCCCGCTGGAACTCGAACTTGTAGCAGGCGACTGCTCAATACCCAAGGCCACCATGGCTCTTGAACTATGTACAGTGTAAAATAGTGAACACGTTCCGAACACAACACAGTGCTGGAACTTTGTCTCTGTCGGACGTTTAGATAAATCGCTTCTAGAAATAGTGAAATTAAAAGGCAACAGAAATTGGATTTTGGTGTGTAAAGAATGCAAATGCAATTCTAAAATCTATGTTATACCGTGACTTTTGTTTGTGCTTTACGGTGAAGGAAAACATCGAGAGGAAACCTGCACATGTCTGAGAAGTAATTCAGTAGTAAGACGTATGTACAGTGCCTGAGACGGCAATAGATCCACCCTCTGTCACGTTGGCATTTAATCATCTTGGGTGAAATGTGGGTGCTGTTAGTACCTCTGCCAACCCTTCGGGTGAATACAGTCGTGAGCATACGTATTTGCGTCGATTGGAACAACCTACGCTTTGAAGCAAAATATCACAGAATACGGAATGTACTTAAAAATAAACAGAATTATGATAAGAAATAACATTTTATGTATAGAAAACGGTCATGAGATACCTACCTGTTTTGGTAAATAGCAATCTTCATATTACTTATTCAAGTACTTAATATGTGATATTTTTTGCGGTTATCAATTTGGTAAGACAGTGTAATCGAATCAGAAAAATTAAGAGTCGCCCTCCTAATTAAATGTTGGATCGTTTTCTGCCCTCGGGTTCGAACATAAATGTGTACCTAATACGAATGATTTATACGAAATTATATTCATAATTGCGTGATACATTCAACCGCAGCTTAATTAATTTGTAAAGGGATATTCCAAGTGTAGCTATACTAAGCGATGGCGTGATATTAATATCGAGTAGTTTAAAGGCCCGTCGTTTTGATAAACAAGTCGTGAAAAGCGGGAATTAAGTGACGTGAATGGCTGCGAATAATTTTAAAATTAGCCAATGTTTATTGGCACAAATGTTGGTGAATTGTAGCAAACGGCTGTGACATCCGGCCGATCAAAGTGATCGAGAACGAGCGCCGACGGTTTATTGCGTGCTCCTCGATGGTGCAGCGCACGCCATATTGTGTAATTGACTCCGCTCCGACGTCGATATGTTTGCGCAAACAGCTTCCATTTGTTCTATATATCTGTCACTCAGATAACATTGGAAAACAAGTCAGTCCTACACGCAAGAAACAGCATGATTGAGACTTCGCTCGGATTAATACCATCTGTTATTAAGGAGACTTGAATATCATCCTTTCAAATATTAATCAAATAGATAGTCTTGTTAATAATGAACTTATCATATTGGGGTTGAAAGCGGTCACTCCAGACAGACATAAAGTTACTTATTCTAGGTAGTAGGTATATTTAAATGTAGGAGAGTAACGTACCTCCCTACGGCACGTGGCTTGTATAATTAGACCGATATTCATCAAGTTGGAAAAAGTATTTACATATCAGTTTTACATAATACTACTAACATAATTAAAATAATTGTTTTATGTTGGTTTAAACATTGATAAAATATGTATTCTTATTAATTTCTGAATGGATATAAACGATGCTACGAAATTGTAAAGCCTTGTCTTTTCCACGTGTCACATTGCTTGTAAGTGAAACCAAGACAAAATACATGTCAACTGATCGACTCCTTCCGCGTTATTGACTAAGGTTTCTCAGCGTCGCACTCGTCTTTGAGTGTTGGTTTTAAATATACGAAATTTAACCTTAACCTCTATGTATTAGCGCAACGCTCGTCGTCGAGTTCAACGCTGAGAAACCTTAGTGAATAACGCGGCATTGTATAAGAAAGGGGTAAGTGATGAGCAGAGCGCGAGCGCATAAGTATGTGTATTTTATGACAAAGGTCACGTTCATGACACGATCTGGCATCGTGACATGTTTCCCATATGTCCGGCTGGTGTTATAGCAGTTAAGCCGGCCCTCGACCCGCCCAGCGGCCATATGTCGGCAGCCCATTAAATTCAACACCCCAACAAAAAATAATTACTTCACCAAATACGCTTCCACGGTTATAACTCGCCCAATTTGGGTCTAAGCTTCTTCAAATGTAATGAAATTAAAAGTCATGAGAAATTGACGAGTAACGAGATAATATGGGATAGTTTATTTTAATATTTTCAAGCTGGGGGCTGGATTACAATTATATTTAACGAGTTGAGCTCGAATATCGGCCGCTGTTAATTACTTGTTAGCGGAATGGTTGGCGGATGTTAGTGCGTTATATACGTGGCTATACTATACTATAATTATATCAAACATTAATCTAGCCGCGTTGCAAATATCAGAGCTTATAAAACATCAAACACCTACTCAAATACAAACTCCTTACAATTAGCATTTTCATTTTTATATCACTACGAAGTGTGCCTCTTTAGACTATATTTCGCGAAGACCTATCCCTACTATATTATAATAGCGAAAGTAACTCTGTCTGTCTGTTACGCTTTCCCGCTTAAACCTCTCAACCGATTTTGATGAAATCTGGCACAGACATTCTTTAGACCCTGAGAAAGGACATAGGCTACCTTTTATTTATTAAAAATATTAGGTTTCCGCGACTATAAGGATGAAACTAAATCCATGCGGGTGAAACCGCGGGGCACAGCTAGTTTTAGCTTAGTTTTCGGAGATTAGTCGGAACAAACAGACAGACGGACGAACCGACAGACAGACAGACAAAGATAATTTGTTTTAAATTAGTCACCGTATTTACTTTCAAATTTAGAATTACAAACAGACACTTCAATTTTATTGATCTATATATTAGATATAGGTACCTACTACCTACGTCTAAAGATTCGCGAGTGAAATCAGCTCTCTGAGGGGAGCAATATTCCACTCCATATTTGAAGATTTATCACTGAATTCAGATTATTCGTATATACTTAATTCCGCTTAAAAGAAGAAGGGTAAAGGATCGTTTAAGTCCGACAAGCGTGACATGAGAGTTACTATAAATGAGTGACTTATTTCGTTGTTCACACGATCGCATATAAAAAACTAATCCGATATATTTGAATAACATTAAAGATTTTTTTACGAAAACGTAAAAAATTTTGCTCATTAAGCAATCAGGCTACTAAAAATGTAATAGGTTTCTTTTGTACGTGGGCGGGTTATAGTTTTTCGTAAGTTGAGAGTTAGGTGTTCAGAAGTTAGCGAACATCGCATCGTAGCATAAATGTCTAACATATTCCTCTCTACTTTATGTGGAGCGTAGTCTATTTAAGTGGTGAACTGTGGGGACACCGTTGGTAAAATTTATCTTACATTCGTTGGCGACATTGTTCTTTTTTTAAATCCATATTTTCACAACTTTAGAAAAGAAATAAAGCAGTGGTCTTACCACACTTTTTTAGCTTTGGCGCATTCTGTTTCTCCAACAAGTCTTGTAGTAAAACAGAACAGTAGGCCTAGACAAAGACAAAGAAACGATACAAAATGTGTGGAAATGACATTTAAATCAGGCACGTGACATATGTCATTCCCGTACATTTGTATCGTTTCTACTAGCGAAGCGTGAGGATAATGTTACTTTGTCTATAGGCTCAGACGGCCTACTATCAGCTTTATAGCAGTGACCTCTTACTAACTTCTTAGCTTTGACGTTTCATTTTGTGATACCGAAAATAAATAAGTTTTTAATACCGACATTTTTTGGAGATACAATATCAGATAATGATACCATAAGTGTCACAGGTTGCATGTATCGAGATAAATTGCAGAATTTTATTGTATTGTATTGTATATGAAGTACTGTAACAATTTATGCACTATGTTTCAATCGTCTCAGGAAATGTCCCGAAAGTTTGATTGTCTATTAAGAGTGGGTGTCACGCACACAGACGCGTGGGCGGTGCGGCGAATCAAAGGTCCCAAACATCCCCTATTTACACAACTGAAAAACGTGCATTAACATACATACACCGGGAAGTATTATATTTATAAATAGTTTGTTTAACACAGACGTCTTTCATCCTATATAATATTATATTACCGCGAGTGTAAGCATTAATTCGCGGTTTAGATTTATGACTTTTGGTTGCGAAACTGCAAGATTAATGTTTGATTACAAACTAAAATTTTATAAGCTCGATGTGTTTACTTTCACAGGACGTTAATTAAATTATCGTTTATATTCGCAAATCAATATGTTTGATCCAAATTGCTCATCATTTGCAATCAAAGAGGCGAGATAGTTTGATGGAGGATTGTAGTAAATTACAAGCCTTCAGAACTTTGCAACCCATTTAACAAAAGGCTTTACAGCATTTTAATCGTACAATACTAGTAGATTCGGGAATTCGATTAAATTTAAGCTAGTTGTAGACAGTGTGGATGCGGCACGTTTCGCAAGCTGCTCGTTTCAACCACGTTTCTACTGCGGCCACTCTGACAGCCAATTTGTATGAAAAATAATTTAACTTTGCGCTTTCGCGGCGGTATTTCCGCTTACGTGCTTAACACTTTACGACAGAACGTATTTTGATATATTGGGTACGGGAACCTAGGTATAGAATCTCACTTCAGCTAGCTTTAGCGTTAGCATTCATTAGCGTTAGACTAGCGTTAGTATTAGCGTTAGCTTAGCGTTAGGTTAGCGTTAGCGAATAATTATTGGCACCAGTGCACTTTTTTCCTGCAATGTTAAATATTTGACAAAATTATGTTGTAGACAAAAGTCACTTTATTGATTGCTGGACTTGAGAAATTGAATTTCCAAGTTCGATTCGAGTGGATGGCGCTAGAACCACCATTTATTTATTTTTTGGGTCAAAATTTAAACATCTCCCACATTGAAGAAGGTTCAATTATATCAAAGTACATCATTAAACTTGAGTCGAACACTGAAATAATTTGTCAGCGATATAAATAAGCTTCATATTTGAAAAAACAAACTCATTAAAGAGAATTAAGGCGACAATATATTACCTGTTGGTGCGTATCGTAAATTACGGAGTAAAAATAACAGTGATCAAAAAGCACTATTCTTGGGACTTCCGAAAACGACTACTGTTGGTAGAACGGATATTAATTATGATAACATCTGGTCAGTTATTCTAGGAAGTTACGGTACAGACGCTAGAGTTGCGGCTGAATGGCTAAACTACCGAGTTTGGACCAAGTAGTGGTGCGAGTCTATACTCTCCGATTGTTTATTACAAACGCTTGTTTACTCTACAATAGTTCAGAGTTAATGGAATTGAATTTCACTGCAACACGTTCTAATTATGAACGCAAGTTTAATATTTATCGCGTACAAAGTGATATGAGTGGTTTTCGAAGTACCTCCTTCTGCAACTTCTTCTAAACGCTGAGATTGTGCAATAATTGGGAATCAAATTGTGAACCTTATAAGCCTATTTAGTGATACCGTCGTCGCCAATTTAACATCTTTGGCAATCGTTACAGATCAGTAGGAACTCGGAAGCCTAAGAAAGTCTGACAACTGGTTTATCCCAGATCCCCAACTTTCCTCGTAGTAGGGGTTGCAAAAGTCAGATGATGGTCAGACTGTGTAGAAATCGGGTGATCAGCCGCATCGAGTTGAATCAAGTGCCGACCTGAACAATGTATGGTATAAAGCCAGAGCGATGATGGAGTGATACCATCGGTGTTGCAAATTTCCTTATTCTGAAGTGACCTCTTACCATCGGTCGAGCAATCTGATATTTTTTAAATACAAAATTATCGTTTGTTTGTTTCGAAACTATTAGTTTATCAAAAAACTCGTACCACTTGTAGCAAACAGTTGGAAACATTTTCCTGAATAAGTTGCGGTTTTCATTTGCACAGTTGCAATGCATATAGGTTGTGACAAAAAATAGAGTAAGGAAGTTAAGAGTACAGTCGCGTGTCAGCCCAACTGGTTACGGAGATGAAATTAAAGCACACAGAACACCGGCTTCTACACCTTGGTGGTAACAAGCGTACGCACGGATAGAATTACTCACTCTAAAGCTACTATTGGAGTTAGCTCGATACATATAATTTGAGGATATTGTCACTCTATTCTAATGTTTTCTTTTGTTCAAATATGAAATGGTACCTACATGAAAACGGTGAAAATGTGTCCCATGTTCGCGAGCCACGTCAGTAAAAAACTATACGTGAATGGCGTGGTTTTTTCAAATCTCTTGGGAAAAGTCGTACAAATGTGAACGAGTTCACATATCCCTGCGATTGCGCGTCAATGCGCGTGTGTAATGTAATGCAATGTAATGCAATGTGCGTCGCGACAGATTATTCTCGACTAATATAGAAAGACCATCCTACTGTTGTGTGAATATTTGGTGTTACTGGCGCTGCGGTCTCGCCGGCTGCTCCCTTCAAGCTCGGGGGAACTCAAAAATAACATAACGAGTCGAGCTTGTAATAACATTTGTCCTAATATATTACTATTGTGACGGCTCGCAGCGTGCCGGATTTATGTACTACCGTGCGAACCGTCACCTTATTATTTATTAATATAAATGCCGCCTGTCTCCACACAAATTATTTTTCATTAGATATGCGAGAGAAAGACTTTTCTCCCATGCTTAAGACATTAATATCGTGTAAAAGCAAATCTTTTGATGCGTGAGATTTTTCTTCATTTATGTCGTAGGTGGCGTTGATGTGTGTCGGCTATATTACATTTATTATATCATATTACATTGTATATTAATATATTATACCGTTCTCCATGTATTGACGTTGAAATACTTTGAAGACGGAGCAGCTAATAACATCAAAAGTGAATTATTAGAAGCTTATTTATTTCGGTATACGTTTTCGGCTCATAAAACTGAATCGTGATACTTATTATTTAACGAATAGAGTGTTTACTTCACGCCCCTTAATTAGATATAATAAACGGATAACTCATAAATATTAATACATCAAATAGATTGTTGGCGTGCGTGATAGTTGACTACTTTTACATATTTAGGGTGTGAACTGGATTGTATCTGTGTTTTATGTTTATTTTAACAAACATCCTGCTTTAAGCTAAATTTATTGAGTATTAGCTAGTTCTGAATCTACTTAAATGAAGATATTAGTATCTTCAATTCAATGTAGATTCAGAACTTCTTTGTGTTCTGTAATTTGTATAATATGTCAAATGTCAATACTAAATTACCCGCGTAGATTTTTTTTTGTCACTTATTATGTTTGTAAGTAAAAATAATACTATGTTTTCCTGAATGCGGCATGCTGGATGCAGCAAGCTGAAGACCGGGCGCTATGGCACTCATTAGGAGAGGCCTATGTCCAGTAGTGGACTAATATAGGTTTATGATGATGATGAAATCTTTTCCAACAGTTTCGTGCATACTGAATTGTAGGTGCAAGGCTTGTTAGCCCAATAGTTGAAAATTAAAGAACAAACGAATAGTTCCTTGTTAGTGCCGTAATAGCGCTAAAAAGAATTAAAAACTCGTTAATTGTACCTTCCGTGGATAATTCGTGGGCAGGTAAAAGCGAAGGTACAAGTAATTTTCATTATTACCGATTACCATCGTCGTTGTAATAGTGCAAATGTGAACTAATTGGATTAAACTTCTTTTTATACTGGAAATGAAATTATACTCGCTACTCATCACTCAGAGTGCGAGGACTAGGACAAACTAACGAAACTAGTACGAATGTCGAACACTAGCATACTAGTATACACAAATATTACCACATCTAGTCCCTCATATACAGAAGGTATACCTAGCTATAATAAAGCGCGATTCCATTCAACTCAATTCCAAATATTTTCATTAATTACTCAACATGTTAAGTAATTAAAAGAAATATTTGGAAGTTGTTCAAGTCGACAGATTTTATATTGTATTTTCTGTATATATTGTACTGAAATCACTGTTATATATCGTCACCGGAAAAGCAAAACTACTAAAGCGCCATTTTGGCCAATATGAGTTATATAATCCCAGGTTAAATAAAATATGCTGATCCACCATATTTGGAATTCAACCACAACTTGCCTTCGAAAAAGTATCAACACATTATGAGTCACGCTAAAAAGCTAAGTAATTTCTCGGCCTTTTAACGTTTCTAAACGTATACCTACTTGGGGTACAATATTGGTCTATAATCGTAGCACGCGTAGAGGTGCGCAAACGCACATGGATTTCGAGGCGAAAAATTAAGTAGAAAACCGACCACTCGGCGCATAAGTATGACTCAATTTGTGCATGCACCTGTTAGTCGTACTTCTATAAGTGTCCGTAGACTAAGTTATTATATCCCTGCCCTTATCCCATGTATTTGGGGTCGGCACTTGATTCAACCCGATGTGACTGATCATCTGATTTTTATACGAAGCGACTGCCATCTGACCTTCGTAACCCCTTTTTCGAGGAAAATCGGCAATCTGGGTTAAACCAGTTGTCAGACTTTCTTAGGCCTCTGACTGACCTGTAACGATTGCCAAACAGTTAAATTGGCAACCGGGACCGACGGCTTAACGTGCTCTCCGAGGCACGGAGGGAACTCGGGCGGTCACCAATCCAACTACTGGCTAGGCGTATGGTTGCTTAACTTCTCTGATCGAATCATATGCGCAATAGCAACTGTGTGACGAGCTCCTCAATACTATAAGTGTACCTACGCAGTGTTATTGTTATTATATGTATAGGTTTTCTGTATGTTTAGTTAGTTTTACTGATTATGTTGTTCAACATTTAATATTCACCAGTAAAGGTTAACGATAATTATGTTAATTTGTATTTGAACATAGTGTGCCTCAAAATGTGGTAGGTTGTTGGCTTAACCAGCAAGAAATATAGCAAAGATAATAAGTAGTTAATCTGTTATACATGTTACCACACACCACAATATGAGGGCAGCCCAAATTCCAGTAAAACGTTAATACGTACACATGTTTTATGCATCATTATATTGTAGACCTTTGATGTTTTCGTAATGTTATTTTTAAGCCATTGACTAAAGTCATTCATAAGGATGGTATTTGCTTTATTTACGATTGAATAGAGTATACCTTTGCATACCAAAAAAAAATATACACAAAATTATTAGTTGCAAATGTATAGTACTCACAGCAGGCTGCGATTTAAAAAGTGTGTTAAATACTTACTACAGCAGAGGCAGCTATGATCGTTTAAACAGTGCGTATTACGAACTACTTAGCTTTGACGTTCAATGTTATGGTATCTACAAAAATGATACGTCAAAGCTGAGAAGTTCTTAATACGCTCCGCTTAAACCGATAATGGTAGTGAAAGGCAGCCTCATGTACACATTTTGCAATGAATCGTGTAGAATGTATTTCTTTGTAATACTTTGGTATATAGTATGAATAACGTTATTTTAAAGACGTTATTTTAAAATTTGTAACGCTATTCAATTGTACATATAAAACACAAACTTATACTCCAATGCACATACTACATATTTCAAACATAACCTTCACTATCCTGCATTTACAACTCTGCGAAATACTAAATTATCTTCATTACATTTATGGACTATGAAATCGTGACAAATGTTGTCCACATGGCGATAAAGGCTGAATCACACATGACAGCAAGCTTTCTGAATCTATTCCAATGCAAATCGGCACTTCCTTACTGAAACTTTAACCATATGCTTCAAGGTATTTCGATGCAATGTTATTGTTAAAGTAGCAGCAGTAGTTCAGATCAACGAGGTGGTTCCAAAACGAATTGGAAACAAAACTTGGTTCGATCCTAGGGTTGGGCAAAGTGTTATTAGGTTTTTCCATCTGCAATTACCAGTAGCAGATCGGGGTCTGGATTAGTGGCCAGTCAAATCAAATCAAATCAAATCAAAAAGTTTTATTCAACATAAGGGACACTTGGAACACTTATTGAACGTCATTTTTATAGTTTTGGAGGAATAAGGCACTTTGTCAACGGCTTTAAAGATCCTTTGAGTAAGTGACGTTTGCATACTTGTTTTGCGTAAAAATCTGGTAATTAGCTCATTCAGGTTGAAAGCCCAACAATACATGGGACAAAGCTAGGGCGATGTTAAGTAGTTTTAGGTAAAAGAGATGATATTGGGCAGATAATAAGGAGGAAATTTATTCAGAGCTCTATAAGAGGTGGACTCTTAAATTTATGATGATACTACAAAGATAAAAATAGACAACCCCTTAACAAAGAGCCTGTGAAGGTTTTTCTTAGAGTCCCTTTGCATTTTAATTATAATAATTTTGCCACTTATCTGCAGTCTTGAAATGGAATGAAAGTGTTTTCTTATAATAATTATTATTTCAATTATAATTGAAAAGAGTTTTAAATGAAGTGACAATAACACAAGTCATATGAAGGGAATGTATTTTACTAGTAGAACCTTTACAGAGGAAAATTAACCGATTGATCACACTAGCACTAACCTAAGACAACTTTTAAAGGTTATTTCAGAATAGCCTTCTTCATTCGGCTTTGTTACACATATACTATATTAAATAAAGAGAAAATTTGTAAGCATTGTAACCACGTACTTACGTGTCATAGTTAGTACTCTGTCGCAGCGTTCGTGTGCCCATCGGAGAGAGTCTATGTCTATGTGTATTACGTGTGTGTAAGTGCGTCGTCCCGCTTGCATGAAGCTTGGCCTCTGGTGTAATATTTACTCATTGTCGACTTAAAAATGTGTCTATATGTGCGTGCGCCTGTTTTCCCTCGTTTTTGGGAGCCGGTCTTCTGTACCTATTTTGGACTAGTTACTCGATTTACGCACACATGCATACACGTTATATGTGCAAGTACAGGCAGACGTGAAGTTTGCATTTCGATTGACCAGACGTTCGTTAGTTGACCTTTGAAGTTAGTCCGTTTCAGATTGAAGCCTAGGTGATAAATGTTCACGGCCACACGGATGCTCTATTTGTTTAGCTTTGAGTATGTATCTGGTGTATTTTGGCGAATTGTAAGCTTGCTTTAATTATCTCTAACCCTGATGAATAGGTAGGTATCCTACTTCCTATCCTATCCTACTTGTTGTCATTAATGCGAAAATTTGTAAGAATGTATTCATGGATGTATGTTTGTTTGTCACGTAAAAAGCTACTGAAAGGATTTTGATGAAACTTTACAATAATATAGCTTTTACATCAGAATAACACATAGGCTATAATTTATAAAGATATTATGTGATTTGTCAAAAATATCAAGATAATTCAAATTCGGTGCAGGCGGAGTCGAGGGCACTAGCTAGTGTGGAAATAAAGGTGAAACGGTGAATATAAATTGTATCAAAATTATTATTCTTTAAAAGCAATTAATTAAGAAAAGTCACTACGAACTACCATTGAAAACTAATTAAACTAAGTTCTGTGTAGTGCCAATGCAGAGTTGTATTTTTAATTAATATAATAAATAACTAGCGGACGTCACGCGATTTCACCCGCATAGTTCCCGTTCCAGTGGGAGTACGGAGATAAAATTTTGCCTATATTAATCACACATAATCTAGCATTCTAATGGTGAAAGAAATTCTTTCACCATTTGAAATCGGTCCTGTACTTTTGAGCCAATTCGTTACAAACCTTTCCTCTTTATAATATCAGTACCTATATATATTCTACTACTTAAAACGAACAAACGCAACTGACTGTTAAAAAAAACATACAGTCGAATTGATAACCTCCTCCTTTTTTGAAGTCGGTTAAAAATGACATTTCCTATGAACCCGAAAGTTAGGAAAGAAGTAAAATATATTAATGTAGATTCAACCCTCCTGCAATTATGGTATCGTTAAATTTTAACAAAGTTACCGAGGAATGCTTAATGAAGACGAATTGAGTTTTGGAGTTACCTTTCAATCCGCTATAAACTAAAACTTTCGGACTTGCTGGCTCCTGTAATTTTGAGGTAGGTTTTTACTGAAATTGCTGATTTACCCTTTCTTTGCTACTCAATTTTATTTTTTATAATTAATATCTTGATTATAATTTACTCTAGATAGACAATGGATTATTAACTATTATAATCTATACATCTATACAGATAAATAAAATTGAAGTGTCTGTTTGTAATTCTAAAATAACAGCCTTTCACTAAATGCATATGAAAGTATATACGGTTGTGACATTGAAAAAAAGAATGCTATTTTTTTCTCTGCCTATCTGTCTGTTTATTCCGACAGTCCGGCTATTCTCCGAAACGGCCGAACCGATTTTAACGGGACTTTCACTGGCTAATGTTACAAGGAGTTACTTAGACTTAAGCAACCTTCCAAACCTGGTGGTAGCATGTATAATCCTGTAAATTAATGTAATTCTGACGATTTGACTTTACTGTACTTTGTAAAAGTCTAATCGAATAAAGATATTTTTGACTTTGACTTTAAAAAAACATTAGTTTCCCGCGTACTACCTATGAAATTCAGTCTACGAGGGTAAAACTACGGGGATCTTTATTTACTTCCTCTCACATGATGACATGATAGGGTCTCAATGAATAATAACTTACAGACAGTTTCATTCACTGTATGTACAGTGTGGTGTCCAAACTGGGCAATGCCTGTACCTCATACTAACAGGCTCCCCCTCTCTGAATTAAGTCAAAGGTAATGAAGAGGCTGTTTACTATAGAGTAGTTTGGAAGACTCGTATTTCCCAGATCTGACAATAGACAATTCTCACAAAACACTCCATCTAAACTTCTTTAGGCTTCTACTAATTTATAAAAGTGTCGAGGGAACGAGAAGTAGAGGCAGAGCTCCAACTCGCTGGACGGACCCTCTCCTAGAGGCCCTTAATAGTGGCATACAATCCGCACTTCATCAAGCCCAGAACAGAACAGCCTGGAGAGCTCTTACAGATAGAGCTACTTATGGTGGTCACGACCCTCAGCTATGAGGAAAACGACGAAGAAGAAGAATTTATAAAAATAATAATTTACTAAAACTTAATTTCCATTAGATATTTCTAGTAGAATTATGTTCAATAAAATTTAATATTGGGGTAAAAAATTACAATGTATAAACTGAGTAACATCTGTGCACGTATATTTAAAAAACCCATCCCCAGATTGTGGCAGACAGCCGCTTCAAATTACCTAGTCTGGTACTTACTTATAATAGCCTATTATATTTTTTCACTTTGAACTCTACGAATTATGGTTTCAGTAATTGAATTAACTGTAATTACATTGTTTTAGCTAGACTGTTACAGTATTTGCGTTATAATTACTTCTTTATTTTCCTTGGTTCTAATCGTGGAAAAAGTAGTACTAAATTTATTTAAGAATCATTAGTATTTCGTTTTAATATAGGTATAAATAAGTACCTAAGTGTTAATAACTACGTGTGACTTTGGGGTAAGCAAACTCTGCGTGGGTTCACTCTTGTTCCTGTATGTAGAAAGTAGGAACAGCCAAGTGTTTAAATTTTTGTATTGAAGTTGTCTAAGCTTACTAAGGTAGACTCCATCAAATTCATAGAAGTAATTTACCCTTGATATTTCAAATGACAATACCAGACTTCATCCCCACTTCATGAGAGCATGTAACGAAATTTTATGAATTTTGACTGTGCCATTGTTTCATAATATAAACTTACAATAAAGATAATTACATACATATAGGTCCCGTCATGAGTGCGTACCTTTAAATGCGCAGTAGTCTTTTTATTAGGCATTCTCTATCAATACGTATGGCGCGAAGCGAATAAAAACATGCGCAGATTTCCCACTCTTTTGCTGCGCGTTCTTAACTCTTGACGGCACCTGTACATGTATTCTTCCACCCAAGACTGCATTATTTAATCTTCACGCGCAACGACGAGGGACGACAGATACCAGTTACCAATTTCATAAGTAAAATCTTCAAATACATAGTGAATCAGCTTGATCTCGGTCAGCCGATTTAGAGCGCCACAAATTAGAACGGTAACAAAAGAGCGGCTCACGCGACGTCGAGTGTCGCGGATCAAATCTATGTTATTCTAGTAATAAAATTAGAGCCAGACGCTAGTGTGCTTGTGTGCTTGCTAAGAGAATGTTGAAAGCTGCCCTTCGGTTACCTTTCTTTTTGTGTCCATATGTCGACTGATACCGTCGGAAGTCGCTTGGCACGGATGCACTGTTTATTGTAACGACCGCAACGCGCGTTAAAGCGAGCCCGATATTATTATTTTTATTTCTACGCGCACGCGCCGACACTCTTGCGCAGTTTTTTTTGTAAGACCACCCCATGAGTTACGAAGACTTTCAATTTCTTGACACGCTAAGTATGTTGTTTTGAGGACACTTTTTAACAAAAAATTATAATTATATATTTTTGTCCGACATTGCGTACGTCTGTTTTGAGTAAGTACGTAGCATCTACTCAACATTTAATTCAACTTGTCAACAGCTGACGTAAGTACATAGACTTACTACTACTAACGGTATATTATATAAACTAATTAAATTATTAATGTATGTAAAACTATCATAGGACATATTAGTTCATAAGCTGGTCTTTATATATTACATTCACTTTTAATTCTTAATATACAACTTAAAAATAGACAAACAAATTTAGTTCTTCTTTGTATTAGCTAAACAAATTACCAAAGTTATGAAAAGCATGGTTGTTACCAAAGGCCGTAAACATTAGAATAATTTTTAAGGTTTCGTGTTCGCACTTATATTTTCTGATTTGTGTCAAACGATTGCCGAAATTTCTAGAATATTCTCGATGGCTACACGTGCGATATAAGTAATTCAGAGGGTAAAGTAATAAATCAGTCCGAACTAGCATCTTGCCTCGTGTGAAATATGCCTGGGACCAGTCGCGCGAGATCTCTAATTCAATATAAAATACGTGTGCAAAGCGCAAAGTATCATTACAAGTTCTTATCAACTATTCGTTTATTAGTTCTTTAACTAATAAATAGTTACCAGAACTAATAAACAAATTGATAAGTCAGCACTATTTAAATTTAGTTTAATATCTTTGATTGAAGTTCGAGATCTAATTCTTTGATGTTATTCAAGTCCGATTTAATAATTTGGTTTACTGAAAATCAACTAATAAGCAAACTACGTCTGCTGCTTTACTTTGAGTCATACTACGAGTAATTATGCTCCTCAGTCACTCTACCCCTTTACTAATATTATCTGTGTTGAGATGGCGATTCAAGAGACCATATAAGGGTATATATGTAACCATTGGACTAATATTGTTGGTGTGATGAGTAGGGCTACGTACAGGGTGCCTACCAATATCGATTCAAACAGTGCTTATTTAGAACTGAGCTTTGACGTTTCATTTTGATACCGCAAAACTAAACGTCTAAGCTATGAAGTTCTTAATACGCGCTGCTTAAAATTTGAGCTTTCTCATATTTGTATGAGAAATTGTAGTTTGAAGACGTCTTAAATAGTTAAAGATATATGAAATTGAGTTAGTTTGCAGATCTGCATTTTTGTGTAAACTCTCGCGTTCCCAAAATAGGTATAGTGGTAACAACACCTATGTTCCACCGAAAATGAAATGTCAAAGTGACTGAAGGTTTGCAGACGTATGCAGATTTCCTCACGATGTTCTCTTTCACCGTAAAGTTTGGTGTGACATAACTTACTGTACATTGCAGGTAAGTTTTAGAAATACTCATTGATGCAGAGTTTGCAACCGAAAGTTCGGAACGTGTGTCGCTTGCGTTAACTGCGTAGGCGTCTAACTACTAAAGCCACTAGGACATCACAGCTCTACGTTAATATACCTCCGATTACTACTCAAAAGTTCCATGCAGGTAAATACGACGCTTCCTTATCCTTAAGAATAACTATGGATTTAAACCGCTGAGATTTTAATGTGTTGTAATCTACGGAATTGTTCGTGCAGACACGAACTCTCAAATAAGTCGTGGCAAACCTAATTAGTTCTCCGTCGTGTCCGTTCTTTCGGGTACTTTAAACTTTTCGCAGAGTGATCACTCCGAATTTATTTGAATGGACTGTTTCTTAGAATTAATATCAACACGCATTTAAGTCGTTTCTTTCGTGGCTTTCGATTATTTATTGTTTGTGTTACGAAAGTGCTGATGCACAACGAATAACGCTTACATGACCAAGTTCTTCGAAATACGTTTTTATTGATGTAGATTTTATGCACTAAGACTTATATCAATGTAGATAGAGTAGCATATCAGTATAATATGTCTTTAATTTCTAATGTATTAGGTGTTGGAATAAAGTGTTGAATCAAGGTTAGCCTGAAGGTGAGCGGTTAGCTACAATATAGAGAGAGATAATACTCGCGCGCTGGCGACTATCTACACTAATATGTATTATAAAGAGGAAAGATTTAATAGTTTTTTTGTTGGTTTTTTTACATTGAATAGGCTCCGAAACTACTTGACCGATCTCGAAAATTATTTTAGCAATGGATAGTTAAATCATCAGCGAGTAACATAGGTTATCTTTTATCCCCGTACTCCCACGGGAAAGGGAACTACGTGGGTGAAACCGCGTGACGTTCGCTATACTGAATACTTGTATGAAACTGAAACGCCGAAAAATTAAAGTTGACTGCATTTATGATGACTCAATCCAATTATCGACATCGAAATCCATTTAATTCGTTTCCATTGCATTGAAATGGCAACAATATAAGTGAAAAGAGGAGATATCATTTATTTGCCCATTTCAGACGCAAGTACCCGTTTGACCCCACCATTGTAGAGCACGATGATCAATTATTTATTCCATTTCTTCAATTTCTTCTTGTACAATAGATCATTCACGTACCCACTTCACAAATAACCTTACAATAGCCTGTACTGCGGATAAAGGGCCAGCTAAGATGCTCTTCACAATGAACGGTAGAATAAGTCCTTCTGAATATTAGACTTCACATTAAAAACCACTATTTATTGTTTGCCCTGAGACTCCTTGGGAATTGTGAATTGATGAGTTTGTTATAAAAAAGGAATAGGCATCGTGACCACAAAATATATACTTACAGAAGGTCGGCACTCAAGCATTGGTTTAAATAGGCGCACGCACGTTTTGACACGTTCATATAAGAGAGCGCGTCCATAACATATAATTCGATCCGAAATTTTAATACCAAGCAATCGTCCCGGGGCGGTAACATTTATAAAACTGTACAATCATGTCATTCTGACAATTTGAAAGTACTTTGCTAAAACACTATACTCAATTTGACTTTGTACGCACTCGTTTAAGCCTCTATGCGACAATTTTCGATTAATGTAGGAGGCCGGCCTGTTGTTACCATAATATTTTTCGTCGAGACATTCTTAACAGTTCTCGTCCCACATCGATCATTCGGAATCGGTCATAGATTAGGCAGGGGTGGCACATTTAGATTTTTCCTCATAGTGCGGTGCGTGACGCCTTTACCCGCCGAGCATCTTGATTGCGGGCTACGTCATTAAATTAAGTAATAAAAAATACTAGCTCCGTTAATAGCTTATTACATGGCTTTTTGTCGCCAATTCCACTCCTTTCAATATTTGTAGTATGATATTTTTTTATTGTGTTTCCTTTGTGCATTGCACGAGGAATTAATTAAGGATATATTTTGAGGTATATTAAAAGCGCTGACATATTTTATGGACAGATTTTAATAACGTAGTTAGTTCCGCGTGCAATGCATTTCTACAATAATTTATACTCACGCTATACGACAAGCGCAAAATAAATACTGCATAATTTTTGCTATAGACGACATTACCCTTTCTCATAATTCAGTGTCGTACAACATGCTTTTAATTTGGATTTTTGATTGAAATTCTATGACGAATTCAACTTCAAAAATATCTTTATTTGTTAAGACCTTTGTAAAAGTACTTTCAAAACGTCAGAAGGACAATATGATTATACAGGATTACTTTAAAGTTTAGCACAGATTTTTCTAGCTTCACTTTGAACAGGTAATGTATAGCTACTTACGTATGCTCCTGTAAGATTTGTGCATAGAAGTGGTAAGTGTAAGTGGTGTGATGAATGCAGCTCGTCCCGCGGGCCGCGACCGCCCGTCATCCGTCACGCCTATCGCCCGTCTCGGCTCCACCGACATAAAAATTCTCCCCCGACCCAACACTTGATTAATGTTTGAAAAAAGCCCAATTAAGCTTACACTCCAACGTTTTATTTAACTTTGCCCGTATAGTAACAGCTGTGGAGCCGAAGGGATCGACATTTTTACCCCATTATCGAAGGTTAAGTATTCGTCTATAAATTGAACCGGGTTCGGTTACCTACATTATATTAATACGTGTTTTCTTTTTGCGAGACACCAGGGAAGGTCCGGCGATGTTAAGCTGACCATCTGTGGCCTAATTACGATCGTCAGAGTCGTTACATTCGACCAATGCCTGTATCAGCGGATCAATACAAATAATAAATTCATTCATATTGCCTTCGCCGTCGATGGTGACAGGTTGAATTAGTCTCAAATGGCTAAGGTTTTATAAATGGACTATTCCCATTTAAGGAGTTTTTCACTATCAAGTCAGTATTCTCTATTAAGGACCGACTTGATTGCTAGGTTTCATTTATTTAATTCATGTATTTAAAAGGGTAATTTAGCGTTAAATAAAATAATTGAGCATTAAATAAGTGAAGAAAAAATATCTTCCGACTGCTGGTTAAACCCTGCCCAACGTTAATGTGATCTTTTATTTAACGCGTGTTATTCTACTGTTAGTGGAAATTGGCCTGCCTCGTTGATTTCGTACAGGGCTGCTGCAGAACATGAAGTTCGATCCCGGGTCGATCAAAGTGATATTAGGTTATTAAAATTTTCCTAGAAGCAGCTCGGAGACTGGATTAGTGCCTGGTGAATGAGAATAGGCTCACCACCTATTTCATGGAATATGGTTGACGAAATGTGAGGGTAATATGGATTACGCCTGCCTACCCCTTCGGGGAATACAGGCGTGGCCATATTTATGAAAAGAGAACATAACATATTGTAAACGCGGATGTCACGCGGTTTTAACCCACGTAGTTCCCGTTCCCGTGGGAGTACGGACATATATATAATTTATTATAGCCTTTATTAATCAGTGATAATGCAGTATTGAATTATTTTTTGAAATCTTCATATTGAACATCTGTGGTTAGTTAACAATAAGTCACTAAAATGTAATCGCCTCACTACTTCCTGTTGTATATGGGCACGCTCTTTCACTTCTTGCCGCCATTATCGTGGCACACATTATATTTTACTTTGTTTAAAACTAATATAAAATTAGCTTATTTATCTACAAACTGTGCTTCATTTTATTATATATGACCCATTTGGTCCTTCGAGCCGGATATGAACCAGCGACCTATGGACATATATATCGCCCACTTATTGAACCAATTTGTTACAAACATACATATAAACCTTTTCCACTTATAATATTAGTATGGATGATCAATGAATTCACGTTTTGCTCAGCTCTTGATGAGTTGGTGTTGCATGTTGTTTATAAATAAATGTTCTTTGTATGTCATATCAACCTTTACGTACACGTGGGATGTAAATAGCTACCTTAATAGGCAATATATAGAGAGGAAATTACTTTGCAGACGAATATCATATTATTTATTCGTTTTATTGAAGGTGCTAAAAATAGATTTTTCAGGACAGATTTGAGTTCTGTTGGTGTCCCTCCTTTGAGACTTATCCATAATCCGTTATCAAAATACTGTAACTACTTAAGCTTTTAGGTAGGAATTTACTTCTTCATTTAGATTTATCCTTTAGGTCGGTATATTTTCTAGCAACTAGCTCAAAGCTTCCATTTGTTGGTATAATGTAGAGACAAAACGAAGATGACTATTAGTTGCGTTCACTGTTACATAAGAAACTCTTAATATTGTAAAGTTTCCCAGTGGTTTTCTTTAACTAGAGAAGATACCTCATCGCTTAATTTCTAGTCTTCTGTCATCGTATTGATATATCAAGTGTTTTGGGGGATCAAACTGCCCTTCCAAAGATTGCAGGAACTAAATAAAACTAGTATTCATATTCAAAGGTTTGTTATAATGTCAAAGAATAAGAGAAATAAAACAATGATAAACGTATTTATGTAACGCCATCTACTTACAAACGATAAAACTAAAACATACTCATGTACGATTCGTACAAAGTGTAAATTTAAACACATTGAACTGAGATGCATTCATTATTTTTTTCAAAAGGAAACCTTTAAAAAGAGAAATACAAAATAATGTCAAATAAATTAGTAGTTGCTTACTTTGGAAGCTGGTGCCAAATGTAGCACCAACCTTGGTATCAAACACCAAATTAATACAATGTCATCGACTCATAAAATAACTACAACGCATGCAAGGTGCGCTCTCATTACTATAAATAGAGATACACAGATGTATCTATTTATCGGAATCTTTGAACGTGTTTTTCACCTCTTTAAAACTGACGGATTGATTTAAATCTTAGCACACTTATCGTGGACTGCATTGCATAGTTTGCCCAATTAAAATTGCAATAAATTCTTTACTTCCAGGGTGTTAGTGCAATGTACGTGAGACGAGGGAGTGCGTTGGTCCGGGGTCTCGCGGCGCAGTGAGGCGCTCCCTCAGGATGGCGAGTGCTCGGGGACACTGCCGGACCCTCCTCATAGTGCTGATGCTGCTCTGTAGAGGTACCATCACTATACACACCATAACCATAGATATGCTCACACCTGTATTCCTCGATGAGGTAGGCAGAGGTGTATCCATAGTGCACCCACATTTCGCCAGTTATGAAAATGAAAAGAGCCGCGGTGGCTGTGAGCTTTGACCAGCGGCCTGCACCAATGAGGCTTCTAAAAACTTACGTGGTTTACGGTGATGTAAAATATCGCGAGGAAACCTGCATATGTCTGAGAAGACATTCAAAGACGCATGTATAGTGCCTGAGAACGCGATTGACTCACCCTCTGTCACGTTGGATTTTAATCATATTCGGTAAAATGTGGGTGTTGTTACAACACCTCTGCTGACCCCTTCGGGGATGGCGTGAACATATTTTTTTTTATAAATATCCAGTAATACTTTGTCCGACCTGGAGATCGAACCCAGGATCTCATATTCCGCACCTCATATTAGCGCTTGCGAACACTAGACCAACGTAGCAGACGCTGATTTATATACTTCTATGACAAGTTTAAATACCGATTTACCTATTAGGACAGTATTCCAAACTTACTGTACGCAGGCACACAATTTTATATTAAAATTACGATGAGGTCGGTATAAAACGTTTAGGTGGATACATTTCTGATTATGAACACAACGTACGCTATTAATAGGTTTGAACAGCATAACCTAATTGTGGAGTAGCTCGTGATACACAAATTTTAAGTAATCTCGCTGCACCAACTATCGATGTGTAAACGTAAACAAATTACTGGCACTAATGGTTCATGGATCGTCCGTGCGATGTCTGCAACGAGCTCTCGATATACAAACTTTAATTTGTTTGTGCTACAATTTGTCAGGCGAACTTAATTCGTAGCGACACGTGCTGTTTTTATTCGTGGACAGTGAGATCTGCAATTACAGAACACACTGATTTTATATGGAGATTTTATTATAATTGTGTTTTTGTACTTAACATTGACATAAAACTTAATTATGATTATTCTCACACCATCTCAAAAGGGTCCACGAAGGGGTAAGCAGGGGTGTTGTAACAACAACACCCATTTTAACCGAAGATGATTAAGTGCCAGCGTGATAGATGGTGAGTCTATCGCCGTCTATAAATCACTGCACTTCAGGTTTTAGAAAAAACATTGGTAGAAGCTGGGATTCGATCTAGCGTCGCTTGCGTAGCAGGCGACTGCTCAAATCCACGGCCATCACGGCTCTTTACCTATTAAATTACATGTTGAAATAATGAATGGTTTCATCGATTTTGTACGATAAACGTTTCTCTATTAGAATTTACCTATACGAATAATAAATCATAAAATGGCGACTAAAAAAGAATATGTTTTGTTAAAATTATGAATGGCATTTTTAGGTAGTTAAACTTCACTGATTTTGTAGTTGGATAACTTGGATATTGAAACTTATTAATGTTGGAAATATGTATTTTCGCTTCAGACATTCAGTATTCTGTGTTGTTTGATTGCTGGTAAAAAGGTTGGTGTATCAAAGGAATAATTGGTTCAAAATAGCCTCGTCTCCCATTTTAACATCGATGGCTACACAATTTGAGAGGCCGAAAATAGTGGTTGTTGTGAATTTATTGACGTCCGTAGCGTAATTAGCGAGGCACGACTCGACACCGAACTGCACTTTCAGGCTAATAGCGAATAAACGAAGTCACACATCTCTATTTTCTCTCATTTTTCTCTCCTGAGAGACAATATATCTACTGACTTCGCTCTTATTGAAATTACCCTCTTCGTCGCGGGAAGAACGAATTAAAATCGCATTAGGAAATCCCGTTTCCGCCTAACTTTTCCAGTCTGTGCACAGAGTTCCGGTGTATCGGAATAAATGGCCCAAACTTCGTTTATTTATATAGTCTTGTTGAATATTTATGTTTTCGGTCCTAATTTTGCATTCCTGTCACTTCAAATACAAGTTTGCGAAGTGGAAAAAAAACTCGCACTTTGTCTCTCCAGAAAAATATACTGAGCAACTTTACGTGAATTCTGAATGAGTTTACATAATTGTAATACGAATTGTCAGAAGCAACGAGGCTGGCTCACGAATCAGGGAATTATACTTTGTATCTGACATTTGGGTGCCATTTTCCCATTGTGACGTAATCACATCAAGCTTAACTAATCCTAACTCCCGAAGTCCTCGCGCGTAAGCTTGTTATGGCATAAGAAGGTATTTAGATGTAATGCGTTCAAAGTTGGAATATACAAAAATGGTAGTAGAGTCACGCCTATTCGTCGTTGCGGGCCCAAATAGGATAATCGCGCAGTTATTGCCTATGTCGGAATAGACACTAGCCACGCTAACTGCTCGTTTATTTACATGCCACAAGCCGCAATAACCCACCATAATCCGCCATAACCGACTTGTGAGGAAATGTCTTACTGCCGCAACCACACTCTGATGGATGCTCGACTGCCACGGCGTATTAATATTCAATGTAGTCTCAAATTATACCTGTCAAGCATTTTTAAATTCAATTGTACGCGAGCAATTTTTTTAACATATTGTTATCATTAAGCGATGTCCACTGCGTTATTACGGAGGTTGCAGATTTACAAGCCCTCGTTAGAGACCATTATGAAATACGCTATTAATAATGTCCTTCAATATTAATGTGGCATTTTTATCCTTTTATGTGTTTTATACTGTAATTGTTTTGTATTTAATGTACTCTTGATTTATTTGCTAGCATTTAGGTGACCGTTAAATATACTTTACACAAAATGTACAAGAATTGGTGTTAAGATGATTAGGGTCTCTAAAAAGTACTTACTGTAGACTGAGAGTATAATTTTAAAGATAAAAAAGATAGACAAGTTAAAATGCTAGTACAGACCGTCAAAGTATTATTTGACTGCGAATGTCTGGAAGTTTAAGCCGAGGACGATCACATACTTGGTTCAACTTGATCAATAATGGATAGGAACGTTGAGAGCGAATGCAATTACGCATTCGGCGGGTATCTAGATATACCTTTATTAATTCGGATATAGTGAAAGGGGTTAAATAGCGCTCTATATTCCCACTACGTACCGGTCTTTGACATGATGAATGTAATGGGTGGGTATGATTTATTAAAAAAAAAACACATTTCAAAAGAATTAGTTACCTGACATCGGCAGGTTTGATAAATAAAAATAGCTGGTGTAATTTAGGGAGTAACGTTTTTGTCAAACGACTATTAGGGGCACGTCAGGAGGCTAACATTTCATCTAAATGCGACAGGCGGTGTCAAGGTTCCATGTCCTTTACAAAGTATAAGCCATTCTATCGCACTATGGACACAGTGTAAATATAAGCGAAGTAAGCAGTATGGAATCAAGATATATTTTTTAATATCTGACGATCTGAAATCTGACGATTTGAAAGTACTTTGTAAAAAGTCTAATCGAATAAAGATATTTTTGAGTTTGAGTTTTAGTTTGAATAAGAACGTTTGCATGAACAGCGAGCATGAGGGTTGGCACTCGTTCATTTACTGTCAAAGTAATGTCAATTTGAAGTTTAGATTTTTTTGTCTAAAACACGCATATTATGTAAGTATACGAGATCGGCCACGACGTGACACCCCTTACCGACTTATAATTGTATGACGACCCCGATGTAACTGAATTCTAATTACATCGGGGTCGCTTATAATCTTGTAGATGGGCACGTTTGTGTGTGTGTTTCGTGAATTGCGGACGGTTTATTCCTATATTCTGTACTGTTTGAAGTAAGCTTATATTTATACTGTGCTCTGGATGTTGTTTTGACATGTCTCTGACATTGAACCACGCCTGGATTTGTTCTAATTTATTATTATAATGTACTTTACACAGGTTTTTCATGCTTTTAGTTAACTTGTTTTTTCTTCGCCAAATTGACCTACCCCAGGCATAAAATATACATTCACAGAAGTGCGGCTTAAACATTGGCGGTAAGAGACGCATGCAAAGATCCTTACTTAGGAGTGTCTAGATCTAATGTAACTACTTTGAGTTTGCCACGAGATCCACATACTCGCGCTCATGTGCGTGACTACTAAGATCTAAGGCCAGAGTAGAAAGCCCACCTTCTGCTTCCTTCCTAATTTGAGCTATTCAAGGTATTTTATTTTCATATTAACTGCGTGTAACAGACACAGATACACATTGCCATTTAATTGTAATTTAACAAAGAATTCAACAAACCAACATCAATAATATTGGGTTTACGTCGAAAATATTTTTGCTCAGAGTAAGCCGATGTAGGTTGACGAAAATATTATGAAAATTCGTGCCATTTCCTCCGCTTTGTTGAGTTTTATGGCCAGATCCCCTTTGTCTTTGTGTCTCTGGTTGACTTGTTAATAATGATGATATACTTAGATCAATAAATCAAAGCACCATTACTTGTTTCGCATTGTCTGTGGATAATCGCCTATAATTATTTTATCTTTAAATTGCACTGAAATGGATTACTTTGAAATATGCTGACTTTTGCGTGATAGGTAGGTAACATTTCTGAGATTCTCAGCTAAGTAAGTGTGAAATGATCTATCAACTCGCTTAGTCATATTGGAATCTCTAAAATTATAATTTACTAATAAGCAGCTCTGCTAGTGAACTTAGTAGATCAATATTAATGGATAGCGAAGAGTTCCATTGGTTCCTGATACTGTTTAGAGATCTAACTTATTTACCTGAACAAAAAAGTTTCACAAAAGAGTATCAGGATCCATAGAACTCTTCCGCATACGAATAGAACTTTGTTGGGATTTGATCTGCTGAGTTCATTGACATTAAGCAGCTTAGTATTCTGTAATTCTATACAAGCATGTTTGCATAAGTCATTGGTAAAGTATTAACATTAAAATTAATGCTCCTAATAATGTAGTAGTCTTTTATATGTAATCCATATCTCGTTATTAACCCGCCTAATGAAGTGAACTCTATCGATAATAACTTGTTAGCGTTGCCGGTTCAGTGCTTTCTGTGAATTGTCATTCCCTGTGATATTACATACAATCGGTAGTACAATACTAATAAGGATCTCCGATATCTCGCATAGGTACAAATATGTATTATGTGTTATATGAGATAATAATGCGAGAAGTTTTATCAGTAACCTTATAAACCAGGCTTAAAGATTGTCTCATTCTAGATCATCCCGAGCCCGAGCCGGGTCCGAGTCGAGTTTCAGCCGTAGTTCTTTTTTTTTTGCTGCCCTGTAGGCCTATCGTGTCGTCCCCTGAACTACGTCAGGGACTTTATTTATCTTTCTATGTCTTGTATTTCAATATAAAATGTTATGATTCCTTTTGTCTTAAAATTATCTGTGTTTATTGCCAAAAGTTTGTTTCCATTTAAAAAAATTACCAAATTGTGCTTTATGTTTGTTACTTGTTGATCAAATTATTATTACTATATCAGCCGTGGCTCGGTCACTGTTCGGTATAGCGAGATAGTGTCCATACAAAATGCATGTAATACTAGCTGTACTCCGCAGTTTCCCCTATGTGGATTAGTATCATGGGTGACGATCGATGATAATGATCATGATTTACTATACATTTACAAGCATCATTTATACTTAAATCGGAAGCCCTACAAATGTTTACTCAATCTGGAATAAATATTCCTATCTCAAATATAATCTTGTCATTTTATAGCATTAATACTGAGCAACAGAGATTTTACAGTCATTTAAAAAAGAAATAATCTGCATACTTTCAAGCCATCCTCAATGGAACGCAGAGCAATACGGAGCGAATATGCTTAATATTTTTAGCTGATAAAACAGAATGTTGAACATGGAAAATAAAGCCAAATGCTCGTACAAATACTTGTGTACAAAACAGTCGGTAGTACTCGGATTACAAAGCGGTTGCTACCCGAGGCACTAAGAACAAATAACTGAAGTCGTTACCATAAAAATATACAACGATATTTTAGAGAGCGTGTATTCCGCATTGGAGCGGTATCTCCATACTTTTCACATTACTTATGCATAGAGTACAGATTGAAACGAGTGCCGTAGTTGCTCAGTCATCGGTATTCAAAGCCACACCCGGCTTAACCACTGCCTTCGCTTCGACCACCCTCAACCCTGATTGTCTTCAAACAAACAATGATGGCATTTTGTATATTAATATTTTTTCAACTGCATTCGACTGGATTACACTATTGTCATAAAAAAAACTCTTTGTACGATTCGCACGACAAAAGCAAAGGCAATTTCACCTTCGCTTTTGTCACGAAATATAAAGTTACAAAAAGGTCGGCTTCCATACGTTGTTAGACGCAGGAGCACACATAGGCGTATAATATTTCTACAGTAATAACTTCGAGATCCTAGTATACCCTGGTGTCATACTTTTGAGCGCTGGTCTTGAATGCGCAATGACTACATAGTATTTATTTGGTGCGAGCGGATTCGTAGTTTTAGCCGCTATTTTAGCTTATTGCTCAAAATAAATGCCTGAAGTATTGATTTTGACACGTTCGAGTCGTCACTTAACCTTGAGTTTTAAGCTTATTGGGGTACTGTATACGTGTCGGTATGTATTCGTTACACTATTTTCGACTAATGCAGGAAGACAACCTCAACATCTTTCCATTTTGTGCTTTTGTGCAAGTCTCCCGTAAACAAAATGTATTTTACATATTTGCCTGTTATTATTATGATGTCCTTTACCACATTATCTTCGTAATCAGAGTTAGTCCATCTAGTGTATAATTAGTTTTACGATACCAAAAGGGAACAAAGAAGTCTAATTAGTTCTGCGTATTGCGGTTGGATTGAACAGACTTTATAGAGGTCACCTTTATGTAAAATATTTTTCTATAGCTGATAGTTTTTCACTGTAGAATAGTGAAAGCCGCATTATTCACTAAGGTTTCGCGTCGCACTATCGCCGAGTGTACGTTTTAAAGATACGAAATTGAACCTTATCCTCTTCGTATTACGTATCGATTTACTATGATTGAAACCAACGCTCGTCGTCGAGTTCGATGCTGAGAAACCTTAGTGAATAACGTGGCTGATGTATACATCCATTCCCCACAGTGATTTGCAATAATGTCACAAGTTGCGATCATAATAAAATTATACATTTTTATTCACCCATTTAATTTGCCTCATACCTGCGTTGAATCATACTCTATATTATGATTATATACAATGAATTGTTTTTGAACCTGGATTGAAAATGAAAATGAAAATGAAAAATATTTATTCAGTTTAGGCCCTGGTAAGGCACTTATGAAAGTCGAGAATTTACCACCGGTTCGGAAACTAGCCTTCTGAGAAGAACCGGCAAGAAACTCAGCCAGGCATCATGTACATAACATCGAAACAATATAAATCATAATGAAATCATAATACAAAATCAAATTTGATAATAGGTATAAATATTCACAATAGTGACAAATTGTATTAGCATGCAAGTCATTATAAAACAAAATCAAAGAGATAAAAAAATAACAATACCAGATAGATTTACAAGTGTTTGCATACCATGTATTTGCCAGGAGCTACTTGTGCAGAGTGATTTACCTAGTTCCATATATCCTTGTCATTTATATAATCCGAAATTTTATAATATGCTTTCTTCATCAAAACAGTTTTGACATGTGTTTTAAATTTATCATAATTTAACGCGATTAGATAATAGATAGATCTTCAAGGTCTTTAAACCTACACCAAACTACTAACAGAATAGCTTTTATACTATAACCTTAAAACGATAATACTGGATATAAAAATATCATCTACCTAGAAAAGCACACGAAACAATTCTTTTCTTCGTCTTTCTTTAATGGGTTTTCCGGTAGATTTCCAAGTGAAATAGGAATATTTAACTTGTCCCTTCGTTCATTGTATTCTTTTTCAGGTACTGACTGAAGTCAAAGGCCTTTTTTCAGAAAGTAAAGATACATTAACAAAATGATTTCATTCCCCCTTATTACAAAACATGGTTTAAACGACCGAGAGAAAGCCGAGTTTGGTCTATACTGTTGGATTAAAACTATGTACTGGAACCATAGAATACCTTTTAATAAGGGTGGTAAGTGTTGTAGGTCAGGTTTTTAGGTCCCCAAGGGCGTTGAACACGTACTTTACGCTGAAGATGCTTAGGTGCAAAAGTGACAGTTGGTTAATTGCCGTTACACATACTTCTTTGAGCTTCTTCTCGGGCATATGCAGGTTTCCTCATTACATTACGTGTAACGCCATGGTAACTCGTTGCTTGTGTTTCAAGTGACTACCCAAACCACTCGGTCATCACGGCTACTTAGAATTGTAAGATAAAGTTATTTGACAGGCAACGCAGTCCTTTTCTAGGTCATTTCAAAACGTAATGGAACGGAACGAATAAACGAGTTGTTCCAAAAATAATTACCTACCTAGAGAATTTTAGTTGAAGCAGAACACAGCCTCTTTGGTTTAACCAAACAATTTATGTTATGAACAAAGTTTATGTATATGTAGTCGTTTTTCATGGGTCCTGCTCCTCGGAGGACGTTCCGCTCTAGGGCGGTAATCGTTGTCTCAAATAATTTATGAAATATGACACAATAATCTTCGTAATAAAGGCGCGCGCTGCTGGCCCGGCGAGTTCTTCACATTTATGTTATTATATTGGAAGTAATTTACACAAGCCTCACAAATTATTACTTCGATTAAAAAGCTTTACTACAGCTAAAATAAAAAATAAAAATATGCTCATGACATCCCAGAAGGGCCTCCGAAGGGGTAGGAAGAGGTGCTGTATCAACAACGCCCGCATTTCACCGAATATGATTGAGTGCTAACGTGACAGGGTGAGTTCATCGCCGTCTCAGGCACTGTACATGCGTGTCATATGCAGGTTTCCTCACGATGTATTCCATCATGACAGGAGAAATATATTGTGAAAAGTATAAGATGCCATAAAAAAAAGCCTTACCATTTAAGACAAACCAAGATAGATTCTTAGGGGACAACGTGTTATCCCTATCATCCGGCAGGTTCCACGATTGTTTACTACGATTGATACTATTTTTGTAGTATGGAAAAAGCGGGGCTTTTCTACTTAATAATTCGTATCTATAAAGATTTGTAAAAAATGTCGTGTATGGTGAGCATCGGTGATATAACGAGAATAAAATAGTACATTATGTGGCTAAAGTAAGCATTATATATAACTACGAAACAATGTATGTTCAGCAGCTTTTCAATCAGCTACTTAGGCTCGATATGTTTACTCTAGACTGCTTGAGAAGGGTACTGCGAGTGCTCATGATAAGCGTATATTTTACGCATTAGGTATATTTTTCACCTAAATCTTGAAGTACACGGTATCTGTTTTAGGAACGAACATTTTGTTTATCGAGCTTATAAAATGTATTTAACATCACGGATTTTACCAGATTACGTAGACGTAATAGCGTAAGCCGCAGCAAAGCAAATCTGATCTAAGCAAAGTAGATCGATCAATCTCTTTAAATATAATTTAACTATAGGTCGCGGTGGCTGTAGGGTTTGAGCAGTCGCCTGCTATGCAAGCGACACAAGATCGAATCCCAGCGGGGCCTGTACCGATGAATTCTTTTAAAAACTTATTAACAGGGATTCATACCATGTGCTTTATCTGAGAAGTAATTAAAAAACGCATGTATAGTGCCTGAGACGGCGATAGACTCATCATCTGTCACGTTGGCACTTAATCATCTACGGCGGAAAGTTGGTGTTATTATTACAACATCTCTGCCTACCCCTTCGGGGAATATAGGCATGCGTATGTATGTATGATTTGACTGGAGGTGCCTATGAACATAATGTAGTAATGTAGGTACCTACTTAGTTTTCCCAAGGTGGTGGATGTGCGATGATTGCCGATAAAATCACTCGGCGATAAGCCTCCGCGCTCGTTACCATAATGTAATGTGGCCCAAATTGGTAATGCTCGGCAATAATTCGATTTTTTGCCCGAGTGCGCCCCGCGCTGCTCGCAGCCCCGCTGAATATGTGAAACAATTTTCTCCTTATGAATAAAATTTTAAGGTGCGTATGCAAATTTCCATTACGTAAGGCTGTCTCCGGTAATGGTGTCATATGCGCGGGCTTTTTCTTGACATAAGAGTATCTTAAACTTTCCCAGGCATCTTTAACAGTACACCAGCCGAGCAATTGGCTCGGTCAGTAAAGACTGAAACTCCGTAGAGTGCAGTAAAAGCTGAGCAGTATTTTTAACATTCTCCTTTCAAACGTATTAAAACATACCGTTCGTCAGTCCCTCGACAGGCCCACTTAATGAAATAACATGTCTTTTTAAGCCGGGATAAAAACCTTACCGACCTCCGAAATTACGCAGAAACGCTCATACAATATTATCTTAGGACTATTTTAATTAAACTTTTAAATGGGTAAGCCACCTAAGAGCAAAGTGCCTATATTACAACCTCCATGATATGTATTAGCCCGCGTAATTAGCTAACAAAATATGAATGAAAGCCGAGTTCCCTGTTCTGCAATGTTATATTTGAATAAGTTATTCAGCAGATTCAAACAAGAACTTGAAATATATTGTACCTAAATTTAGACCTCTTTACATATTCTTTCATATGAATAGGTAGCGTAAGTAGTAGTATATTGACATTATAACATACTTACGTAATTTTAGGTGTGTCGTAGTATATTGGAAGATGCCAAAGCAGTAAAGGTTTGGTAAATTACTTGAGTGTTTGGTAGCGTACTAGAAGTTAAGCGCCATTCAATAATACTACATTCTACAGTCTACTCACACCCAGATACCTACTAAGGTAATTGGGATAACTGCTCATTAAATCATGCGCTATAAGAATAAGCTCAGAACCTGTGCTTTGCCACCTCGCATAAAAAACTACAAATATATCTTAATTCCACATATCCACAAACTAACAGATCCCTGCACCCTGATTGATTTGTAAATAAACTAACTTCTAAACACAAATTTAAACTTAAACCATTAATTGCTAAACTACTAACACTGAGACGATACAATAAATTACTTACTCAAGTAAAAATGCTTTGACGAAAGTGTGGAGGGTGAATAATTGATTTCTTTAACGAAGCATTTAATTTATTATTTGCAACGACAACCGTTATAGCAAACAATGCGGGTTCGAAACCCCAAGTGCATTAATGACTTTTCTAATGTTAAAAAAACTGCTGGACTGGGGACTGTACTCACCGTCGTACAGAAGATAATATGGATATCCAAATAATTACCTTTGTGTATGTGGTGTTCCTGCGGTGAGTAAGGTCACCAGTGCTCCACGGAAGACAGGAAGAAGAGTGTAGTCGCTGAGCTAGCAACAATTGTTGTCACTATGTTGTTACTGCGATTCCCTTTTTGTGTAAGGTTAAGGTTAGGTAAGCAGCAGTTTGTCATTGTGCCGTCTTTACGCTTGTTTGCCACGTTTGCAGTAAAATAATTGTACAAAATGAATAAAAAAGAAAAATCTAATTTGGTGAACCTTTCAGCGCTTACGTTGATCAATGAGCATATATCAATATATCATAATATAAAGGGCATGTACGGTTCAAAATGTGGTGAAATTAATTATATAGTCTGTATACGTTTCACTGCTAGTATAATTGCACCGATGATTGCCTTGGTTTTATTCCATTTATAAAGCTGTGTGCTGTGCAGCAGAAAAGTGCACTCTACTTTAATTAATACTGTCGCGACAATAACAATCGACTCGTATAAATGTATTGATTTAAATTTTGAAGTGTGTTATTCGGTGGAAGCGAATAAACTACTTCCGATCTCCCACAAATGGACCCAATTATAAGCTAAGAAAAGAACGATTTGCTCGTCGTATGGCATTTACTCGATGTAGGTATGTTCACGCCTACTCAGTTGGATCCCCGAAGGGGTAGGCATTACCTATACTGGATAGGTTTGTAAATGTTGAAGCGTCGTCGCATGACGTGTTGATCCGCCATATTTATCCACAACCCGCCTCCGAAGAAGTATCAACACATTTTGAGCCACGCTGAAAAGAACGTGAAATACCTATTGGGGCACAGAGTACCAAGTGCGAGGTTTCTCACTAGCGCCGTCGCGTTTACGTCAACGCTGCGGATGTTACAACCACCACCTTTCACCAGAGATAATCGGGTGCCAACGTGACAGATTATAAGTCCATCACCGTGTCAGACATTCGCCCTTTTCAGATAGACGAATGTTTCCTCACGATCTTTCCGTACGTTACGACTGGACTTGAGCTTGCGACGCTTGCATAGCAGGCAAATAGTATCAACAATTTACCTACTAGTATTCATCAGATAAAATGTTTGCTGTAGATCGAACCCTAAATCCCTTACTTCCAAATTAAAGCCACTGGATTGGACTATCCTAAGACCAAAAATTTTAAGTAGATTATGGAATAAAGATTACTCATTTCGACAAGCGTGAAAAAGTGTTGAAGTGTTGAAGCAGCGAAATGTTATCGTACCAATAAATCTCATATTGTACAAAGATTGTAACTTCTCGCCCGAATACATGAAATACACATAGAAGTTTCTCTAATAAATAATTGCTCAAGTCGGCTATCAATATTATATTTGCCAGTTTCTTTTCGTAATGTAGCTCGGCGAGCTGTGTATCGACAAACATTGTTTGTTCAACAATACCCGATTTGTTAGGCAATAGATCTTGTAAACGACGTTTGATGTCAATATTTACCGTGCGTTCGAATCTAGGTTCCATATTTTCTTCATTACTTATGCATAGAACACAGATTGGCTCCGCTGATGCCCTGTCATCAATATTCAGCGGATACTGCAGCCATGATTACCTTAACCACTTTTTAATATCATTATATTTCATGCTTCACGAACCGCCAATTGTATGTACCTTTGACGGGACCGTTGGCCTACATACATATGCTCACGCCTTAAGAAATGGTAGGCAGAGGCTGAGGTGTTATACAGTATACCCACATTACGCCAGCTCTGATTAACTCACATTTAATAGAAAGCGAGCCTGTTGTCATTGGCCTGGCACTAATCCATGCTCCGGGCTGCTACTGGGAAATTATGGATAGAAAAACCCAATATCACTTTGCCCGACCCGGATAACGAACCCAGGACCTCGTGTTCCCCAGTACCGCTTACGATTTCTAGAAAATCGAGGCAGGGCATACCGTACCCGACTGCTCAAATCTAGGTGTCGCGGGTTCGATTCGCCTGTCAGGGCAAACATTTTATGTGATGGGCATTTGTGTTTGGCTTGTGTCTGGGTGATTCATAATGTCTATACAATATCATCAACCCATTATAGCAGTTCACTGCTAGACATAGGTATCCGCGCGCGTACCTGAGTGCCTAGTGCGAGTTTTCTTAAAATCGCCGTCACAAGTCATCGCGTCCACGTAAACTCAGATTTGTTGGGGATCTGGGAATATTGTCATCTTTAGGCCTACAGCGGTACTGTTCCGAACCTATACAAACTGCGTTTACGTCGACGCGGTGACTTGTGACGGCAGCAGTGAAAAACTCGCACTAGGGCCTCAGAGCTCAGTCTTACTTATACCGTCGCCCCAACTAGCCGGTGGACGACCTACACTACATAACTACACCGTATAATTTAAATAATTTAGTTAATAACAATATGTTATAAGTATTATATCCGTTGCCTAGACCATAGTACATTCTATACTTAATTTGGAGTTCCCAACGCCGTCTACTTAGATGGCGCTGTGTGATAATGTTCGAACATTATTTATTTACCTTCAGCAATTCACCAAGTCTGTTTTTTCTCTGATTAGTTTTCTTCCATCTAGGTATATAGTAATAGTTCCACGGAAAATCGTATTGTGTATAAAGCAATACATTTTCTATTTGTGTTCCTTCCTATAGTGGCTTTCTACACGATATCGTTTTAGGCCTTGCCTTGTACCTTCTAATACCTAAATTACTTTTCCACAATACTTAAGCTTAACAATAAAATATATTTAACTGAAATACGGTCGGGGTCGACTACCGGTACTTTGTCCTGTCGAAACTTTAGTGACTGATTACTATCAACACTTTCAAGATGAGAATAGGATTAATCAACCGCCATTTTATATTTCGGTCTTACTCACACGCCTTTGAAATGACAGAGACAGTGATACAAAATGGCGATTCTAAATTCCTATTCTAATGTTAATCGTCCAAAAATATTAAATAAAATTTCCAGTTCCAATGGCAATGAAACATAATATTATCTTAGCGTTTATTATTATTGCTTAGGTACTGGTCCCGTCACGAATTAAGAATAAGTGCCTTTAAGGCGCAGTAGCCATTTTATGAGTCTGTCTCTGTCTATAGGTATGACGCGAGGCGAATAAAATCATACGCGGTATCCCCATTGTTTTTCACTGCGCGTTCTTTACTCGTGACGGGACAATATGATTAATTAATAACGGCAGTAATTAGAATTGGAATTTTTATTTCATATTTTGTGTTGTCTTTTATACTTACTTGCAAAAGTATTCCTGTATTCATGAAGACGTTTCAATTTAAATATTAGTTGGTTATTAACGTTATCCGATTTTCGTGTGTAGAACAACTCGGAGTTCACTTAGTTTATCTATAATACAATCGCATATAATAAGGACCTTTGATGCGGGTTCAATACACTCTTATTTGCATAGTAATTTGCGTTGAGCCCGGTGAGACGGGACACAATACGAAACCATATACGTTTTAAAATCTTAACAATACTCGATGAAAAATATTCATCTATACATACAGATAAATAAAATTTAAGTGTCTGTTTGTAATTCCAAATTCACATCTTTTCACTAAATGCAATTTCTTTCTGCGTCATTACCGTATAAACTTCCATACGGTAACGACGTAGAAAAAAAAACTGTCTGTCTGTATGTCTGACTGTCTGTTTGTTTCGGCTAATCTCCGAAACGGCTGAACCGATTCTAACGGGACTTTCTCTAGCAGTTAGCTAATGTTACAAGGAGTAATAAGTTAGACCTGGTCTTAGGTGTATTTTAGAGATTATAGATTATTTATATATAGAATATAGAATATTTAATATTGGGCACTCCTTGTCTATTTTACATTTAAAACTGTTCTAGGTATAATCTATATCTTAATATTACCTCTGTATATTTTTGACTGCTTGTGCCAACATAAATAAAAAAACAACTACAAACAGGCAGACAGACGAACAGACTGATTTTATGCGATTTTAATAGCATACCTAAAATAATTCTATACCCTTTTTTAAATCAGAGTTAATATGAAACATTGGTATTAATCTCCAGCGTGAACTTAAAGAAATATAAACTAAATATAATGTTATTATGTTCCCAATGTGGATGGCAGTGACAAGAAGTTTTTAATGAAATTAATTAAAAGTTACTTGTCGGGGAATGTTTATGAATACGTACGTCGCGCGGCTCACCACATTAAGTGCTCGTATATTGTGAGTAAACAAAACTTCAAGTGTCTACTAGTACCTAAGCTTACTCGTACAAGACCTATATAGAATGGATTCGCCTTGAAGTCTAGACTTGAAAATTTGTGAGTCAATAATAGTTGGATGGAGCGGTTAAAGTTAGGGCGTAAGTACGTAGCCGAGAAATCCGTATCGTTATATTTATCCATCTTTTTTGACAACACCCACGTAAATCTAACAGTCGACAAAATTGTGAATACCATGTGCTATTTGGTTTTCCGGTCACAATATTAAAATAAAATTAAATTAGAAATATCTTTATTTGATTCGAATTCTTTCAAATCGTTAGAAGGACACAAAAATATATTATACAGGATTATAAATGTTACCACCGGATTCGGAAGGTTGCTTTGCTGAAAGATCCCGACAAAAATTTAAGTATTACTCTTTTCAAAAATATTTTACAATTTGTAATGGTTACAGTTTATCTCATGAATATAAGCCCATAGACACCGCTCCAATGCTCAATTGTCAAGACATCAGAATACATAAGTCAGCACTTTATACAGTAGTTCCTTATAAAGGGATCATCATATGTGGAACATATGCATGTTACTTTTGTAAGGAAAGGCCTTACAATATTATGTTATAAGGCAGCTGGGTCGATAACGAATTAAAAGCCTCCTTAGCAAAGCAACCTAAACTATTGCCAAAAAAATTGTGTGGGCGACAGATAGCTCTGTCAGATTTATATAAATATTTACCTCATTATCGGAACAACTTATCTTTTTGGTATATTTATGATACGATATCAAATTTCCTAATAAACTCTACGAGCAAATCTTTTATGTTTCTGCGAACTCATTACGTAGTTAAGCGTTTTATTTTACGTTAAAGTGTGTATGTGTGGGGGTTGTGTTGTGGAAGTGTGACTTATCTAGAGTTTAGGGGTCGTGTTATAAATGTTGATCGGCGGTTATGGGTGGTTATGGTCGGAGGAGGCGCGGCTCTGCAGGTTTCATAACTCGCTGGAGCCCTCGAGGTATAATCTTGTTTACAAACGCGCCCCGCAGACACGTTGCGTAAAGACATAGGCCATAATATGTTAATTTAGCCTACCACTGCTGCGGCCACCCCTATATTGAATATTTTGTTTTTGCTGAATAATTTAAGCAAATGAAACTCGCAATGTTTAAATTATGAAATTTATTGCTTTTATATCTGTAAGCTTTGTTTTGTATTTGCTGACGAAGTCTAAATACCTAGTTTCAGTCGTTTTCACTCCGTTCGTCTAAGTTTAACTAAATGGAAGAAGATAGATTAATTTGTAGTTGGTACTTAAATAAATAAATTGGGCGCTCTCAGATAACAAATTTTCTATACAGTTAAATAAAATTTAAGGGTCTGTTTGTAATTACAAAATAACAGCTTTTTACTAAATGCATATGATAGTATATACGATACTGACATAAAAAACTAAGTTTAAATTTTTTCTCCGTCTGTCTGTTTGTCTGTTTGTTCCGGGTAATCTCCGAAACGGCTGGACCGATTTTAACGGGACTTTCACTGGCAGGTAGCTGGGGTTTCAAGGTAAGTAACTTAGGCTACTATTATCTATAAAAATATAAGGGTTGCGCGAAATTAAGCATGAAACTAAATCAACGCGGGTGTAACCGCGGGGCACAGCTAGTTGGTGTATAAAATTTGAACGTAAATTATAAAGGAGAAAACAGTATCCATATTTTCATTAAATTATTTTGTATTTAAGGTAAAGGAGATAAAAAAAGTATACTCAAGTGTTGTAATATTGACAACAGCAACGAATTTATGTAGGTACTAAAACAAAATACACTTAAGTACATGCGGGATGGTCCTCAGCGAAGTGGTTTTCTATCACACTCAGTAGTGTGTCATGCAGAGTTTGAAATTTGAATCGAGCCTTTCATACGAGTACAAGTGCTGCCCTTCTTCCACTTCAGTAATTTGTATCGAACTTTGTACATTTGGGTCATGGTATGTATTATCTGCTGCCTCATTTACAAACATACACTTTAATTTTATTTATCTGTATAGATATAGATAACATTTTATTTTTGAATAGGGTCATAGGTTCTATGTTATTCTAGTATTAAGTAATTTATTATTGTTCTATAATTCCTATACCAATCTTTATCAAGTCATTAAATTGTTCTCGAGGACCAAAAATTTAATATCTTTCCTCAAGATGCATACTGCCTGGCTCTTTGCCAAATTTTATATTTATTATTGTAAGCTGCAGTGATTAAGCCTCGTTATTTCTTCTAGGGTTCAAAAGCAGCTTTAACGACTATCTCTCATACTGATAAGTTATGTAAAATTTTGTAGAAGTCTATCCCATCTTTGCTTGCCTATACAAACTGAGAGTCAGATACGCATAATATACTTGTGGCTTGTAGAGAGGCTCATGCTCTTCCCCATGTTCTAATTCTTCCAGCGCCTGGCTGGAAGATTTAGAAGACGATGCCATGCCTGGGGATGAGTGGGATGATGTCACGCCTGGGGAACCGCAGCTCCAAATGTTCTAAATGAAAACTCTTATTGCGCGATTTAGGTTCTCGTGTATTTGTACTCAAACTTTGCAACCGTTAGCGAGTAGCGCCATCTAATTAGCAAACGGAGAAACGCTGTTATATACTTTCTTTATTTCTTTCTCATATAAAAATAGAACAAATAACTGTATGAAATATTTCACCCAGATAGTTATCGACGACCTCGTTGGTATTGTAATTAATATCCTGGGCAAAAACCCGAAGACAAAATCTACAGACAATCGAGGGAGACAAATCTTGACTGATGACCGTATTTGTCCTATCGATACACGAAATGGCTTCCATAAGAGACCTTTGTTCACCAATTAATTGGCTATTACTATAAACATTACTTTTATAGTCGTGTAGTTATGTTGATGAGAGGTTTATAGGATGGCTACTGATATGAATTCATGATGGCTATTCTTAAACTGTATTAGCCGGCGTTATGGGCGTGACGAAAGTATTCTCGTAAAAATTAATGAGACATAAGATTATGTAAAGCTTATTGGGGTCGAGATAGTGACCAAGCCATATTTTAGAAAATTTTCGAAAACTTTTTTTCTGACTAGGTATTGATTTATTATTTGCTTACACCTGTAATGGTCTATTATACGGTCTTATAGTTATCTATCTGTAACTACAAATTTTATGTTTTTATGATAAACTGATGGTGTACATAACTGTTTTAATAAATAAACAACGATTTGAGCATAATCAGGGAAAGATCTTCACTTCTATCAACAAGGAAGCATCAGGGGTTTTACAAAATTAGTGTCTCAGATACATTTACAATCCCAGAATTTTTCTAACAGCAAATAAGTTCATGTTTTTCTTTAGAAACAAAACTGAATCCTGAGGTACTAAATCTCCATTTCACAGCTTGTAGAGCGATAAGTTTACGCCGTTTTGGGTCATAAGTTAAACCATCTGCAGCTTGGGTGACTTTTCACCCAAGAGACTGGATCGAGATACTCAGCGTTGCCTCAATGGACCAAATCTCTTCATTGGAATAGCGCCAACTTCTTTATTTGAAGACGTAATAGCGCTTTAAAGCTTGTGAACTAAACATGGTCTTTATACTAGAATTTATTTAAGCTTGATACAATTATCAGTCAGATCATCATGACGCTAAACGCGTCATTGTACTTTCGGTTTTTTCCGCATTTTTTTACTGCAACTAACCGTTCGTAGTAATTGGGCAGTAAATCAATTGAGTTGAATTCTCGAAACATTAAAAATGTTTTACATTTTCAATTACATCTTTGAATTCATTTGCGGAGCGAGTAAATGCATTTTCAGGTCATAAAGTTATTGCTGAAAGTTTTATGCTTACGGTTTTGCTCCATTTTACTATTATTCCATGGTAACCTTCCATATTCTAGATTTAACTGCAGGTTGTCACTATCCTGCAATATACCACGTCGATTCATTGCTTAGCTGCTGTGAAAAGAAGGATATACAGGATGTAGCTTTTTAGAGGAACATTTTTGGCACATGGCACGGGTATGTGCTACATATAAATGTAAAAATATTTATAAAAATACCTCAAATTCTTTTTTTCCGTCGTTAAAGTTATTAAATATTTTTGTGGTAAAGTAAAGTTGTTAGGGCTTAATAAAGGTTCGATTTTTGTTGTAAAATGAAATTCTACGAACTAAAGAACTCCAAAACTATATCAAATGAACGACGAAAAAATAATTATGAAGGGCTTTTTTATATATATTTATAAATTGATATGTACCATCAACTCTGTGACAAAAATGTTCGCCTAAAAAGTCTAGACTCTATATATTATAAATCATATCATTGTTATTTTGATTTAAGTAAATTTTTGGCTTATATTAATGAGCGCAAGTTATCAATTATTTGATTACATTTTGCAAAGAAATTGGCTTTTTAAATACGTTATGGGATTCCAATCTAACGTCATGGGCAGACGTGAATTTTCATTTCCCTACTAACATTACGTGTATGTATGCGAATATTAATCATCTGTAGGTATGGGCTGAACGAGCTACCTTTATAAACAGCCGGTCACAATGAGTGCAGTAATTGAAATGTGTTCCGACCGTGTCCGTCGCGCGCTGGGATCCGAACAATAATCCCATTACATTTTTATAATCCCTCGGTTACTTGGAGACAATGGTTCTGATGACTCACTTGCTCCTATTCTCTTTGTTCTCAACACTTTTGTAAGATACCTCTTCATATGTAACTATACGTTACTTCGGTTTTTGTGACAATTGGTTTAGTTGACATTGCCTTTTTATTAGTCTTATTTGTCGTAGCGGGGGCATCCTTCACTTGTATGCATTACATTCGATGTATCTACACTTCCACAGTCATATACATTGTTCTTAATACCTACTTAGTTAGTATAATCGCTTATTGGGCGCATATTCTCAGCAAGCACTTTCATTTGATACCCATACTGTAGTAGTGAAAAAGTAGCTAGTCCGCCATCTTGAATGATTCGCCATATTGGAATTACAATGACGTCACAGACATAAGCATGTATTGTCATCCAAAACAAGCGTGTACCTATACCATATTTCAGCTCAGTTGGTTAAAGATTTAAAATTCGGTTGATAGATTTGATCGGACAAACTATTTATTATAAAAATCAAGTAAGATTGGGTGCCAACCCATAAAAAACTAAAATCTCTTAATAATGACAAAGGTCAGAGGTAAGGCGGACAATATATACTATACAATAGAAATAGGAAAAAGCTGAGTCGGTCGCCAATTAAAATTCAATATTCAAAATATCTTTATTTGATTAGACTTCTTACAAAGTCCTTTCTAATCGTCAGGAAGGACACAATAAACCACATTATACAGGATTATAAAATGTTACCACCGGTTTCAGAAGGTTGCTTTTGTTGAGAAGAACCCGGCAAGAAACTGAACAATTAAGTATTCTTTTAAATCAAATAAGAACAAGATCTATTTGTGTATAATCCCAAGAACGTAAACTTTAATGCTAATTATTGTAAAGGGCTCAAATTTTAAAAGCAATGTTAAAAAGCACGCAGGTCACGGTGACTTTGCTAGGTTGTTTACACTTTACAAACACTTTTTCTTTGAGAAGTAGTAAGGTTATTAGTGCGAATAGGCACTTCTTGGAATAAAATGTTTTAATTTGTTTGAATTTTGCTTGTGACACGCATCACTTATTCGAATACCTTTTACATTTTGGTTTGATATTTGACTGAACAGGAATAGAAACAGAGTGCCTAGTGCGACTATTCTTAAAATCACCGTCACAAGTCATCGCGTCGACGTAAACGCTTTTGCATTTATGCGCATATTATTTGATTTGTATGCGCTCACAATAGTGTAATTTTTAGGCCAACAGAGGCGCTGCTTCGATCCTATACAAATCTGCGTTTACGTCGACACGGTGACTTGTGACGGCGGCAGTGAAAAACTCCCACTAGGCCCTCTGGTTGCACAAGACAGAGACATCTGGGCATCTTTGAAGGCCTTCACCAAATAATAGTGATCCGACAAATTATGTTTATTCATAAAAAAATTATGTTCGCTAAGTTAATAGTTAGTAGGTAAAATGTAGGAAATACACTTAGTAGATATTAAGTTTAAATTAACAAAATAATCAGTTCAGTGTTTACATATAGTTTAACAAATTTAATTAATAATCCTAAAACAATGCATAATTAATTAGTAGGAAATAAAGAGGCATTTTAATTAATTTTATTTATTTAGGTACTAGCTGTGCTCCGCGGTTTCCCCCGCGTAGAGTTAATTATATGGGTGTCCTGCAAACCCTTGTTTTTAAATTAAAAGTAGCCTAAGTTACTCCTTGTAACATTAGATACCTTCCAGTTAGTCCCGTTAAAATCCGTCCAGCCGTTTCAGAGATTACCCGGAACAAACAGACAGACAGACAGAGAAAAATTAAAAAAAATTGAGTTTTTAGTACCGTGCATACTTCCATACGCATTCAGTGAAAAACTGTTATTTTGGAATTACAAACAGACACTTCAATATTTTATAATTTATTTTATTAAATTATATATATACTATATATTATATATTATATTATTATTATATAGAGTATGTATAGATTTATTTGATTGTACAGTACAAGAGTGTCTCTGACATTATAAGCAACATTATGAATTGTAGATTTCTCCGTATTACTAACGCTTAGAGATCTATCGCGCAATTCCATACATTGTTGTTAAATAATCTAGACTTGTTTACTTTTACTCCTGAACACAATTATCAGATACAACTTGAGAGTCAACATACTAAAACATCACATACAAGAATTCGTAGGTACATTTTGGTCCTTACAATTCAGTTCATACTTTTTCAAATCTACTTTGCTATGTTCCGAATTAAGTAATTGATGAATAGTAGATTAGTTAACAATTAACCATCATGAAAATACACTTCATGGACATCCCATTTTAGAAATACCTTAACCTTAATATCAGGGGCGTGCATTGGATTTTCAGAGGGGTAGGCATGAACAGTTAGTAGGTAGGTAGGCAGGTTAAGTGCATACCAATGAGGCGCGGCGTAAGTACATAAGTTTTGGCACAGACATACTCACGAACATAAACACATACACACACGACATGAGTGTATTCAGTCATCAAAAATTTTAACTTCTGCTTATCTGCTTATATGCAATGCACGCCACTGCTTAATATGGTGCTGCATAAAATTTGTAATTATTTTGTTAATGAAGGGGCCAAAAATATTTAGCACTAGCTGTGCCTCGCGGTTTTACCCACGTAGACTTATTTTAATCCTTATTGTTTTTAATAAATAAAAGTAGCCTAAGTTACTCCTAGAAACATCAGCTACCTGCCAGTGAAAGTCCCGTTAAAATCGGTCTAGCCGTTTCAGAGATTACCCGGAACAAACAGACAGAGAAAAATTTTAAAACTTGGTTTTTGTGTCGTAGCGTGTATAATTTAATATGCATTTAGTGAAAAGCTGTTATTTTGGAATTACAAACAGACACTTCAATTTTATTTATCTGTATAGAATATAGAATATATATAGACGTATAGATATAGATAGATAACGTAAATTCTCTGAATTACCTGTTGTTGTATGCAAATACCCAGACAAAGTTTACTCCATCACGTATGTACAACTATTGAGGCTAAGTTCTACCTAAAACCGCGTGAATTCGCCGAACTGTATTGTATATAGGGTTGAGACTTCAGTAGCGCATTTTTGGCAAAGAGCATAGGTTCGTGGTACAAATTAATATGAAAATAAAATAATAAATCCCTACACTTTTATAAATTTTTTTCGACTTTATACTAAATTTTTTTTTGTGGTAGTTGTTAGAGTTTAGTAACGATTCGATGCATATTGGATATGTGGAACCTAAGACTATTTAAGACTAGCTGTGCCCCGCGGTTTCACCCGCGTAGATTTAGTTTCAAGCTTCATGTCGTATATTTTTAATAAATAAAAGTAGCCTAAATTACTCCCTGAAAGATCAGCTACCTGCCAGTGAAAGTCCCGTTAAAATCGGTCCAGCCGTTTCAGAGATTACCCGGAACAAACAGACAGACAGACAGACAGACAGACAGACAGACAGAGAAAAAATTTAAACTTGGTTTTTTAGTGTCAGTAGCGTGTACACTTCCATATGAATTTAGTGAAATTATTTTATTTCGGAATTACAAACAGACACTTCAATTTTATTTATCTGTATAGATATTTTCTTGTAAATTTAAATTCTCAAAACTACAATGATTAAAATTTTAATAAATTAAACGATAAAAATAAAAAATAAACAGTTAAGGGTTTTTAAATTTATACCCATTACACACAGCCACAACGAGTTTATATATCAAAGAGCGGTGAATGTGTATAAATTAGTGCGCGTAAAATGTATATTTCTATGTGTGTGTCTGAAACATGATGAAACGTAGGCCCACTATGAGGGTCAATGAGCCGTAAAGTTAGTTACCGTCACACAGTAACAAAGCGATCGACTGTCGTACCGAGAGCTTTTAGTAAACTGATTAAATTGCGCAGTTTCATTCGCTTTTACAAAGCAATTTCCAGCCTGGAATATGATCGACTCGTTTTATGGAAATTGCAATGTCTGTTCCGTTTTTGAATAACACATTCAGTAGAAAATATGATGAGAAAAGTGTCTAACGCAATAATATTTTTTTCAAAAGAGCCCAATAATCTCCGTGATAAGGTTTCAGCCGTGGTGGACGAATGGTTTGAATGCATGCCACGAGTTTTTTGGTAAAGGCCATCACAAAGCGACCACGATATAGCTTGCATATGCCTGCAAATAAATTCAAATTAATTTACGTACGAGTATAGTGCCTGAAACTCGTTAACTGTTAATTAGTAAAATGGGGTTGTAATGCCTTTGCCTACGTACCTATTTGCTTGAGCCTTCTAGGAAGGCGTTAGAGGCACTATTATGAAAAAAACTAACTCGCTCCAATTTATATTCGGTAAGTTTTTATGCACCACGTGGTGTTTATTGGAAGACAATTTCAAATGTCGTCTCCCAATGTGAGTCGTCGAACACGGCGTACGAGCGCTTCCCTGCTGGACTATAAAACTGGCACTAGTCCATAAAACTAGCAAAAAAACTAGTGAGCAAATAAATGTCTCTCGTCTGTTTTGTCAAATCTGTGCAGAACGTGCGCTCTGGCGAGTGGCGCTCACAGGGTGAGGGAACACCGCGCGAACTGATTTTATAGCGCCATAAAATCTCGTGAAACGCGCCCTTAAATCACAACGCTACGTCGTATTTCATCGTTTTGGTTGTCAATGTTTATTTTATATCATATTTTACAGATCCCTCCTGTATAAATCACACGCGGATTGATATACATTAAGGTCACGTACTTTTGGCAGAAACGTTTAGTTCCGACGAGCGCGCGTCGCGTTGACAAGTGGTCTAGCGCGTGTAATATATCGCGTATTGTTACTATTTTACTCGCCTCTACCGAAGGGTATTGGCACGGAATGCACTAAGATGGTACTCTATAATGCAGTGAAGCTATATTCAATTCCATTCAAAACTATCTTTATTTGATTAAACGTTTAGCAAAGTACTTACAAATCGTCAGAACAGACAATACAGGAATGTACGTGCTACCGCCGGATTCGGGACGTTGCTTTCACTGAGAAGAACCCGGCAAAAAACTCAGCAATAATTGTTTTTAAATATATTTTTACAATTTTGAGTAAGCACACAGTTAATTAGCTTCGTATCCACGCTCCATCCCTAGAGCTCCAATACTTATAGGATTCATTAAGAAAATTAAACTTTGGAAAGTTCATCGATACATCGGTCCCGGTATTTGGGGCAATTCGTTAAAACTGCTTTTAATGACTACATAAACCGTGAACACGGAATTGCGAATAGCGTGAATTATAGCTGGTTAATAGTTTAGTGGCTATTTTTTAACAAGACATTGTGAAAAGGCCTTAATGTGACGTAATCCCGGGAGAGATTGGCCACTTTAGTTCATGCCGGGAAGCTATTCATCGGATTTCATCCCATTCAGGCGCTGTCAGTGTGAATCAGGAGTAATCTTAGTACCATTTTTTAATTTGTCACAAAAGCGGCGGGTAGTTCTTGTGTTTCTTTTGTGCCTTTTTTCCTTGTAGTATTTGCCACCCTGTCGAATTGAATGTACCTACTTTGTAAAAAGTCAAGTCAAATAAAGAATTTGAATTTGCACTGCAAACAGCTAGGAACCAAATGTGACCGCTACCTCTAGTCATTTGTTAGTATCTACGCTACGATAGCCTCCTAGGTCAGATATCCATTAGGTAGTAACGTTATCTAGCACATTCACTGCTGAAATTTCGTCTTCTTCGTAAATTCTCTAACAGTTGGACGCGCAGGTGCGTCGTTAGCAGCGAATGCGCTAGAGCGTACAAAGCATACACAAGACGTTTGCAGAATGACCAGGAATTCCGCTATTCAGTTCAGACTTGCATATATTATTATACGAGTTCACTGCAGTATAGAGAAGCTCTAGTTTATTCCCATAAATAGACTAAACGCATAACGTTTTTTTAGCGTTTTTATCACTTGTGATGTTATACTTATTACCATCTCCTGGGCCCTTATCCCATGTATTTGGGGTCGGCACTTGATTCAACCCGATGTGGCTGATCACCTGTTTTTATTCAAAGCGACTGCCATCTGACCTTCGTAACCCCTTTTTTGAGGACAATCGGGAATCTGGGTTAAACCAGTTGTCAGACTTGCTTAGGTCTCTGACTGACCTGAAACTATTGCCAAAGATGCTAAATTGGCAACGGGGACCGACGGCTTAACGTGTTCTCAGAGGCACGGAGGGAACTCGGGCGGTCACCCATCCAACTACTGGCTAGGCGTATCTTTTTGGATTTTTAAATATATTTCGTAAAACCTAAATTTGAAGATAAAGATTTAAGTTGATTGTAAGGCTGAAGCCTTATAGTGCCTAAGCATCTGTAAGTATTTTGAAATAATAGTATTAATTTATTGGATGTTAGTTGTGGCTGCGGTTTTAAAACTTAATTTCTTGTGTGACTTTAATTCGCGGAACCCATTCTTTTAAATAAAATATGCTCCTTGTTACATCTGATATCCGCCAGTGAAAGTCCCGTTAAAATTGGTCCAGCCGTTTCAGACAGACAATTTTTTATAAAAATAGTTTTTGTTTATGTAAGTACCGTGAGTATTTACGTAAGCATTTAGTTAAAAGCTGTTAATCTGGAAAAAAGACACTTCAATTTAATTTATGTGTAGGTAAAGACATAGATGTATAGTCAAGTCTAATCAGTCATCAAAAAAGGAACACTTGAACACTCAATGAACTTTAACTTTAAACTTACGTGATACTTAAATTATTATTCCAATTTATGTGCCCCACCTCTAAAGTTAGAGGTATAATACCATTGGCTAAACTAATCTGGAATTGTTTGTACAATGCTGGTTTGAATATGCAGATTGCTAAACAGCTGTGGAAATAACGTAGTGCTAGTTAAAATGTGTTTGATTATTATCTTACAGGTTTTTATATACGCCTTCGTTGAATTACGCATCTAAGCAACATGTGTTTGCAGTTTTTCTGTTGTAAGCAATTTCGTATGTTAATTTGACCGTATTTTTTATGTTTATCGTAAAAATTTTAACATTAGGGAACGGATCCCTGGGAATTTGTAAGCTTTATTCTAATAAAATAAAACGTCAAAGGTCAGAAGTTCTTAATTCGCTCTCCTTAAACCGATGATGGTAGGCTCCCAGATTGCCTAGTGCGAGTTTTCTTAAAATTGCCGTCACAAGTCATCGCGTCGAGGTAAACGCAGATTTATATGGGTTTACAATAATGTCATCTTTAAACCGACAGAGGCGCTGTTCCGATCCTATACAAATCTGCGTTTGTGCGGCAGTGAAAAACTCACACTAGGCCCTCTGGTGTCATCACGAGTTAACGAAAATAATGGGTGCCCCCATTATTTTCGTTAACTCGTGATGCTCTACGCATATATTTCATTCGCGTAGAGCAACACAGACAGAGTCATAAAATTACTATACCTACGCATTTAGGGTCAGCGGACATAACTCGTAACAGCACCTATACGAGCATATGCGTTGTCGAGACTCCGTACAGAATAGCTCTGCAGAACAGTGAAGGTGGTTAAAATTTGATTAGAGAATGCAATATTTACATTGGGGACTCTTCCGTCATTGGCGCGTGTCACCGGGCGGCGTAATCCACTTAGGATTAGCCATAAACAAGGAGGGCCATTCATTGTCGACACGGCCGATCTGTTAGCGTCTAAGTATAACTGATAAAGGGCGTCACGAGTATTGTTCGCAGGCATTAGGCTTTAATCCGGTGTCGCGAGCGAGGCTCGTTAGCTTGATTGTTCGTGTCGCGGGCAGATGGCCGCTGTAATCCGACCCGCGCCTCCACCGGCCCTCCTCCTCGGAAATATTGCCTCTTTGTGTTTGTTGCATCTGCAGGTAAATTGTGCTCTGGAATTGGGCTGTATATTACCGTACGTGGCCTGTTTTGAATGCAGCCGTATGAATTGTATTATACTTGAAAACATATTGTTGTAGGGCGAAAGCTGTTTCGCATTGCAATTCTCATGTGAGAAGAATAAGCTGGGTTGAAGAATAATTTAGTCATTCAGTCAGTTACTAGGGCTAGTGCCTACTGTATTTGTTTATTAATCCTTTTGGAGGATTTATATTCCTATTACGCCTGTATCCCAGTAGTTTAAGGAGGCTCATACTCCTAAAATCGTACTTAGTCCATTATTTTTCGTCTATATCGAAATGAAATTGTTTTTAGATGTCATACAAAAATATGATTGATCTCGAAATAAAACCCGGTTTCCGTTTAAGGGTTGCGTTTACGTCTTCAATCGAATTTGAACTCAATATTCCAAAGCAGTAGGTCCATTGTAGAAAGAACTTAGTTTCATATTTATAACTACCCACGCCTGTAGGAATGACAAGTGGGTAGGAAGGCTAGAGCTTTACAATCCAATTGCAAGTATTCTATTGTGAGTGAACTGTACTTTGACTTATAAATTCCTTGCAAATTGCCTTGTTTGTAGCATAAATCTAGTATATCACTGTTATGACAATATACATCGTTATACATTTGATACTCTGATGCCATGCGATACTTTAACACTTATCTAGAATACTACTAGTCTTTTAACAAGCGGCCAGTGACCCATAGTTTGTATACAAGACCTATGGAGTAAGAAAAAAAAACATACAGACGAATTGAGAACCTCTGCCTTTTTTGAAGTTGATTAAAAACTAGAGCCATTCCCATAAAAGGGGTCAACTATTATCGTCATAGCAGCGCGTATTAAGAACTTCTTAGCTTTCGTTTCTTTCATGGTACCGAAATTAATAGTTAAAGCTTGTAAGTTCTTATTAAAAGTTGCTTAAAACGATGTTAGTTATCCTATTAAGGGTCCAGATTAATCCGTAATGAAGATTCGAATTTTGTTATAAATATTGTGGTTTTAAAAGATGGCTTTTCAGTATCTGTCGTTTGATACTTGAAGTTGTCCGACTGAGTATATACCTGAATGACTGCGTAGTCCTTTAAATAGTCGTATTCTTGCTTTGCTTTTAAGGAGTTGGATTTGGGTGGAATCGCTGTTCTAGCAATAGTTGATTTCATGTTTCAGTAGCCGTTTACCATAAGATGACTGCCACCATTCTGTGCACCTCAGTAGTATGAAAACAATAAATAAATATACATAATTAATTCAATAGCAGGGGGCCTACCATCATCAAGAAATTCATAGCTTTGACGTTTCATTTTGGAACCCTAAAAATTTACGTCAAAGCTGAGAGTTCTTAATACGCCCTGCTTAAACGATCATAGTTGGCCCCCAAGATCATGGTAAGGTACTAATGTAAAAAAATAGTAAAAGTTTTCCCCGTAAAATTTTTGGGTTCCCTAGTCGTAACTAGTGGATGTGTACACGCACTTCGATAGGTCTGAGACTCCGAGGCCCAAGTTCGGTAACAAATAAAAAAGTTAAATACGGGCCCTAACTGTGTGTTACGATTTTTTTCCCTTCAGTTTGTATTCACTATCCAAAACAATTCATTGGTTCTTTTATTTAATCAGTTCGCACACTTTCACTTTATTTCTATCAATACTAATATAATAAAGAGGAGAGGTTTGTGTGTTTGTAACGAATTGGCTCAAAAGTACTGGACCGATTTAAAAAATATAATATATATATAATATTTTATCTCCGAACGCTCACGGGAACGGGTACTACGCGGGTGAAACCGCGTGACGTGGTTTATATTTTTCGTATCTAGCTGCAACCCACAGTGCTAAAAGCGTATTATATTTTTTGTAAGCTCAGTCGTCTTTCCGGCTTAAAGCATATTTGTGCTAAGCCAAGTTAAATCTATTTCCATTCTACATTTCCACCTTATCCATCCAGCCCTTTGAGCGCAAAGTTGTAACGAACCAACACACATATACATATGCTCACGCCTGTATTCTCTGAGGAGGCAGAGCTGTACTTATAAGACACTTACATTTCGCCAATTATGACGTAATAGAGGTCGAGGAATTGCCTCTAACTAAGCACTAATCCTGACTCCGGTCTGCTACTGGGAAATTACATATAGCAAAACCCGATTACACTTTGTCCGACCCGGGGATTGAACCCAGGACTTTATGTTCCAACCACAAGACCAGCGAGGCACTCAAACACACAATCTATGCAAAAACTTCCTTTGTATTATTAGTGTAATTTTTCCAAAAGATTTATTAGCTGAATAAGTACCTACTTTGTTTATCTTCATATTTTCTTGGAGATAACGATGTATTTTTATATAAGTTAATTTCTTAATACCAGCCTTCATTAACGATGTTAAAAGTCTTACATTTACCTTGTAATTCTCGTCAATTTCATTAAACATTTTGTTTTCGAAAACAACTTATCTAAACAGATAAATAAAATTGAAGTCTCTTTTTCTTTGTAATTACAAATTAACAGCATATGAAAGTGTATGCGGTACTAAATTTTTTTTTTAATACATTTTTCTCTGTTTTTCTGTCCGTCTGTCTGTCTGTCTGTTTGTTCCGGGTAATCAACGAAACGGCTGGACTGATTTTAACGGGACTATCACTGGCAAATAGTTAACTAACTAACAAACAATTGCTAGGAGTAACTTAGACCTATATTTATTAAAAAAAAACAATACCACGGGAAACGACGGGGCATATAGTACATGATATAATAGGTAATTATTTAAAATTGTATCAGTATGTTATTTTGCATTTTGTTATGTGTATTGTATGTAAACGAACTTACTTCATATTCTACTAAATGAGAGTTCTCGACGTCCTTACAAAATTGCTCTTGAGACGTAATATTAAAAAGAGTTGTTAGTAGACTATTACATAAAAGCAGAACTTAATAAAATACGAATTGCTACCGAGTTGGTGTTATGAAAGGCGACAGAGCGTGACTCGTGAGCTCCATGCACTACTGAGTTTAGACTTATACGATTCGAATGAATATGATTCATCATGACATGTATGCTTATTTTTGTAAACCATAAATTACAAGCGAAGTATCATAATCATAAATTCAATAATGAACATAATTTACGACCTGGATATATGTCCTCAATAACATCATAATTTTTACTCGTTCTCAATTTATATTTCCAAGTATCTACTCAAACATTTGTTTATTAAGAAAGCTGTTTGCTTGAGTTCAACTTGACAGCGCAGGGGGCCAACTATGTTCGTTTTTGTAGTGCGTTTTAAAAACTCGTTGGGGCCCTACCATCATCGGTTTCAATCAGTTCTTAATAAGCGGTGCTTAAGCATTCATAGTTGGCTACCTTAGCTTTAACGTTTGACGCTCACAGAACGAATAAATAAAATGTTCCGTACGCAGTTTGTCACTTGTCAAATAAGAAGGTACCATAAAAACTTTAAAAAACAACTGAGGACATAGACTAGAGTTCTGAAATATCTAAGTAGCTCTTTTTAAATTGATTAATCTATACAGATAAATAAAATTGAAGTGTCTGTTTGTAACTGCAAAATAACCGTTTTTCACTAAATGCATATGAAAGTATACACGGCACTGACACAGAAAAACCACTTTTAATTTTTTTTCTCTGTCTGTCTGTCTGTCTGTCTGTTTGTTCCGGGTAATCTCTGAAACGGCTGGACGGATTTTAACGGGACTTTCACTGGTAGGTAGCTGATGTTTCAAGGAGTAACTTAGGCTACTTTTATTTATTAAAAATATTAGGGTTCCGCGACAATAAGGAAAAAACTAAATCTACGCGGGTGAAACCGCGGGGCACAGCTAGTGTTATTATAAAACGAAAAAACAAAACTATGAAGTTCATAAGAGGCACTACATTAACGATCATAGTAAGCCCCCACTGCTCGTATCACTGGCGAGTGAGAAAAACGGGAGGCTCGATGATCTAGTTAGAGGTAACTGGCGCGCCGTCATTACCATCTCATTAGCATACACAAACATTAGTCACATCGAAGAGCTTAGAGAGCCGCTGAGCCAACAGCCAACAGCCAACAACCAACGGCGGCTCCCCGGCCACTCCGTGCACAATTATTGTACTTGGCCATTGTCTGCATAAACACGCTCTGTGTTTGCTCAACAAACGTAACGGAGCACGGGACCAGATTAGCTCTTGTTTGCGCTCTTACTTATACTTCACTAGGACCATGAGTCACTGCTTTTACTGCAATTAGGGCAACTTAACATTCTTCAGTTGTTGTTTTCGAGTCCACACTGGTTGCTAAGGCTTTGGGGGTTTCATTTAATTATACTGCGAAGGTTTGGTAGGTATTACAAATTGTAGTGTCCCTGGACTTTAGTGCATGTTTCTGTCAGTGATTTTGTTTGCCTCTCAAGTATATGTTCATTCCGATTTACTATATTCTGAAATACTCTTGAGTAGCTTACACTGTTGCTAGAAACCTAAGCCAGTAGTTGGATGGGTAACTGTCTGAGTTCCCTCCATGCCTTGATGAGCACGTTAATCTGTCAGTCCAGGTTGCCAATTTAACATCTTTGGCAATCATTACAGGTCAGTCGGAGGCCTAAAAGAGTCTAACAACTGGTTTAACCCCAGGGGTTACGAAGGTCGGATGGCAATCTCTTCGTATAAAAATCAAGTGATCAGCCACATGAATGAAGTGCCGAACTCAACAATGCATGGAATAAGGCTATATTCTACATTCATAGGAAATAGTAATAGACTTTATGAAATCGCAAAACATTAAGAATAATAAACATACGTACAAATAAATCCATCGTTCCGAAGCAATTTCCGTGACTAAATGGTTCCAACGCGACAGCCGGCAGGGGTATTGAGCAATGTTGAATTGAAACACAACAAATTCGTGTTATTATTAACGGCGCTCCGTAAATAATTCATGATATTATTGAAGTTAGAAAGTATACAATACAAATTCAGGTTGTAATTGAAAACGGACAGAGTTGGGAGTTGGTTCTTGGTGAATTTATCACTAGGGCCGAGGTGGCGGGGCAGCGAGGACGCGTTGTTCAGATAAAGTTTATTTTATGACTTAAGCGAGAACATTAATATTCATTACCGAGGCGAAATGAACTAACTTTATTATATAATAAAGATCAAAGAACGAACATACACCACGCTTTCCGGCCTTTTTTATATTTACCTCAGATTTTATTATAATACCCATACTGCACCTACGTGTACCGAGAATCAGAAATTTACTCCTATAAATTTCGAGAAATAGAACAAAAATGATATCCCAGGCACTTAAACTTTATTTGTGCATGTTATAAACAGGGAAAAGGATTTAATAATGGAGCTACTCGCCTAGGTTTGCTTTGCTTTGTACCTAAGTACATACCTTCGCTCTTTATTACAAGAGCCTAGCCAAAATAGCTTTGTCCAACTTGTAAATAGGATAGGATTATATTTCTGTAGGAAAGTTAAACCCCAAGTTTGAAAGCTCGTGGAGGAGTGTGCAAGCTATCCGATTCAATCGTCGTAGCAATTTCCTTCAAGACAAGTCGGCATTGCTCGCGATGTCTCATGCTAAACTGTACCGAGCCCGAGCCGAGCTCGGCCGTACCTTAGGCCGCTTGTCGTATTCGGCCTTAACTCGGTTTCCACTCGGTATAGCGTGAGTGTTTATCCTATCCTATCAACCTATATAAGTCCACTGCTGGACATTGGCCTCCCCTAATGAAAGTGAGTCCTTACGAAATATATATTAATGTAATATGTAATTTTAGTTGACCGTGCTTAGATTGACGCGTGGCTCGGACCCGACTCGGATCCACCTCGGACACGGCTCGGTCCAGCGTAAGTCATCCTTTATCCCTGTATATTTATACGAGCGAATAGGGAATATTATTCACGTTTGTTTCTACAACATTTTATACTTAGTCTTATCTCAAAACTACCGAAATAATTATGTCTATTCGTTAATAGCTTTTGGAGCGAACATGGAAAATAAAAAGCGTCCTGTTTTGATTCCCTCATGTCTTTTGTCACCTACAAGATTTGGTACATAACTTGTATTTTTTGTAGCATTACCATATTATTACGAATATGTGATGTAAATAGTTTTGACGGTGGAGATATAAGATGGACTTTTCTCATACACATATGTAGAGGCAGTGTAATAAAATAATCGCTTACACAAATATAGTTGGGTAAGTACTTATTTAAATGTAGAAGTCGAGTGTGTCATGTGGCGGCCATATATCCACCTGCACACGAATAGGTATAATAGGTAGCGATATATTTGTCAGCGCGACTTCCCAGCGAGTTTCCATGTCTCTTCAGATCTGCAATTCTTCATGTCGCCTATCTAAACGAGCATCGTAACGACACGCCGGTAATCTCACAATGTTATACCAAGTCATCCCCTTAGACAACGCAAAATAAACTTTAACACATTTCTGTAAGCTTCCAATTCGTTTTGACAGGGCTTTAGAAAACATAAGACGTATAATACGATTTGAATAATGACAGCATTCAAATCGGAATTTTTGCCTTAAAATTTACAAGGAAGTTGACAAACATGGAAAATGACTTTACATAATTAAATCCGGTATGAACCTGACGAGCTTCATTTTACGTTCGTTTAAGGTTATAAAAAGTTAAAAGAAAGCATTTTCCTTACTCTAAGTTAGGTTGAAGGCGTTTGTTGTGCCACCGACATATCCGTGTAGGTACCAATTACTGGAAAAATGCGAAAATTTTACACGAGTTCCCATAGCGTGTCAACATAACATTACAAAGTGTGTAGCATTCACATTTAGTTGATTACATCTGATTATTCAAGAGGAAATATGTTAGTCTCACGTCGCATCATGCAAACAATACTTAAACACAACGTACTACTATTATCTCGTGCGTTATACGAGCTTTTGTGTGGCGTCTGAGACAGTGTGAATTATGCTCACTTAGTTACTGCTCAGCGCTTAATTTCACATAATCCATCTGAGTGTCGCGTAACCAACATAATTGCGGTGTGGAATTTTGCTGTGCGTCGGTTGGATTTGTGGGGCGAAGCGGCGGCAGCGGCGGCGCGGCGTGATCCCGCATCAGTTGCGAATAATTGAGTGGCACCCTCGCTGAGCCGCACCACTCTAAGTGTAACACTTAATTAGACCACGTGAGAAGTGCTTAATGCTCCTCAAACACGAGCTTTGCTCCAATTGATGCATTAAGCGTAAACAATCACGGACAATTACTCTGCTCCACTTACCTTTTGTTCCCAGGTACAACTAAGCCTCAGTACTTATTCATGAGGACACTACATTACTCGTCTGATTGGCTTGTTTTACGAATGAGCTTGTACGCATTAGGTGTTACAATAATTTAACCCGTGAGTGCTTTCGCTGTACCGTCTTATTGTAGAGTTTCTGTGTAGTGGGCTAATTTGTTTTCACCCTGACATTTAAGGGTTGATGACTCACATATATTGAAAGGGGTGCGTCATACGATATGACACATGCTAAAAGTGTGAAAAATATTCGCTCCGTGTTAATAATTTGATTAGTTTATTAACTATATATTAACTTTTTAGCTAATACCCTAGAATAGTCACCCCAGATCGAATTTAATAATGAATCATTTTAATTTCATAAGCAAATTGCTAGGAACTTTTAGCTTTCTTAGAACGGTAAGTAAGTACTTTCCTAATTTGTAAACACTTATAACATTATAGCGTAACTTTATGGTCTATGTAAGGTGGAATACTTTGAGCAAAGTCTCCGTACACGGTCGTAGCTAAACATGGAGCACGAGACAGTCTGTTTACCAACGATGCCTTACTTGCTCAAAGCAAAGGAACGCTATTTTAAATGTAATGCAATTATTATGCAAAAGGAAAATGTTATTTTTTACCAAGAAAATGACTTAATTGCTAATTGTTGCCTTCTATCTTTCCCTCTTGTTTTTCTATGACGGTCCTTTGATATTCTTTGCACTGTTGGCATTTTAGTAGCGCTATTTTTGTACCATCATTAAATTTTAAGTGAAATCTAACTTACTCCTATTTTTTTATTAACTAGCTGTGCCCCACGGTTTCACCCGCGTTGATTTAGTTTCATGCTTCATGTCGGGGATCCCTAATATTTTTAATTAATAAATAGGCTACTTAGCCTAAGTTACTCCTTGAAACATCAGCTACCTGCCAGTAAAAGTCCTTGGTTTTTCAGTGTCAGTAGCGTGTATACTTTCATATGCATTTAGTGAAAAGCTATCATTTTGGAATTACAAACAGACACTTCAATATTATTTATCTGTATAGATATAGTTTTGTAATTCATAAAATAATGATTGGAAAAGTAAGTACCTCCTACCTACCATCATCGATTCAAGCAGAGCGTATTAAAAACTTGTAAAATTCAACGTTTAAGCCAAGAAGTTCTTAATACGCGCTGCTAGAGCGATCATAGTTGGTCTTCTCGGTAAATGAAAATTTCTAAATCTGGCGGTAGGATGTATATTATGTCATTCTGACGATTTGAAAGTTCTTCGTTAAAAGTATAATCGAATAAAGAATTTTTTCTCGAGTAAAAAGTCCGCTTTATGAAAAATAATACTTAATTTATTTCCAGAAAAAACTCACTTGTAATCACGATTTAATCAGAATCAAAGCGACGGTTAAAAGTTAAATGTATGTAAGTCTTACAAGTGAAGTAACCGCTATGAAACTGTATATTGAACAAATAACTGACGCTAAGTAGTAGCGACGATGAATGAATATATTGTTATTTAATCGAACGGGGCGGCGAGCTGTTGTTAAAGTGAATCCCGATCCTGTAACGGGATAGCCGGGAAGACCCGCAACGGCGACGGCTTCGCGAAGGATTAAGGAATTTGTTTCTTAATTTATCTAAAGCTAAACTAACCTATCGAAACTTGGATGAGACGGGTTATACGGAACGGCGTTTTTATGAGATATTACAGGAACAATAGGGGCGTATATCCTAGTATATTATAAACTTTAGCAATTGTACGTGAACCCCTTATGTTTCGCTGGAGCTATTTCAACACAAAGTTTCCACTTTTACGATAATGTCAGCCATTGCCATTCAAACGCGCTAAAACTTTATCAATGTGTGTGAAAGGATAAGCGTTCGGCTCCCGTCTAATACATACGTATAACATCACATCACGTACGAATCGGTACATCCATGAACTTGAGAGTAACCGTCTTACTTCAATGTGTGGTATGAAGGTACTTCTTACAATAAAGTAAAGAAAATAGGCTGTAATTTTGCATGGAGTTGATATATATAACATACAAAACTTTAGACTATACAATTGAAACTAACACTCGTCTGTGTACGGCACTCGGTTTTCAGTAGATCCTTGATGCCAGAAATACAGTTTCAGATAAATAAAATGTAAGTGCCTATTTGCAATTCGACATTAACAGTTTTCACTAAAAGTATATGAAATTAAGTAAATGATAGGTACTGACAAAAAAAATATCTCTGTCTGTCTGTCTGTTCCGGCTAATCTTTGTAAGTGGGTGGACCGATTTTAACGGGATTTGAAATCAAAATTGGGTTCTACGAAATTAAGTAACGCGGGTGAAACCACGGAGCACTGCTAGTATAAAATATAAGCTATAGGTGTTACGAAAATACTTGTATTACTTTATTCCGTACAAATATACGTAGGAAACGTGCTTTCCTTATCAATTTAGCACTTCATCAAATTCTGGTTAGAATCTGGCATTGTATGGAAATTCAATAGAACATTGTATCAAGCTGGGCCCATTTTATAAAAATCTGATAAAGGTTTGACAAGATGAGACAATGGAACTCTATGTATAACAGTAAATCACTGGTGCCAAATTGCCTATTTACTTCGTACTGCCTTTTATGAAACTGTTATTTTTACAATGTATAAAATATCTGAAAATTGTTAGCACTCCTGCTTTTGGCTAACAATATTGCTAACGCTGGTAGTATAGAACAACCAGTGGAAACTTGGCTATATTTTCGTTATGTTCGGGTGAATTTCCTCGTCCGCGGACGACCCTCCTGCTTTAAACTGCAATAAATTCAGAACCCTTCGCCATAACCTGCAATAAATCCGGGATGCCGTATATTAATGTAAACTTTTTGACTTACAATTTAATTCATCAAAACACACCGCTTTTCACCGGAGAACTGGTAAACAAGCTTTTTGGAAATGTTTATTTTCAGTATTTTATAAATGGTGGTTATTTATTTTTATGTTATTACATGTTACAAAAGGAGGAGCTCGTGGCACAGTTGCTATTGCGCATATCATTCGATCAGCGCAGTTAAGCAACCATACGCCTAGCCAGTAGTTGGATGGGTGACCGCCCGAGTTCCCTCCGTGTCTCGGAGAGCACGTTAAACCGTCGGTCCCGGTTACCAATTTAACATCTTTGGCAATCGTTACAGGTCAGTCGGAGGCCTAAAAATAATCTGACAACTGGTTTAACCCAGATCACAGATTTTCCACCTAAATGGGGTTGCGAAGGTCAGATGGCAGTCGCTTTGCATAAAAATCAGGTGATCAGCCACATCGGGTTGAATCAAGTGCCGACTCCAACAATGTATGGGATAAGGCCAGGGAGATGATGACATGTTACAAAAGGCCCACACTCCTTTCTGCCTTCCCTAACGGATTACTGAAGATTTAAACAGATTGTAAGTTAGCCACACAAGTAAATTGTACCTATTAATGTATTACTTTGTGCACGAGACGTCATCAGTTTTGTCACATTTTTGTAAATTATTTCCATAAAATCCGCGAAAGTCAAAGTACCTACACGAACTGTGGTCCCCTAGGGCTGTACCCTTCTCATCATAACATTTAGCGTGATACCAGTAACGAATAACATGCAAATAAAATGAGATAACGCAGCCCTAAAATGGATCATTCAAAGCTACATACACCTGCGTACGTAGATAGGATTCTATTTATAGAACATTAACTGACTTAAGGGAGTTCAAAGGGAAGCTTGGATAGTCAATGCTACGTTGTAGAGCTCATCTACATCCAAGTTACAAAGTGAGAAATTCCTGCAAGCAGTAGCGCAAAATTATTCGTCATCTTTCCTTCATCTTTGATTCACGCCCACATCGTTCGCGTGGGATTTGGTAAATAAACGTCTTTGCAAGATAAAATCCCATGACAATCAATATAATTCTCGGGATTCGTTATGGCAGCTATAAACAGCTCTTAAAGTTTTTCTTTCAACAAAATTTTCTTATAGAATATCAGCAGTGATATTGGTCACATGAAATAGATTCTTTAAGAAAATAAAGTAATTTCTATATCTACTCAGCACTTCTTGCGTAAAAATACGTACATACTGTTTCAACTGACTTTGGTTTGTGAAGTTATGTTACACAAAGCAATATATTCGAAATGCAATTATTCATTCAGTTTGGATTATCCATCTGAAATAGCACATTTATCCACATAAAGCAACTTTATTTATCTGTATTAAATAAATAAAGTTGCAGTTTCAGTTTGGCCCTTGGTAAGTAAAATATGCACCTGTGCGTTCAATTTTTTCTTATGCATTTAAAACTAAAGAAAATCTTCATGAAGGAGTTTCATCTTATTTCCGTAACTTGGTCCCTAAACGCATGAAAGTTTAATAAAAGTGTCATAATCCAACACGGACAAGGTGTAATCTCTCACTGAAGTTGCGCAGGTGCCGCGAAAGGCTTCAGAAGTTAAAATCTGGAGACATACACGATTGGATTTAATCAATGATCACATCGATCTTAATATATTTATATATCTCCAAATGTTTCCAGCTAACAGTAAGTTCACCCTACGTGCTTTACGGTGAAGGAAAACATGAGGAAACTTGCATACGTCTGAGAAGTAATTCAAAGACGTATGTATAGTGCCTGAGACGGCCATGGACTCACCCTCTGTCACGTTGGCACTTAATTAACATCGGTGAAATGTGGGTGTTGTTGTTACAACACTTCTGTCTACCCCTTCGGGGACCCCTAAATACCTAGAATACACACACATATGCTCACGCCTGTATCCCATGGGGGTAGGTAGAGACCACCGTTCTCCACATGCTAGGATCCTTACATACTTCTTTTGCTTCATCCACATTCATGCACTTTATTCCAAAGCTTCTAATAAAGACCTTCCTGATAATAAAAGAAACCTAGATTAGTTAATTTTAAACATGATTATTGTATCAAATCAATATAGTAAACTAAACCCTTTAATTAATATACCGACTAAAGAAAATATTATATTTTATAACGAAACATTACTTAATGGAATCTGTTGGAACGAACATAACTTCGTTGTTTTGTTTGTCGTTGAATCCCCAGAGACGTAGTACGTAACGCGATAGAACATTTAGCTCAGACTGTGTGCTTAATCAATAACCGATGTCTCTTTGTGATTACTGTAGTCGGTGGACTTTAGTGACGAGCACGAGCACACACTGGCTCATAGCCGCTTGTTTCGTTAGTGATTCATTAAGCAACTCGTCGACTGAAGCGCAGTTGGTCAACTTTGTAGAGGCAATTTGGAACACCTCTGCGTGGCATCTATCCTAAACTCTAGTTAACTTTATATGAGAATAATAGTTTTACTATCCGTCTTACCACTAACAATTGGGGATAAATGAAGCGAAATACAAAAAACCACCTATATATCTCGATATTGTCGTAATATACATATGCTTACGCTTGTATTCCCCAAAGGTAGAATCATAGAAATAATCTTCCATTAAGATGATTCCATTGCCAACGTGACAGATGTAGAGTCTATCGCCGTCTTAGTACGTCTATACATAGTACGTCTTTTGAATTACTTCTCAGACAAATGCCAGTTTCCTTCACCGCAATCATTGCACATCATACGTTTTTAGATCTTTGCGTATTAGTGCTGCTAAAAATGTGTGTGAAAACACCCCCATTAAAATATGATTTTAACAGCGAAGAATACCCCAAACTCTGAGTAAAACAATGCCCATTTTTTTTTAAATTCATTTCAAATAAAGAGATGGAACTACTTTTAAACCAAGGATTTATATCCGATGTTTTGCAATCAGGTTTTTCACAAATCAGTTGTAATAAAGTCGAATGACTCCGCGCCACCTCACTTTGCTCTAGAATCTAACTAACATCATACAACATGAACGAGCAGTATGGCGGTCTTATATATTAATTAGCAAATGAACAAATATTTAACCAAGCCCCGGTGGTTTGTTATCGCCGACACCACCCCTATGTAAATACTATCGATCTGACCTTGTCTCGAAAAACTAACCGTTCCTAATGTAACATGTTGATTATTGTAGGTTCATTAAAATAGTGGAGACATTTACCAACAATTTTCCTACAGAAATTAATATGATGTGTGTGTACAAGTGAACCTCATTTTTTGCTTAGTTATTTTCAGATATTGAAATTCAAAATAAATATCGAAAATGTCCAACAATCTATGAGATGCGTCTAGGGCGATGATGATCTTACTAATATACTTATCAAATTACCTCAAAACTTTTTGTCTCGTTTTCGCTTCATAATTTGGTTGATGGTGATGTGAATGGTGAGAACACCATTCATATAAATAACTAGCTGAACCCCGCGTTTTCACCCGGATTGACTTAATTTCGTAGGTGGCTTTATATCGCCGTACCCAGTGTGCATATAGTGTATTCTACTCCTTGTAAAATCAGCTTCCTACAGACAGAGCAATTTTAAATATCGTATATTTTTTCATATTCATTTAGCAAAACCTGTTAATTTGGAATTACAAATACACACATAAATTTTATCTATCTATATAGATGTATAGATATTCACACAAAACCGAGTAGAAGTACATCTAGTTGCACGTAAAATGCACACCAATGTTTACCACACCGAGACACTTATCGAGTGCTCAATGAACTTTATTGACACAGTCACTTGCCCCGCTTACTAGGGCTGCCTCCATTTTTCTACTTGTCGAAGGAAATGTTTACTTTGAGACTTATTTACTTGCACGAGTATGAAGTGTACGATCAGCGTAATGTATAATAAATGCCAGCTGAATTTCTTGCCGGTTTTTCTCACAAGGCTAGTTTCCGAACCGGTGGTCAATTCTTCAACTTTCATAAGTGCCTTACCTTAAATCATTAAATTATAAATCTATTTCATTTTCAAATTATTATACTATTACATGCATAAATATATATAAAATTGATACACAAAAAACTAGGAATTTGTTTGCATTAAAAAGGTGTCGACACGCTTACACGGCCTGAAACAGCGTTTGATGGTACATAATACCCCAGAGAATGGCTCTGATTTTGAATGGGAGATCCTGTTGTGAATGGGTGTAAAATATTTCTTTTGAAGCCAATACAATTTTGACCTCTTATAAAATAGAGGGCCTACTATCATATAGCAGTGACGTCTAACTACTTAGCTTTGAAGTTTAATTTTGGTATCACAGAATGAAATGTCAAAGCTAAGAAGTTCTTATATATACGCTCATCGCACTAGGCACTCTGAGTGCCTAGTGCGAGTTTTCTTAGAATCGCCGTCACAACTCATCGCGTCGACGTAAACGCAGATTTGCATGGGCTCACAATAGAATCATCCTATACAAATCTGCGTTTACTTCGACGTAGTGACTTGTGACGGCGGCAGAGAAAAACTCGCACTAGGCCCTTCTGAGGGCCTAGTGCAAGTTCTTCTCTGATTAAACCGATGATGGTAGGCCCCCAGTACGTTTATTTTATTAGTACGAATTGTTATACTCACAATTCTGCATATAAGTTGTGTATGTTGCAGCCCTGCAATATAGTTTCACAACACGTGGAAAGGTTTGCTCTCAATGTTAGAAAGTATGCTCTCATTGGAGTACCTAATTACTCAACGTACAACGTTCCTTCTCTCCTTATACCTTGTTTACTCTGCTGTCGTTAAACCAAGTCTTCCTCCTCGTTAAGAGGCTTAACACTTTAAGGTATCCGACATAGTTTTATTAGAAATAAAGCCTAATTCATATAAATGTAACAAATAAATATGCTAACGCCCATCCCAGAAAGGTCCCCGAAGGGGTATGCCGAATATGATTAGGTGCCAATGTGACGAGTGTGAGTGTGAGTCCATCGCTGTCTCAGGCAATATACATACGTCTTTGAATTACTTCTCAGACATATGCAGGTTTCCTGACGATTTTTTTCCTTCACCGTAAAGCACGTGGGGTGAAATTCCTGCACTAGTCTTTAGAAAAAATCGATCCTGTGTCGCTTGCGTAACAGGCGACTGGTCAAACGCCACGGCCACCACGGCTCTATAAATAAGGCTGGTAGAAATTAATATTACGTTAATATAGGTGCTGCCACGAGTTTTGTTGCTCAGCAATAGTGGGGTCAACTGTTATACAACACCCAAAACGTCGCGTGATACAACACCCAAGTCTAGTGATAGCACAATTTTTTTATCCCTGTTAGACTTTGGTGAGTCTAGTCATCGAGAATTCAATAATAAGAAGAAAATCCGAATTTCCCTCAATTTGGTGTTCATTTCAATTTACGTGTGATTGTTCATGTATAATTCACGAATCACCAGTAGCTAAATCATTATATCGTGAATTTCAGTCTAAACTGATATCTATTGTTTAATGTTAGCATTGTTATATTTAGCTCACTAATTTAACAAAAGCGCACATTTCAGGCACCATTTTAATACTTAAAGAGGAGGTTAAATAATCATGTATATTTAGAAGAATTATGCTTTAATTCTAAAGTAATTTGTAACGTTCTCGAATCGAATTAAGAGCTGTAACAGATTTTATTCAAAACTATTATGACTCTTATTCCCAATGCATCTTATAATCGTATGACGTGTGACCTGATTTAGATTTTGAAGTCTTTCAAGACTAAATTTTATTAAAATCGCACAGTAAACAATGTCATAATTAGCAATTTATGCATATGCTCTCGCCTGTTTCTTCCGAAGAGGTAGGCAGAGGTGTTGTAATAAAACCACCCACTTTTCACCGAAGCTGATTAAGTGCCAATGTATGGTGATGCAATGTTTGAGGTTGTTTTATGATTGGATATTCGTTATATTCGTAACAATTTTATTCAAATCCAGTGTTTATTTTCCTTGCACTCTTATTATTACTGAAGTACGCTTTTTTGCTTAAACGACTGACCTAGTTGTAAACGAAACGAAGTCTGATGAAGGACAATAAAGTTATATTATCGAAGATAAAAATTAATTTGGTCTAGAGAAATCGTTCAGCTAATTTTCAACTTACTAAGAAACAAGGTACACGGAGTTTTAAAAGTTTAATTCAAAACCTTGGCATAAAAACACAAAGTACTTTAAAAAGTATTGTTTAGTACTCCTAAAGTACCTGAGTAGGTATATTGCAAAATAAAATGCAAAGAAGTTTAAGTTTGAAAAGCAGCTCGAGAACCCTTGTAGTGTGTACTTAATGTTCGCCCAGTAGGCAAGAGGTTTAATTAAAATGTTTAAACGCTCGCAAAATTAACGAAAGAACCCTATTAAAACAAATATTATAAGGAGCCACGGTAAACTATTACTCTTTGGGCTTTTTTTGTATTTGTACAATTAAATCCCTAAAAAAAGTTTTCATTCATTAAATAGAAAATATAAATGCAATTGTCTGAGTTAAAGGTATTTTAATTATGCTTCAAACGTTAAAATATTAAAAGATTAATTTTTATAAATTAATTTGTTAACCAATTTAACATCCAAATCAGGATCTAGAGGAAATCGATGCTATGTAGCGAAATAATTTCATCAGGCGGTGCTATGCTTTTTACCAAAGGTTTAAAGGTCAACCTTTGTAGAAGAATACAGTAACTTATTCGCTTCGTTCTTAAATAAAATAAAACATTTTCAAGCGTCCTCGAAGAGGTAAACATATGATATATGGTCTTCGATTTTATAAAATATTTTATTATTTCGTCATTGAATTTGATCCCTGATAAATGGCCGTCGCCGTCGGTCTAGAATTTTCAAGCGAATATTTTTGACAGAGAGCTTCGATTGGTCGTACATATATGGTCGTATAATTTTAAAAATATATAAAAACATCTCTTCGCATTTAAACAAAGAATTGTAGTTTCTTTTATTTACCTATTTCTGGGGTAGATTTTTTTAATAATATAATTAAAAAAAATAAGCACTGTCTTATATTTCACATGTCATCCAATCACATGTAATTTATTGGATGACATGTGAAATATAAGAGATTCGATGTTTACATCGAATCTTTAATAGGCCCTTTCAAACTACACTCACTAAATTATGTAATAAGTACATAAACGGAAAAAGAAAAAATGTGAAGGATATTTTTTTGATACACCTAGCGATGCCCAGTACCTACCAAAAATATTCATCTAAAAAGTCCACATTTAATATCCAACAGGTACTTACATTTTTTGCTAATGTTAACTAAAGTAAGTTTTACTACGTGGTCTTCAATCAAAATAAAGGATTGACATATTAAGATTGAAGAGTTTCCTCTTAGTACCTTTTAAAGGCGTCATCGACAATGACATCAGAGACAAATGGAATTCGCAAATATGTATTGTGTTTCGTACCGTGAAAGATGGAAGATAGTGATTAAGGAATTGCTTTTAAAATAATTGTTGCACAGATTAGGAAAGCCTCGCGAGTTCTCTTTTAATCACTGCATTTTTTTTCAATCATCAATCCTATTTATACTTTGGAGTTGCCCGTCTGTTCTAAATGATCTATGTATAAGTTGATGCTGTTATGTAGATATTCCTATTCCCCTTTAAACTCAAACTCAACGTCTCAGCAAACTAGCTATGTTCGGCGATTTGCTTATTTGATGCTTAGCAATATTTCAGTCATTGTGGTATGGTAATTATGGTAACGCGTAAAAGTCTTGTACGTGTCCAGACGAAGTAATATTGATACTAATTTTGAGTTCCATCAAACTGTACATGCGTGGGTCCAGTCTATTGTGACGAGTTGTTAAATAATCCGAATATACAGAATAAACATTGGTATAGACACTCGTATCTATTATCAAAACTAGGTAGAAGTCACAATGGTAACAATATAACAAGATAGTAATACTCTACTACGTAAAGATACACCATTGCCTACGCGTAAACCAATCCTCACTAAACTCCATATTTCCCTCATCCACGCACACGCATGTAAGCCCTCATATCGACAATACTGTGTTAGTGTAACTAATCAATGTAAGTGAGCCGCGATTAAAAAGCACTCACTTGAAGACCCATGTGCGAAGAACGGTCAGAGCAATACAAGCATTAGGTACTTGTGCCGGACATAAAACAGATGCCCGTACGTTTAATGGAATGCAACCTTTTAAACAATTTTTATTTCATGTCTACCACAGTTTCTCAATAAAATTAACAAGTACGTGCCTGGTCTACTAACAGTTCACCGAAACAAGGATTTTTATGGGCAGAATTCTAATGCTTCTGAATATTTATGACTCTCTAACTGAACTTGAGTTTTTGTTTGCACTCTTCGATAGAAGTTAGCACTCAATAAAATAAATAAATAATGGCGCCGTCGAAATGCAAAAACATTCCATACAATATTCTATTATTGCCACGGAGGCGAAGAATTCTTTGTTAGACCCTTAACAAAAGCCTTTTAAATTTTGCTAGATTTTGAGTTTCCATAACGATGACATTAAACGCTATCATAGCACATAGAATGTAATAAAAGCTCTGGAAATTTAAAGCAGAATTCCAGATTGACCTTAAAACACCATCTGAACAATTTGCCTGCATGTAGCACTTTACGAATCTTATGAAAGAAGAAATGTAATGGTGAACAAATCTATCACCATAGTCTCGTTGGCTATGGTGATCATGGTGAAAAGTGGCACGCACCCTTGCCTGATGACGTAAAGAAAGTAGAAATATTTTAATTTAATGCATTACACGAATATCTCTTTAAGTACCCAAAAGCAGACTTGCAACAACTACGTACCGTACACTTGCGATCATATCACATGTCAACACCTTGAATGCGAATTAGTCATTTTGTAAGCCTGTGTCTGTCTGCATGACGCGTCCCCCACTATATTGTAACGGCACCATTGTTAAATCGTGACGTCACCTGTACACAACCTCAGCATCCATGTCAGATATAACTTGGACCATTTAAGGGAAAGATCACTCGCTAATAAATATTCTACGGCGACGACGACTACTAATACACATGTTAGAACTGTAAAGCAGAAGAGAGACCACGTGGCCGGAGTCCAACTCACTGAACGGATTAAACCCATAGCATTCTAAACAACTGCTTCACGAAGCTCTACCTACACAAAATGATCGCACAAGATCGTAAGACGTCGCTCGTCCGCAACAACTCTATGGCAATGAAAGGATGCAAGAATAACACTATGCATAGGGCATTGGGGGGTTTTACGTCACAGAATAAATAATTGACAGTATTTTCAGTCCGTTGTGAGTCGTGACGAGTCAATGCTCGTGACATTCGGGTTAAGTTCGATATCAGTGCCGACTGACGGCTGTCAATTCATTAGGCCCTGCTTTGTATCGCGTGAGCTTTTCCAAATGTTACCCATCTATGACCGATCGATCTCCTGCATTAAACTACATTGTTTCTTAACCCGATCAACTTAAAGCTTAGTTTTGTATGTTTTTCGAGTTTCAAATACTTTAAGGAAAACCCTCCCGATATAGGCGTGATACCTTTATGTTGGGTATCGTAAAATAAAAGATGCAAACTGGCGACGATTGTGAGCCCTTGCTAACAGATATTGAAACCATGCATTACTGTATATGTGCTACCGGTACACCTGATGCCCCCAATTGTTCCACATAAATTCATGCGAACTTGTTTGACTTTAAACTTTATTATGTTTAGGCATAGATATAAAATTTGAGTGAACAATTTCAATTAACTCAACATAACAGGGTGCCAAATCCAGGAAGGTGTTTCGCCCCTCGATGTAGCAAATATTGTTTCATAAAAATTTTGCGGTTTTTTTTATACTTATTAATGAAATTTCTCTTTAATTATATTTTGTTGCCAATATAAATATACCTACCCGTAAGAAAATATGTACAAATTATAAGTTAACACGTCTATTTTATAACAATATAATTAGCTATATAATTATCAAATGCTAAAATGTGAAACGTGACATTAAATATAGAACCTTGAAAATAGCGAATAATTCTTCATAAATTATTTTCAGTGAAAATGGGTGTATTTATATTCTTTTGCAAACAGTAAAAGTACTATAATTGTATTTTTTGCAATCATCATAATAATAAAATGCCAAACAAGGGTAAAAAACATTTTTTTTTATTCACTGAAGCAAAAAAGTACCACATTGGATGCTGGTTGCTGAACAATTGAAATTAATCCTTGAAAAAAGTTGATTTATTTAAATCGCTTTTTTAATGCCTAGAGGCTAGCCTTTTTTCCGATCAGCTTGAAAAAATTTCATTTGAATAGACCAATACGTCATATAAGCAAAACAATACGAATCAGCCAACCATTTATGGATTTCAGCACTTTAGCTCTCTAAACCTAACAAGACTAATGTCTGACATGTTTAAATTCATTAAGCTTGCACACCACTAGATCACGCAACTCGCATACATTCTACAAACAGTCCTAAATTCGTGAAAAAATGTCAGATGGAAAATAAACCTTATAAAGATATGCATAAAGATGGTATTGGCAGGTGAGTAGTAGGTTTGGTGGCGCGTGCACTATCTCACAATGGCACTCCTCAGAGCTGACTCCTCACTTACCACCATTTCCGGCTACGTTAGAGAGTCTCTAGTGCCACTGACAATTTCTAAAGGAAATGTACTCTATGAATGGTACCTATTTTATAAAAGTAACCGCGTTTGCCGAGTGGTATAAGTAGTCGCTTGCAACGCAATTGAAGGGAGTTCAAATCTTAACTTCAAAATTCTCTTGATCAAGGCGATCAGAGCACCAAATACCACCATAAATTATATCATCTCCCTGGCCTTATCCCATACATTGTTGGGGTCGGCACTTGATTCAACCCGATGTGGCTGATCACCTGATTTTTATACGAAGCGACTGCCATCTGACCTTCGCAACCCCGTTTTGGAGGAAAATCTGTGATTTGGGTTAAACCAGTTGTCAGATTATTTTTAGGCCTCCGACTGACCTGTAACGATTGCCAAAGATGTTAAATTGGCAACCGGGACCGACAGCTTAACGTGCTCTCCGAGGCACGGAGGGAACTCGGGCGGTCACCCATCCAACTACTGGCTAGGCGTATGGTTGCTTAACTACGCTGATCGAATGATATGCGCAATAGCAACTGTGCCACGAGCTCCTCACCACCACCATAAATTATATAGGTTTTAAAATGTTTTTACGTTGCCGACATCGCCTGCGTATTTTCCTCATATTATATAGGTACGTTAAAAAGCGCCCCAAGCGGCGTGTGTAGGAAGTTTTACGTCGCCATACAAAAAAGCGCAAACCGCAAGGTCCATGACGACGTGCGAACGTGGCAAAGACTATACTCGGGGCACTGTGTTTCTTAAAACTTTACGGTGAAATTAAACATGGACAAGGGGCCTACCAACATCAGTTTAAGCAGAGCGTATTAAGATCTTCTGAGGTTTGACGTTTCAGAACTAAGAAGTTCTACTACTTAAACGATCATAGTTGCCCCGAGGACATCTTCATATTAATGCATCTTAATTATCTTCGGTAAAATCGGTGTGATGTAACACTAACAAAAAAGCTGACAAGGCATGAAGATACACAAACACTTCATAGCCTCACATTTGCTCAATGTAGAGCTATTAATTGGTAACGTCAATCAATATCGAATAGAAGTCTAGCCTATATATACAATGAACTGTAAATACAACACGTCTATCAGCTTCAGCAAATAGTATATTACATTTTGCGAAAGGTGCTTCGCGATCCAATTTTAACGACTTCACAGTATTCGTTTTCCTAGACCTATTAAATTCACAGACTTGAAAGTAGCTTACCTTTACAAAGACTAAATCTGACTTTTGATTTCAGAACAGTCGATAAGTTAACTTGAGGAAAGGTGAGACACATGTGCTGTGTATGTCACGGGTTATAAATATACAAACATTAGCTACCTACTTCACCCGCACTATGATATTATTATTTCCTGGAATTAAAAAGTCACTATTTCTGCATATCTGCTTAGGTATAAGCCTGAAAATAGCATAGCTCGCCGTGAAAAGGTATCAGACAGACATAGATCTACCCACAAGATAACGCTACAAACTACTTAAATTATCTTAAATATGTAAATTTAATCATTTGAAAACCGACTCGTGATATCAGGCTACCTAATAAACATATAAATGCAATGTTAACGCAAATTTAAAATACATATTTTTATACAGAACAATGAATCGGTAGAATGGTTCTTCTGAAGCAATCAGTGGCTCCGACTTGCTGGAATGAAGTCCGGGTGTCAATGTAGTTATTGTAATTGGCATCTAAGCCTCTCGCCGCCATCTGGCCTCTGTTAAAGTGCTCCTAATATTGGCATGTGCCGTAACTGTTTGCGCTCGTCTTTATTCACCAATTTACTTACATTTGAGCTCCGCCCCGCGGCTCGTAAAGTAATATTATCCACCGCTGGGCGAGGGCAATAGTGCCTCTTTTACGGGCCGCGAGCGAGCGTCACATGGGAAATTATTTGACGTGGCGTTTAATGGATTTTTGCCTTCATAACACGCTACCTACAGCCAAATAAAAATATATGTACACCTACTTATAAAAAAGAACACGCTCTCGTTACGTTTTTATTGAAAAATGTTTTTGTAAGCACAGGTATGTTTGCATTACATGAAATTTTAAAAGTCGTTCATTTCAGGTGAACTGTGAAAGGGTATTAGACGGACTAATGAATCTATGTTGCAGAAGCTAGCCCATAATATTAGGGAAAGTCGTTCGAAGGAACCGTAAATATATACCGCTGGATTCCAATGAGTTTTTCAAATGAACTTACAATGTTAGTTGCAGATTCGGTATTCTCATTATGCATTTGTTTCTTGAGACGGTTAAGCAAGAGCTTTACAAATAGCTTTTTAGAATAATAGTGACCATACCGAGTGAAAACAAACCACTTTTCTTGAGAGAGAAGTATGATTTGACATAATTTTTCTTCACCAGAATATGGCGTAACAAGCCTAGAGCTGCTAGAGCTGCGCGTGCCAGCTCACGTGCCGCTGGGGTCGCGCGCGGAGCTGTCGTGCCGCTGGCAGCTGGCGCCCGCCGACGTGCTGTACTCCGTCAAGTGGTATAAGGACGGCAAGGAGTTCTTCCGCCACGTGCCCCGGGACCTCGAGCCCAGGAGGAAGTTCCCGCTGCCCGGAGTAGACGTTGAGGTCAGTCACTATAGTGCCTATATAATCATGAGAGAGATTGTTAAAAAAAGTAGTTTTTAATGCTGACAAAAAAATAAAAACTTATTCGCTTGGTAACGTTGGAAAGAGTTATCAGAAATATCTCTCAATCCATTTCCCAAAAAATAGTGAACATTGTTATAGTTTACGATACAATTTCTTCTATTTGACATAATATGCTCTCGCCCGTATTGCTCGCAGGTGTAGGCAGAAGTGTAAGTACTAATGATGCACTGAAGTACTTATAGTCCCATATAATTGGGGCGAGCATATTGCCATTACCCGGGAACAAATTCAGACTCGGGCTGTTACTGGGAAATTAAAGAAAATCTTGATAACAATTTACAAGACCTCATGTTCCGTCCGCAGTGTTGCGATCCCTAAACCAATGAGGCAGCCTTTAGTTCCTAGTAAATTAGGTCTAAAATGCAATATTACATTGCCAAAACAAAGCAAATAGCCGCTCGAAGCCTCCTCACAGTCAACATGTTTATTTTAAGCCGGATAAGCACATAATGAGGATAAACTTTTAGAGTAGACACGTCTAATTGGATTAATTTAGTTGCAATGCCAGTTTGCTTAGGTCTCTGCGCGGAGAACAATATATAACTGGAGCGGATATTACATAGTGAAGAGCCGCAGGTGTAAACAGAGTTGCTCGCGAGAGGAACATTCCTACTTTCTTTTATTAAACCACTACTGGCTGCATTCTCATCACAAACCAATTCCATTTTTAATTAAAGTTTTTCATATTTTCTAGCATCAAATATTTATTTGCTAAGTTCTGGGTGTAATTATAACGTGGTTTTAACACGACAAATAAGGAACATGGTATCTTCGAATTCTTTAAACAGCTTTTTAGATAAATATAAAGTGATTAATTCGACCGCGTTCTTGACCCACATTTAAAAAATCTCCTGTTTCGTCCCACAGGACATAAGTTGTCCTTTTTCGCACCGCATGCCTAATATATTTTAGTACAGGCACTTAGAAAATTGGAATAATGGCAGGAATTATAAAGACACCATGTTTATATTTACTATTATTGTATATATATTTATAAAATTAGTGCATAGCTCATGTTATCATACTCCTGCATATACCATATTCCTAAAATTGTGCTACGAAATAAAAATAAACCTCATAATAGTTTGTAACAATTTTCCCTATCCAATAGAAATTTACTGTACGGTTTCTTAACGTCCCTACCTTATTCTATTTGTCGGTAATAACACCAGTTTTAATGGTCGCAAAATAGAAAATAACATCAGTTTTTATGTGTGGAGGAGTTGAACATTTTCTTACTTGAATTATTTTACGGTTTCGTCCTAGCCGAGTCCGTCCAATAAACTTTCATTTAAAGATTGCAGAGGTCTTACAAAAACATGGAAACGTATATATACCTCGTACTCGTACGTTTTAATTTTACCATTGACCGAGTTCATTTATTTTATTTTTGTAATGTTTCTACAAGTAGATAGTTTCACTTATCAACATTGTATTTTGTATAGGATAATATTTACCGAAAGCACACACTAAGGTTAGTCGAAATCTAAATCTATAATATATAAAACTAAAGAGTTTGTTTGTTTGCTTGAACGCGCAAATTTCAGGAACTACTGATCCGATTTTAAATTATTTTACTGTTGCATAGCCTATCATCACGCTAAGACCAATAACGGGTTAAATTTAGCGTAAAAGCACAAAGTCGCGGGCAGAAGCTAGTCGAATATAATTTATTGATTTACCATACTTAAGTATACAGTATTTTAAGGAGACTATAAGCTTTATTTGACGTTCAATGGGACTCCGTAACTAAGGAAAATATTCCGACGCACAACCGTTCGTGATATCAAGAAAAACGTTGTTGGGTTCCTTCGGCCAATTAAATGAGGATTATCCCCGCCGAACGCAAATCAACCATTTTAGAACTCTTGGCTTTCGCTTTATACCTCTCGCAATGGTGTTGTGACAAGAGACTTTTGTAGGATAATACAACTCTACTGTACTCTTTCTCTTTATATTTTTGTTTATGTAGGCATAAACGAGTAGACAATGTAAATTTAGTTTTGACGGATTATAATAACCCTACGTTAGTTAAAGCATAATAAACCAATTATAGAAGAGTCCTGTAGGTCTAAAAAGGCCACTTTGGGAGAATCATAATGTGATCCGAATATGATTCATCACCGACATGCCAAAATGGTCACTTAAGTGCAATTCATATTTATGATTCACGAATGATTACAATAATTGTAGATGTTAGTCCCTATGTAACTTTTTATGGTTCTGCTATTTGTCACAAAAGCAATTCATATTTTGTGGACCATTTTAGGAATTTTCATAGGAAAGTGTCAAACAGGTGAATTGCGAAATATGAATCATTCCTGAATCATATTCGGATCACATTATGATTCTCCCAAAGTGACCGTTTTAGACCTACTGGAGGCCTTCATCGGTTTAAGAAGAGCGTGTTAAGAAGTCCTGAGCTTTCACGTTTCATTCTGGTACCGTAAACTTAATTCTTAATACAAGATGCTTAAACATCATAGTTGGCCCCCTGTACAGTAAGTAACTGAGGAAGATAATATTTTGGAAGCTTCTTCGTTTTTAATATCACCTAGGTCATCGATTCATTCGGCTTAAAAGGTATCAGTCAGGTATCCTATGTCCCTCGCTTACCTACAAGCGAAAGGAATTGTCGTGGATCCTAGCCCATTCAGAAATGTACAGTGTGAGAAGGATAAAAAGATTATTTTCTACTAGCTGTGCCCCGCGGTTTCACCTGCGTAGATTTAGTTTCTTCCTTATTGTCGCGGAACCCTAATATTTTTAGTAAATAAAAGTAGCCTAAGTTACTCCTTGAAACATCAGCTACCTACCAGTAAAAGTCCCGTTAAAATCCGTCCAGCCGTTTCAGAGATTACCCGGAACAAACAGACAGACAGACAGACAGACAGACAGACAGACGGACAGACAGACAGAGAAAAAATTCAAAACTTGGTTTTTTAGTGTCAGTAGCGTGTTTACTTTCATATGCATTTAGTGAAAAACTGATATTTTGGAATTACAAACAGACACTTCAATTTTATTTATCTGTATAGATAGATGTATAGATTAATACCATTTAAGACATCGTACACTTTATTTTCCACACTTTTGTACGCCCCTTCGAAGTTAAAAGACTTCGGCGGCGCGGCTCTAGCTGTCTCAAAGACAAATATCAATAACGGTAGGTAATAGCGTAAAGGTAACGTACGTTACATAATTAACAGTAGTTAAACTTAAATCTTTACGGAATCGACGTGTTTTGTGCAAAACTTCGTTAGTCAACTATTAAAAATGTAGTTAATAATGTTATAAAATGCGGCAAACCATAATAACATACGATTCCACGTAGATAACATTCAAAAGCAATTTCCTGTGGGTATTCTAAATTTTTCACACAGCGGGCAACTAATTCAATTTAACTTGACCGAAACCCCGGCAACACGTCATATCGCCACAGGCCCTCCCGCTAATGACAACATAACAATTACCGGCATTACTTAAAAACCTTATTCGGTTAACTTATTTCATTATAATTTTCAACCTTTTGGCCAAATTGAAATTATGTTGTAAGAACTACACGGTAGTTAGTTCCATTTAAAATGTCATGTTGATTACTTGTTGGAAACATAGGACGGAACGGAAATTATTGTACTTTAGAAGGCGAGTGTTCGGTTATTGTAAAGGTATACTTTTTGCGAATTTTACAAGAAGTAACTCAGGCTACTTTTATTTTAAAAAAACATTAGGGTTCCGCGGGTCACCCATGATAATAATTCAACGCGGGTAAAACCGCGGGCACAGCTAGATAAGAAATCAAATTTTAAAACTTGAAGACTGACAACCCTCAAACGTTCTTGTTTCAAAAACTAGGTCTATATTCCCTACTGCTTAATACTCTTAAATAATATATACTGTAGTATAGATCTACCTGCACGAAGCCCTCGAGGAAAAAAAAACTTTCCATTGAAACACAACACACACATCGTAATATGATTACATTTTAATTTTGGAATATTGTTGCAGAAATCAAGTACGAACGGTGCGAACGTGACACTGTACCCGGCGGTGCTGGAGACAGGAGGCAGGTACCGGTGCGAGGTGTCTGGGGAACGACCGCTCTTCCCCACCGTGTCAGACCACGCGGATATGGTCATTGTTGGTAAGAGACATTACATTCGCCCGTTAGTAACAAGTGACTGAGGCTTGCTTATGATCGTTTAAACTGCTAAAGTCTAACGTTTTAAAAAGGTCAAAGCTAAGGGAATGCCCGGAGTTTGATTGTTGGCGGTGTTCCCACCGCCGTGCCTCGGAAAGCACGTTAAACCGTTGGTCCTACGCCTGATATCTCTCGTCGTGTCGAATTGCTATCTCATCGGCCTATGAAAGTGAGGGATTAGGAGTACACCTGTGTTTGCGAACACAATTATTCTTTGAATGACAAAACTTGGTAAAATAGCAAGCAACTTAGACATAGGAGACATTATAAGAACAGTTTTCTTAAAGCATGCAGCAATCCTCTCTACCTGCTTGGTAAATGTAGTGCCCATTTACCAGCACATAGGATATCAGGTTAAGCTGGTACGTATACTTCATGAAGAATAATATAGTTTCAACAGTTTAAGAAGTATTTCTTTTCATAACCTCCATAAATTGAGAAACTGCAAATTAATTGCCAACATTAGTCATCCAGACCCGTTCAAAAGTTGGTGGCAAAGAAAGCAGTGCGACGTACAAACTAAACACATTAAAAGTTTACTGGAACTATTGTACGGGTAAAATTATAAGCGTTATGTTTTATGTCTTTGGGGAAATCTATTTTAGTTTGAGTATCAACGATACATTTCTAGGAACAGGCGACTATCTGCCGTTAATTTATCGATGTCCGCGAAATTTACGATATAATTTCAACATAGGTACTTTTGTTAGTACAGTGTGGGAAAGATTACATTTATCTACGTATTCTTGATTCAATATAACAAGCCTATAAAGAAACAAAAGGTTTCTATAAAAAAAAAATGGCATTGTTTAGTAAATCTCCCATACATGGTTACATAGTAAGTTAGACTGGAAATCACGTGAAAGTGTAATCTGAAATTCAATTTGAGGATGGACAGAATTATTAGAACCTACATACTATTTTAATCTAATTGTAACTGACAGTAGCTTACCTGAAATGCAATGACACGAAATACAAAATGCAAATTCGCGAAATTCTAAAATCGAATCTCTGCTATTTGAATTTAGTGTGTATTGCAATTCCTACGGCAAACGGAGTTGTGAAACTATTAAATAATGCTTGTTCATTGCATTTCAATTCTACTAGGTTATGGGTCGCTACTGAAAACCAACTCTACTGATTGAACCAAGCCCGGTAACATTGCTGGTAGCATATAGCCCAAAATAAAGTATGCATTTCTATCTCATTGTTATAAGACAACACGTGTACCTACTGTTGCATACTTTTTTAAGTCCCTTTGCAAGTCTTTTCTCCTTTTGGTAGCTTTACCGGACCACGGTCCAACCATCACGGGATCCAGGCTCCGGTATCAAATCGGGGATCGAGTCCAAGTTAACTGCACGTCAGGCAAGTCCCGACCAGCGACAAGGCTAGCGTGGTACATCAACAGCGAACCAGCCCCGGCCATCGCCCTCCTTCCTCCTACGCACCAGACCTACGAAGATGGTCTCGAGACCACGAGTCTCGCCCTCGACTTCAAAGTCAAAGCTAAACACTTCAGGAAAGGCGATCTCAAACTAAAGGTGAGTTGACAAATATTTGGTATTATGAGTGCTTGCGATTCTCACGCATGAAGTCTACTTGAAATTACCGTTTGTAGTTACGGAGTTGAAATGAGACGAAAAAACTGGGTCTAATAGCAATGTTTTACATTGACTTGTATTTTATTTCATTCTATAACAGATGTGCTTAAACATCATTATACATATTATTGAAATTGAAATTTCCGACTTAAGGGAAATTATCTACATCTTTCACAGCTTCTTCATATCCAACCTTATTTATCCATGTTGATTAGGATGTGTGTGTCAATACTGTAAAATACAGCTTTACTTATAAGCTCTCTCTAACTTGCCATAAGAATACAGTAATGACATTAGGGTATCCCACGGATACTGTTTACATTTCAATGATTACTTTGGGTATAGTACCTTAAAATCCAATTCCCATCTCATTTGCTTCAAAGCATTGAAGGACCTGTATAATAAATTTCAATTCCAAAAGTTGACATTAAATACTTTCCAAATGATCCCTATCGCGAACCCTACGAAGACCGCAATAACTTGTCCTACATAACAGTTATCGAGGCAAGACCCTAAGTCGGGACACAATTTGCACCAAAGAGGTCCCATATAATGAAGAGTAATAGCTAAATTCACTGTCTTTTAAACAGGAACACTCTCTTAGAACACATACAAAAGAGAAAGTTGAGATCAAAGCTTTAGGGTTTCAGGCTACCTTACATTTTCCGGTAATCTCTTAAGGGTAATGGAATAATGTTCTATTTATACGATTCTGTTCGTAGTTCAATTGTCTCATTTGAATTGTAACCATTTGATCAAAATCACCAATTAAAGTATATAAATGAATTTGAATATCGTATTAATCGCAATTACGAATCATTTAATACTTAGTATAATGATGTGAATATCAATTTATATTTCACATTTCACTGTTAGTTAAGCGGGGATTAGTAAATCATTATAATTTAATTTGGTCTTCTTCCAATTTGCATAGCTTTCGCTCGATGTAATGAGGACTCGTATTATATTGTTATATTCTGGAGCAAAATATAAACATTCCGTTTAATTTCATGGTCAAATCTCATTTGCATATTTTTTTCAGTAGGTATATTTTTCGTATACCTACGCTTGAAATTGAACTGACTTATATTCCAAAATGCTACATATTATATTCCTTAGTCAATACCACAATAACATTAAAAAGATCCATTTGCGATTCAGCATAAGGGTGATTTTTGGACCTTTTTCGAAAACTAAAATAAATCAATTTGTTGCAGTGTCTAGCGACAATAGCTACGGTTTACTGGAGGAGTAACGAAGAGAGTGTTCAGGGAGAGAAATTAAAGGGATATTCGAGGTCCCGAGAGCTCAACGAGGGAGCCTCCAGGGCAGACAGGGTGCAGGCTGCTGGCAAGTCCGCGAGCACCGGCCTCACACCGCACCTTGCTGTTATACACCTAGTATACACCATTATACAGCTGTTATACGACAAACATTCCCATAGCACAGTGGACTCTTAAATAGTGATGTGACTTTATTCGTGATTCAAATGTGCCATCGTACAAAGTGTTGTGTCACCTCACGTTATTTCCAAAGATTATTGCGCTGACCAAAGTAAAGACATATATATGTTCTTATGCCCAGATATTAATACTACATCTCAAAGTACATAAATATTTCTCAAGGGAGGAAGCTGTAGAGCATTCGAGGGCAAAGTTACAAAGTATCTTAACGTATCGGATTTTGCTCAGCAAACTTCTCCTTATGCAGTTCGTTCACAAACAAGTGTTGTTCGCTATAACGACCTTCTTTACAACACTGTTCATAAATGTTATTGTGTGACCACATACACGTATAATGCACGACAATCGATTATAACTCGATACTTTTGTTAACATTCCCCTCGCGTTTCGTGCGCGTTTCGATTATTTATATCGATAAGTCGAGGCAATTAGTCAACTATCGACACAATGTCGATTGGCAATCACTCCATGCAAGAGTAACTTTTATTTCACTCGGATTATTATTGGGTATACATCGACATATCAGCCAAAGCACTGAAGTTATAAATAATATATATACACCTAGACATGAGAATGAAAAACGGATTACGGTATTCTGTAAAGATATTGAAATACTTACCTTTTTCTTACACAAGAATGGGCAATCATTTAATTAATTTATGTTTATTTAGAAACCTATTAGCTTACCTATTAGATGGGTGAGTACAATTATTAACTGCAGTTATTTAAATGTTAATAGTAAAATATCGATTGAGCTTTAAGCCAACGTATTATGATTTACCTTTACGTGTTACAATTTATAAGTTACTCGCAAACACAATAAGAATTTCAAAAATACTTATAATAAATGTAATTTCGAAATATACTGTCAATTAACATTTAAATATATTTTTATTGATTTGTAATATTATTTAATTTATGTAAATTATAAAGATCGTAATAAGGGTAGCCCAGTGCCCCGTTCGGGGACAAATAAGGCTGTTACTAGGTACGCTGTGTGAACAAAAACGCTATGTATGTATTATATTTTTTCCGCTTGAGGTGTGGGACAAATGAATGAGCCCAGCAAGCGTGAAAGTGGTACACGCCGATTTTTAAATATTGTATGAAATAATGTGGTGCGTGGAACACGCTTGCAAGGCAATGTACACTATTTTAGGATTAACGAAAGACTTTTTCATGCTGTCGACAAAGAATGATTACAAGTACGAGTAATCCATTGAAATAAGTTGAGAAATCCTCATTAATTAAGGGCCGGAAAAACCGCAGAAAAAAAACCGAAATATTCTTGCGTCGTGCGAACACCCTCGCGATACCGAAGCGATATAAAAATTATGTGTGCCGTCATGATTTTCGAGCGGTCAGTGAGAATAGTCAACGCGGAATTGTTTACTTGCAGACTGCTCGAGGAGACGACGTGTACTGTGGTATGTTTATGTAGGCATTTCTCACGAGAAGTATAAATTAATGAAGGTTTATGACTTTCGTATTTCATTGCACAATGCCATCAAAAATTAAGAGTAGAATTGTTTTACATAGAACGTGAATCAGATACTGATTACCCTCCTGAAATGTCCTTCGTTAATCCTTACATACTGTATATATGCGGGACAAAATATTAAATATATTGACTCCTGAAAATCTTACCAATTGTTTATGATTTCAAGACAGTATATGAACTAGGCTAGGGATAATATTGTAATGTAAATAACTTGTAAATTATAAAAATGTAATTATGTTTAACTAGTCACTTAAATATGGAGCTCTGACATACAAACATTACGTTTGTGGGTAGTGTAAGATTTTTCGTTGCTTAGTTATTGTAAATCGAAATGTATGGCAGCTAAAGTATCTTTTTCTAAAATGTGTTGTAAAGTCGGAGCTCTAACGAAATAAGTACCCGTTGGTTTTATCACAGTGTTAAATAATTCAAATATTTTATTCGGGAATCAAAAACGGAATTTGGTACATATGAAATTATTACTATAAACTAATTATTCTCATATCGCGACATGTGCAGGGAGAAATATATAAGGGTAGTTATATTATTTGGTATCACTCGAGGAAAAAGTTATTTTTGAATTCTACTTTCGGTACTGCGATTAGTATCGCGCCGCTTTCTACTATTCGCAAAAAATGCACCCTTAAAATATATTTTTTACAAATAATGTCATTCATATAAACCAGCATATTAAAGTCTCGCCTGTATACCCTGAAGGACTAAAAAAATGTGTACTTATAGTACGCTCACATTTTTTCAGTTATGTTTTAGTCCCATGTAATAGGGGGAGAGCCTATTCCAATTAATCGGGCACTAATCCATACTTACTCAAAAAAAATCCAATAAAACTTTGCCTGACCTTGGGCTCAAATCCAGTACCTCGCGCTCCGTAGAAGCACTTGCGATGACTTAACGAAGCAGTTATGTAAACTAATTAATTTATGTAAACCAACTAATTATATGTATGTGGGATGAAATAAAATAATAACTAGGAATGTTTGATTGGACTTCTTTACTTCGTCTTCAAATGAATAAACTTAAATAAACAACTTAAAATAAAATAAAATAATCTTCACGTCTTTCTTCGTCCGTCTTTCACGTCGTTCACCATCGTTCTGTCATCCGTCACTTCTTACTTCTTCCTCTTTTATTCTTTCCGATCACTTGTTGCCTGTCGTTCTCACATAGAACCTCTTCCCACATGTATGTTTATAATCGAATGCAGTTTGACTACGTCAGTATACCATCCTAATTAATTCAATTTTTACGTCAATCCTAAGAAGGAGAACATATCGTCGTAATAATTCCATTCACTTACGTTTCTTTTATTTGTAAATTAATTACTTTATTTGATTATGTTGTAGTTTTATTTCTCTAGAGGCATTTGATAATTTTTCCAACTATTCCGTAATGCTTCGTGTACCAGACGATTTAATTATAAAAATATAATTATGTGAAAACTATATTTGAAAGTATGCAGTTGAAATTGTTGCTTATTGTTGATAACATATTGATAGTTTGTAAGTATGGATTTGTACATAATGGGTAAATACAACTGTGTAGCTCAAAGTAAATAAATCATGTGATCTACATACGGCACTTTCATTTACAATACAATATGTCTCTAAAATATCTTTAAAAAAATATCATTCATAAATGTATGGTCGTCATACACCATCAAATAACTATAACTTTACAATGTCAAACGGTTTGCGAGACGATACAGCCGTCGTTATTCTATAAGGTTTCTCAGCGTCGAACTCAACATCGAGTGTCGGTTGCAATCATAGAAAATTGATACATAATACATAGATGATAAAGTTCAATTTTGTATCCTTACAGCATGTTCTAAGCCTTATTTTTTAAAACCGAATAAAAGGCGTTTAGGTCGATTTTTTGAATCAACTAACTTAAAACCTTTATTAAAATTTTAACCTGGTTCATCAATTTTATCGGAAAATTATTAAAAGGTGTCTCGAAAACCAAAGACTACGATGGCAAGACGTGCCCAGCGCTCAATATTAAAGATTAAAACTGTGCAGTACAATACGAGTGCCCTTAAGGGGCCCGAAGCCTTGCTTTCCCATACAAACGTATTATCAAATAACAAACGTATCAACCTTTTATGTAATCTGAGCATATTTCCATTATAATATTGTAGGAGAAGCAAAAGAAGTATACAAGGACCGTAGTTTATAGCGCACAGTAGTCTGCCTGCCCTCATGGGACGCAGGTTTGTATGTACGTTTGTAACGAATTGGCTCAAAAAGTTCAGGACCGATTTAAAAAATTCTTCATTCTTTCATCATTTGAATGCTACATCACTGATTAATATAGGCTATATTTTATATCCATACTCCCACGGCAACGGGAACTAAGCGGGTGAAACCGCCTGACGTCCGCTAATTGCGTTATCACTCGGATGCGTATATTAATTATCTATGTCTCCATATTCTAATTACTTAGTTGAAACAAAATATAAGTGCATTGAATTTTTCCATATAGATATACTCGTATGCGATTTAAGCCTTTGTTCTTTTCTTATTTAGTTTATATTTAAATCCTACTAGATGACTTAAGTACTATTCGCCAAAAAATATGTGTTATTTTTTGGCGAATGCAATGGAAATATGCTCCAGTCACGAATTATTCTGCATTACGTTTGTATGCCCAAGCAAGCCTCTGCAGGGCTCTTAAGTTGTTGATTGTAAAATAACATTAATTCAGCTCGTGCTTAATTAAAATTTCACCAATATTGGTATATTGTTGTTACCTTTCCGCCCATCATAATTTATTTCTAACACGACGGCATACCACACTCCATAATTTGGTCTTACTGCTCGTTTACGGGTACGAATTATTAAAATTATTTAGTATGCTCAATATTAATATATTCAAATTTTGCTGGTTTAAAAAAAAAGACTTTTATAGTTTAGAAGTTGAACGGAAAATCGAAAACATTCTACAACAACAAGATTATATTTTGTAAATAGTAAACAGATTTGTGTTGTATTATCTTATACCTTGTATAATTCATATAAATCATTGTATAACGCCACACATAAAAATAATAGCCATTTAGTTATTTGGTCCAATTTTTTTATGATAACATTATCAGTTGTTCATTAATAGACGATGGGGCAGCTCTAGTAATGCAGTCCTGCAGTGAAGGAGTATGTTGAGTAAGGTTTCCAAAACTCATCGAAGAAAACAAAAGGTAAGGGTAAAGCAACACTAACAAAAACACGTGAGTCCTCCTTATATTGTAAGAAAGTCGTTGTGGTTTGAATAATCGCCTGCAATCCAAAGGACGCAAGTTTCAATCTGAACGTACCAGTACCAATCAGATTGATGTCACAACGCAGTGATGTCATGACACATCAAGTATCAAGTATTACGGTGAAGGAAAACAGCGCAAGGAAAATCAAAGACTAATAATGTAAAATGCCTGAAACAGCGATTGACGTCATATCTGTCACACTGGCACCTGTCATCTTCGGTGAAAAGTGATCATTGTAGCATTGTCGGTCCATCCTTTCGAGGAATACTAGAGCATTTGTCTTTTGTAGAACAGCCTCTATAATTCATAGACAAGACTTCCAATGTATTCTAAAATAAGTACGTAATTTAAAATTCATAAATGTTAAATACGCCCAGTACTTTAAAACTTTGTTATTGTTTTCAAATTACCACCTACAGCAGTATTAACATGAGGCATATAAATGAACTTTACTTAAAATGTTAGTATAAGTAGGTACCTTACCTACTTGGATTGTAATCAAGCCTACTTATAAAATGTCCTTTAAATTATGTTTCTAAGTATTTGTGTGTTGTAATAATTCTACTACACATGATGGTAGAATTATTACAACATTTCGTAATTGTTTCCTACTTAATTACGTATGTATAATTAAGTTTTTCTCCAACAAATGACTATCATTATGCAATTATTGTAAATTTGGTATAAATATTCGCAGGAACCAAGGCCCTACATTCTGGTTTTGAATAAATACCTAATTGAAATTCCAAATAAATTAGATTCTATAGAATTCAGTGCGCCAAATCCATTATAAGGGTTCGTTTAGCAAAAAATGGCAGAATCAGCGTGTGCATGATGTGCATCGCGTGTCATTTGGACGTTAGCCTTCAGCTGCATTCGGTTTGCATAATGCACTCATCCTCTGATGGGCTAAGCTCCCGTTCACCCCCGCCCACCCCCCAATCACATTACCCGAACAGAGCAAACATATTAATTATTCTTAATTGTTTGCCGTACATTACAAAACTGTATTTAACGGTAACAACGTTTTGTGATGAATCACGTCAATGACGCGGTCTATTGGACATTCAATTACTGCGTGTTGTTACGGCTTATTATTCTTGGAACAATAATCAATGTTCGCAGTTAATAGAGATTAATAGGTATTTAGGTTGTTGCTAAAGTCCTACGAATTAAGAAATAAGACTAAGATGCCTCAAAAATCAGCATTATAGCACAACAATGAATATTGTTTCCAATTTTGTTACTTTTTTTGAAGACGCTGTGGTAGCTTCAGATGGATCTAACTTCTGTAATGATGACACACTAACGAACCTTGGTGGCCGCGGGGTTTGACCAGTCGCCTGCTAAGTAAGCGACGCCGGTTCGAATCGTAGCTTCCCGTACCAATGAGGTTTTCCAAAAAACTTATGTGTAGTAAGTTCACTCCATCGTGAGGAAAGCCACATATGTCTGAGAAGTAATTCAAAGACATGTATTTGGAGTGCCTGAGGCGGCGATGGACTCACCCTCTGTCACGTTGGTACGTTGTTGTTACAACACCTCTGCTTACCGTCAAAGACCGGGGATGGCGTGAGCATGTTTTTTTTATTTATGTTTTTGGATACTGTTACAGATATACCAGTAGCGATAACGTGTTGTTGCAGATACATATGCCTGTTAGCCTTACCTTGTGAACATACGAAGAATACAAAATATGAAATGCCGAAAACATGTGATGCCGTGGACGCGTACAACTTCGTCAAATAGTTAGTCGGAGTTACAGCGGGTTTTGTAAACTGAAATATGTAGTTTCTGAATTGCTCGAAATATGTTATTCGCTGAGCGTAACTGCACCAATTCGTTGCTGCAAGTATGTTAATAACTCATGGGTATTGTGACAAATTATTGTTTGATATTTTGTTTAACTTCTTAGTTTATATTTTTTATTTATTATTTTACTTTCTTTATGAGTGGATTTTGTGAAAGATGTTATGGCTTGAAGAGAACGAATACACCACGACTGATATAGAGAAATAAATACATTGCTCTGACCAAAAATAGCACGTGATAAGGACTATTGCTATTTGGTACTCAGGTATTGAAAAGTGGATTTAAAGAATCTTACATGCCATTTTCTGCTTTCCTCACCCCATGGAGAACAATAAAATCTGAATATTTTATGTATAGTATATTATTTATTAGTATAGATATGTTTTTGTTATTTAATGTATGGTAAATATACAAAATAAATCTATTTTTCAAAATCTATCAACTACCATGTCAGTCTCTGCATCACCTAAAGGTTGGCTGGTAGAGAATGCCTACAGCATTAAGTCCGCATGTGCACATAAAGTAATGCAGGAAGTTTTTAAATCTATACATACCGATAAATAAAATTGAAGTGTCTGTTTGTAACTGCAAAATAACAGTTTTTCACTAAATGCATATGAAAGTATACACGGTGCTGAAATAGAAAAACCAATTTTTAAAATTTTTCTCTGTCTGTCTGTCTGTCTGTTTGTTCCGGGTAATATCCGAAACGGCTGGACGGATTTTAGCGGGACTTTCACTGGTAGCTGAAGTTCCAAGGAGTAACTTAGGCTACTTTTATTTATTAAAAATATTAGGGTTTCGCGACAATAAGGATGAAACTAAATCTACGCTGGTGAAACCGCGGGGCACAGCTAGTAAATGAATAAATACGAAGTAGGTACACTGAATCAATAGTTATTATAGATAATACAAGGTATAGATAATGAAGTATCGTTGGTACTGTGACCAGTGGGAGGGCAGCGGGGTTATTAGTCAATGTCATCGTGATCGTTAATGCAATAATGGCGATTTGTAACAGGATGTGCACCCACTACACACCCTCGCCGCGGGTTATACACCCGAATTAAAATAACATGCTATCCACTATTTTGAATCTATATGAAAGTTACGTGTAATGTCATACTCAGTTATATCACTGTTAAGTTGGGAATTTAAATACTGTCTCATTATACATACATATGCTCACGCCTGTATTCTCCGAAGGAGTTGGCAAAAGTGTTACAACAACACCCAATTTTCTAAGATGATTAAGTAACCGCGTGACAGATTGTGAGTCTATCGCCGTCGCAGGCACTATACATACATTTGAATTACTTCGAAGACATATGCTGGTTTCCTCACGATGTTTTTCTTCACCGTAAAGCACATGGTGTGAATTTCATGTAAATCGTTTGAGCTGTTTCAAAGATCCAGATTATTTAATATAAATTTATAGAAAGATTTGTTCGTTTAAAGGTATTAGATATGTTTTTGACACCACGAGACACGAGACGTGAGAAATGAATTGAAATACATAATTACAGTGCATGAGACGGCTATGGACATTCCATGTATCTCCTTTGCACTTATTTATAGAGAAGTTTTTGGTCTTTGAACATGAAGCTATATAAGATTGTAAAACCTAGATTTAGAACTTCTTCGAACCTCCGTTATCTGAAGATATATCTTTCTAAGTAAGATGTAGAGTCGACTGAGTGAATTATTTTAAATTCAAGGAATGGATTGATACGAATGGCTCTCTTAGATGCAAGGACCGATCGCGTCTATATAAAGTAATACCATTTCTTATTGCCTTTTATATTTTGCAAAGAGGATATATTTCTACACTACACTATCTACGTACGTAATTTTTCCGAATTTAAACCCGTACCCTTTGTGTTGAAGTCCTGACCGACTAACTCATATAACAACGCACAGAGACGTGAAATTTGGAAGATCTTTTCTTTGTTCGTAGCAGTAGTCTGCTAGGCATGCAACGCAAGTTCGAATCCCAGCGGGGCCAATGAGTTTTCCTAAAACTTATGTGCAGTGATTTCACACCTCGTGCTTTATGTTGAAGGAAGACATGGTCAGAATACCTGTATATGTCAAAGAAGTATTTCAGAATACGTATGCAAAATGCCTGAGTCGGCAATAGACTCACCATCTATCTATCACGTTGGCACTTAATCATCTTCGGCGAAAAGTGGGTAATATTATTAAAACACCTCTGCCTACCCCTTCGGGGGAAACAGAAGGGTTTTCTGAAAATACTCCAATATAAAGGGGTTAATGTGCCTTGAAAGTTAGTATGTAAAATCTTACTGCCACGCAGGTGAAGCCGCGGGCTATGAAGCGACTATATGACAGCCAAATTTCGTCAAAATTGTTTAAGCCCTTTATGTGATCGAGTAATAAACATACATCCGTCTAAACTATACCTATAACATTTAATAAGCCCCGCAACTCGCAAGCTAAGTGCTTAGAGCATACATTTTAGTTACTTTTTATTTGCTTTAAGAGTACTTGTAGTTGCTAGCTTACTTTACTTACTAAGTTGCCAGACTTATTTTTGCGGGTATATTTCTAGTACTTCAATACAACATCATGAGTTACCTTCTAACTAAACAAAACTGGATTTAATTAACTTACATTACTCATGTTAACCCCCATTTATTTACATAAACAATTTGTATTCTAAAATCAATCAAAATAACAGCTTTTTTATTTGCTTACAAGTTGTAAAATGTCGATCGATACTGCATAATTCGGCAGTATATTAGAATACACAGTATTTGATATAGATACATATGTTGATAGCGTAAATTCTACACTCAAAGCGTTCCTAAATAAAAATATATACAGGATGTCTTGAATAACACATATCCGAAGTTATTATTAGATTAGATGATACTGAACTTGGATGTGAAATATTTTGTGGTTAGGTTAGGTTAGCTAGCGGTTCTTCGCGTTTTAATCCACGTATATTTAATTTAAAGAGTGGATTTATTTCATGTTAACTTTATTCTCTCTTTTTAAATAAAATTAGCCTTAGTTACTTCTTGTTCAGCCGAACAAAAGACAGACGTCTTAAATTTTTTTTAAATAGTTTTTTCGTAATTTCTGTAACGTATACACCGAAAAGCTGTTAATTTTAAATTCCAAACAAACACTTAAATTTCTGAGTATACAGATTATGGTACTTCATGAAAATATTGAAATATTTTGCAATAGGTTATATCTCTATGAAAATGAAAATAAAAATGATTTATTCAGCTAAGGTCCTGGTAAGACATTTATGAATGTCGAAGAATTGACCACCGGTTCGGAAAGTAGCCTTCTGAGAAGACCCGGCAAGTATACTATTATAAAGGGGGTCAAATAGGGGTTGAGATATCTCCGCGAAATTTTACTGGCAAAGTGAATCTGCGGACGCAAGCTAGTGCAATCATAATATAAAGAAACGTCATTTTGGGATGATATTATTGGCTAATCAAGACAGGCTACAACTTATTGTGACCAGTTCAATTAGGACAAGATAATTATATTTTGCACGCATGCTCATTGCTCATCCATGCCATGTAAGTCAATTTAATTGATTTATTAATATTAGTCACTTATGGACGCTGAAAAAATTTCCCACTGCTTCGGTAACTAACCTTCTGAGAAGAACCGGCAAGAAACTTAGCTGGCATCATGTTCATTTCACGTTGTTAATAGGTATATTTAAAGACAGCCTGTATAATATAGAGGTATAGTTAGATACATTTAGTTAGGTCACGTGAGTCACCAGTCCCCTTGTAAGCGTCTCGATGCACCCTCTACCCTCCTGTCGACAGGACGGAGGGAAATGCCTGGAAATGGCTCACGCTATTGTGTCGCGAGGGGAGATATCGACTCTCAATATCTTTACAACTGCTACTGATATTTTATTTTTCCGTGTGAATTCTAAACAAATCACGCGTAACGGCTTTTAGTTTGTTCAACATTGACTTATCGATGCTAAGTTTCTTTTGCCGCTGGTTCTTCTAACAAGGCTAGTTTCCAAACCGGTGGTAAATTCTTCGACACTCATAAGTGCCTTACCAGGGCCTAAGCTGAATAAATCATTTTCATTTTCAAGGGTGTTATATACACGTATTTTTAAAGTTCTAAGGAGACAAACACGAGCCCGCCTCATGGTAAGCGGCTGCTACAGCCTATGAATGCTCGCGCGTTGCCTTTCTTATCTATACAGATAAATAAAATTGAAGTGTCTGTTTGTAATTCCAAATTAACAGACTATCAATAATTGCATATAAAAGTACGTATATACAGTCGTTACTTATATCTGAATGTTCCGGCTAATCTCTGGAACGACTGGAATGATTGTAACGGGACTTTCACTAGCAGATAGCTGATGTTATAAGGAGCTACTTTTATTATAGGACAAAAAATATTACTGCAATGCACAGCTAGTCTAAGATTTATTTGAGGACGATCTTATAAATGTTTGAGATTCAGTTTTACCTACCCTCTAAAATGTTTGTGTTATGTGGTATTCATTTAAAAAGGGTTTCACTTGGATCACAGCTATCGAGGACGTCTCACGAGTATTAAACACTTTGTTATCAATTTAGCTCCAAGTAAAAACGTCACGTACAAAATTCCCCCAGAAAAAGTGTATGAAGTTTAGTAATAACACTATTATTCTCTTTCATTGTGAGAAGTAGCCATTGTTACGCGATTCTCCCCAGACGTAGAATGCACGTTAAAGTTTTATTAAAACGCAACAACTAAGTAGGAAGTTTAACATTTTGCTTATTACTAAGGCACATTACTGCGGTCGTAAAAATATAACTCGGCTAAATTAAATACTTACTTAGATCAGATATATTCGTATACCTTTGGCGGCAAGGCAAGTTTCACGGTTGTTTCTTGTCTGTAGAATACTAAATAGAAAGATAACGGAAGGGTAGCTTCCTACTTTGACAATCGTCGCACACAAGGACGCGCGTGAAAAATAGTACCTATCGAGTTAAGTTAGGCAAACTCCAATAGTCCCGATTCATGTAATTAAAACCGTAACAATGTTTTTAATTCAATATAAGTATAAGCGCGTAAGCCTATGACAAAACATAGTTTAAACGAAGAATAGACTAATTTCGGACTAAACTATGTAGTTCCTTCCCTTTTCAAATCATGAACACAAAGAGATGGATCTACTTTTAAACCAGGGCCTATCTTAGTCTTTGTTTTGTAATAACGGAGTTTAAGTTAAAGTTCTTCCGAACACGTAAATACCACATTAACATAGGCTTACGAACGACGGGGTGCAAGGCCAGGAGACCTCCTCGTGTGCCCGATCCATTGTTCGTCCTAAGGATACGTCCGAGGGAACGACAATGGCTTCGGGACGGTGCACCCTGGACGTCGACGACAGTCTCTTCGGGGGCCTTCATCGCGTGACTTAGCTCCTCGATGGGGATCCCTGGGGTCACTGTCGTCGATGACTAACACCTGGCACTCGACGCAGGTGGCGGAGGTGGAATTCGCTCCTTGTACGTCTCTGTTCAGCAGAGATGACAATGGATGCGAGCCTGCGTCACCCATTCCCAAGGTTCGGCGTGCCTATGGGAACTAGACCTTCTGTCTAGGACTGGGGGGTAGTACCCAGTCAAACGTCAGGGGGAGGGGAGGCACTCCGAAAGGGGTGCCCGGGGTTGACGCTATCTCGCTCGTCACCCCGTGAATGCCGTAATCACTGACTCTTCCTTCAACAATTCCAGTGAGCGAGGCTGGATACGTCGGGGAGTCGGTGACCGGAGAGGGCTTGCCTTAATTGGCCGGCCTGCGAGGAGAAAACCTCTATAAAAATCCGACAGCGAAGTCGTGAAAACCTGAGAGACTCTGGGCCACCTCTCAGTATATAAGTCCCCCATTGTCGGGATGGGCGTCACCCGGCAATGGTGTTTATATCGACCCATAATCGTGGGATAAGTATGGAAACAATTGAAAATAAAACAAAAAACCAAAAGGAGGAGGGAGTAAAATCCAGTGAAGGGCAGGGAATCTGCCAGGTAGAGATGGAGACGGAGACTGTAGGGGCGAGGCAGTTGCTGACCCCTGTAGTTGTTGTAGAAGACTGCACGAGTCGAAGCAATCAGTCTCGTCCTAAGTCCCAAAAGAGGAGCAGGACGAACTCAGGCTCCTCGTGCAGTGAGCAGACGGCCGCGAAGGTCACCTCAGCGACGCGAGGGCGTGCCCGATCAAACGCTGCGTCGCGTCTATCGCGCGATTGTTCAGGTCGTTTCATTCGACCTCCCACACCGGGCGCTAGAAGCGAGCGGGCAGAGGACAGTGACACGGACGCGTCGCTCGTATCGCTCACCTCCGGGGAGGTCGAAGTAGCGGCCGTGTCGGGTCCTTCGGGCCGGGCGGCGTTCCTTAGGGACAGGTTGAGCGACGAGGACGACCTGCTCAGTCCTGAACTGGCTCTGTCCAACACTCGGGCGAAAAAGAAGTTGCCTTCAGTGAAGGAGCTTCAGAAAAAGATGGAGTCGATGCCTACCATTGAGTTGGGCTCCTTCATAAAGGAGCAACAGACGGCAGTCGAGCGGGTGGCCGACAGGTCCAAGCACCTGAAGGGCAGCTTCGTGCACCAGCTCCGCATGTGTGCACGAAGGACTGAGGCGGCGTCACTGGCGATGGCAGCGCGGACCTCTGCGAGCGCAAACACCGAAAGGCTGGAGCGCGAAAATGCGGAACTGCGCTCGCAGATGGCGGCTCTCTCTGCTAGGATGGAGAAGCTCACCGAGGAGCTCTCTGTCCTACGCAGGGCAGGCAGGGTAGAGGCCAGTGAGTCCGCTCCGGCACTGCCTCTGGGTGTCGAGGACCTCACGCGCGCCATCATGGTCCAGGTGGGGACCATGATCAGCGCACGGTTCGAGGCCATGGAGGAGAGGCTGCTCCCTGAGAAGCGCATGCGTCCCCCACTCGCCGCGGATGCTAAGAGGACATCTCAGGTGCCTGCCGGGCCACCTGCCGGACCGCCTGCCGGGCCACCCTCTGGCTTGGCAGCCCCGGCCTCTGGGGCACCTACCCCGGAGATGCGGGGACCTAAGAGGGGAGGGAGGAGGAGCAGGAAGACCAAGCGGAGTTCGGCCACTGCTACAGTGCTGCCGACCGCTGCTTCTCCTGCAGCTCCACGGGCAGTGCAGGCGCCGCCCCCCCAGGTGGCCTGGAGCACGGTGGTGGGGCGTAAGGCCCAACCAAAGGCTGGGCCGAGCACAGGGCCCCAACGGCCTCCTCCCGCAAAGCCTGCGTCCCGGCCCCCGCCGTCGCGCAAACCGGAGAGGGCACCCGCGCGGCCGCCAACTGTCGCAGCGATCACCGTGACGATCCCGGAGGGATCAGACGTCACGTACGCTGCGGTAATGGCCGCCGCGAGGGAGAGGATAAAGCTCGCCGACCTTGGCATTCCGAGCCTTCGGAATCGGAAAGCCATAACTGGCGGGCTTATACTCGAGGTCCCGGAACCGGACTCTGCCTCCAAGGCCGACGCGCTCGCGAGTCGCATGCGCGAGTCCCTCAAAGACTTGGGCGTGCGAATAGTGCGCCCAGTGAAGATGGGGGACATGAGGGTGCTGGACCTCAATGAGGCCACCACCCCCGAAGACGTGGCGACCGCAATCGCGGAGGCTGGAGGCTGCGCGGCGGCCGAAGTGAAAGTGGGCGAGATAAAGCGCCCCTCACACTTGGCCCTGGGGACTGTGTGGGTCCGATGCCCACTCACCGCGGTGCGCAAGCTGTTCGCAGCTGGGCGCATCCAGGTGGGGTGGGTATCAGTGAGGATCGAGGCACTGGAGGCAAGGCCTCTGCAGTGCTTCCGGTGCCTCGAAATCGGTCACGTGCGTAGCACATGTCCGAGCGCGACGGACCGGAGCTCCATGTGCTACGCATGTGGCGAGGCGGACCACCGGGCGAGTCAGTGCACTCGCCCGCTGAAGTGCCCGCTCTGCGCGGACCTGGGCCGGCCCTCGGGCCACAGGATGGGGGGCAAGAAGTGCTCCGCTCCTCGTGGCAAAAGGGGCCGTAAGCCGGGTCCCGCGAAGCCGAGCGGCACGGGTCCCGTACAGCCGGGCTCGAGCCCAGCTGCGGCGGTAACTGAGCCGCCAACACGGACTTAAGGCCCCTACGAGCCTTACAGTGCAACCTCAACCACTGTCGCGCGGCGCAGGACCTGTTCCAGCAGTCCGTCGCGCAGTGGTCGGTTGCACTGGCGGTGGTGGCGGAGCCATATCGCGTCGTCCCAAACAATCCTCGCTGGTTTGGTGACGACATGGACTCCGTCGCCATATATTGGGGTGGTGGTAGCGGCGACCCTCCCTGCTCCCTCATTGAGAGGGGGCTGGGATACGTCGCCGTGAGCTGGGGTCGTATAGTCGTTGTGGGCTGCTACGTCTCCCCCAACTGTACCCTCGCCGTCTACGAGGCGTACCTGGACGGGGTGGCCAACTGCATGCGCAGATGTCTGCCTCGTCCCGTGCTTGTCCTGGGCGACTTCAACGCTCACTCTCGTGAGTGGGGGAGCGCCCGGGATGACCAAAAGGGGGAGACAGTGCTGGAATGGGCGGCGGCGCTGGACCTCCGGTTGCTGAACCGGGGGTCTGTCAGCACCTGCGTGCGCTGGCAGGGGGAGTCGATCGTGGATCTTTCGTGGGCGACTCCCCAGGCAGCGCGCATGGTGACGGGGTGGAGAGTGGCAGAGGAGATGGTCACATTATCCGACCATCGCTATATAGCGATGGATGTGGCCATCCGCCTTCCCCGCCCCGACAGCCGCCGCAGTAGCAGCCCGCCGCGACGATGGTCTCTCAAGCGGCTGGACAGAGATCGTCTCTGCGCCGCAGCCATCGTCGCGGCCTGGCCTGAGGGCCAAGAAGATGGGATCCTGCCCGATCCTGAAAGGGAAGCCGCCTGGTTCCGGGACACGATGACGTCCATATGTGACGCGTCGATGCCCCGGACCAGATCTGCCAAGCCCCGGGCCGTGTACTGGTGGTCGGAGAGCATCGCGGAGCTGCGCGAGATATGCCTCCGCGCCCGACGCCAGTACACACGTGCCCGGAGAAGAAGGCGAGCCACAGCCGAAGAGTTGGGTGGAGCCTACGTGGCCTATCGAGGCGCCACGAAGGCGCTGCAGGCAGCCATTGCCAGCGCCAAGGCTCGGTCGTGGGATGAGCTCATCGGGGGACTGGAGAGGGATCCATGGGGCCGCCCGTACAGGATGGTACTGGGCAAATTGCGCCCGTGGGTCCCTCCGTTGACGGAAACTCTGGACCCGGCATTCGTGGAGAGGGTTGTAGACACCCTCTTCCCCAGGGTCCAGAGCAGTCCCGTGCCCCCTCCTTCGGAACCGATCATCTGGACCGAAGAGATGGGGGTGACGACCGATGAGCTGGACCGAGCCGTGAGGCGCCTCGGAGCCCGAAACACGGCACCAGGCCCCGACGGAATTCCTGGTCGGGCCTGGGTGTTGGCTCTACCCAACGGGCTGGGGAACAGGCTGCGGCGGCTGTTTAACGACTGCCTACGCTGCGGCGTGTTCCCCTCAGGCTGGAAAGTGGCTGGGTTGGTTCTCCTCCATAAGGATGGAAGACCCGCAGATTCTTCCTCCGCGTATCGTCCTCTCTGCCTACTAGATGAGGCGGGTAAGCTGCTCGAAAGAGTGTTGGCGGACCGCCTCAGTACGCACCTGACGAGCGTCGGGCCGGACCTGTCGGAAGACCAGTTTGGCTTCCGACGCGCGCGGTCGACAGTGGACGCGATCATACGCGTCCGAACACTGTCGACGCAGGCTGTTTCCCGGGGCGGAGTGGCGTTGGCTGTCAGTCTTGACATAGTCAACGCCTTCAATAGCCTGCCCTGGGACGCAATAAGGGGGGCCCTGGTGTACCACCGCGTGCCCCCCTACCTGCAGCGCGTGGTCTGTGCCTACTTGCGCGACAGGTGCGTGCAATATGTGGGCGGAGATGGACGAGTCCACCGGAGGGAGGTGTACTGCGGGGTCCCACAGGGATCGGTCCTAGGGCCACTCCTGTGGAACCTCGCGTACGATGCGGTCCTGCGGGTCGACCGCCCCGACGGCGTTAGCATCGTCTGCTATGCGGACGACACGCTGGTGCTAGCCGTCGGGGCCACTTTCGAGGAGACCAACCGGCTCGCCGAGCTTGGCGTGGCATGCGTCGTGGAGAAAATCCACGTGCTGGGCCTTCGGGTAGCGCCGGAAAAGACCGAGGCGCTGTGGTTCCACAAGATCCCGAGGGGAAGGGAACCACCCAGCTCGTCGGTTCGCGTAGGTGACGTGGATGTCCGGGTGGGACGGTACCTCAAGTACCTTGGTCTCACCCTGGACGGTCGCTGGGGCTTTGAGGAGCACTTCAGCCGCATGGTCCCCCGGATCAAGAGGGTAGCGGGTGCATTGCACAGACTGCTGCCCAATCTCGGGGGGCCGAGTGAAGGAGTCCGCCGCCTCTATGCGGGGGTCGTGCGATCCGTGGCTCTCTACGGAGCACCCGTCTGGTCTTCCAGATTGGGTGTTAGGCGCTGCAGAACTATGTACAATAGTATGCAGCGTCCTATGGCCATCCGGGTCGCACGAGGGTACCGGACCCTCTCTTTTGAGGCGGCCACTGTCCTGGCGCGGTTTCCGCCCCTGGACATCCTGGCGGAGATGGATGCTCGTATTTACGACCGTCTCCGCCGGGCGGACGGAACTGCGCCTCCAAATGCGGCTGAAGTGAGAAGGCAGGAGCACCGACACGCGCTCGTAACGTGGCGGGAGCGGCTCTGCGAGCCGCAGAACGCCCGCCAACGCGCTGTCGGTGCAATTTTGCCGAGCCTCGGGCCCTGGCTAAAGAGGAAGGACCACGTCACCTTCCGGCTGACGCAGGTACTCACCGGACACGGGTGTTTCGGTGAGTACCTGAATCGGATCGGTCGCGAACCGACGACGCAATGCCACCATTGCGGCAGTGACCGGGATTCCGCACAGCACACGCTGGAGCAGTGCCCAGCGTGGAGCTCGGAACGGCGAATCCTGGTCACCAGGATCGGGCAGGACCTCTCTCTGCCACGCGTAGTGACGGCTATGCTGGCAGACAGAGAGGCATGGAGGGCCGTAGTCTCCTTCTGCGAGACAGTAATGTCCCAGAAGGAGGCCTCCGAGCGGGATCGGGAGAGAGCCGATCCCTCTCGGAGACGACGGCGACGGCGGGGCGGAGGCAACGCACGCCCCGGACCGTCCACCCAATAGCCAGGGTCTAAGAATTTGGCTAAAAAAAAAAAAAAAAAAAAAAAAAGGCTTACGAACGACACCCCATTGCCAGTGTCTAAGAATTTGGCTATGGTATCCCCTGCCTGTCGTAAGAGGCGACTAAAAGGGGGCCGGAGGGCCTGCTGGCGGTGGTCGGGGTGGGAGCTTTGACCACCGAGCCGCGGGCCCGGGAAGGTGGCAGCGCGATGTGGCTCGCGCTGCCTTGCACAGCGAGGTCTCCAGGGGCGGCGACACAGCTGCCCCGGGGATGTGCCCCGGCAAAGTGTGGGGGGACACCGGTGCGATCTATCAGAGTACCCGGAGTCCCCCCAAAGCACTGAGGATGGCCACCGGTGCTTAGCACAACTTTTCTTAAACAGCTTTGCTCCGAGCGTCGCGAGTGTTTAAAGTTGAACTCCTCTCAGCCGCGAGATCGGACTTCCCTCCTCGAGGGACTAATGTTTCTCATTTATATCAAACACAATTTGTACAAGCTGTGTTGGTGTGTATTTATTTCATGTTTTTTGATCCCAAGCACTGTTTTACGCTCATCACAATCATACCAAGTTTAATCTATACCAAACTTTATTTCCATACTAATATTACAATTGCTATTGTCTCTTACTGTCTGTTACCTGAACCGTTTTGGTTGGAATTTTGAACTCTTAACCCAAGTATGCTAACCGTATATACTATACTAGCTGTGCCCCGCGGTTTCACCAGCGTAAATTTAGTTTCATACAAACTTTCATCCCCTATTTTATTCCCTTGGGGGTAGAATTAATCACAATCCTTTCTTAACGGATGCCTACGTCATAACATCTATCTGCATGCCAAATTTCAGCCCGATCCATACAGTGGTTTGGGCTGTGCGTTGATAGATCACTATGTCAGTCAGTCAGTCACGTTTGAGTTATATATATTTAGATATAAGGTTAGCAACTGTAATACGGTAAAATTATGCAGACGGAGTTACGGGGTAAAGCTAGTTAATGGCCCGACTACGACAATAAATTTAAATGAAATCGTTTTTTCGATAACGAAAAAAATTCCATACATTTACGTTATTTTTTGTTAAACTTACTATCATAACAAGCTTCATCGTATAGAAAATCTGGCTTCTAAACTGGTAAATAATGGCGCTAGACTTTCTTTCATATGAATACAAAGCACAATAAGCCCTTTCAACTACGACTTAAGGTACATAACAAAACACCACATGCGGTGTATGTATGTGTTGGTAATCTGTCCCTAATAGAGTTTACTATGACTAGGAGTGTCGTTACACGTTCTTTACACACATTATATTATACTGTTAATTTGTGAAATGTATGTTTGCTAGGGGGCCCCCAAGAGCTATTACTTAAATATTACTTTATGCTTGAATAGGTTTATTTGAGGTTATTCTTTGGGTCATTAAGTACATTGCCTTGATTGCATTGCATTGAAAATGATTAAGTGCCAGAGTGTCAGATGGTGAGCCTATCGCCGTCTCAGGCACTTCCCATACATCTTTTTACGAGGTTTATTCACAATTTTTGACTTCACCGTAAAGCACGTTGTGTGAAATCACTGCACACAAGTTTTTAGAAAAACTCATTTATACAGACCCGCTGGGATTAGAACTGCGTCGCTTGCGTAGTATGCGACTTCTTAAACCCCAAGTCCACCACGGCTCTTCTGTGTCTACTTAAATAATAACTATATTAAACTAACCCTAACATTTATGAAACAGTCGAGTGTCCGAGGGCGGAAAGTTTTGTTAATCAGAATAGCGTCGCGGGTCTAACTAGTTGAATGCCCACCCCCTCCCCGAGTGGGCCAAACGGGGAATATTTTAAAATTATTCAATTTGCATAGGTTAATTGGCCACTTATTTTGCGAACGTGCCGCGTTATGTACGGCAACTTAATTAAATTACCTTATTAGGATATATACGCTACTAGGATTTATGGCTATGAGCCTGTGACGTCATCCCGACCTTGCATCATCAAATGTCAAGTCACGTAATGTCACGATCATAAATCATCATGCTCACATATATTTGTACTATATTTTTAGTTTTTATTTTTGACAATTGAGCATTAGAACTGTGTCCATGGGCTTATAGTTGCTTGAACAATTTATTTTGTATTTTTAAAACTGTATAATATTCTTTAAAAGAGTAATTACTGAGTTTCTTGCCAGGTTCTTCTCAGTAAAATCAACCTTCCGAACCTGGCGGTAGCATGTATAATCCTGTGTAATTGTGTCATTCTGACGATTTGAAAGTACTTTGTATGAAGTCTAATCGAATAAAGATATATTTGATTTTGATTTTGATTTAAATCTTATACCATTAGTCACTTTAAGCTTGGATAGTAACTACATGGAGTAACTATTCTCAAATATCAAATTTAATCTCAAAGCGAAAAGCCAACGGACATTTTCCCGCAAACTGAGCAGCAGATATAAGGTTTATTGTCCTCAAAAAGAACGGAAAACAGCACATTCATTTTACGAATGGATCGTCTTATATGATAGGGTAGTAAATCTTTATAGATATCTCAAGTTCTTTGCTTAGGGTGTTTGGGGTAAAACGCCCACCTGGCTTCAAAGGCATGTTCATTTGTGAGCGATTAGCAGACTAATTTTTTTTTATTCAAACTGAAATAATGAGATAAATGTCACGTCGATTTTAGCATTGAAGCGATTAGCATAAATTTTCAGCCTCATTCGTGTTTGATGGAACTCTTCTACTTTAATTTGTGGTAACTATAGAAGCAATTAAATAAGTCGTTTCTGATCTCTACAATGACGTTTGTATAGTCATTGGAGCCGGAGAAGAGTTGGGATAGAAAACAAGCATGTTGCCATACCCTCGGGCTACATTCGGACATTAAACTAACCATCCGCACCCTGTCCTAAACCAACTTCCGCATGTCTGCCTAAAATCTGTCATTTTGCAAATGAGCGGAAAAGGGGTATTAGAGGAGACCTCTAAAAACATGTTTCTAATTGTTGTCACTTTATTTTCTAGCTGCCACTTTGTATTATTTGATGATTAAAGAAAAAGAAACCTTGTCCATAGTGGGTGCTAGAATATAGAGACGTACAAGTGCCGTCAAGGGTTTTGCGCGCTATCTATGAATGCGTAGTAGATTTATTTACCAACGAATACATGTACAGTTATCACCACAAATTTCACTAAGCGCTCATATCATTGTAACAAAATTGGCGTATTAAGAACCTCTGAGACTTGACGTTTTATTTTGGTAACGTCAAAGTTGAGTAGTTCTTAAAAGGCGGTGCTTAAACGATCGTAATTGGCTTCCAGATATAAAATACTTATCGTATCCATATATTAGACGCTTACACTTTAAAAGTTTGCGATTAAATTGTATGTAGAAATAAAAATAAAAAACTATCTGTACCTACCTATTATCAGTGGCGTGCATTGCATATAATCAGGTAAGCAGAAGTTACAATTTGTGGTCACTGAATACACTCGTGTCGTGTGTGTGTGTGATTATGTTCGTATGTGTATCTTTACCAAGACGTACGTACCTACGCCGCGTCACATGGGTATGTACTTAACCTGCCTATCTACCTGCTTATAGTCTATGCCTACCCCTCTGAAAATCCAATGCACGCCCCTGCCTATTATATGTTTAAATCTAGATGCCAAAATGTACATGATAATGAAACTGTCACCCTAACAAAAACAAACTGAAGGACTCAGTTTGAAACAACAAGACACTTTCAATAAATAATTTATAATTTAACACGAGAAGTTTTAATTCATTTTACATGTCAACTAATTATGCATTAATGACATTTTACAAAACAACATTTGTCGGGCTATCTGTGTTATTGGTGTGTTTGAATTAATGCTAATGATATTTTTACTACGTTTAAGATAATATTATTATTATTATTATTTTTTCCTTACTAGTTATCCCTGCGGATTCATCCACGTTCGGGTAGTGTCATACTGTGTCTCTCGGAAGGCTAAATAAATAAAAGTAGCCTTAGTAACCTCCTTGAAACATCACCTATCTGCCAGTGAAAGTCCCGTCAAAATCGGTCCAGCCGTTTCAATGATTAGCCGGAACAAACAGAAAGACAGTCAGACTTTTATTTATATACCGTACATAACTTTCATATGCATTTACTGAAAAGTTAATTTGGAATTACAAACCGACACTTCAATTTTATTTATCTGTATAGATACAACAAAGCTCACAGCAAAGATTGAAGGGCGGGCGGCGATAGCTACGTTGTTAGTATATTTTTTTAAGCGGAGTAAAGAATTCTACTATAATTGTATATTTTGAACAACAACAACATAAACATGAGTAAAGTAAAACCTGATTCTATGTAATATATTGCTCATCTCCCGATACAAAAATCCCGGCTCAATATTATGTTTAAATTACTTTTATAAAGCAGTGCCTGAGAAGGCGATAGACTCACCATCAGTCACGTTGGCTCTTAATAAACTTCGGTGAAATGTGGGTGTTGTTATTACAGCACCTCTGACTACCCCTTCGGGAATACAGACATGAGCATTAATGTAATTTTATTTAAAAAAAAAACAGAGCACTCGTAAACAAATCTCAAATTTTGCGCCTGTTTTAACGCCGGCGTAGTGTAGCCGTGTGTAAAATTGTTTAGTAACGTAAGTAACTCAGCCATAACTCAGCCCCGTTTGTACTTGTGTGAATCTTTTATAAAGATGTTCGTGTCCCCGTGGCTCGCCTAATGATGATTTACTCCAACCAGCTCCCACGGGTGGCGTAATTTTCCTTAAGACCACACACCACTATTGTCCCGGCTAAAGTGAAAACAAATGGAAAAACGCCTGCGTTTAATCATTCATTCGTGTGAGAAACGTGAGGTGTCTTCATTAAGATTTATTCGGCCTTATAATGGTCAAGTGGTCTTGTATTGTAGTCACAGATTTGTTTTACGGTTTAGTTACCTTTACCGTAGTGTATACTAAACATAAAACACAGCTTAACTTGACGATCTATGGGGCTCAACTATGATTGTTTAATCAGTGCGTAATAAGAACTTCTGAATATTCCTGCTATTCTCTTATATCCTGTAACTGTGAACCCTTCTATTCCGTGGACGTGGACGATACATTCGACCTCCCATCGTATGTATCGCCGATAAGCAACAAGTTACTTAAGCAACGTGCCGGTCATTTCCTTCCAAATCGATTGACCCTTAATTGAAAACTAATCCACAAGTCATCAAAGAAAGAGCCGTGGTGGCCTCGGGGTTAGAGCAGTCGCCTGCTACGCAAGCGACGCAAGTTCGAATCCCAGCGGGGCCTGTACCTATGAGTTTTTCTAAAAAACTTATGTACAGTGATTTCACACCACTTGCTTTACGGTGAAGGAAAACATCGTGACGAAACCTGCATATGTCTGAGAAATAATTCAAAGACGTATGTATAGTGCCTGAAGCGACGATGGACTCTCCCTCTGTCACGTTGGCACTTAATCATATTCGGTGAAATGTGGGTGTTGAAAATTGCAACACCTCTGCCTACCCCTTCGGGGAATACAGGCGTGAGCATATATGTATCAAAGCAAGACTATTCAGTGAGAACTTATTTGTTATATTTTATAATCATTCTCTTATCTCCAAAGGGGAATGGAGACAAATAGTACGTCTAGAGCGAAAATATTACATTGTAGCCACACAATGTTTAAAATTAGAAAATTTTCCGAAAAAATATAAAATATGTATTTAGATATTAAGTAAATGATTAGTACTTAGGCCTTTCCGTTATAAAACTAAGTGAAGTAACAGATACGGCATACACCGTATACCTTCGTGTGTCCCTTAAAGTGTGTCGAACTAATGTCCCACTGAGAGTGGTACGGCAATTTTGGTACGGGTTTTTGATTCGTAAACCGAAACCCTAAAGCAACTGTAACCATTTTCTTTTTTGAGCAAAAAGCTAATTTTCCATCGGCTTAGCCAGCCTGTAGTATTGTGTCGCAATACTCCGGCAAACACTGGCATACCATCGGTACGTGGTGTTTTGTTTCTTTTATTGAGGCCGACCGAGGGTACGGGCCGACCCGGCTTAATTAACGTCGCCGGAGCGAATATTAAATGTTCACAAATACACTTATTAGTGTTCGTATGTTCGGCTCACACACCACAACTCGACATTAATTGAGATTTCCAGCCCTTTGTTATACATCACCGAATTAGATAAACTCAATGTTAGTTGGGAACTGTTCGATTTGTTTGTTTGATTTCGCTGTTGATGCGTGGGCTTAGTCTACAGTACACGTACCTGGGTTACCTAGTTAGGTGGCCGTCGGAGCCGACCCTTGATTGCTTTGTGGAACACTTTGGTTTTTACCCTTTTGTTACATCATATTCACTACTAACTCTGAGCCCCGCGGTTTCATATCATTTTTTAACACGAATTTCTCTGGTTTCTCGAACAAATTTAAACACCTGTCGCGGACGTTTTTTTTTAGAACTTTTAAACATGTACAATTTAAACATAATGGCATAATAATTAAAGCTTTTACGTAACGAAGCAGCGCACGCAACGGAACTCTCAAAAACGATTTTTTTTCCGTTTATGCAACATTTTCCATTGATACTTCGCTCCTATTATTTATTTATTTATTTATTTAATAGGGAAAAACAAACAGCGTCATAATAAACATTTCAAATTCTTATATGCTATGTACAGTTTACTTATTATGAAGCCAACTACGTTATCCACGGGTTACATAATAGAATTGCTTGAGGTGCAGCTGGAGGAACTAATTCAAATGTGGAATAGTCATAAAAATAATAGTAGTGTAAGGAATACAAATTAGTTATACTCGAATTAATTACAAATAAAAACAAAATAAAATACAAAAAAACAAATAAGAGAGAACATAAGGTTTTAACATTACTATGAAAACATATAATGAAGTTAACTTAGGGGACTAACTATTAATCGCAGCGTGGTTTTATAAAGCCTAAAGCCTTCCTCGATAAAAGAACTATCCATCGCAAAAATATTTTTCCAATTTAAACCAGTAGTTCGTGAGATTGGAACGTTCAACTAAACAAACAAACTCTTCAGCTTCGTAAATATAAGTACACATTATAAAATTACGATGAGGCTGAGACGTGATTCACAAGTTTTTCTATCAATCGGTAACTTTTTATTTTTTGTATTTTATGTTTGCGCTGTCATCGTAAGACACCTGCGGGAGAATTAATTCAAAGGCGAAAGAAAGAGATTCTTTGGAACCTGTTTATTTATTATATTTTAAATTTTAATTATCCAGTATTTTATTTTATTATTTCTCAACCAAGTACCTCTTTTAAGATAAGAATTAGAACTGGGTATAGGCATTATCCAACGTACAACCTTTTAAAGTTTTCTCCACATTTGGGTAAGTTTTTCAGAGCGATCGTGACAGGTCCTTGCCTTATCGGACATACCTTCTTCTATAAATAACGGTGTACTTTACCTTTTATTTGGGATGCCTTTAAAAAATAATAAAGGTACGATTTAAAATAAGAAGGGGAATTTAAAAACAAATACGCTGTTCCATTTATATTTCTCGAGGTGTCTGAAATGATACTAGATTTTTTTCTTTAATTTTATTTAAACTGGCTGTGGAAATATTTTTTAGACTTAGGTTTTTTATACCTCAGGATAAATTTATTTTCAATATCCTTTTCAACCGACTTCGAAAAAAGGTGTAGACCCTAAGATCTAACTTCGAGCATATTCAGGGAGCATGGAATCGCTTTTTGCCGGAAAAATAACAACCTTATGTTGAGTACATAAGGCCCTTGTTAACGTTCAAAAATTAAATAAAGGACTATTATAAACTTTGTTTATTACAAAACTATTTTAGGGAACGAACTGTCCGAATGATTTACGAATGGATGTGCTCGGCGTACCTTCATTTGTTTAACAAACTTTTTAGTTTGTTTAGGGTCGTAGGTATACTGGCTCGCTTACTAATGAAGTAAAATAATACCCGGCCTGTTTATCTTGATCATTACGAGATAATATTTATCATTTTAACAACGTAAATTGCGTGATTTATCTAAAAAAATATTATATTTAAATTATTTTACCTCAATATAAAGCACGGAAAACTGACGTGTAGCGACATCTCGCGGCATAAACTAACATCTCCAAGGCATTGTGCGGCTGCATTTCGTGGAAATAATTTCAAATGTCAACGGTAGGCCAAAGGTGATGCAAACGGGAGATTATTCATTATGTTGGAAAGTTACTAAGCTATTGCAATATGTCAGAATAATGGAAGAAACATTATAGATTTTTATTAAATTCGATATACCTAAATACTCGTAAGCGAAAAACAATATTGAATAATTTAACGCAGCAGAAATAGTAAGTAGTAAGATAATTTGCGAACTGATCATACTGCTCACAATGAAGCTGTCGATTAGTTCTTAATTATCAACTTTACTATTTAATTTTCTTGATCAACAATTTGCTAAATTATTGATCGGGTCGAATTCCTCTGTAGAATTCTTAATTTTACCAAATTATTAATTTCATCTTTTTTCTAAGTAGGTATAGATAAGTAACTTATGAATTTTCGACATCTATACTAAATCTATACATCTATACAGATAAAGTTGAAGTGTCTGTTTGTAATTCCAAAATTTCATATGGATACTAAATACATATGAATACCGTATACACGGTACTGGCTAATCTCCGAGACGACTGGACCGATGAACGGGACTTCCACTGGCAGGTAGCTAATGTTACGAGGAGTAACTTAGGCTACTTTTAATCGAACAAAATAATTTGAGAGCCGCGGGCCACCCATAAAATTATGTCTACGCGGGTGAAACCGCGAGGCACAGCTAGTACAATAATATAACGGTGACATCCTATCCTATCATAAGGAGGATAAGGTATAAGGAACTTTGTTATTCTTCCACGCAAAAAATCTGAATGGATTTTAATAAAACCTCACAAGAAAAGTAGCACATTATATTAAGCTATAATAATATAAGTATATGGTGAAAATAATCCAAAAAAATTAAGATAAGTCAAATCCTGCGCAGACAAAGTCACGAGAGCTAGTATATGTATAGCATTTCCCAGTTTACTGCTGTTTATACATGGTGTTCCAAAACAGTGAGTCACCGTGGTTGATGTAGTGTAATTATCGTATTATTCATCAACGATTAACATGCTTCTTTGCCACGTGTATGAAATTGGTTCTACCCTTCCACATAATAAAATAAAATTTGAGTCTGTTTGTTTGTTGAAATATAACTAGTAGTGTTGTTGACTTTGAAAGTTACCTGAATTTATTTTGGCGATAGGTACAAGTTTTAGTATATCTAATTGCTTTCGTTAATTTCATGTCTTCAGTTTAATTAATTGTGTTTAAAACTTGTTCAATTACTATAACTTAATAACAAGTCTTGGACAGACTTGTTTCTAAACTGATGGAAATTTGACAGGACGTAGTTAAAGAATACATTTTCACAAATTGTTTTTCATTCATTTATTAAATTACTAAACGAAAGAAAAATATTCAAGTGAGGCAGAAGCGATGATTAGATCAAGTGATAAAGTGACTTATAGAATCTATATGTAATTATTTCTATATCAATAAGTTTATGTTATACAAATATTTTCGAAAAAACGCAGTTTTAAAACAAATGAGAAGATATATTTAGTTAGTATTCTGTAAATAACTTTCAACCATTTTTTTATTCGCTTTCCAAAATCGGCAACAAATAAGCAAAGTCAGCTACTAGTATTTCCTTTTTATGTACATTCGCACAAAAAATACCTTGCATTTTTGTTTAATTTTAATTTATTCCCCATATTAATCACCGGCACGCGATCATTTTGACATTGGCAGTAAGCACCCGGCGCGCATGCGTGAGACACTAGCGACCAGTTTTAAATTTAGAATCGTCGCCGGAATTTTGCTGGCCTATTTCGATACCACCGCAAACGGCAAATTTTATCCAATTTACGAACATTTAATTGTTACTTATGGTCTTAAATCCTTAATCTGCTTGTGATTTAGTGATATATCCATTTGCAATCAACACGAGACGATCCAAAGTGGCGTGAAGTGAGCATGAGAGCAAAACATCGAAGTGAAGTGTGTCAATGAACTGTTTTGAAGTGATTACAAATACTCGATAGTATTCCAAGATGCTCCGAAATGTGATAATATTATTATTACTTTTGTGGAACTACGGTAAATTTACTTATTTGTATCATACATATTTAATACTGTAGGATTATCAAAATCCAAAGATAACATTTTGGGACATACATCGATCGTTCAATCATCATCTAAAATACTACTGAGTTGTTATGACTCTTGTTAGTTCTAGAATACGCATACAACATTACATTAACTTATTTATTAACTTATTGAGCACGTTGTGGTGAAAGTTACTACAGGGATGAAAAATGCAGAGTGTGCAAAATATCATGATGATCGACTGAGTAGTAAACAAAAAATAAACTCAGCTTCTCATTTTCGAGTATTTATTAGTTACGAGTCATTTTCGAGTTTTTGTTCATATACTTGTTTTAATGTTTGTATAAATTTTACTTGATAAATAAGAAGCTACATTCCTCTCATAGATAATATCTAATCAAGATAATTAAATAAAATTTATTTGAAATCATAATATATTTATCTCAACATGATTTATGTGGCTGAAAAAAGGATGATTTTGTTAATATTCAGAATACACTTAAAACCCAGTGGAAACCATAGCATTTTAGAAAAGAAGACTTGTTTAAATTGTAGAGTAGCTAAAGTTCTTCAACTTTATAATTATTCACAGACGCAGTACGTAGTGTACGCATCGTAGAGCTCCGAATGCCTACCCACGAAGCAGAAGGAGGCAGTGCGCTTCTCGACTGTAGGTACGACATGGAAGGAGACACCCTGTATTCCGTGAAGTGGTACAAGGACGGCAGGGAGTTCTATCGTTACGTACCCATGAATGTCCCGGCTATTAGACATTTTCCTACTGCTGGAGTAGTTATCGATGTAAGTTTTCTATCATATATTATGAATATATACATATTGATTAATGAATTAAAGAAATAAGGTGGAAAATATATTTCTCCCACGTGATGAGACAGTAGTTTCAAATAATTTATAACAAAAAATAATAGAATTCTGGAGCTACTAAAGATAGCGATTTCATGGATAAGTCTTTTGTAATGTACTTAAATTAATGGATTTTGATTTTAATTATAAAGAGTAAATCAATACGAACAAAACACTAGTTTCTGAGAATCTTAAGATGATTTTTATAGGGACACGTGGTGTCTGAATGAGCGTTACATTTCGCCGTAAGTATCGCGATATGATTAAAAATAGTTTTCATACCTCGGTTATTACAAAGTGGCGTCGTATGTTATTTTGGAACAATGATGTTTGTCCGTCAATCTGCAACTTTGTTTAAGGATTAGTATGATACCTATTTATGATTTTATACCAGACAATCCTTCTTATTTCTTCCATAAGTATAGTTGATAAAAATATTTCTTGCGCCGCATACGCTCTAGTGTAAATTTGACTCTCTCAAGTCTTATGTAAAAATTTGGGTTGTATCATTTATAATGGTATCTCTCCTCAGTGTTTTCTTGGGTAAGTTTGAATTACCTACCTACCTACCATATTTACAAATCTCATATTTCAAAAACACACTCACCATAAATACACGACCTTTTGTAGCTCGTAGTGTATTAAGATTGATTTAAAAAATAATACGGATATATTTCCGGAATTTTGTCATTGGTTGTACCCATTCGCAAACGATGCATTGACAAAATTTGTTAGGGTCACGTGAACGTGGTCAAGCGCCTAACCGAGACCTCTTAATGCAATGATAGTTCAGCTGTGTGACAGTAACAGATATATACATGTTACATACATCTGTCTCATTATACGAGTCAAACAAAAAAACATTGTTACTTTCTTATATAAGTTTATACTTTCGTATGAATTTAGTGACAAGCTGTCAATTTTGAATGACAAACAGACACTTGAATTGTATTTATATAGATAGATTATTCGCTAATTACTTTGTAAGAAGTCGGTGTTTGCTTTAACAGTTGGAGAGTATGAGAGCTACGTATGAATAATGTTTTACCCAAATGTAAAGACTCTCCATTCGAAAATCCGAAAATCACGTCACGTTTTGAGAGTATATCATCTGATCTTGTTTATTTAAATCCATGTGCATATTGCAAAAGGGTTGAAGCGTCTGTGTAGCTCGTGAAACCACCAGAGACTTTGAATTCCCAGTTGTAAAACACATCAGAATCGGTTTCATAGTTTTTCCAATACAACGAAGAACTTTAATATTGTTTTTGGTTTCGTTTTTAATTCGGCGCATGTTAAAAATAGACCTTTTCCCAGACACCCTTGACCTTATCCCATACATTGCTGGGGTCGGCACTTAATTCATCCCTATGCGGCTGATCACCTGATTTTTACACAAGCTACGGCCATCTGCCCTCGGTAACCCTTAAAAAATCGGTGATCTGGATTAAAGCAGTTGCCAGACTTTGTTAGGCTTCCAACTGACCTGTGACGATTGCTAAAGATGTTAAATTGGCGACCGACGGCTTATCGTGCTTTTCCGAGGCACGGAGGGAACTCACGAAGCTTGGTTTGGGCTTGCTTAACTTCACTAAACGAATGATATGTGCAACTGTGTCAGAAACCTCTGCGAGCATTAATTTTTAAAATAAATGTATTTCATGGTGAGGAAAAATATGAACCCATGACCTCTTGAAAACCGTTTAAAATAATTGTTTATTCCAGGAAAGTCGGTCTTCCAATTCAATGGTCCGACTAGATAGACTCACACAGGAGTCGGCTGGGGTATACAAGTGTGAAGTGTCAGGCGAGGCTCCTCACTTCACCACAGTCTTCAGCCAGAAATATATAAACATATACTGTAAGCTTACGTTGATAATTAAAATATTATAGGTGACCTAATGACCCACAGACAAGGCTGCGACTCACTGAGATGTACCCCAAGTATAGGTTTCAAACAATTATTTTATCGCTGACTATATCGATTGCGTGTTTTCCTCCTTTTGTATTCGCGCTATTTTTACGGCTTTTTATACAAAATAGCAGCCCCTACCGGCGATTGCAGGAAGTTTCATCCCCGTACAAAAAAGCTCAAAACGAAAGGCCAAGCGACGACGTTGGGACAAGTCAAATACTTGGGGCACTGAAGTGAGGTCGACAAATTAGTTAAATTTAGTTTTAATAAAGTCTGGATCTTTAGGAAAGCCTTTCTAAATTATGATGAAACCTAATGAAAACATAATTTTCAACTCATAATTTCGTTTATATCTTAACTTATTAACTTATTTCTTATTTCAGTACTCCCAAAATCTGGACCCCGTATAACGGGTCAGAAGGACCAGTATTACTTCGACGAGCAAGTGTCTGTGAACTGTACTTCATCAGCGTCACGCCCAGCAGCCGAGCTCAGGTGGTTCATCAATAATCTGCCAGCTCCTCAGGAATACATTAAAGGACCCTTTAAGGACATATATCGAAATGATGCTATCGAGATGACCTTACAGTTGTTGTTCATCACCAAGCCGGATCATTTTGTTGACGCTAAGATTAAGTTGAAGGTATTTATTTTTATCACGTAGCAATTATTATATTTGTACTTTATTGAAAACATATACTATCTGAGTTTCATGAACGGTTCTCATCGAACGGATTTTACGGGATTTCAACATTGAGCGACTACATGTTTTTATTCATAATATATTTATGGAATAAAATCTTTATTATATGTACAATAACAGTACTTAAAACTAATTACAAATAGAAAACTTGGCCCAAATCGTTGTCTCTTTTAATTGTGACAAATTAAATATTTTAATTTGTCTCAAAATCTTGAATAATATATTTTATCACCTTATGTTCGTGACCGAATTTAAAACCTAGCACCGATAGATGAAACCAATGTAAATAGATCTCCTATTATTAAAAATTATCATATCTAAAGGAAAAACTGCACAAACTTATAACACCAATTTTGACGATACTTGTTGAACAAATTCGTTATTTGATATTAATTTACATAAATTTTATTTATTTCAGTGCCAAGCAACAATTTCACCCTTGTATCAGATGGAAACCATATCAACTCATTACATAGCTGTACGACTTTCATTGGCAACCCCAACGCCGTATGATTCTGACTACAATAGTGCAGGTAAATTCTACATAATTTATTAGTATTCTATCTAGACTTTTCACACTATTAAGGTAGTAATGGTCTCAGTAATGGCACAGTACTTATATATACGGTTACGAAGCAGTGTGGAATCTAGACCATTTTTAAATAAGAACGTTGGCTCTATCGAACCCGAGGTTTGTCACTGTTAAAGTTTTTATAATAACATTGTACATAGAAAACAAATTGTTGAAATGTCTACGCGATCAGCCACGATGACTCGCCACATTGACATTAAGACGGGGTCGCTTGTTATCGTTATATATTTGTTACCTAAATTCCGTACTGTTTGTAGTAGTAATGCATACTGTGGTGATGGTAAGCCTTCAAAGTAGCCTATCAAAGCTGAGACAAATAGAACTGTCAATCGCAAGTTGCCAATCCCGTGGTAAAGGGAGTCGTATGCCAGACTCTAGAAGCCGACTCCACATCACTGCAACATCAATCAAAATGGAATGACAAGAAAGCAGATAGACAAACGGTCACTGACGACTGTTTTATGTGTAGTTGTATTGCATGTCATCAGCCTGAATATTTTTTTTTACAGAACTCGATCCATCGACTGTTATATAGGTCGAGTTTATTATAAAGTTCTCTCAATTTATTTGCATGATGAAACGTGCGTTCTGTTATTTAAATTCATTGTTTATTTTCAGATTTGGCACCTACGCTAAGAATATCTATATTAACAATGCTCCTACCTTTATTACTAGTATTTTAAGGCCTAAGAGTTTCAGACTTTCGTAATTTTATGAACGCTGATGCCTCCTCAAAGTCAAAGTCAGATATATCTTTATTCGATTAGACTTTATACAAAGCACTTTCAAATCGTCAGAATCACATAATTACACAGGACTATACTTGCTACCGCCGGGTTCAGAAGATTGCTTATACTGAGAAGAACCTGGCAAGATATACACTTTTCAAAATTATTATACAATTTTAAAAATACAAAATAAATCACTTCAGAAATGTAAGTCCATGGACACAGTTCTAATGCACAAATGTCGATAAAAAAGTCTAGTAGTTCTACTTATATCTAAATGCGTAGCTTGAGATGTATGGTACGTATATCAGTGTTTGGTCTCAATACATGTAAGAACGATCCCCGAATATGGAGTCTGGATCATAGTGGCTTTGGCAGATATGAGATACCAAAGGTTTTTGTTATAGTATAATGTTTCAAAAGCGGTTAATAAGTCTTTCCAAGAGCTTGTCATTCTTTCCGGTAAATTTATTGTGGTTCACATTTCAAACAAGTCTATTGCCAAAACGTGTGTTTGTAGTGAGAACCAATTTAGGTATGCTACGAATATGGTTAAAATAACACGGCTTTTAACATCTTAATATTTTTGGTACTAAGTTCTACATTACAAGCGAAAGACGTAGTTTTTGTTAACGATAAATGATGCATTTTATATATAATATATAGCTCCTAATGTATAACTGATAATGTTATGTATATTATCAGTATCAGTTTTTATGTAGGTAAACATTGTTTAATTTATTTAATTTGTTTTACAACAACACTAGCAACCCGCCCTCACTTCACTTCAGATAAGATTTTTTAAGACTATTACAAAAAGTTAAATTTTATCTTTTATGTTTGTACATAATCTTTATTTTTAGCTATAAACTCCAAAAATTTTGTAAGGACCGCATAAAGATTTATAACTTAGCTTAGAATAGTGATGCATTCAAGCAGACAAAATAATTATGTATAGAAATGACGACTTCAATTTATACTATTTAAACAAATTACAACCCGTAAGGGCATGTCATAAGTAAGTAACAGGTTTCTCACAATGTGATATCAATAATTAGTTATAATGATAATATGTGCTTTAGCTTTGAAATAGTTAAATGAATGTATCTTTTTATGTTTTTTTAAAAGATGTTGTATATTTAATTTAAATATATTCAATTTGGTTTCAATAAGTTCTGGGGCCCAACCATGAGCTCTTATTGCAATGATAATTCAGTTGTGCGACAGTGACAGATGTATGCACGTCACATACATCTGTCTCATAAATGAGTGAAACTATCATGGCAATAAGAGCTCATGGTAAGGCCCCTGATCCTTAATTAAAATGTAAAACCTATTTTTTTAGTTTCCAATAAACATGTATTACTTTAAGCATTTATAAATGTCTAATTTTAAGCTTTTCTTTTAAAATTGTGTTATAATAGAGTAGAATACTAATATTTTTAGGAATATTGGAATAATTTCTTAATTAAATAAAATGATTGTGACCAAATTATAAAAAGGGAAATATAAAAATAAATATTTGTGGTAATATTTTATTATACATTTATTTACATCGCTTCATACGCCATGTGTCTTAAATTAGCTAAATGTGGGTGACATGCCGTTTATTGTATACTTTTAAATCCTTTGAATGTGTGAGTGGTTTAGCCTAGTACCCATTACCCCGGGGCCCGTTGGGTCCCCCACTAGGGTAACCATCTTGATCTCCTTGGCCGGAACCCCTGCCGCCGTTCTGAGATCCTCTACCGCCTTGAGGTCCCCTGGATTGAGGTCCACCTCGTGGGTAGCCTTGAGCACCACCGTTCAAGCTTTCTATTCCGTTGGCACCCTGACCTGATGGGTACCCCTGTCCGAAGCCATTTTGACCGCTTGGATATCCACTCGATCCCTGCCCATTGGAACCTGGCCCACCACTCGGGTACCCGGAGTCTTGGCCGCCATTAGAACCCTGACCGAAGCTCGAAGGCTCTTGATAACGACCCGATGGACCACCTTGTCCCGATGCAGGGTAGCCTTCACTACCACTGTCGGAGAATCGTCCACCGCTTGAACCACCTCGCCCTGAAAGCAAAAATAATGATTTAGAGAAACAGTATGCTCATTTCTTAATTCGAAAAAACTAATTAAGTAAGCATTTACCGAAACCGGATCCAGATCCGCCATTGCCTCCTAAAAATAAAAGCATATTAGAATGGAAATATTGAAAGTATCCTAATTTCTTAATTATTGTATCTAGACCTGCGGTATACAATGAATTTAAGCTTTTGCATAACCCCTTAACCTTGCCCCAAAAAGTTCAACTCAATTTCCGAGAGTATATTTAGAAAATACTAAATTTTATTTTGTAGCTAATGGACGATATGAAGCTGGGAATTTGGTATAAAGCCTTAGGTGTCGTGATCCAACTGAATGAACGAACCCTCATATCGTATCATAGGCTTGTATCCCTCCAGGCCGGCCTCGTACTCGACCACCTGCGTCCTGCCATCGGGCAGGACTACATTATACTCCCCTGTGGCCAGGTCGCCATCGCGTTGTTCTGAATGACCAAATTTAGTACCTGTCTCTTCGTTGTCCACTTCATAGCTAAACTCGTATTTAGCAGGCCCCTGTAAAAGAATTATTCTTACAGTAAAAAGTAAAGTATAAAAGTTTCACAAGCATAATAGAAGGTCCTTACGTTAGATTCGTCTCCGTTGAAACCCGAGCCTTGTCCACTAGAGCCCCTACCAGCAGCACCACCGCCAAAACCAGGTGCACCATATTGAGCAGACGGTGAACCGCCAGATTGACCTCCGAATCCACCTTGAGAACTACCAGCATTGGGGGTCAAATAACTATTGTCCGGTCGATTCGATCCGGGCCGGTTAGATTGGCTTGATCCAAAGCCACCCGACCCCTGGGCCGGTCCAGAAGCTGGAGGTCCGTATGAACTTTCAGGCCCTTGACCAAATCCAGCATCACCCGAGCCAAAACCATTTCCACTTCCAGAGCTAGTAGACCCAGCTCCTCTATTAGGTGGGCCATAAGTTGATGACACCTGGCCTCTGCCGTTGGACCCAGCATTACCCCCAAAAGACGATTGACCACCAGGGGACCTCAATGAACCAGACCCTCCATTCTGTCCTGGAGCTCCATACAAAGAACTTGGTGCATTGCTGCCTCCGGGTTTCTGGTTGTATCCGCCCTGAGATGAAGAGTCAAAGCCTCCTGAAGAGGGACTGGAACCTTGACCAAAGCCTCCAGACGAAGGCGGTCCGTATTTTGTGTCTATTGCGTTAGATTGGCCTCCTGGTGGCGAGTAACTGCTTTGGAGCTGATTTTGAGGTCCCAAAGATCCTCTAGCTCCAGCACCGCCACCGAAGCCCCCACCGCCAGCGCCAGGAGGCCCATATTGTGACGAGGGCCTTCCGCCGCTTCCACCTGAACCACCGGGAGGGAGGTAGCTGTTCACTGGAGGCTCACATTTGGTCGTTGACCAAGTAAGGGCGATGAAACAAACAATTTTCTGAAAATACACCAAAATATTAGACACATTCACAAGGCTCAACGTAATCTCTGCTAAAAATAACACACTGGACACTCACTAAAATCATTTCGGAAATGTTTTAATGTAATCCTGAACGAAGCAAACAAGATCGCTGTGTCACCCAAGGGATGTGTTCCTTTATTAAGATTTGGCTTTTGAATACATTGAATTTGAATAGCTCGAGTTTATATAGGCAGAATCGAATAGTGAGCGTGATATCAATGGTATTGCAAGAGGTGCACGCGTGTCGTGGGTGCGCGTTCAGTTCGTGCATCTGCCGCGTACAGAAAGCCCTGTCACACGTCACGCGTCACTTGCAATTCACACCCGTGAGGATATTAGGATGCCCCTGCAAAGAACAGTGAAATACATTACTTAGACCACATTGGACTCAAAAGGAAATTTGGCCGTATTAGTTCAGAATACATAAAAAAATATATGAAAGTGAAGAAAATGAACTAAACTAAAACAACATAATATGAGTAAGATATTTTTTTATTAATTTTATAGTAACTCAACTTTAATTTACTTATAATCCTAAAACGTATATCTAAGCTAATAGCTGACCTCAGTGGCATCACATGTATGCCTACAGGGAATACCGAAAATTTGTGTAGTGAGCATATTTTATTATCCATTGATTCGGCGTGTCCTTAAGTTTTGGGCATCTATTATGTTACGGATAGTATCAATAATCCCATTATTATTCGAAAGTCTCAGGTGTTGACCCCATACATTTAATGCAACAATTGCACTCATCCTTTCAAGGCTACTTAAGATGATCCTACGTCGATCATCAACAACATATCATGGCAGCCATTATCGTATATTACCTATAGTTGATTTCCCTTCTCGTATGTGTATTTGTATTCATAGAAATCATTACAATAGATCATAGTTGGCAAATGGAATAGATCTACGCCGCTAGTTAGAGTCGTGCAACGGTGGCGCAAGCCGCGTGAGCAACCCACCGACAGTAGGATCTGTAGACACCTTCATGATATAAGTAATCCATTATCACAATATTATATATATTATACCGTAATCCCAGCGGGGCCTGTACCAATGAGGTTTTGTACTTATGAGCAGTGATTTCAAACCACGTGCGTCTTAACGCACGTGGTTTCACCTTAGTGAAGGAAAACATCGTAAGGAAACATATGTCTAACAAGTAGTTCAAAAACGTATGTATGTGTGCCTGAGACGGCGATAGACTCACCATCTGTCACGTTGGCACTTAATCGTCTTCGGTGAAAAGTGGGTGTTGTTATTACAGCACCTCTGCCTACCCCTAACAAACGATTAACAAACAGTTCCCATTCATTCCGGATTTATTAGCTCTCAATATAATAGTACCTTCAATAACAGATTTCAACTGCGTCATCATTACGAGACGGTCCTGGATTGCCTTCCGCAATGAACTAACTACAGAAGAGCTGAAAATAATATACAATTTGCTAATTATTATTATAATTGTCACGCTCTTAAATTGGCCTCATTATAGTGGCTTGCTGTGTAATTGCTACTTAATCCAATAATTTAATCCAACAACAGCATGCCTTAGTGCGTGTGAAATTATTCTTATTGCATTTAAAACCATTAACGAACACAATCATTATAAGTATAGCAAGGTTTGTCGTATTAAATATTATGTTGATCCGGTAACAGGCAGACAGAGAACGTATTTACGAGATACTTACAAGATGACAGACGCACAATGATTATTTATTTATTATTTACTAGCTGTGCCCCGCGGTTTCACCCGCGTGGATTTAGTTTCATCCTTATTGTCGCGGAACCCTAATATTTGTAATAAATTAAAGTAGCCTATGTTACTCCTTGAAACATCAGCTACCTACCAGTGAAAGTCCCGTTAAAATCCGTCCAGCCGTTTCAGAGATTACCCGGAACAAACAGACAGACAGACAGACAGAGATAAATTTTAAAACTTGTTTTTTTTGTGTCAGTAGCGTGTATACTTTCATATGCATTTAGTGAAACGCTGTTATTTTGGAATTACAAACAGACACTTCAATTTTATTTATCTGTATAGATTTACTAGGTGTCCCCCATGGTTTCACCCGCGTAGAGTTAATTTCATGAATGCTTTTTTTTTAATAAAATTAGCCTAAAACACTCCTTGAAACATTAGCTATCTTAAGTGTGATGCCGTGACCAAGGGAAATGGGGCTTAATTTTTATATATAAGTTAGATATACATGAACAATATATAAGCCATGTACCTATGTACCTATAGGTTAGAGTGTTAGGTAGTATTTATTACAATGTCGAGAGATGGGGCTAATTATATTGTGAATAGCGCTATAGACATTATGTGCGGTATACGTACCGAATATGATTAAGTACCAACGTGACAGAGGGTGAGTCCATCGCCGTCAAAATCGCCGCCGAAACTCAACAATTACTCTTTTCTGTAGGTCTAAAAAGGCCACTTTGGGAGAATCATAATGTGATCCGAATATGATTCATCACCGACATGCCAAAATGGTCACATAAGTGCAATTCATATTTATGATTCACGAATGAATACAATAATTGTAGATGTTAGTCCCTATGTAACTTTTTGTGGTTCTGCTATTTGTCACAAAAGCAATTCATATTTTGTTGACCATTTTAGGATTTTTCATAGGAAAGTGTCAAACAGGTGAATTGCGAAATATGAATCATTCCTGAATCATATTCGGATCACATTATGATTCTCCCAAAGTGGCCGTTTTAGACCTACTGTAATCCATAAATCTCTCTCTTAGTCTTAAATCTATCAATGATCTTCCCATCTGACAACTGACAGACACTGTTTCCATTATAAATTTTCATATTTTAATAACAGTGTAGTATCGGCTATAGCTGTTACTTGATTGTTACATACAAACTTAGAAATCCGACTCGAAGCAAATCGACAAACCTTGTGTAAGTATTGGATCCGACCGGAATAACTTTTAGGTTGAACCCATGTCTGACGTTTGAGGTTTTTTTTCTTCAACTACTGAGAGACTTTCGTGTCCACATATTAACAGAGTTTCAGGACTTCAAGAGAAAGTTTTGAACTAATACGAGTAATTAACTACAATTCCATATGAAGACGACGAGCCGGGAAAAGTTAGTTTTGTATACATGTAAATGTGTACATATATTATATTAAGTACAGTGTCAATATTACAAATCTAGGTGATTCTTGCTCCTGGAGGCCTACGTCATGTGTCATCTTGGGCCTGGGGGCCATCGTTGGTTTAGGCAGGGCGTATTTAAAACATCTGACCTTTGACGTTTTATTTTGGTAACGTAATATTAACCGTCAAAGCTATGTACTTAATATACAGATAAATAAAATTGAAGTGTCTGTTTGTAATTCCAAAATAACAGCATTTCACTAAATGCATATGAAAGTATACACGCTACTGACACCAAAAAACCAAACGCGGGGCACAGGTAGTGTATAATAAAAATAAAATTTAATACGAAGGGGCAGACAGAGGTGTTGTAACAACTACATTCAGGTGAGTCCATTTGCCGTCTCAGGCACTATACATACGTCTTTGAATTACTTCTCAGGCATAAGCAGGTTTCCTAACGATGTTTTCCTTCATTGTAAAGTAAGTGGTGCGAAATCACTGGATATAAGTTTTTAGAAAAACTCATTGCTGCAAGGACTCGAACTTGCGTTGCGTAGGAGGCGACTGCTTAAACCCCGAGGCCATCACGCCACTGCTCTACTTTAATGTACTAAATAAAAATATAATTTTCTAGTCTGAGGGAAAAGTCGAGTACCTAAATCTCTTTGTAGGTAAACTTTTGTGCCTGATATTCGCCGACCGGAGTAATGTAATTGCTTAGGGAAAAATATAGTTTCATTACTTGTCTACTATAAGTACCTAAGTACGATAGGTATCTTAGAAATCGATCTTAATATTATGTTAAGTACTCTACTAAAGGGCAAAACGAAATCACCCGTTCAAAATTCGGAAATACCAGACTGGGGAGTGGTCACCTTACAGATGATCGCAGCTAAATAAGTATTAGAATATGATTTATTGTGTTGCCCAGATGAGGTCGAATATGCTCCATAAGATGAGTGGAATAGCTTTACAGCCTTTAGTAAAACCTTTTCTCACATAATAATATTGGCACAGTATTTTCACAATTTATAAAGTACTTGCTGATGCCCGCGACTAGGTCTACCCGTAATATCTTTATAGCCTATGTGTTATTCCAATGTATAAGTTATGTTTTTTTTTAGTTTTATTATAATCCAATCAGTTGTTTAGTGTAACAAATAAAAGATCCATGCTCACTTCTCTAGTGTTTATATTTATTAATCTATATATTATATATAGGTATATAAATGAATCCCTGTTTCCCTTTGTCACGTCAGCTGATGTTTCAAGAAGTAACTAACAAAGTAAAAAAATTGGGTGCCGCGAAACAAATCATGAAACTAAATCTACGCGGGTGAAACCGCGGGGCATAGCTAGTCAGATATGAGTAACGTGTGAGTGACACACTTGGTGTTGCAGGCGTTCGCTAAGAGCTTACCATCGGAGGGATACATCTATACAGATAAATAAAATTGAAGTGTCTGTTTGTAATTCCAAAATAACAGCTTTTCACAAAATGTATATGAAAGTATACACGATACTGACACTAAAAAACTAAGTTTTAAAAATTTTCTCTGTCTGTCCGTCTGTCTGTCTGTCTGTCTGTTTGTTCCGGGTGATCTCTGAAACGGCTGGACCGATTTTAACGGGACTTTCACGTGAAGGTAGCTGATGTGTACTTTTATTTTTAGGGTTCCGCGACAATAAGGAAGAAACTAAATCTACGCGGGTGAAACCGCGGGGCACAGCTAGTATTATAATATATGTATAGGTATACCACCTTTGTAGTGTAAAACAAATTACACAACCTGCCGTTGGGTTTGTCAGAGCAATCATAATGTTCGAAGTGGTACAAAGCTAAACTGTTGCGAAGCTTTGGCCAGAATTGAACCATATTTCGTGTCAATAGTGGAAAGTGGGTCAGAGAGACAGATTGATGACGTGTCTACATGCACGTCGTGCCGACTGTACGTATGTCAGGATCACGACGCGGATTCACTGGCGTTTATTAAGGATTATCTAAAGTATCTATTGCTGTTTCCCACGAAGAAACGACTTCAATAAGTTATGTGGGTTTGGTTAGTTACTGCTTCACTAGAATCATTATATTATACTTACTTATTTGGTAGTATGATTTTAAAATACTTTTGATAATGTTGTTATTGCTTTACTTGTCATCTCGAAATGTAATAAAACCCTTAACTAGGTTATAGCCACATCAAAAAAAAAACCTGATTCTTATCCCTCTGCTTAAGTGGTGCGAAGTCACGGCAATGGAATCAAAACTCTTTGTAACTGACTTAAAAAAAGGAGGAGGTTCTCAATTCCGCTGTATGTTTGCTCCCAATTTCATTTCTTATTTGAAAGCTGGTGCTTTCCGTGTCGTTCCATTTCATTTCGATCCAGGGGCCATGTGCTCTTATGGCCATCATAGTTCCACTGTGTGACAGTGACATACTTATACATCATCTCCCTGGCCATATCCCATGTATTTGGGGTCGGCACTTGATTCAACCCGATGTGGTTTCACATGATTTTTATACGTGACTTATATTAAGCGACTGCCATCTGACCTTCGTAACCCCTTTTTTTGAGGAAAATCGGCAATCTGGGTTAAACCAGTTGTCAGACTTTCTTAGGCCTCTCACTGATCTGTAACGATTGCCAAAGATGTTAAATTGGCAACCGGGACCGACTGCTTAACGTGCTCTCCGAGGCACGGAGGGAACTCGGGCGGTCAACCATCCAACTACTGGCTGGGCGTATGGTTGCTTAACTTCGCTGATCGAATCATATGTGCAATAGCATCATGACGATAAGAGCTAAGAGGTAAGGACCTAGATCGTGGCAGACATGGAAAAACTTTGTAAGTCTTAAATTTTCATAATTTGAAGTTTGAAGACATTTTTTTACAACGTAGTCAACGTAGCACCTACGCTTTGATTAAAACAAACCATATTTATTCATCACAACTTTATTACTCTTCATTATACACGAATACTGTAGCTTACTATATCACAAAATAAATCACATTTTGTATCACAATACACTTTATCAATACGACTCACGGAAAGCATTAGGTACTTAACAAGTATATTTTATTGAATGATGAATGACATACATCAATTAACTGAAATATGATAGGTACCAAAAACTGAGTGGTATTTCGTATGTTCTAATACTGAAACGTCACTCAAACAACATCTCAAATTGTAGCTTCTTTACGAAATATTATGACGATGTCTTCAATACTTAAATAGACAATATTTGAGTGACATTTCAGAAAATATATTAGAACATAGATCTCCGAAATGTATGGTCTAATACATTTTCTGCAATGTCACAAAATGTACGTAAAGTAAATTGGTTTTATTCTTACTGCCTCATCAAATCTTTTCTCAGACAATGGAGGGTTTCATACGATGTTTTCCTTGAGGTGTAATACCTATAGGTACTCCACTTAAGTTTCGAAAATCTCATGTCGAGATTAGAACCACTGGGCCTCCAGTGGCCTACTGTAGGCCTTGACAGAGTAACATTCTCTCGCGCTTGCGTTAATAGAAACGATACAAAATGTATGGAAATGACATAAATTTGTCACGTGACATGTCATTCCCGTACATTTTATATCGTTTCTACTAGCGAAGTTATATTACGTTAAGTTACTTTGTCTACAGGCCCAGGACTCTTTTTGCCCGACTACGGCAAAGCGGAAAATAGCGTTATAATTTTGCCGTAAGTATGTATGTATATATTTAGTACCTACTTAGTTTCGTAAAACATATAGGTAAGTGTACACAAAAATTCTCAATGGCACACAATGTCATATAAATATTCATAATCGTGCTCATTTTGCATCTAGCGGGAAAGGCTTCAATTTGCTAATCTATACAGATCTATCTATACATCTATTTATCTATCTATATCAATACAGATAATAAAATTGAAGTGTCTGTTTGTAATTCTAAAATTAAAGTTTTTCACTAAATGCATATGAAAGTATGCACGGTACTGACATAGAAAAACCATTTTTCAAAAATTTTCTCTGTCTGTCTGTCTGTCTGTCAAAACGGCTGGACCGATTTTAACGGGACTTTCACTGTCAGGTAGCTTATGATACAAGGAGTAACTTAGGCAACTTTGAATTTTAAAAAAAAATAGGTTTCCACGAAATAAAGCATGAAACTAAATCCGTGCGGGTGAAACCGCGGTGAACAGCTAGTTATTACATATTATTACAAAACATAGACTACGATAATCCTTAGTTTAAAAGATGCTCTATCTCTTCTTATGATACGGATTACCAAAAGAATGGACATAGTTTTAGTCCCAGAAAACATGATTTGTAAAGAGGATGGACTTCCGTACTCTATTTCTGAAAACCTCACAAAATACCACGTCTTAATACATACAATTAACTTAAACGCCTACGCAAATTCACATAGCAATTCTAAACATCACATACTATACAATACATCTCATATAATACTAGGTACAATATCTTAACACATTTTGTTGAATTACAATGTTTGTTGGTATATTTGGAAATTACACATAATTTATTAAGCAGTTTCCTATATTGTATGAACTTCGAACAACAAATCAAAGAGAAATTCAATAAAAAAAGCTTAAAACACATTTACATTACATTTAAACACATTTGAATACAATAAAACTGTGATAATTTTACTAGGCCTGCCATCACAACATCGAATGTTACATAACCTACCTATTGCTAAAGGCTCTAAATCTATAATACTGTTTGTAACTGTACTGTGTTGGGTTTCGTCTTCTTGCCGCGGAAGTGTTGTTCTATCTCAGCCAAGGACTTGCCCTTCGTCTCTGGCACCGCGAACAGGACGAAGAAGAACGCCAAAGCACAAAACCCTGCGTACATCCAGAATGTGCCCGCTGACGTCATCCACCGCTGAAGAAATATTTATTCATTAATATATGGAATTTATTCAGTAATATATTAAATTCATTCATTAATATATGAAATTTATTCATGAACTAGCTGTGCCCCGCGGCTTCACTCGCGTAGACTTAATTTCATGGGTGGCCCGCGGAAACCTGTTTTTTTTTTTAATCTTAGCTATCTACCAGTGAAAGTCCCTTTAAAATTGGTCATATGTAGGTATTCTCTATGACATTAAATTTTATTTCCTCACGATGTTTTCCTTCACCGTAAAGTATGTGGGTGAAATTTAATGTTAACTATTATTTTATTTGATCTACCGTCCCCAGACATGTCCATGACCAGACATAACCAATTAAGATTTAACTACTTTAAAACCAGTTTCATAAATCAACAACTGAGTAAATGAAAAAACCGGCCAAATGCGAGTCGGACTCGCGCACGTAAGGTTCCATGCCATTAGGTCATATATAAAAAGGTGCAAAACAATATTTTTTCTTGTATGAATTTCTTTAGATATTAATTTTATTCAGTTTTTTCGTTGTTATACTTACCAGCAACAGAAATACATCATGTGTGAAAATTTCTAACTATCACGCTTCATGAAATGTACTCCTGGTGACAGACGGACAGACGGACAGCGAAGTCTTAGTAATAGGGTCCCGTTTATTAACCTTTGGGTTAACTCTAAAAAGACGTCGTTCAAAACCAATTAAATAATTCTTTTTATTCTCAACAATCAATTTTGGACTTGTTATTATAAGAAATTTGGCTTATCTTTAATTTTATTTCAAACCTTTCGCGAGCAATTTAATATTATAATGAAACAAAATACAAAGAACCGATTCAATAAATGATTATAAGAAAACCTAGCACCTACCTACGTAGTATGATAAATAGTGTCATTTATGTTCCATCTCGATGCAAATCCGCATGCATGCAAATATTTAAGTGACGTGTTCATAATGATGTCTTTGTGACTATACATATTATATTAATTGACTCTTGAGTATTCGTATTTACGTACTACACCTTGTGTTGGGAAACTCTTAGGTATCTAGAAGCACTTTTCTATTTCACGATAGAAGCCAGAGTCGCGCAGGAATATGACCCCGGAGGAACTTATGTATTTTTAACTCTTTGAAATAAGTTCTAAAAATGCTGTTGATATATGACGAAGAAAAAAGGAGGTTAATAATAATAATGTAATAATTGTTGTCTTCTGTACATACCTACGTATATCTTAAAGATGTATAGAGGCAGTCAACGACTCTAGCAAAACAATACATTCTAACAATAGTAAACGATCATAAGCTATTAAGGCAAAGTGACATAATGACTATCCACTAAACATCTATTCGAAATATAACTTAAAATTGCCTTACGTATTTTTGAAAACGAATCTCGTTGTCGAGTGACTGAATAACGCCGCTATTGTTCCAACTTGGTGTTACTCACCTCAAAAGCATGGTAAGACTTGATGACAGAGAACATGGAGAGTAGGTTGACAGCACTCGCCATGGCGGAGAGCTGCGACCTATAGTGAGTCGGAAACAGCTCGCCAAGGAGTAGGAATGGAAGACCTCCGAACCCGAGGGAGAAGCCCAGCATGAACACGACCAAGCTGCAGATTGGCAGATACCTACAAGAACAAAAAACTTTAGAAGAATTATGAGATATAACAATGCCTTCGTGTTTAAGAGATTTATTTAATCACACCACTTATGGTGATTTTAAGTTTAAATGAACCGAATATAATAATACTTTCTAGTTGTCAGACTATGGAATAATGTGATACTTATTCCTTGAGTCGAGGTTCAATAATGATCTCTGTAAAATAATGTTACAAATATAAGCAAGTCAATTCGATACTTTCAAAGTATAGTAAAATTTGTATTACCCAAGCAAAGATTCATTTTCGAACTCGAAATAGAAGGCTGACCCCATGGCTCCCATAGAAAGCGTCATTACTGCAGCCGAGATGAGCAATAGCGGCCTCCTGCCAGTTCTATCGACGAGCATTGTGCTTACTGCGTTACTGAGGAGTTGAACCACACCTACCACTATCGTAGCGGTCATCGCATCCAATGTACTTCCTGCAACAGTAAACCATTCATATATCACGTATTCCTGTGCTATAAGGTGCGTTAAGATTTTAATAGGATAGCTAGCTGAAAAATTCACTTCCTAGTGCCTTATCTGATAAATATTTAACTGCCATACAAATTCACAGCATTGATATACCAACCTGCACTTTTGAAGATTTCAACGGTGAAGAAGATGACAGCATCGATACCACTGAACTGCTGGAAGATGAGAAGAGCAAAGCCAATGAAGATAGGCTTGATCACCACCGATGAGAAAAATACCTTGCGCGTGAACACGCTTGGCAATTTGGCCGGATCCTCCACTTTCCTGCAACAAACAACATATTGGTAAAAAGGCGTTATTGTCTCGATGAGGCATGATTCGGATATCAAATTAAAATTAGAAAAAGCTGGTCTCTTTATTATTAGTACCTGGTTGACCGAGCTGTGCTCGGTTCCTTTTTCTCACAAAAAACTAAACTTTTTCCCACAAAAAAAAAACTTGACGTTTTCTCAAAAAAGCTAGTAGAAAAAAAAACCAAAAGAAAAATATCGAACCGGTGAACGTCAGTCTCGAACCGGGGTACTCTAGTTTGTTAACACCTCGTAAGCTGACAGCCTCACCTCTGAGCTATCATAACTTGACAGTTGTCGGCGAAATTTACTGTCTGTATTGATATTTTATGAGTTTTTCAGTGCATGAAAACATGGTCAAAACGATGTTTTCTGAAAGTGAAACCTAGCTAAATCATTTTGTTGCCTCCGAAACCCCCTACATACAAAATTTCATAAAAATCTTTGCAGCCGTTCCCGAGATCTAAATTATATATATACAAGAATTGCTCGTTTAAAGGTATAAGATTATTGGTTTTTACTAAACAAGTGATTCCTTGGCAGAGAACATTAAACCAGCCTGATCGTGACTCGTAACTTTTAACTACCATGACATAGTTTGATCCCAAAATACATACTGAAAATATTCCTAATCGAATAACCATAACTTTTCTAGATTGATTTTTAATCCAAGATTGTTGAAGACAAAATGGAAATACATACGTACTCTTCACTTTCGTCCTTGGCGATGACCGTTGCGCGTGCTGATAGATGCAACCACTTGATGGAGGCGGAAGCATCCATGCCATTAGCTTCCAGCCATACTGGGGACTCGGGCAACGGAAGTAGTGCCAAGAAAAGAATTCCTAATGAAAAAAATATATAATTGAAGAAATTGAGCGAAAAGTTAAAGTGAAACTTTACAAATGATGTTGAATTAGGTAAAAGATGTGTTCCAATTTGGGTTGATCATTATAGTGCGTCTCGATAAGAAACAATTATTAAAAATGTATACAAATACGGCAGCGATATCTCGTCATACGTTCAAATTTCACCCCTAGCAGAACGATTTTATATAACCCTATTAAATAAGACTGGGTTTATCTGCCTCCAAATATATGAAACATTCTACTATAATTACCACAAAAAATCGCCGAGAAGAAAGCCAAATAGCGCCATGAGAGCCAGTTACCAGACACGTACGAGATGACGATACCCAATGACATGGATAGTGTAGGCAGCGAGCCGAGCCGACCACGGATATCAGGGTCACAACATTCACTCACCTATGAAATGAAAAATGTTGATATTTATAATCCCGAATACTTCCGAAATTAATGAATTACGCTCATAATATCATTTGATGAATGAATTTGTAAAATCTTGGCCATCCCCTGAAATTCCATTAGTGAGATTCTCTCTATGGGCGTGCAAGTTTGAAATAATACTGTAATCCGCGACAATTTTCCGTATTTTGGGATAACTTACGTATACTTGTGCAGTGGCTAAAACAAAGCCCACGCCGACCCCGGTCAGCAGTCTCCCGACGATGATCAGCGTGAAGTACTTAGCAAAGCCAAGAATCAGCCATCCAGCGACCCACAGCGGCGCTGTCAGCTGCAGAGTGCGTTTGCGACCAGCGCGCTGCATCAAAGGCCCTGATAGCAAGCTGCCCATAAACGCACCTAGTGGTGGTACTGCACCTGTAGAAAGTCAACACGTTTTTTACTCGTATCATCTCCAGATAGAGACTGGAAATTCGGCTTATTTAGTTTCATGGAAAACTTGCTCTGATATCAAGTCGATTCTAAAAATCCAAATCTGACAGAAGCACGTGCTCGTTGGTAAAATGAAGTGTCCATATCCTTATTACATATTTTTTAGGTCATGCGAACACAACTTTTCCATCTACTTTAATATTGCTTACTGAAACCCTTGTGTATATGTTTTAGTGGAAAGTTTCATTATTTATATGAAGACACCGTTGTTCTAGTAGTTAGTATACCTGACTGCTACACTTAGGTGTCGCGGGTGTAGTGTGTGATAATGTCCGAACGTTCTTACTATATCCAATACTATCATATTTTAGGATCGGCACTGAATTCTGTACTTCTTGGTGTGGTTAATCATTTCCCTTGTCAGTTTTACCTGGAACATTACTATTACCTATCACAGCTAAAGTCACGAATTGCAGTAATAAATTGTAATACGATACTTACTACACGAAGTTCTTAATAAGATACAACTAGCCAGCGAGTTATAGCAGACGGCATGTCGCCACCTCACTGCCGGCCGATCCGTAACTATGTATGTTTTTACATAATTAATTGTTACATACTTCTAATACGCTTAAAACGAACGCTTTAAGATGAGCTTTACGCTATCGATCAATGCTTCTATTATTAGATTTTTTAACTTATGTGCAAATAAGTATCTTATCTCAGTGTCCAGGATAAGTCATGAGATAATCTGGACATGCGATCAATACCATTATTGTCACATGCTTTTGTAAATTCACACGAAATATGAAACGACTATGATTTAAGTGGACGTTAGTACATTACAATCAACAGAAGACGGAATTTTAAAAACAATTCTCAAAATTATGATGTGATTAGGATACTCTTAATGTGTGTTGTAACTCAAATGTCAGTACACCGTTGTATTTTCTTAAGCGGTAACATATTTACATAACAATAACTGTCATGTATAGTGCTAAATATTTTTTATTAGCTAAGTTACGGCAGCATCACATTTTCTAGTCTTGAAAATCTCATACTTTATGTACTAAATAAAATACACAAGCATTTACTGACAGTTTCAAATTATCTCGGAGATGTGGTGTGAAAATGTAAATCTATTTCATTAGCAGCCTTGGAAATATTAACTTCTTATGTAAATCTCGAAGAGATTTCCACATAGTGTTTCACAATCGGTAAACAAAATAATTTTTGTGTTTTGTTTACATTGAGTTAACATTTTGTGAACGAGTACTTTACGCAAATATCTGTGCAATGATGCAGTGCGGTTAATAACCGAGTTTCCTTGGTAGCTAAGTTAATCATTGATTTCGTTTTTTTTTCTAAATTTACTTCAATTGCTAGCTTCAAATTATAGGAGGCAAAGAAATTATTCCCTTGGGCAGATGGTAGGATAAGTACTTGAAAAAACTCAAATAACGGGGTTCAGTAAATAGACCTCTTATTGCCATGCTAGTTCGGATCCGTGACAGTGACAGACTTATACTATGCACGTCACTTACATCTGTCTCATAATCGCTGTCAATCTATCAAGGCAATATGACATCATGGTAAGGCCCTTGTTGGGCGACTGTCCTACGCAAAATGTCGATTGCCTGTATGTTCAAAGTCACACTTACCTATCCAAGACTTCTGTTCGCTACTCTGTATGATATTTGGATCAATTTCTTCGATGGAAGGGATCCCCGAGGCGGAGTATCCTCTCACCAGCCCGATGATAAGGAAGGACAGAGAAGCACCGAAAGTCAGCCATAACTGAAACACAATAACACCATTATACATCACTTTTAGGAATGAAAGAGACTTCAGTGGCTATTGATTTGTTCAATCAAACTCTCTTAAAGACCAACAAAGATTATTTTGATCCTCATGGGAGATGAGAGAGCTCCCTGCTCTAGTTGCAATAGAGGAGCTTTAGTGGTAAAATCTTTTGGAATCCCTTAGGTTTATAGACTTTGAAACAAGTATATATCTTTACATATTTTCAATACATTCTATATATTGAGACTAATGTCTTTTCAGACATTTCGAAGACATTCGGCTGGATAAATTTTAACGGGCCTTTCCCTGGCTAGCTTATGTTACACGAAGTAACTTTATAGGAAAAACGCGGGGTGCAGTTTAATTTATTATTAAAAGCTTATCACCATGCTTAGATTCTCAGTTCACCTTCGTCAAATGTGGCAAGAAATGGTGCGCTACCATTAGACTGTTAAGTAACAAAAAATGATGCATGGGATAGGACACAACACTGCAACAATCATCATCACATGACAAATGAAAGAGCATTGACCCCAGAAGTCATTCTGAGATCATCTATATACATTCATCTGATTGTTCCCATGTTATTTTATGAAAGATCGAATTCAAACAGGTATTTAGTTCTATAGATTATAATATTGATAAAACTTTACGTACAACACTCATTGTTCCAACCAACTGCGGATCAACTTCAATTAGAGATGCACTACTTCAATAGATCTCAGTAGAGTGAATTCAAGGCGTCATTGTTTAGAAGTATCGTTGAGCACCACCGGTAGGAAACGTTTTTGTAAGTAGTATTTTGTCAAACTAGTTCCTAGTAGAATTTTCTCATTAGCGCCACTATTATTTGAGCAAAAAAGCAATAAAATGTTTTTACAACGCGTTGTGTTTTTTGTGGATGGCCCTGGAAACAGGTTTCCAAAACAAAAAAATGCAAATGTCATCGAGGTTCGTGACGAAATTTCCACATTGCATTCCACATTAGTTGTACGGATGGGAATAACAAAACCTATGTTAAGATTATGATAAATAATTATGGTGCCGATCAAAATTACTGAGTTCTTGCTTTCTTCTTTGAAGGGGACCTACAATCGACAGTTAACACAGTATGGAATAGGTACTACGATTTGTAATTGTATTATACCCTATACAAGTTGTTTAATAAAACTAATTGGATGCAAATAAATAGTGAGATAATTAGGCGGTTCTGCCTGTAGTAGACAGTGCAGCCTGCGCAGATTCCAATAAAATTGCCGAAAACTTCTCTATAAGTACCTCTACACTAATATTATAAAGCTGCAGAGTTTGTTTGTTTATTTGAACGCGGTAATCTCAAGAACTACTGGTCCAATTTCAAAAATTATTACAGTGTTGGATAGGCCATTTATCGAGGAAGGCTATAGGCTATATTTTACCCTCATAAAAATTATTATTAAATTGCAATTTTGTAACCCAAAGTGTAAAATCGAAAACCTATTTATGCGTGCGCTGCAAAAACTATTGGCAAAAGAACAAAATGATGTACCACGGGTTTGTAGGTCTTATTAAGATCTACAAAAAAGTCCGCGAGAGTACTTATCTAACTATCATAGTTTAGTCACAATAATCGCTTTTATGCTTATAAAAAATATTAAATCGTCGGAAGAAAAAAACTACGTTAAATGTTTATCGTAATATTAATTCTTATCCAAATTAAGCATTATGCTATCAACGGCATTCATATACAAGTAAAATACTGTTTGTTTTATTCCAATCAGACATTTCGTTGAGAAATTATCACGAGTATAAAAACGCAAAGAATTGTTACCCAATAATAAGTTATTTGCTAAAGACTTTTATCAACGTGTCGTTTGTGTTCCGGGTAATCTCTGAAACGGCTAGACCAAATTTAACGGGACTTTCACTTGCAGATAGCTATTGTTACAAGGAGTAACTTGGGCTACTTTTTTTTTCTAAAGAACATTTAGGGTTCCGCGGGAATCAAATTAAATCTACGCGGGTGAAACTGCAGGGCACATCTAGAATATTATAATACAACAAGACTCAATTATTTAGGTTTTTAAATTATTTTGAATTCCATAATATCGTACGTATCTTATGTACATAGGAGTATACTCAGAAGAGATATCTAATAACTACGATGTAATTTTCTGTTACGGAAACGCTAATGTGGATGGAAAAGAACAAATAAATAATGGCATACAAGATATATAAATAGATATAAGGACTGCAAATTGTTCAGTGGCCTTAGTGGTCGCCATTTTAGTAATTCACAATCAAGTGCACCTAGCTCGCGTGAGCAACGGAAGTCAGCGATCAGACATCACGTGATATAACGAGCACCATGCCGGATTACTGTATTGTTTTAGGTATTAGCACTGTTGAAACCCACAGACATTGCTCGCATTTATTAGTCAAAATAAGGTAGACAAAAACAAATAGATTGACTACTTCTGACTTACTGTGATGTCTGAAACGAAATCTCTGACGTTCGTGTAGTCCCTGGGGCGGTGATGATATCACCATAAGACAGAAGATGAATTAGCACCTAATGTTATTTTCAGTAAAAAGTGGGTGATGTAAAACCGCGACTCCTCCTTAGACTTCTCTAGACCATGATCCTGGAACGCCCTGCCGAAGGCAATAGATGCCTAGTTATTTAAATCCGAATGAGAAAATTGACTATGCATTCATACTAGAATACAGAGAGGAAACAGAGAAGTGTCAGTTCACGCTAGCTAGACTCACACAGACATAACATATCATCGTGTTGATCTCTACACACTCACATCCTTAGGACAATAACATCTCAAACCTATCACGAACACAAAAAGTGCGGCCATTTAAATTTGGCCATATAAGGCTTTTAACAATGACACTTCAATGATCCAAGGTCACGGCGTATTGAACAGAGCTCGAGGGAAATAATTAAGAATGGCATTACAATGTGCTTATATTGTTATATATCATACCCGGAAAACAAAGAAATATAAACAAATTACATTCCAGCAACAAGTGCCATATTGCTATGCAAGGAAATAATTTACCTCGAATATTTCCTATATGTTTGTTACTGCACAATGTAACTTTTGTTAAGTATTTATTATTAGCTGTGCCCCGCGGTTTCACTCGCGTTATTTCATGGGTGTTCCGGGGACGCTTATGTTTTTTTTAAATTAAAAGTAAGTTAATCCTTGTAACATTAGCTATCTGTCAGTGAAAGTCCCGTTAAAATCGGTCCAGCCATTTCGGAGATTACCCGGAACAAACAGGCAGACAGACAGAGAGAGAGAAAAAAAAGTTAAAATTGTTTTTTTAGTATCGTGCACGTATACTTTCATATGCATTTACTGAAAAAATATTATTTTGAATTCACAAACAGACACTTCAATTTTATTTATCTGTAAAGATTAAGAGTCCGTTGTGTCCCGCTACTGAGCAAAGACCTCCTTTTTTCCACCTTTTGCGAACTAGGGCTTCCTCAGGCCAATTTTGAAGGACTTTTCTCGTAATTCTTTCTGTATATGTAATATTTTCTGGATGTAAATAAATATATATCATATTCAGTGAAACCACTGCGTTTAGCTTCTTCAGGTTATGCACACAAATAACCATAACGTAAAAATAGTATTTCGTTTCAGGCTTTGTTATTCAACGCGCCGCTGTTACAATAATGTGCAGAGATAAATGGAATCACCATTTTTGCCGTGAAGATCGCTTTATGTGACATTCCATCCGCATCTGATCTAGCGTGCAGGCAAGGTTATACGCTTAACGATCTATCTTATTTATAGAAGCTACTTCTCATTCTTCAACTGGGAACTCAACATCACTTAATGACTCTTAAAATACAAGCTGTACTCAGAAGTTTTTAATACGCTCTGCTTAAACCGATGATGGTTGGCTCCCAAGACGATGATGAAAAGTTTATGCTATTAATTCCCTCTATTCTGACGGACAAATAATCTGCATCATTTTTCTATTTGTAGACTCGGTGCTAGGCTCATCAATCAAACGTGACTTGAGGTAGTTGAGGGGACTCGAGACTAAACGTCTCCGGTATTCAAACTGATTTAAACTGTACTAATAAAAAAGGTCGCTACTGGAACATTGTCTATGGAGACCGCATTTTGTTAAGAATACTTGTGATATTGTACTGTTCGCTGATGATACATCACTCTTGTTTGAAGTTAGCAGAGCTAAAACGGATTATGATGATGTGAACCGTGCCCTTGACAAAGTATTGAAATGGTTCACTGTAAATAACTTAGTATTAAACGCGAAAAAAACAAAATGCTTAAAATTTACTTTACCTAACGTCAAACCTGTTCCGACCAAAATTATGATCAATGGTGAAGAACTGGATATTGTGGAGTCAGTAGTTTTTCTAGGTGTAACACTTGATAACATACTTCAATGGGGCCCACATATATCTAGTCTAGCGGGGAAACTCAGCTCGGCAGCATTTGCGGTTAGGAAAGTAAAGCAGTTCACTGACGTAGACACGGCACGTTTAGTTTATTTTAGTTACTTTCATAGCGTTATGTCGTATGCCATCTTGCTTTGGGGCAAAGCTGCCGATATCGAAGCCATATTTATATTACAGAAAAGGGCCGTAAGATAAATTTATAACTTAGGATCTAGGGCATCTTTGAAGGAAAAATTTAAAGAAATAGGAATTTTAACAGTGGCTTCGCAGTATATTTTTGCAAACTTATTACTTGTACATAAAAATATTAATTCTTTTCAAAAGAAGCGTGATGTACATAATGTCAACACAAGACATAAAAATAAAATAGTAGTACCTACACACCGCTTGCAGAAAGTCCGGGGGTCATTTTTAGGGCAAAGTATACGCTTTTATAATAAATTACCTGCATGTATTGTAAACTTGCCCTTTGATAAATTTAAAGAGACTGTTAAATCTATATTACTTAAAAAGGGTTATTATACAGTTAGTGATTATATGTGTGATAAGGAAACTTGGCATGATGTAATACTAGATAAATATTGTAAGTAGTCTCATGGACACTGTACTTATGCAACAATTTCTTTTTAATATTATGTTTGATTTTTGTCTTGACTGGCTTGAGTTGTCATGCTCACTAAAATGCCTTTGCTTGCGGCGGCGTCAGGATGACGGGTCGCTCACTTCCCTCTATAATGGTTGAGGAGGGCGATGGCTGGCATTCTCGTCATACTTGTGAACAGGTGCTGCTTGTGGGGGCTGGTCATCTCAAGCTACGCATTTAGATATAAGTACAACTACTAGACTTTTCTTTATGTTAATTTTTATTGACATTTGTGCATTGGAACTGTGTCCATGGGCTTACATTTCTCAAGTGATTTACTTTATTTTTAAAAATTGTATAATATTTTTAAAAGAGTAATTACTGAGTTTCTTGCCAGGTTCTTCTCAGTAAAAGCAACCTTCCGAACCTAGCAGTAGCATGTATAATCCATGTCGTTCTGACGATTTGAAAGTACTTTGTAAAAAGTCTAATCGAATAAAGATATTTTTGACTTTGACTTTGACTATAGATTCTTCAAGCAATATTAAATTTTTGACAACATTAATACGATTTGAGTTTGTCGCTTCTGCTACCATATCTATATCGGAAACGATATGTCATCGCAACAGCAGCTGCGGAACACGAGGTCCTGGGTTTGATCCTTGGACCGAGTAAAATGTTATTGGGTTTTTCCATCGGTATTTTCCCAGGAGCAGCCTGGAGTCTAGAATAGTGCCTAGTTAATGGCAATCGACTGGCCCGGTATTACATTCCCATGCCTACCCCTTAGGGAAATACAGTCGTAAGATATGTTAATATGTTGTGTGCAACTAAGTAAATCCTTGCTGTTAATACTTTTAATCCAATTTTCACTTGCCATCCAAATCTAAGATGTTGCACAATATAAATTGAATTTTAAATCGAACCAACCAGGACCTTTCAAACGAACTTGTTTTTAAATTTAATGCTTTAATTAAACATGCAAAATGCTTATAACCTAAATGAATAATGTATACATTAAAAACTGGTATATACGTCAGCGAAAACGTAACAAATAAACCCAAAACTTATCAAAATTTAAAAAGCTTTCGAAACGCTAGAAATAAACTACTTTTACCTACAAAATGTGTATACGTAGGACCAAAATTCTGTCCATACGTCTGTCACTGTCGCACAACTGAATTAACATTGCAATAAGAGCTCATGGTTGGGCCCCTGGTCCTATAAACCTTTGCATTTGATCATGGATTTGGCACGTGAAGTGATAACGTGATTTTGGAGCCCTACCAAAAACTTTTAATGTCATAATAGTTGCCAAAAAAATTTTTTTACGAATGTGGATGGACAAGTGAAAAGAAAGACCTAAGAAAAGTTAGATGGATTGTTTCAAAGATGACATGGCTGTGGGAATGAATACGGATATGACGGCTGTATATGCCGTTCATACATGTCATAATCGCAAGATTAATCGGTGCTTAAAAACTGATCAAATATCAGTTTTGTTCAAATATGTTGTCACAAATCATATCACATAACAGAACTGTATAGTTGACTAGCATGGGATAATCTGTATCCTGATAATATTAGATGGATCAGTCACATAATTAAGCCATCCACAATTTTTATTATGTATTTCTCACAAATTCTGCAAGTGTTTGGGTCCATTGTTCCCCGTGTCCACAATTTGTTTAGTGTTTTGAAGACATTGTACTCACTCACATTTTCGTAATTATCAGAGATATAAACACTTTACCTCTTTTTTTTGGTCTTGCCAAAGTGGCAAACTAACATTAGTGTTTTTTTTATCTAAAAAATAAATAACATAATTACGCTCACGCTATAGGGATGATGGACCCGTCAGGGACTTGAATGTCTTCTCAGACATAATTGCATATTTCCCCACGATGATTTCCTTCACCGTTAAGCACATTCGGGTGAAATTACTGCAAAGCAAATAAAATAATTATGACAAAAATATCTTCTTCTGTATTCGAGTAATTGACGTTCAAAGTTGACCATATGAAGACCTTATTTTCGCATAAACTGTTCCTTTTTCTCACACCCTGTAAATAAGTCAGTACTTTTAAGTCAGGACTTTTAATTTTATACTTATAAATTGTATTTACAGGAAAATATCGTGAGTAAACGACACTTACCAAATATATTTGAGAAGAAATGCAATGAATGTTGTAAGTAGGTAGTCGTATAACGCCTCAGACAGCGATAGACTTACCGTACTAATCATTTAGTTAATTAGTATTGAATAAGTACAATGTTCCAACTATCTGCCAATGTCATGCTCTATTTACATATTTCGTTAGCACTTTTGCAAATTATAATTTTTGTAAATGACAAAGCTGTTTGAAAACACCTTCTCAACGGATATTAATTTAAAGTGACGAAAAACATTGATCTCATGCAATTTAAGTATTGTTCAACTTGTGTTTTTATAGTATAACTAGCTGTGCCCCGCGGTTTCACCCGCGTAGATTTAGTTTCATCCTTATTGCCGCGGCACCCTAATATTTTTAATAAATAAAAGTAGCCTAAGTTACTCCTTGATGCATCAGCCTGCCAATGAAAGCCCCGTTAAAATTGGTCCAGCCGTTTCAGAAATTACCCGGAACAGACAGACAGACAGACAGACAGACAGACAGACAGACGGACAGACAGACAGAGAAAATTTTTAAAACTTGGTTTTTTAGTGTCAGTAGCGTGTATACTTTCATATCTTCCATTTAGTGAAAAACTGTTATTTTGAAATTACAAACAGACACTTTATTTATCTGTATGTATAGAGTATAGATATGCTACAATATTTTCTGTTGATTTTCAAGTACGTAGCATATCGTATAAAAATAAACTATGTAGTGTAATTGCGCGATACTTCGGCTCAAATTTGTTGTTATAATATGCAGCAAATTGGAACTTCACGCAAATTAGTGTCTTTAGCGACGGAGTCACAATAACTTCATTTTGCGACTGGCTGATTATAATAACCGAGTGAGTCTTCATTGCACTCACAATAACCCGTTGAAGTGCTGACAACTGTGTGAATAAATAAATATTTTTTGGACATTATCACACAGCGCCGCCGTCTCAAACTAAGCAAAGCTTGTACGGACAGGTACCAAACATCGTATTATTATTATTATTATTATAAGCCCTTTTTGCAGATATTTTACGATTGGTTCGGTTCTTTAGTTGTTTTCTTCGTTTGTAATATCTGTGTGCTTTGTTATGGCAAAGGCCTCCTCCAACTGACTCCATTTTTTTACAATGTATATAATACTTAAATATATATTTTTAAAAACATCCAGACAAAAGGCTCATCACATATCACGTTTGCCCTGACGCGGGAATCAAACCTAGTGTAGCACTCAGGTATACTAACTGCTAGACCAACGGTGTCGTCAAAGTTAATTATAATACTTATCTAATTATTATCTTCAATCAAAATCGTCATAATCGTGATTAAGTCTTAAACCGATCTAGTCATATCTGCTGCCTAGTCAAATAGAGATGTAGTCGTAAAGCTCTTAACCCATCAACAATCATCGTGAGGAAACCTGCATATGTCTGAGAAGTAATTCCACGACGTAAAGTGTCTGAGACGAAACATCAAAATGTTAAAACACAGACAGTGGCCGTTGTTATAACACCACCTCTGCCTAACCCTTCGGGGAATACAGGCGTAAGCATGTGTGTGTATACAATAAACTACCATTAAAAATGTGTAAACTACCATTTTTAAGTTTTAAGGCAATCATCAAACAGAAACTTTGTGAAAAAGCGTATTATAGTGTAACTGAGTATATTGATGATAGCCAAACATGGCAATGAGTTGCTCACTCTTCTATTAAAATGTACTTAAACAACCCTATGCATATAGAAGGGCCACATGTAAAAAAAAACAGGTGAGTTTGTTTCGCCGTTTCTTCTCCTGACAGGCTTACTTTTGGAAACGGTAGTAAATGAACCTAAGTTAGCGTAAGAGAAATGACGTTCAATAAGTGTTCCACGTGTCCCTTATATTGAATAAAACTTTTTGATTTGATTTGATTTGATGTGTATGTCAATAAAATATAATACCGAACTACTGTATGAGAAACAAGGCACAACACGCGCCTAATTCACCCTGTATCAATATAAGATTACGTTTTGAAGACATTGTAAAATCGAAGCCACATTTAGAAAAAAAATATAGAGTCGAAACCTCAGCCCTTTCTTTAAGTCGTTCAAAAAGGAATTGGTTCAATTCGGATTATCTCTGTTCGCTACTAGATAGTGGAACATCAGTATTAAAAAGTACTAGTATCTAATCTCATAAATCGACGTATTGGACGAGAGAGCCTTTCCGAATTGTGTAGCATTGTCATCTAGGAGATAATATTGGATTACCAGATGAAAAACTAAAAAATAACAAAAAAAATTGATATCAATTTGAATTTTATAATACATTGAATAATTCTTATAAATTGACAATTATCAACCCAAACTATTTGCGACTACTTTGGAATCATATTTATTATCAAGCATCTTTTTTTTCCCAAAAGCTCTTTAAAATCACGCCTATTTGATATTAACTAATTCAATTAAGTAAGTTTTATAATAACATAAGTTATTTATATTAGTCATTAATTTAAATTCTGTGTTTTTTTTCTTTATATTCCACAATAAGTTAATGCTTTATTATTATTTTAAGTAGTATTTTTGCAACACGATTAAATTTAACAGAATAAATTAAATATATAAGTATTATAATTGTATAATAGCAGATACATTTTCCTTAATTGTTAATGTTTGTTATTGTTAGTGAAAATTCTTAGTTAAGATTAATTTTCACAGTCAATAAAATTAAAGCTATAATCCAGCATTATAAATTAATTTTAATTCCAAAACATACGTCTACAGAGTAGAATTTCGCTACAAAATTTTTATTTGTATCAAAAAAAAGAACAAAATTGTAAATAAGTACCTGCTTTAAGAACGCCGGTGGTATTTTGATCATCCTAGTGACGTAACAAACACTAATATAATAATACTATTGTATTCGATACACCGTTTTTGTTTAGTATTATTTGAAGACGATCACAGTAGAGCACACTCGATGGTACTATAAAGTTTAAAAACAGTCGCGAGCGCCGTTCTTGACCGCTTCACACACCACACTGCTCACTGCAATGTGATCATTGCAATCTGCCTCCCTGTTTAAATTACAACTGAAAAAATCGCATAGGTATAAGTTTATCATGTGAGCACCATACAATGACGCACCGAGGCTATGTTGATTCAAATAAACTGGTTATGTATACCACAAATGTTTAATTTGAAAGAGCATTGATGAAATGTAGGTCCGCTTTTAACAAAAAAAAGTTGCGATGTTGTAAAAAGTAGGTACTTCGTATGAACTTTGATATGAACTGCGTTTTTTGACCGACAGAAAAAGTAGATGGCTCTCTAGTGAACTTGTATATTTTTTTCCAGAATTCGATTTTTTTTACGGTATAGGCAGGTACTTCAAACCTTTGGTCAACACGAGTGAAAAATAACTTTACGTAATTGGTAAGTAGGAAATATTATTTCTGCCAACTGCCACGTGTTTTGTATGCGTAATTTTATTGAACGCATAGTAATAGGTAATATAATGAATCAATAAATAAATACGAATTGCATTCTAATCGACCTCATCAACTTAACAAGTAACTAAAATAATCTTGACTCCCCATTTTTGATCATGTATTATTTTATTTCCTTTATAATGTATAGGTAGGTAATCATCATCATCTGCCTGGCCTTATCCTATGTATTTGGGGTCAGCACTTGATTCAACCCGATGTGGCTGATCACCTGATTTTTATACGAAGCGACTGCCATCTGACCTTCGTAACCCCTTTTTCGAGGAAAATCGGCAATCTGGGTTAAACCAGTATAGTATAATGTATAGGTATGTAGGTACTTATAATTAAAGGCTGTTATAATTATGACGATGAGGAATATTAAAATAATAACCATAATCAACAGAAGCCCTTAGACTCGCATTGTATTGTTATTGTCAACATAGTGAAGTTCATTGATACTCGTGGCGTCGCTCGTACAAGCATCCATACATCCACTATTCCACCTTGTTATCGCAAGGTGAACTAGATCTCCGCGATAACTAAACACTTAATAATTAGTAAAAACAGTAAACCTACTTCATACATTTTAAATAGATCAATAAGTATTCAATGAAAGAGCCGTGGTGGCCTTGGGGTTTGATCAGTCGGCTGCTAGGCAAGCGACGCGAGTTCGAATCCTAGCAGGGTTACCAATGAGTTATACTAAAAAACGAATGTGCAGTGTTTTCACACGACGTGCTTTACGGTGAAGGAAACATCGTGAGGAAACCTGCAAGAAATAATTCAAGTTACCATCTGTCACGTTGGCACTTAATCATCTTCGGTGAAAAGTTAGTGTTGTTATTACAACACCTCTGCCTACCCCTTCGTGGAATACAGACGTGAGCATATGTATGTAGTTTCCACAACCGATCTTAATCATGTCATAACTAAAACCAGACGTACAGAAGTTTTAATAATGGTGCTCACTTATAAATCTCCGGAAATTACTATTAGCTAATCAAGTTGCACGTGCTGTCTGTTTTCAATTATGGCAAATATACTCCTACAGTTTGCCGCCATACAGGTGCCATCACGGGCTAAGAGTGATCAGCGAAAATAGTGGGGATAACTACGCATGTATTTTATTCGCATATCGACATACAGACAGACAGAGACAGACTGATAAAATAACTACTGCGCATTCAAGATTAACGCTCATACCTCTTGACGGCACCTATAGTGGGTGTAAATCATAATATCTACAGGGCTCTACCATCATCGGTATAAGCAGAGCGTATTAAGAACTTCTTAGCTTTGACGTTTCTTTTCTGTACCGTAAAATTAAACGCCAAAGCTAAGCAGTCTTTTTTTTTATTATATGGTCTCTCGCAGTTGGTAGAGTTACCTCCACTGCTTAGACGGACTAAAGGGCGAGACCCAAGGGCCTCCAGTCGAGCTTAAACTTAAATAGTAAATACTAAGCAAGCTAAAAAGTTAGTAAGACTTCACTGCAATAACGGTGATACTAGGCCCCCTGAGTGACTAGTGCGATTTTTTTTTTAGCAAAAGTCATTTTAAGAGTCTATCATTGTATACTTATATGTATGACTCGAGGTGAATAAAAAATGTGCAATATCTCTACGATTTTAGCTGGGCGCTCATAACTCGTGACGGGACCTATACTATACTCATATTCATTGATAGATTGACAGATTCCATCTATGCCTACATGACAGAATCAATCTGTGTCGTACGATGCGATAACAGTACCTAATTCAATTGATAAAGTGAGAGCAAATATTTTACGTTCCGATAACTCCAATAGTGACTTTTATCAGATACAATGGAAATATAATCCATGACATTATAATACATGAAAGAAGAACACTTCGGAAGAGTGTTATTTATTTTTACTTAATAAATAGGTTAGAGAGGCTTACAATGGATAATTATGTAACTCGTAGGGGTCAAGGACTATGTTTAAAGAAACTGAATACAATTTGATACTATAAAGAGTATTGCTTTAGATAATCAACGAAGTAATGCTAGATGCTATCTGAAAAACCTTGGGTGAAATACTGAATTTATTCTCCCAGCAATCTATCAGGCAAATTTCTAACAATCATGAAATATTACTGCCTTATTGGTCTAGTGGTCGCAATCGCTATTGCGGAACACGAGGACCTGGATTCGATCCCTAAGAAATATTGGGTTTTTCTATCTGTAATTTCAGTAACCCCTTATTGCATGAGTCGTTACATAACTGGAATGTTAATGAGCGGATTAATTAAAAAAATCTTGTCTAAATACACGACGCTCGTCTAGTGAGAGATTTTAGGACCTGGGGGGTAATTCTCGTAAAAACATTCTATTCAAATATCGTTATCGTAAAGTTCGTACCTAGTTCGATTGCAGTCCTATCGAGACTTGGTATTAACGTGTTTTCCGACCGCGCTTCTATAGGACTACAACTAACGGCTAAACTCGGAACGCAGCTATGCTCAATGATTTGTTGCCCGTACCATCATCCTACTTCCTACAAGTAATTTTAAACATAATTGAAAACGATTGAAGCACAATTAAATTTACGTGAATACGCTTCAACGAACAAACGACTTTAGAATCGACGCCGATTGACGGATGAGAATACGAAAACTGTCTACGACCAAGTCGCTACGATATCGTAACGGTTTTCATTACGAGAATTAGTAGGCTAATTCTCGTAATGAAAACCCTACTGATATCGAATTTGATTTTTGTATGATGATTTCATATGATTTATATTGTCTCGATTAAATGTACAAGAAACTCATCTTGCCGGTTCTTTTCAGAAGGCTAGTTTCCGTACCGGTGGTAAATTTTCGACGTTCATAAATGAGTTACACGAGCCCAAACTGAATAAATATTTTTTATTGTAAGTAGATTGTTTTTTGATCCGCTAACTAAACTCGCGTGATTAAATGTGATGCATCTTGCTCGGTACTAGAGAGAAACCAAACCGGTTTTCAAAACAACAGTTGAACTTCTTAAGCATTTAAATGACTTTATTTACATAATTGAGAACTTACCTAGGTTATACAATTTGGCACACCTTGACCGAGTTGGAATTTAGGATGGAATCAAGAATGACATTTTATATGAGGCGTATAGTGCAGAGGATTTTACTTTTTATTTAAAAGGGTGTTAGTGTATCGCCTCCTTTTGTTCTCACCTCGCCCTACATGAAATATCGCACGCCTGGAATGAATTTAAGTACTTCCTCAACATCAGGCGAGCATTTATAAAGATCTTGCTAAGTATAAACGACGCGAAAGAGATACTCAAAACATCAACCGCACATTTTGAATAACTCGCGCATACGTGCAAGCCCCATGAGTATCAGTCCTAACAAGTTTAAAGGCTCATAAAGCTTCACACGTGTTTATACACTTTTATCGACATACACGTGTGAGCAATGAACCACAATATTACCATAAACTCGATGAGTTTTCAATAAGGGTTGTCGGTACGTGCGTTTGTTCGTTGGGGGTTCATAATCTTAGCTGCACGAGAACGTGTTACGTCAAGAGGGGAATGGCGCTCTATTGTCATGAATTTATATTTTTTTTGCGGTTTCGTCCGTGAAGATTTTTCGCAGAACCATGTGTTTTTTTTCTAAATAAAGCCTGTGTTAATCCTTGAAGCATCAGCTATCTGCCAGTGAAAGTCTCGCTAAAATCGGTCCAGCCGCTTCAGGAATAAGGACAAAAGAAACAGACAGACAGAGAAATAATTTAAATTTGCTTTTTTGTTATGTTATGGCATTTAGTGAAAAACTGTTATTTTGGAATAACAGACAGACCCTTCAATTTTATTTATCGGTATAGATATTGATATAATATTTTTTTAAGGTAATCGACAAATTTCCTAACAATATTTATCCATAAATGGATTTCCGATTTATTTATTTATTTATTTACTTATAACCTCTTTACAGTATTTGTTCTACCAATGCGATGTTACAGGCCGATATCTTAGGACACCTTGTATGGTACTATATAAACTACCATATATGATAAACAATGCTCACTCGTTACCCGGTTATTAAATTAGTACATCATACTTTATCTTTAAACTCAAACTCAAACTCAAATATATCTTTATTCGATTAGACTTTATACAAAGTACTTTCAAATCGTCAGAATGACTCAATAACACAGGATTATACATTCTACCGCCAGGTTCGGAAGGTTGCTTTTACTGAGAAGAACCTGGCAAGAAACTGAGTAAATTCTCTTTTAAAGAATATTATACAGTTTTAAAAATCCAAAATAAATCGTTCAAGCAACTATAAGCCCATGGACACAGTTCCAATGCTCAATTGTCAAAAATAAAAACTAAAAATATAGTACAAATATATGTGAGCATTTAGGGTTTTTGACCCTGTAGTTAAGGGCACTCAGCATTAAGTTAGAGTCGAAGGTCGTAATAACACATGAGTCACATGTGACCGTGACAGTTATAATACGACCAAATTAAGATATATCCTCATACCTTGCCAGAAGGTTCCCCGAAGGAAGATGCAGGCAGAAGTGTTACAACACCCACTTCTTATTGTCAATGTTTAGTGCCATCTGCCATATTCTTCTCAGGCTCTAATATGTATACGTCTTTTAATTTCTTCTCAGACATATTATGCAGGTTTCCTCACGAGTTGTTTTTTCACCGTAAAGTTTGTGTCGTGAAATCACTGACCTTCAGTTTTTTTATAAAAAGGTATTGGTACAAACCGATTGCGTAACAAACAAAGTCTACAGAACCCTCAGGGCCACAACGGCTATAATAAATGCAAATTTTGCAAAGAAATTAACCCTGATGATGACCGTCTAATGGCAAACAAATAATCATTTAGGACCTTCAACAGTGACACTCATCTCCCAATGCAGGGGGTCTACTCTCTTTCTCGAAAACGAAACTTCGTTAAAGAACGAAAATTGAAGGTAGTTTCATTATCGCTTTGTTTTTATCATACTTAAATTTTTCTTCGTCTAATAATTTAATTAAAGTTAGTTTAGAAAATATAAACATCAAATAATTTTCTCGCGGACCAGGCTCGGACGTAATTCTAGAACGAATAATAACCGTGGTAGGAACTTTGCGAACTTTCGGCCGAAGCTTCGTTTTTCGGAGAAAGCGAGTAGGCCCCCAGGTCAGTGATACAAGTTAACAAAATAAGTCAATGTACTTATTATGTTAATACCTCGTTTTTCAGTAACGTGAACGTCGTGACTAGCGAATTTTGTTTACAGATACTTATTGTATGCGTGGCCTCTCGTGGATTTCTCGTAAGCTCTAACCTTGGGTAAGGTTCATCAAATTGTCCTTTATATTTAGCCTATGTTTACTATGCTAAAATTGTATGCCTATTTTTTTTTGTTCCATTCGTTTGTAAGTAAATCACGAAAAAGTAATTGCATTTTTCGAGTGATAAAAAGCGACACTCGCAAATAACGTGACTTGATTTCAGTATAAGAATATTCAAAATTGATTCAGTCGATCCAGAGATTACCCACTGCAACATAACAAACTCTTAAACTTTACCTCTTGATAATATTAGTATAGGTTGCTCTTACGCCAGAGTCACCATGGAGGGATTCTCCAGCAAATTCTAAGTTTCAGTTTTAGCTTTTCTTGATACCATTTGGGTATTCCATCCGTCTTCTGTCCGTCTGTAACACAACATACTAAGGAATAGAATGATTAAATCTTAGTCCAATGTTCCATAAAATCTTGTGAAACATTGATTACAAGCAGATACCCATTTGATAAGCAGTATTAGTGCGATAATAATTTTAGACTTGCACTAATTCAGTTCAGTACTTACACCGGCCACAAAATGTTGTTCTACACTATTCTGGTTTTCGTATTATCTATATCAAATCCCTATGTAACAGGTGAGGGTACAAAAAATTTAAACAAAGATATTTTTTGCTGCAATAAAACTCCCTATTCATCATTGTCTGTCATCTTGTCACAAAACATAGCCTTAGATAATCCTTGGTTTAAAAGTAGTTCCATCTCTTTTCGTAATACGGATTTCATAGGGGAGGACATAGTTTTAGTCCGAGTTTGGTCTAGTCTTATTTTAAAACATGGTTTGTAATAAAGCGGTTTAAGTTCTATATATTCTCAAAATAGATCGAAACAGGCCTGGAAAATGCCATATATATTCCTAAAATTATATTGCTTTGTTTGTTTTGGTGGCAGGTGACTTCGGTCCTTTCAGACAGAACTACGACTATGTAACGGTTCGTGAGGGTGCCCATATGTTCTACTGGCTTTTCTACACGACCGCTGACGTCTCTAACTACACAGACAGACCACTGATAGTGTGGCTTCAAGGCGGTCCAGGAGGCTCCTCTACAGGCATCGGGAACTTCGAGATCCTTGGCCCATTGGACCTATCGCTGCAAGAGAGAAACTACACTTGGGTGAACAATTCAATAATCGTACTCAAACAAGCGAATACTAATAATTTTCGTTCGGTGGACTCGCTCCATACGAGTAAGCGCATCACATTATGTGCGTTCCTAGGCTAAGGTCTAAGTCAACGGATTGGAGACAACAATATGAGGAAGGAACCTTTGCATACCCACATGTTTTTGCAAATGTTTACTAATTATTGTATTTTATAAGGACCTATTAATATGAAAAATCCAAATATTTTATTTGACAGGTCAAGAATTTCAACGTACTCTTCGTAGATAACCCAGTTGGCACAGGATTCAGTTACGTGGACACGCTCTCATCACTAACAACTACTAATGATGAAATTGGTAAGACCTTACATTTGAGTGAATATTAAGGCATAGGGGCAAGTACTACTAAAATTTGGAGATCATCTTATAAGTATCACGTACACACTCTTTCCCACAGCGTTAGACTTCGTGCAACTTATGCGAGGTTTCTACGATGGCAATCCAGAGTTTAATGGAGTCCCACTATACATTTATGGACAATCTTATGGTGGAAAAATGGCGGTTGATATGGCTATCCGAATGAAGGAGGTTCGTTTTTTATATTTAACAGCTTTTGGAAAATATTTCGAATACGAAACGTTTGTTTACCATCGTGTTTTATACCAGGCAGAACGGGAAGGCACCATCGAATCTAACCTGCGAGGAATAGCGATGGGCAATGCATGGATATCTCCTGTAGATGCTACGTTAACCTGGGGCCCTTTGCTCTTGGCCGCTGGACTGGTAGACCAGGCAGGCTACGAAGATATCCAGACTGCAGCCAGAGAGGCTGAGCGGCTGTTTAATCTGGGCCTGTATACCCAATCCACACAACAATGGGCTAACACACAAGGAGCGGTATTCAGGGGAACTGTTAGCGTTGACTTCTACAATATTCTCACCAAAATGACGATTTCCAACAGGCCTGATACGAGAAGTAATTATGGTAAGTACATAAAGTGTATTATGTCCACGCATGATAACATTTCCCACGACTCTATAAGGATGCACTATTTATATTTTATCTGCTACTCTTATCTTCTCTTTCTACTAATGCAGAACTTTCAAGAGACATGCTTCTTCACGACAGGCCATACATGAGTCAGAAAGAAGTCAGAGAGGATGAGGTCGACCTCGATACGTTTATGAACACCCAAGTAAAGCAAGCCCTGAACATCCCGGAGCACGTAATTTGGGGCTCGCAGTCCAACAGTGTCTTCGATACCTTGAGGGAAGACTTCATGAAGCCGGTCACTGAAGGCAGTAAGCATAATATTCCGTTAATACCTATACTTGTATGAGTTCGTTAAGAGCTTCCGATTTTCAAGGTTCATAAGTGTCTTAATTATCAAGGCCTCAATTGAATAAATCAGTGGCATTTCATTTTAAAGTAAGACGGTATATACGGTGCATTATAATCCCTTTAGGATATTGGGCCAGCAATCCGTGTAGCCTGATGTGACTGTCGTTTTTACGCAAATTGAGCTTCCTAACCCCTTTACGGGAAAGTTTCTTAGACTCTCTTTTGTTTTGGGAGGAAGTGAACTCTCCAAAGCTTGGAAGTATCGATGAAACTCGGTATGGTACGGCATTGCTTTTACCTAGACAGGACTTTGTATTTTATATCTCTGCCTGTATTGATTGATCTGACGTAAGAGGTATGTACTTGAATATACGCACTTGATATATTTTTTAAAGATGATAAATATAATTCCAGCAATTGAATTTTGGACCAATAAAATACAGAAGCTATGAAAAACGAACCAATAAAATTCCGAGTAATGGAGATAATGCAAATTAAACAATGCCATATTTTTTATTCTTTCAATGATACGAGTTTTATATTTGCAATATATCGATACTTAAGCATTTCTAGTGCTTCGAGAGTTTCCAAGGCAACCTTTCTTCTGCTCACTTAGATTTCCTTTTACGTTCATGTATAGAAAGTGTATGTGTATTGGTGTCTTTGTCTCGAAAATGATATTATATTTCTTGTAACATTTCAGTTGAAAAGCTATTGAACGAAACGGATATTATTATACAAAAATACAACGGGAATCTTGACCTTATTTGCGACACTCCAGGTACTTACTCATTATTTTATACCTTTCGTGTGTGTTTATGTGAAGCTATTCCTAGTAATTCCATTTTGTGATTAATTGTACTGATATAACAGCACATAGTTTTTATACAATTCAGCGTCTAATGTCAAATTAAAAAAAAAAATCTTCTTTTTAATTTTTGTCTAAAATTTCCTTGGCCAGTGACTCAATATCCTTAACTATTAAATCTTCCTCGCTTAATTCCCAGGACAAATTCTATGGGTGGACAGATTGAATTGGAGCGGTGCGGAAGGGTATAGAAATGCACCAAAGAACCCGATATGGGAGGACGGAGTACTAGAAGGGTATTACAAATCTTACGGAAATTTCAGATTCTTCTGGATTAATGTCGCCGGGCATAGTGTAAGTTTTATTAACAGTTTTGTTACACGGTTTTGCACTTTGTCGCGTTATTCTGTATAGGTTTCATAGCGTCCAGCGTCGGTTTCAATCATAGGACATTGATACGTAGTACATACACGATAAAGATTAATTTCGTTTCTTTGAAACCGACACTCAACGTCGAGTGCGAAGCTGAGAAACCATACAGAACAACGCAGCTGTCAACTTCTTAGATCCACCGGGATCTATTTAAGTAGACAAACTCAATGGTAAGAAAATATACATACGACTTGATACAAACTGATAACACCTCCTTTTTTTAATCCTAAAAATATAGATCTATTAGACGACAAACGAAAAACACATTTAGGGAAATGCCAATAAGGTACAACACTGAACGTTTCTTAATACAAATTTACTTACTGTTGAACTTTATATCGAATCACAATCAATAATCCAAAACATGGTTTTGTCAGATTAGTCTGTATACCAACATCTTCGGGCAATTTATTTGTTTTATTATTATCCTTAACATTAAATTAATTTGCAGGTACCAAGAGACAATCCCCAAGGCTCCAACGCTTTTCTACGAGATATTACATCTTTTGGTTAATTATAACAGTATTAACTCTTGTATATAAATAAAATAAATAAGACGAAGTGAATTGTTTATTATTTTAATCCTTATCATTTTTCTATTAGATAAGTATACATCATTCATTCTATCGTTTCGTATCCCCAGAAGGGTCCGTTAGATAGAATTCTATTACAGCACCCACTTATCACCGAAGATTATTAGCAATATGACTGATTGAAATGGAGAAGGAGTCCATCGCCGCCTCAGGCACAACATTCTTCTATCTCATAAATTTCAATTTCAATTAGGTAAGTATCTATGTCGATGAAGGTTCGTAAAAAGGACTAACTAATGTACCTATATGCCGTAGATAAATTTCAAGATAACTGGTATACAGAAAGCCAAAGAATACTTATCGCACTATTATTCTGATAGGAATATGTCCTAGAATCTCATTTAGAATCATAACCACCTTGGATGTTAATGCTGACTCACATAATCCTTTAAAAAGAATAAACGAGTCTTTAAAAATAATCTTCATTGTACATCGAAACTGCTTCTGCTAAGAACTATTTAAATTGAGGACGATTACATTATCAGATAAAAACCGGTAGCGCCTTTCAAAACTTTCTGCACTAAAATACTGATTATATTAATCAAAACTACATTATACCTATAAATATTAGGATTTAGATAAATAAACGTGTTCCATTTTAATAAAATTTCGTTATTATCGCGATAAACGTACCTAGCTTAAAATCTTTATCTTCATATAGCGATTGTAAGTTTTGAAACTGTTGAGAACTGGGTGAGAGAAGTGAGTGTTGGAGCGATTTGAGTGCATCGTAAACATGTCGAAAAAGACGATATTGATAGTGGTGACAGTAATTGGGTGTTTGGCGCTGGCTGCGGGACTAGGGGTGCTCATTTGGTGGCTGGTCACCGACAATGAAGAAGTTTCACTTATCAGTAAGCGAAATAATATTTAAACGAAAGCACATTTGTGGATGACCTCAATGTCCTCATTAAAAATGTCCCCAATTCACAACAAATTTGATAAAGTTACCTTTCCTTTGATTTCAAGATGTCTAACGGTTAAATAAATTACGAGTCACTAAAATTTTAGAACTTACGAAGTTAGACGAAGACGTCGTCAAACTACAATTTCTAATACAAAATTGGAGGAATGCTATTTGATAATTAGGCCGTAAAAGTCTTCTAGAAAAGTTGAATAAATCCATATTTAAGATCACATAAAATTTTCATTGTTTAAATAACAAACTGGTAATTTTACGAAGCTATTGAGTAATCCAAAATCCAATTTTTCATTTCAATCGCTATCGCATCGGAACATTTACAATTCCAGACTTGGAAGGCGAAGGCATAGGATCCGTTGGGTCTCATGCCGCCTTCACGAGCATGCGCAGTGTGGGCGACATGTTTTGGTGGTTCTACCCAACCCTCGCCACCGCTGGAACCACCAGACCTATAATACTCTGGCTGGACGGCGTCATCGGCGTCTCTCCCAGCTTACTCGCCAACTTCGGCATGTTTGGCCCTTATGACTTCAATCTCAATAGAAGAAATGATTCTTGGGTACGTGTTCTTTGTTTTTGATTGTTCTTCTTCAAGTGCACACAATTTATAATTAGGGTATATAGCTTTTGTATTCATACCTAAAGCATAAACGGTGACTGTTGCATTAAGCTTAACACATAGTATATACTCGTGTTTACATTATATTCGTTTTAGGTCGAAGATTACAACCTATTGTTTGTTGACGCACCGATTGGAACAGGGTTCAGTACAGTAGCAGATAAAGACAGTATACCAACTGATGTAGAGGAGAATGGTGAGAAACCCTTAAAACATTATCTTTTGATAGTACATAGCTTTTTCTAACCCAGTGCTCTTTTTACAGCGGAACATTTAATGATTACTCTAGAGACGTTTTATAATAATCACGAGGAATATAGTAATACTCCTTTATACATCTTTGGACAAGGATCAGGAGCTCAATTGGCTCTTTCTCTTGCTGCTAAATTAAATGAGGTAAGCTTTACCCCGCTTATTACAAAACATGCTTTAAACTTAGACTACACCTAACTCAGACTGAAACTATGTCCATCCCTTTTGAAAGCCATATCACCAAAAGAGATGGAACTTCTGTTAAATAAAGGACTATGTTAAGTTATATTTTATAATAAGGAGGTACTACTATTAATTAGGTTGAGTTGCATCACCCGACTTAAGCTATAACAAATTGCTTAAATTGGTACTTGTTGGACAAAAATTTGAAGCACCATTTTAAACTTTTCGTACTTTAACTATTAGCTTTAATCACCCTTGCTTTTCTGGTTAAAGCTTTTACTAAAGTTACAACTTTTGCATACAAAAAAGTACACTCACAGTAAAATTTCCCAATTGACAGATATATTCGGTGCAACGCACTTCGCCGTCACCGTTACACTATTGTCTTCGTATATCTTGCCTTTTGCTTTAACAACTATCACAGTGCATTACAACCTACCCTAATTCTTCTAATTGCAATAGAAGAGAGTCTAATCAAGCAATTTTCAGGAGCACAGTTTCAATTACAACCTACAAGGAGTTGTAATTGGCAATGGAATAATTTCACCCGCTTTGGCTCTAACTAAACTTGGTTTCTATCTCGAAGAACTTGGCTATATTGATGGAAGTGGACGTGATGCCATTGAAACATTATCAAGTGAGACCAGTGCTTTGGTGAACCAAGAGAGTTATGCAGAAGCCTTCGATAAGTTTATATCCCTTGGGGAGTATGTTAATGAAAATGCTGGAGCCGTGGCTGTTAATTTGAGACACATTGTCGAGAAACTAAGTAGAGATCTAATAACACGACGAGGTATGTTAATCCCCTATGTTTGACACTTGATTGACAGTCAATATTTAGTAGTTAGTACTATGAGAACGATTCGTTGGTCTCACGATTTAAACCAAAATAAAATATAACAGCAATAAAAATCCTTCCTGCTATTCTCCTTTACAATTGAATTGCTTTATCATATACAGCTAGCGAATTAACATGTTTATCTTCATAGACCCTTTCGTGAAGTTTGAGTGAAGCTGAAAGCTGTTATATATCCATAATAAATAACCACTTTATATTTCAGACTTCGGCCAAAAGAAGTACTTGCAAGATCTTTTTCGTTTAGATAGTTACTCATTCATGGAGGATGTGGTGGCACCAGCTCTGGGTGTGTCAGGAGCAGTCACCTATGACCAGTGGAGAGAGGATACCATAGACGCAGTCAGGGGCAGCTTTATGAAACCAGCTGTGGATTTAGGTTTGCTTTTTGTTTTACAGTCGGAACAGCGAACGACGTAAAAGCCCGTATTCAAACAGCTTTGACGTTTAATTTTGATACTTCAAAATGAAACGTCAAATTTAAGAAGTTCTTAATATACGCTGCTTAAACATCTCGCTATAAAGCGCTTCGTAGTATCGAACATGCATAAACAAGATGTGTGGAAATTTGAAATCAAAGCGGAATTTGCTAGCGAATATACTGATAGCCTACTATATTTTTTTAATTGTCTCTATTTTCTAGTGGAAAATATACTCCAAAATACGGATCTGGATGTTTTCATATACAACGGCAATTTAGATGCAGTATCGAACACACCAGGTAATTCAGTTCATCATCATCCTTTGATAAGTACTTAGATTGTTTCAATGTCAGTAATACTTATTCAAATATCATCAGCATTAGACACTATTGAAGTATTTTATCGGTTGAAATTATGACATGAGGTTTAATTTCCAGGCCAATTAGAATGGGTTGATAATCTGCGTTGGGATGGACAAGAGTCTTTTAGGAATAGTACGAGGCAACCCCTCATTATAAACCGCTTACTCGAGGGCTACTTCAGAGAATCCAACCGTCTTAAGTTCTATTGGATCAATGTCGCTGGAGAATCGGTAAGCGAACAATTGAAATTAACAATGCAAAAAATACCCTTCCTTTTTAATAATATCCTAAAAGAAGATCTATACTAATGGCTTGTGATTTGTGAAGGATTTGAATAAGTAAATCACATAGATATAGAAAAAAATCGCTTGTAAATCACAATCAAATTCATACAAAAAAATTATACCATTACTAAATTTTTGGAGGTTTTCCCGTTTATAGCGACCATATAGAACTTCAAATTGGAAATCGTGTACCTACTCTTTTGTAGAGGACACAGGGTAAAAAAAATTCATTAACCTTGTAGAAATTTGTGAAGACTTAGGTACCCACTTATATAATAAAATTTACAGATTTTCTTCATCGGTACTACAATATACCTAGTTGGTTAAAAATTATAAAATTTTATTTATTTCCCAGGTTCCCCTAGATAATCCTGTAGCTATGAAACGGGTGTTACAGAGGATAACTACAGGCGAATAAAATATAAAACGTTTCCACTGCAAACTGTTTATTTTTAAGTATAATTAAAATCATAATGCCTAATCTAAAACTCTGTTATTTACTTCCATCTAATCTAAATACTTACCTACCTAAGTGCCTGTACCTACTTTAATAAATATGGTCTAGGTACAAGGTACAACATGAATGCTTCTACCTATTAATATACGTTCCCCCATTAACCTACTATGGTATTACCACAGGCCATTATGGAATGTATGAAAACTTCTTTCTTTTCCGTGAACCAAAGTAATTCTGGGTAGTTAGAAAAACAAGTATTAGATACATCATACATACAAGCTAATTCAATAGTAGGGTACCAAGTTGGCAGTAAGCTACTAAGTAAAGAAAATAGTTGCCATAATTTAAAACAACTATGTAAGATATTATTTCATTCAGCGTGACCATATTCAGTATTTTAAAACTTTTTCGGTATATTTTATCGATTTTTCCAAGCATTAGTATTTTTATAGGTATATTGGCAGAAGTCAGTATTTTTGGGTACATTTTGGTTAAAAAGTTATGGCAACACCGTAGCAGTTAATTGATGAAGAATATAGAACTCTTAAATTTGATCGCGAAGTAAGTGATTTGTTACAATCTTCGAGCACTGGCTCACCCCTATCTTGTGAACAATTTTGGGTAGAAGTTGGGAAAATTTCTAACAGTGATGGCACGTTCAAGTACAAAAATTTAACTTCTTTTAGTAAATCTCTATTATGTATACCAGTATCGAATGGTGCATGCGAGCGCATCTTTTCACAGATAAATTTAATAAAAACGGTGCAAAGAAACAAATTTAATAACAAAAATGTATCAGCAATTATTAAAACAAAGCAAGGCGTAAAAGATCAAGGCGGTTGTGTTAATTTTAATTCTTCAAATAAAATGTTAAAATACAATTCTGACATATACTGTGATGATGATTGAATAAACTTTAAAATTTTGAAAATCAGTATTTTTATTGTTATATTTTCCGTGTGCAAGTTGGTATATTTCAGTATTTTTTTGAGGTGCTGCGGTATTTTCGTAAAATATAATCTGGTCACACTGATTTCATTTCAACAATGGCAACATCGTGTCATCGCTCTGTCAAATGTCAGTGTCAATAATTCAAGTCAAGATTGGAAAAAAAAATCCATTGTTTGTAATGTTTCTTGTGGGAAAAGAGAAGCCAAGCTTGATAAATTGTACATACCAAATAAAATACAATAAAAATTACATCCACCATCCATAGTGCGAGTTCTTTTTATTATTTATTTGGTCTTACAAACACAAATAAATATATGTATTGGCTACACCAAGGTGGGCAAAGTTCTAAATTCTTAACTAAAACAAGTCAAGTTGTGTGTTTATTAAGTACCTGAATTCAATAATATTACTAAGTATAATAAGCTAGAGACTAAGTAAAAATGGCAGACATACTGGATATACTAGACATTGATCAACCTGGAGCCTCAGAAATAAGCAGGGACAGTATCATACATGGAGATAAAGTGAAGAAGAAGTATGTGACCGCTAAAGCAGTGAAAAGACCAGAAGGGATGCATAGAGAAGTATTTGCACTGCTGTACAATGACAATAAGGACCTGCCTCCACTTCTGCCGACTGACACAGGTACCAAGTAAACCATTAGCTGCTTCAATATGTTCGGTTACACCGTGTTGTGTTAGACCTTTTCTGAAGTCTAGTTTGCTTATGCAGGATATTGTGATAAAATTCACTCAATTGAACAGCTATGCCTGTTCTCTTAGTTTGTGTAAATATCTATTTGCAATGTACATAGATACTACAAGCTGCATGTTGATGCTTCTCACAAGGCTAGTTTCCACCTCATGAACCACCGGTCAATTCTTCGTTCATAAGTGACTTACCAGGGCCTAAACTGAATAGATAATTTTCATTTTCATTTTCTTACAGGTCTTATCACAAGTATAGAACCTTTGAATATGCAGTAATTTTATGAGTATATTGCTGTCTAAATGTATAGTGAGAGAATAAAACATTATGCATGCAACATTATCCCCATTTTATTGTTGCACATTCTTAACTTGTAATGGGACCTGTATATTATAATTCCAGATTATGCTAACTATATCATTACAGATTATATTGTTGTATTTGTCTAACACAAATTTCATAGGTATATAAATCATAAAACACTTTTTTTTTACTGATTTGATGACAATATGATGGTAAAATGCTAGCTAAAATGTTTTTTCCAATAAATTTCATTTACATAAGAATTTCACAATGTATTATCAAATAAACAATATGTATAAACAATATTATGAATTAATCAAATATTTTCAAAGCCCTGTATTGTGAAAGACCCCTTACATAAATAATATTACTTACAACTTGCATTGTATTTTCAGGAAAGGCATATAAGCAAACAAAAGCTAAGCTTGGTATGCGTAAGGTCAGAAAGTGGGTGTGGGCTCCGTTCACAAACCCTGCCCGTAAGGACAATGCGGTGTTCCATCACTGGAAGAGAGTTTCTGATGAAGCCAAGGAGTATCCATTTGCACAGTTCAATAAGGTTATTTTTTATAGTGGGCAACATCTTTTAACACATTCTGTGCCACCGACACATCATCTGTGATAGAAACATTCTTACTCCTATGCCAGTTATGTTCATGTCGAAGCAGCAGCGTTCATCATAGAGCTGTAAAGAGCTACGTGGAGGGACAGTGATAATTTCGGCATAGCATAAGAGCTATGCGGATGGTTATTAGGGCTGAAAGTGTTAAATGTTATCCACTCAGTATTTATCGGATATGTTAACATTATAAGTTATAACTAAAAGCCAAATTAATTATCTGTTAAAACCTGTATTCTACAGAATTTCACTATTGCATGAATTTTTTACAGCAAGTGGCAATACCATCTTACTCAGAGTCTGAATACAACCAATACCTTAAGTCCGAAGACTGGAGTCAAGCAGAGACAGATCACTTGATAGACCTGTGCCAGCGGTTTGACATACGCTTTATAGTTGTACATGACCGTTGGGATCGGGCAGCCTTCAGGGATAGAAGCATAGAGGATTTGAAGGAGAGATATTATGGCATTTGTGCTACTTTGAGCAAGGTATCCATAATTAATGTTATAAATGTACTGAATGGAGACTGTCTAGTTGCTTGTGAGCGCTACTGCAGAACAAAAGGTCCTAAGTAGATGAAAGTAACAGGAAAGTGTCTTTTGAGTTATCTGTGGAAAGCATTAAAATATTTGAGAAAATAATCATTGTAATATCTAGCATTTAAATGTTTAAGAAGACATTAATTTGCTATACAGATGTGTGTCGCTGTCTGTCTGCTACTTTTACACAGAAGCTTTATATTAACCTTAACTATGATAAGTACCTTACCAGGGCCTAAAGTAAACTGAATAAATCTTTTTCATTTTCAATCACTGAACCGATTATGCAAAAATTTGGTATAAAAATAACATATTTCTTTTAAAGCATCCTTTGTTTCCATTCATGGGGAAGAGTATCTTTACTCTTCCCCATAAATGGAAACAAAGGATGCTTAAAAAAATATTATGCAGAAAAAGGGCTAAAAGCTTATGAATTTATTCTTGTAAACCCACATCTGAATGGTGTTTCTAGGTGAAAACGAATCCCTGGTCGAACTCGGTAACAATGGTGAACGGTGATAAACGTGTGTATCATTACGATGCGGAGCATGAGAGGAAGAGGAAGGAACAGCTACGCCGACTGTTTGATAGGACACAGGAACAGGTATAAATATCATACTAAGAACAATTCAATGGTGTGTCAACAAATTATGCCACCCTCATAAACGCTATTAAGGGTATATAATATTGTATTCATATACTGCATCTACTCTCTATCATCACTGCAAAATATTTGTGTAAGAAATGGTACAGTGCCTCCTAACTGTAATCAACATTTCTCATACAAATTGTAGGCAATGCTAGCGAGATAACTGCCACGCGACATACATTTAGACGGAGACAGGCTCGTAAAATGACTAGTGTGCATTCAAGATTCAGATCATAATTTTTGTTGGGACCTGTACCTTAGAGTTTTTTTATTTCAGTCCATATATTTGCTGTAAAATATTTACAAGACTTTCTCTTACAGAATTATCTATACATCTATACAGATAAATAAAATTGAAGTGTCTGTTTGTAATTCCAAAATTACAGCTTTTCACTAAATGCATATGAAAGTATACACGCTACTTAGACTAAAAAACCAAGTATTAAAAATTTTCTCTGTCTGTCTGTTTGTTCCCGGTAATCTCTGAAACGGCTGGACCGATTTTAACGGGACTTTCACTGGCAGGTAGCTGATTTTTCAAGGAGTAATTTAGGCTACTTTTATTTATTAAAAATATAATAGGGTTCCACGACAATAAGGATGAAACTAAATCTACGCGGGTGAAACCGCGGGGCACAGCTGTACATACAGAATAAGATAATATTCCAATTATTTTTCATTACACATAGATTGATGAAGAACAAATGCTCTTAACGGAGCTAAAGAAGATAGAGGCAAGGAAGCGTGAGCGCGAGAGAAAGACTCAGGACTTACAGAAGTTGATATCGCGGGCTGACAGTGCGAATGTGCCGGTGACCAACCAGACCACCAACAACGTGGAGGGGACGAGTACACCCACCACTGCCGCTAACATTGCCCGCAGACACGACAGGAAGCTTCATAAGAAGAAACTCACCTCGCAGCAAAGGCCTGTACGGGCTGTTGAAACTGTGGTAAGTGTTTGCTGTTAAAATCTATACAGATTATTAAAATTGAAGTGTCAGTTTGTAATTCCATATAAGCAGCTTTTCACTGAATGCTGCTGAGTCTTTTTAATGTATGTAACTTTAATTCTATCATCTATACAGATAAATAAAATTGAAGTATGTAATTCAAAAATAACAACTTTTTATTAAATGCATACGAAAAGATACACGGTATCGAAATAGAAAAACCTATTTTTAAAATTGTTCTCTGTCTGTCTGTCCGTTTGTTCCGACTAATCTCCGAAACGTCCGGACCGATTTTAACTGGACTTTCACTGGCAGATAGCCAACGTTACAAGGAGTAACTTAGGCTACTTATATTATAAAAAACTGGGGTTCCGTGGGCACCATTCAATTAAGTCTACGCCGGTGAAATCGCGGGTGCACAGCCAGTCTAATTAAAATAAACTAATAATTATGTATGTATATAATAATGTGTACAGAGACAAATGGAAAGAGTTGCGAAAAGAGTCTCATTACTCTTAAATTCATGATGATGATAATAATTTGTACGTTTAACAGACAGTGGAGTGGTCTGGTATAAAGTTCCCGGAGGCTCGTGGCGCGGGCGTGTGGCTCCGGTCGCAGCGGATGAAGCTGCCGCCCGGCGTCGGACAGCGGAAGGCCAAGGCCATCGAACATGAACTAAGGCTTAGGGATATCGGTGAGCTTCTTATAACTCTACACTGACCAACAAGCATACAGTCTGATAATCTTTATACTATATTATGTGCATTTTCCACCAGAGGTATGCGAAGATGCAGGTCTTTAAGATAATGACACTAGTCTGATTAGACCGTGGCCTGTAGACCATTATCCTCACGTTTCGTGTCAAACAGATGTCATGTAACTAAACACTAAGTAGTGAATATTTATAGATTTAGCACCAACTCCCACGGAGGCCATCTGCAAACATTTCAATGAGCTCCGCTCTGACCTAGCGTTGGCTCTGGACTTGAAGAACGCGCTAGCATCCTGCGAATTTGAACTTCAAGCTCTCAGGCATCAATATGAAGCTCTCAACCCAGGAAAGGTAAATTGTTGTATTATTGCTGTTTTAAAATCACAAACTTTAAAATTACAAAATCATTTATTTGATTAATTCTTGAAAATACATAATAAACATAAGTTGATAACTTTACCCAAAACTAAAGACAAATCTAGAAACAGTGAATATAGTTCTTAGGAAACACTGAAGGAAAGCATGTACTAATGGCCTACAATCAATCAACCAATGAGGGAAACCAGAGTTCTTATGTCATAAATGATAAATGAAACAAAAGAAGGTGAATCTACGTAAGAATTACCCTCGACTTGTGTCACTAAAATTTTTAAATAAATAAATATGCTCACCCAGAAGGGTCCCCGAAGATGATTAAGTGCCAATAAGACAAAAGAGGAGTCCATCGTCTTTGAATTTTTTTACTTCGTCTTCCTATTCTATTAGGTTTCCTTACGATGTTTTCTTTAATGTACTAAAGTTTTTAGAAAAACTCAATGGTACAGGCCGCTGGAATTCGAACATGCGTCGCTTATATAAAACGGCTTTGCTTTACGCAAGCGACTGCTTGAACCCCACGGTCATCACAGCTAATTTTATTTTATTTCTTCTAGACGTTAACTATACCGGCGTCAATTTGCAACTCCTCAATCGATGCAGAGTCGAAGCCCCTCGGTGAAATAATTGACGTTGTCGGATCGCCGAGCGCACACAATTCCACCATCTAGCACAGACTCAAAAATGTTGTGGGTTTGGTACTTATTCAGCTCACTAACTCCGATGAAGCTAAAAATATGCCGAAAAAGTAATATGCTGAAAAACTTTGATACACATTCTTTTTTTTTTTAATCTGAAGTGCAATATCGCATAGCAAAATAATGCTAACTCAGCAAATTATGATTTTGTATTGCATTTTCAAACTAAAACTCATTACTTAGTACATAATTTAAAGATTATGTATTTATATCCAGAATTCCCCCTGCATGCATTGTCCTATGGTACATTTATGTATTTGAATAAATTATCCCATGTATTAAATTAGTAAGATTATAAGAATAAATAATTAGAACAAAATAAATAATTATGTCCTGAAGGTGTTTATTGTGTTTTTGTTGAAAATCCAAAATATTTCATTTATTTTTCAACTCCAGTACTTAGATGAATGGAGACACCAAAATTAAATTTGTAAAGGTTCAATGAAAACAAACAAAAAATAAATTTAAATTATATTTATTACTAAATAGCTCCCTTTGGAGCCCCATAAGCATCGGGCATCCTTTCAATAGTGTACTTGTGGTCACCAACAAACATAATGGGAACTCCTGGGATTTTCCTTATCCTACGCTTCAGGTCCTTATCATTAGTGGCTACAATATAACACTTGTGTTGTGTTACTCTTTGCACTATACAGTCATCAGCATAAGTCCCTTTGTGCAAGCATGCTATTCTTTCAAATCTAGGATCCTTTATAATCCTCAAAGCTACACGGTACTTTCTTCCCAGTTTCTCCAGCTCACCTAAAACACAGTCCGTTATGTACGGAATACACTTTGCATACAAACAATCCATCATATTTTGAACTATATCTAATTTATTCTTTATAGAAAAGTTGATGAAGTTGGTATCTATTAGGACATGGTACGGTGGGCCTAGTTGTGTGTTGTACTGAAAGAATAGCGCTGAGCTGGCTTGGGGAGCTTCTCGGATCTTCAACTTGTGGGGATTGTCAGGTTTTTTCTTTTTAGAGTCAGCCCTCTCACTTGGTTTAATCCTTTGATCAGTAGGACTGATCATTTTCTTCATTTTAGCAAATCTCTTCTCAACTATTTTTCGCGTTTTTTTCTGTTTCCCCTGAAAATAATAACATTTCAGTATTCATTTTATTTTTTAATTCTGCACATGTTTGATTTTAATTCCCTATCGATAGAGCGTACCTAAGTACTACATTCAGCAACAAAAGTCAATGAACAAATACTACTTACAAAACACCTGAACATTAATGTGGATCATTACTTGCCTCCACTTAAGACACCATAATGGTGCCATTGCTTTGATACCTTTGATTCAAGCGAATTAATGTACCTAACTTTTTCATTCCTAAACAAACTATATACAAATTCCAAGTTTAGGTGAGAAATATTGTAAACAAGAAATCTGAACTTACCATGTTGATAAAAGTTGTTCTGTTTTTTTATACGTTAATGCAGTATGTATGCCAAAAGTATTTAACCGTTTAATTGACAAGCAAAACAAAAAGCACCCAAATTGTTTTGCATTGCAATTCACTAAATTATTTCGGGAATAAAAATATAACCTTAAACAATATTGATATCTTAATTGTAATAAAGTAAAGATGTGCTTGTGTCAAAACTCCGTTATCCCCAAAGATTTTCCTATAGCCATAGATAAAGAAAAAAATTGCCATACTTTATTTTTGAGTATAGCCAAAAGTTTTTACATTTTGATTCAACAAATTAGCGTAATAAACCATACTACCTAATTTCGATTATTGTATCAGAATACACTTTTGAAGTTTATTATTTTCTTTGCCAAATACTATACAATAAAATCCTGTGGTTAGTAATATTTAGGCCCAGGATATTATACTAACATCTAATGTACAAAAAACAGAGTTAGCGCGTAAATCTCATTAATTATGATTTATTTTTAAATATTCTTCTTAGATACATGATGATTGAATATTATATAAATCTGTGGAGCAACAGCTGACTCAACTGTCTATTAACTGACACTGACAAATCTGATTCATGTCAAATAAAACTAACCAAGACGAGAGTCAATTTACAATTTCCATTCGATCGAGCTCGATATTTTCGCAGCAAACATGTCGTCTCAAATGAGCGCGATAGAACTCCTGAAATTAGGAGATGAAGGTAGACAGAAGCCATTTCTGAACATATGGTGGCCTCAGGTTTTAGGTGGCTTCTTTGGCGTTGCAACTGGTTGCTTCTTGAACTTCCAAACTAGACGTCCTGTATTCAGCGGTTGGTAAATTACATAATAAGTAAATCAAAACAAAACGTTACAAATGTGTTATATCCTTACAAGATTGCTAACCTGTGTTTATTTATCTCAAAAGGGATTCAAAAGCACATCCTTGCCGTTGGAGCATGGACGGCCGCTATAAGTTTTGTACAAAACAAACGTAACGATTACTTTGCCGAAAAAGATGCAGTATACAGACATTACATTGAACTACATCCAGAGGACTTCCCAGTACCAGGTTTGTAACAAATTCATACATTTCATAGTCTCTTAAAATGTCTAGACAAAATATGAACATTCCAACTCACCAAGACATCTATAAACCATACAGTTGTTACACTTAGAGATACTTGTGGGTGTTGCTCACAGTTCAAGTGTTTGTATTTTTTCTAGCCACTTGAAGAATCTACAAACGCCTTTCTTTGTGCATAGAAATAAAAATATTTAGATTTGTAACATTACATAGGTCCTGTAACTTATTAACAAAATTTCAGGCCTATACAACTACATAATATTTATAGATATGGGGCCATAAAATTGAGAAAGAAGCCAGTATTTTGTATTATATTTCTATTTCATCTATTGTATTATAAAGACCTATATTACTGATGTTAACCTTTTGGGGTTCTGCTCTGTCCAACAACCATGGAATTTTTCTAAGAGCAGTTCACATTGAACTACAGCACCATTTGATCCTGATCACAACTATTATAGACTATAAACAATAATAAATGTATTCCTCCACAGAGCGCAAGAAGATTGGTGACGTATTTGAGCCATGGATCCCAATTCGTTAAAATAGTCATGCCAATTAGTGGAGCTGTACAAATAAATAGTGAATAAAATTAATATACTAAATACATTGTTTTAATAAATAAATTATTATTAATTATGGTTTCTGTTATCCCATGGTATAACCTAGAATGATGCAGATTTAATATTTTTGAGTGGCACCAAAATATTTGTTACCATATCCAGTTCACTACTGAATTAATTTGGCGGAAATTTGATATTTCATCCATTTCAGATGAAATTTTTATAACCAGCCCGCGTAGATTTGGTTCCATGTTGTTTTTTTTTTAAATTAGCCTAGAACACCTTGAAATTTCAGCTATCTGCCAGTAAAAGTCCCGTTAAAATCCATCCAGCCGTTCAGGCGTGATGCCGTGACCAAGGGAAATGGGGATTCATTTTTATATATAAGACTAGCTGTGCCCTGCGGTTTCACCCGCGTAGATTTAGTTTCATCCTTATTGTCGCGGAACCCTAATGTTTTTGATAAATAAAAGTAGACTAAGTTACTCCTTGAATCATCAGCTACCTACCAGTGAAAGTCCCGTTAAAATCCATCCAGCCGTATCAGACATTACCCGGAACAAACAGACAGACAGAAAAAATTTAAAACTTTGTTTTTTAGTGTCAGTAGCGTGTATACTTTCATATGAATTTAGTGAAAGGCTGTAATTTTGGAATTATAACTAGACACTCTAATTTTATTTATCTGTATAGATTATAGAGAAAATTTACTTTTACACCATGAATCAACCAACAGCAAACTAAAAAAATTGCAGACAATATTTAGAAGACATAAATGTTGGGATCTTGTTAGGTATATCAAAGTATAATACAACAATGTTTTTTATTTGTCAACCTGTGTAATTGGCACTAATTAAATAGTATGCATTATAAGAACAAAGTCAGATTATAAATATACAGAGTATTTCAGAATATGCATATCAATGCATTCCATAAGGCTTTGATTGTACCGGGTCATATCCTTTATGGTGGTGGAGGTAATGCTGTGCTAAGGCAGTAACATAATCAAAGCTTTCACCGCATATAGCACATGTATGGTTCTCTATAAACCTATGGACATATTGATGGAACATGTCTTTTGTTTGTTTCTGTTCATATGGAGCCATGGTGTGTTCAGGTATTGTCTGTAACGGCTCTGGTTTCTCAGATATATTATTTGGCACCTCTTTTCCGACATCAATACCAATGATGTCTATATTGCCGCTGTTATTGAAATCATTTTGCATCTTTGGAGGCTGGGCCACTATCTGGTGCTTCTTCAATTTGTGCAGTTTCTGTAAACAATTATTGATATTAATTACGCGTGCAAATGAAGTCAGAATTTTTACTTATATTATTAGAAGTTATATTTATTATTTTTTAAAGGGACAGTGTATAACATTAGTTAACCAAGCAATATAGAAACTAGGCTTAATTTTTGAAATAAGCGTGAGGGTTGTCACTCAAGTTTTTAAAATTTACTCCATTATTTACTGTCAAATAATATAGATTTAAAGTTTTGAAAATGTTGTTAAAATACGTACATGGCACAATATACACTATCGGTTACGAAATGACACTTAGCACTGCATGGGGTGCTATCGGGTAGATGTGCATGTATGTGTGAGAGCATAATTTCTAGAGATTTCTCCCTAGTTTACATACTATTTGCAGTAAAGCTCATATGTATACTATGCAAAAATTGTTGCCTATTACGACAAGATGATATTATTGTTTGTAATTACAACATAATTCATCTTCTGTCTACTACACATTTAGGTATCTAGATTGGTACTCACAAGATCCCTTGAATGTACGTAACTGGCATCACACACGTCGCATTTAAAATTCTTTACGCCTTTGTGTGCTCTGTGCTTGCTCATGTGTCGAGTCAGTTCACTGGATGTTATGAAGGACTTGTTACATACACTGCAAACCTGTCAACACATATACCTATGATTGCAATGAAAAAAATATAATCTATATCTTTATTTATACAGATAAATAAAATCGAAGTGTCTGTTTGTCATTCCAAATCAACAGCTTTTCACTAAATGTATGTGGAAGTAAAAAAAAGCTTTGTTCCGGCTAATCTTCGAAACGGCTAGATCAATATAAAGGGACTTTCAATGGCAGATAGTTAATGTTACAAGGAGTACTTTTATTTAAAAAAAACAAGGCTTCGCGGACTACCCATTAAATCTAATCTACGCGGGTGACACCGCGGTGCACAGACTAGAAATGAGTAAGGTCGATTCCGGAGTAACTGGCGACCTAAGTTAGTGTCGCCTGTTATAGTACTGCTAGCGTTAATAGGCAATCAGACGGGCTGCAAGGTTGTTGGGGGCTGGCGATGACGTATTTGCTCTTATTAATAAAATCCATCTGTTATTATAGTGGTAGGTGGTAAATTCTTAGAAATTAATAAGTGCCTACCAGGGCCTACAGAGAATAAATAATTTTCATTTTCATTAATTAATGATTATTAATTAACTTACATGGTCTCTTTGGCCAGTGTGTATTTTTATGTGAGCTTGTAAATTTCCTTGTGCAGAAAATCTTTTACTGAAAGGAAAATATAGTTCAAATTCATCATTTCTGTCATAGGCCATTTCTTATCTTAGTCTACATCCCTACAGATAAATAAAATTCGTTTGTAGTTTCACAGTAACAGCTTTTCACTAAATGCATATGAAAGTATTTAAAATAATTATATTAAAATAAACTCCATGTCTGGACATCCATCTCATCAGACTGAGAGCAGTCTGTGTGTATAAAATGTCTTCATAATATGTTTTTAGTGAAAAGCTGTTAATTTGGAATTATAAATAGACATATGAATTTTATTTATCTGAATACATATAGCTGTGTATGTGTGTATAGATGTGTAAGTATTTGATAATACCTGCAAACTTCACATTGGAATGGTTTGTCCCCAGTATGTGTGCGTAAATGTATGGTTAGGTTGTGCTTCTGTGTGAAGCTGCGGGGGCAGTACATGCACTGGAACGGTTTCACTCCGGTGTGGGTCCTGCAAATAACGAAAATACATCTATTATGCTCGAGAGAGGAGCACATGTTTTGTTTTTTTATGAATTAAGACAGACAAACTGAGAAACATAAAAAAATTAAGAAGTCTAATTAGTTCTATTTTACTTTTGACTCAGTTTTCAGCATTTTTTTGTACAGAAATTCGACCCCTACAGTTTTATTATATGTCATCATCATCTCCCTGGCTTTATCCCTTGTATTTGGGGTTGGCACTTGATTCAACCCGATGTGGCTGATCACCTGATTTTTATATGAAGGGGCTGCCATCTGACCTTTGTAACCCCTTTTTTGAGCAAAATCGGAAATCTGGATTAAACCAGTTGTCAGACTTACTTACAATATACCCTATAACTCACCTAACATGCATATCAAGCTGGGCCTGACATCGAAACTCTTTATCACACTGGTAGCAAGAGTGTACTTGCTTTGGCTTTGGTTTGGGGCCTCGCTTCAATTTTTCAGACTCAGGTTTTCTTCTGTAGTTTGATGTATTTCTTTTCTGCTCAGATAACTTACATTTACTGTAAACATAATAATTAATTGGTGTTTGGTAGATGAAGCATAAGGCTTCTGGAAAAATTTGTTATTTTTTACATTTGTTCAGTCCTTTAGATAATAGAAGTGCAGAGTTGGTCGCTAGCACACAGTGAAGGCACAGAAATCTGTATGGGCTCACATTAGCATTGCTAGCACATAGGAAAGTTAGGATATGCGCTCAGATATCATTAGCAACAAATGTGTTAAACAGGTAGTCTGGCTAAATTCATAACTGCATTTGTGTGAGTATTTCTTCTGAGCATATTTGTAAGAGCTATACAATATAATATTGCAAATAAAATTAAATAACATTTAATAACTCACCATTTTTTAATTATTGTTGATTGTGTAGGAACCTAAAAATAATAACAAATTTAAAAATGAAGTCTAAAAAGTCACACAAGCACAATATGATAATCTAAGTCTCTTCCAACCAAATCACAAAATCTCAGAAAATAATACAAAAATGTATGCTAATAAGATGATAGTCATATTTTGCCTACTCAAAAAATAATGTGACCATAAATAAACCTATGTGAAGTTGGCAACTGAAGTGAAAAAAAAAATTTTTTTCGTCGTGTATCCGATTGTACCCGGTATGTACCGGATTGTACCGTTTTTTAAATCGTTTGTACCCCTAGGGGGTAAAAGTTATAGGGGGGTAAATATTTTGGCAACTAAGTATAAAATATTGTAAGTTTATACATGCCATTCGATTGAACCCAGCATGTAGAGGATTGTACCGCTTTTTATTTCTTTTGTGCCCTAAGGGGACGAAAGTTATTGGGGGTTAAACATTTTGAAATCAGATTAGGTAAAAGTGAATGTTTATGAATACCATTCGATTGTACCCAATATGTAGAGGATTGTACCGCTTTTAAAACCGTTAAAATCTCCAGGGGCCCCAAGATATGGGCGTTGAAAGATTTGCAGTTTTTACCCTATATCTCAGGCTCCCATTACGTATAAGCATTTTTTATGTGCTGAAAGGATGAAACAGAGCATGGAGAGGATTGTACCGCTTTTTGTTTCGTTTGTACCTCAAGGGGCCCCGAGATATGGGGGTCGAAAGATTCATAACTTTCCACTGTCATATCTCGGGGCCCTTTGAGGTTCAAACGAAATAAAAAGCGGTACAATCCTCCACGTACATGGTACTACCTGATGCAAAAATAAAAATTGGTGTGTACCTCAAAACATTCAAAGTTAGCCTGGGACCTCAATGGGCCCCAGCGTTATCTCGGTATCCCATCAGGTACAAACGATATTTATATGCATACCGGATTGTACCGAGAACGGAGAGGATTGTACCGCTTTTTGTTTCGTTTGTACCTCAAGGGGCCCCGAGATATGGGGGTCGAAAGTTTCATAACTTTCCACTGTTTTATCTCGGGGCCCTTTGAGGTTCAAACGAAATAAAAAGCGGTACAATCCTCCACGTACATGGTACTACCTGATGCAAAAATAAAAATTGGTGTGTACCTCAAAACATTCAAAGTTAGCCTGGGCCCTCAATGGGCCCCAGCGTTATCTCGGTATCCCATGAGGTACAAACGATATTTATATGCAAACCGGATTGTACCGAGAACGGAGAGGATTGTACCGCTTTTTGTTTCGTTTGTACTTCAAGGGGCCCCGAGAAATGGGGGTCGAAAGTTTCATAACTTTGCACTGTCATATCTCGGGGCCCTTTGAGGTTCTAACGAAATAAAAAGCGGTACAATCCTCCACGTACATGGTCCTACCTGATGCAAAAATAAAAATTGGTGTGTACCTCAAAACATTCAAAGTTAGCCTGGGACCTCAATGGGCCCCAGCGTTATCTCGGTATCCCATCAGGTACAAACGATATTTATATGCAAACCGGATTGTACTGAGAACGGAGAGGATTGTACCGCTTTTTGTTTCGTTTGTACCTCAAGGGGCCCCGAGATATGGGGGTCGAAAGTTTCATAACTTTGCACTGTCATATCTCGGGGCCCTTTGAGGTTCTAACGAAATAAAAAGCGGTACAATCCTCCACGTACATGGTACTACCTGATGCAAAAATAAAAATTGGTGTGTACCTCAAAACATTCAAAGTTAGCCTGGGACCTCAATGGGCCCCAGCGTTATCTCGGTATCCCATCAGGTACAAACGATATTTATATGCAAACCGGATTGTACCGAGAACGGAGAGGATTGTACCGCTTTTTGTTTCGTTTGTACCTCAAGGGGCCCCGAGATATGGGGGTCGAAAGTTTCATAACTTTGCACTGTCATATCTCGGGGCCCTTTGAGGTTCTAACGAAATAAAAAGCGGTACAATCCTCCACGTACATGGTACTACCTGATGCAAAAATAAAAATTGGTGTGTACCTCAAAACATTCAAAGTTAGCCTGGGACCTCAATGGGCCCCAGCGTTATCTCGGTATCCCATCAGGTACAAACGATATTTATATGCATACCGGATTGTACCGAGAACGGAGAGGATTGTACCGCTTTTTGTTTCGTTTGTACCTCAAGGGGCCCCGAGATATGGGGGTCGAAAGTTTCATAACTTTGCACTGTCATATCTCGGGGCCCTTTGAGGTTCTAACGAAATAAAAAGCGGTACAATCCTCTCCGTTCTCGGTACAATCCGGTATGCATATAAATATCGTTTGTACCTCATGGGATACCGAGATAACGCTGGGGCCCATTGAGGTCCCAGGCTAACTTTGAATGTTTTGAGGTACACACCAATTTTTATTTTTGCATCAGGTAGTACCATGTACGTGGAGGATTGTACCGCTTTTTATTTCGTTAGAACCTCAAAGGGCCCCGAGATATGACAGTGCAAAGTTATGAAACTTTCGACCCCCATATCTCGGGGCCCCTTGAGGTACAAACGAAACAAAAAGCGGTACAATCCTCTCCGTTCTCGGTACAATCCGGTATGCATATAAATATCGTTTGTACCTGATGGGATACCGAGATAACGCTGGGGCCCATTGAGGTCCCAGGCTAACTTTGAATGTTTTGAGGTACACACCAATTTTTATTTTTGCATCAGGTAGTACCATGTACGTGGAGGATTGTACCGCTTTTTATTTCGTTAGAACCTCAAAGGGCCCCGAGATATGACAGTGCAAAGTTATGAAACTTTCGACCCCCATATCTCGGGGCCCCTTGAGGTACAAACGAAACAAAAAGCGGTACAATCCTCTCCGTTCTCGCTACAATCCGGTTTGCATATAAATATCGTTTGTACCTCATGGGATACCGAGATAACGCTGGGGCCCATTGAGGGCCCAGGCTAACTTTGAATGTTTTGAGGTACACACCAATTTTTATTTTTGCATCAGGTAGTACCATGTACGTGGAGGATTGTACCGTTTTTTATTTCGTTTGAACCTCTAAGGGCCCCGAGATATGACAGTGGAAAGTTATGAATCTTTCGACCCCCATATTTCGGGGCCCCTTGAGGTACAAACGAAACAAAAAGCGGTACAATCCTCTCCGTTCTCGGAACAATCCGGTATGCATATAAATATCGTTTGTACCTCATGGGATACCGAGATAACGCTGGGGCCCATTGAGGTCCCAGGCTAACTTTGAATGTTTTGAGGTACACACCAATTTTTATTTTTGCATCAGGTAGTACCATGTACGTGGAGGATTGTACCGCTTTTTATTTCGTTAGAACCTTAAAGGGCCCCGAGATATGACAGTGCAAAGTTATGAAACTTTCGACCCCCATATCTCGGGGCCCCTTGAGGTACAAACGAAACAAAAAGCGGTACAATCCTCTCAATTCTCGGTGCAATCCGGTATGTATATAAATATCGTTTGTACCTGATGGGATACCGAGATAACGCTGGGGCCCATTGAGGTCCCAGGCTAACTTTGAATGTTTTGAGGTACACACCAATTTTTATTTTTGCATCAGGTAGTACCATGTACGTGGAGGATTGTACCGCTTTTTATTTCGTTAGAACCTCAAAGGGCCCCGAGATATGACAGTGCAAAGTTATGAAACTTTCGACCCCCATATCTCGGGGCCCCTTGAGGTACAAACGAAACAAAAAGCGGTACAATCCTCTCCGTTCTCGGTACAATCCGGTTTGCATATAAATATCGTTTGTACCTCATGGGATACCGAGATAACGCTGGGGCCCATTGAGGGCCCAGGCTAACTTTGAATGTTTTGAGGTACACACCAATTTTTATTTTTGCATCAGGTAGTACCATGTACGTGGAGGATTGTACCGCTTTTTATTTCGTTAGAACCTCAAAGGGCCCCGAGATATGACAGTGCAAAGTTATGAAACTTTCGACCCCCATATCTCGGGGCCCCTTGAGGTACAAACGAAACAAAAAGCGGTACAATCCTCTCCGTTCTCGGTACAATCCGGTTTGCATATAAATATCGTTTGTACCTCATGGGATACCGAGATAACGCTGGGGCCCATTGAGGGCCCAGGCTAACTTTGAATGTTTTGAGGTACACACCAATTTTTATTTTTGCATCAGGTAGGACCATGTACGTGGAGGATTGTACCGCTTTTTATTTCGTTAGAACCTCAAAGGGCCCCGAGATATGACAGTGGAAAGTTATGAAACTTTCGACCCCCATATCTCGGGGCCCCTTGAGGTACAAACGAAACAAAAAGCGGTACAATCCTCTCCGTTCTCGGTACAATCCGGTATGCATATAAATATCGTTTGTACCTGATGGGATACCGAGATAACGCTGGGGCCCATTGAGGTCCCAGGCTAACTTTGAATGTTTTGAGGTACACACCAATTTTTATTTTTGCATCAGGTAGTACCATGTACGTGGAGGATTGTACCGCTTTTTATTTCGTTAGAACCTCAAAGGGCCCCGAGATATGACAGTGCAAAGTTATGAAACTTTCGACCCCCATATCTCGGGGCCCCTTGAGGTACAAACGAAACAAAAAGCGGTACAATCCTCTCCATGCTCTGTTTCATCCTTTCAGCACATAAAAAATGCTTATACGTAATGGGAGCCTGAGATATAGGGTAAAAACTGCAAATCTTTCAACGCCCATATCTTGGGGCCCCTGGAGATTTTAACGGTTTTAAAAGCGGTACAATCCTCTACATATTGGGTACAATCGAATGGTATTCATAAACATTCACTTTTACCTAATCTGATTTCAAAATGTTTAACCCCCAATAACTTTCGTCCCCTTAGGGTACAAAAGAAATAAAAAGCGGTACAATCCTCTACATGCTGGGTTCAATCGAATGGCATGTATAAACTTACAATATTTTATACTTAGTTGCCAAAATATTTACCCCCCTATAACTTTTACCCCCTAGGGGTACAAACGATTTAAAAAACGGTACAATCCGGTACATACCGGGTACAATCGGATACACGACGAAAAAAATTTTTTTTTTCACTTCAGTTGCCAACTTCACATAGGTCATAAATAAGAAGTCTTAATTCATGATTAATGCAAATTCTTGTTTATACAAAAACTTACTATTGGATCAGTCATTACTGCAGCATCAGTGACTCTGAAAAGAATTAAAAGTAAATAGCAGAGGAATAGTTATTATTCTCCTCCATTACCTTCTACATGACACTCAGTTTTCAATATCAGAGACATGTTGTGACTTAGGTTGAATTTTGTAATTTGTTTATTAGTCTTTGTAAAGTTTGTAATAATACTAATTAATGAAATGTACATGATGCCAGCTGAGTTTCTTGCCGTTTCTTCTCAGAATGCTAGTTTCCGAACCGGTGGTAAATTCTTCGACATTCATAAGTGCCTCACCAGGGGCTTAACTGATTATATCATTGTTATTTTCATTTTCGTATGTCTATTTGTTCTCACAGGGACATCCAGCCCTATTCAAAGAATCTTTATTTAATAAGTCTTTTTATAAAGAACTTTGAAATCTTCAGAAGATCACAAAATATATATTATACAGGACTGCAAATGCTACCACTGGGTTCGGAAGGTTGCTTTTGTTGAGAAGAACTTGACAAGAAACTCAACAATTACTCTTTTCAAAAAATATTTTATCATCTGGCTCTGATGTCAAGTTGTTAACTTGTTAAGGTGTTAGGAGTAACCTGTTAGGAGTAAAAATGGGACTTCTGTAAAACTTCACTAACAATTTTATTTTCTCACAATGTGATCTTCATTCTATACATATAAAACAAGCTGCATATGGCTTATTTTTTATTGAGAGGCAATAAGTTTAATGATAAACAAAAGGGAAGCTATTGAAAGAAAACCTTTAAAATATTAACAATCAAGTCAGAAAGGCTTTTGAAAATCAACCATCATTGATTGAACAGAACTTCTTTCTTTTATTTATTTAATGACGACAAGCTGATTCAACAGAACTTACTTATTAATTGTGTGCAACCCTAAATATTGTCGGAGTCGTACATCAGCACTTTCACAAGTTTGCTTGAAGTGATATGCAACACCGAGTTTGTAAATACAATTACTACACATTTGTTCCGGTAAACCATCACCTTTGCGTATCTGAAATTATGAAATAAAAAAAATCAATATATTAAAAATCTATTTCAAATGATTACTTTCATACTTATAATATTCGACAGTTAAATCTTATTGAAATGATTATTATACTATTAAATAAAGATTCGTAATTTTCAATGGGAAATTAATTATTTATTTTCGTATATTATGATAGAAAAGTTTAACTTACTTTTGTGTTACAACAATATTCTATCATGTCACATAACGATATACTAAAGTCTTTAGTGTACACCGACGAAAGGACACCTTCTTCTAAGCAAACTCTGCATATTTTATTCATATTCATGAGAATATCTTCAGTTTCCAGAATCTAAACAGTAGAAAAAACAATAACTAAATTAAAACAACCCCGGTCCTCCCCGGTTGGCTTAATTGGCTTCAGTCAGTTTAGTTAGATGTCAGTCACTTGTCGGTCGGCTCGGGATTCCATAGATAAAGAAAATGTTTCGCTTACTCATGCTTTATCTTTGGGGGCTTTCATTTAATTTTCATTAAACTTTGGGGAAATGAAGTGCTATAATGATAAAATCATACAATTTTTAATATTTTTTATTGGCTTTGCAATTTTCCTAAAGATAAAAGCGTTGTAAAGATAAAAATAAAAAAGAGAGACCAAACAAATCTATCAAAAAATAAAATACCAGTTTTGTGATGTTCTGCAAAACTTTTGTATCCATAATAATCAATATTGTAAAAGGAATAGATTTTTAAGATGTTTGGTTTCTGAAGTCTGTAATCTGTACCTACTTATTATTATTTTTTTGATTACGAGCCAAGTAACATTCATTTCCAACCAGTCATTTCGAGTAGCGTACGATTAGAGTTCACGACAAAATGTTTTATAAGCGGTAAAATGTAACTTGTTTTGTTTTCATTCATTCAATTCAGTTCATAAACAATTCTCGCCAAAATATATTAATCAGTGCAATTAGGACTGGACAGGTAACATTCATAATTTTATTTTAAATATAAATAGGTAAATATATTTCTTTTTCATTTCATTTCTTAATTAAAATTATCGCCTCAATTCGAAAATGTACTACCCTAATTACAAATATTGAAATCTACGGTTGTGGGTAATGAAATGAATTGTAAATAATGCAATAAAATATATTTTATTTTTAATAAAGTCCACAATAACAGAAAACACTTTTGTAATAAAATAAAATAAACGCTTAAAAAAATTGTTTGTGTTATAAAAAAGCATCAATAAAATTAACTAGCATTAATAAATTGATAAAAATTAACAAAGCAGTGCATAAAAATTGAATACAAGAAATATTTTTCTACTAAACTAACAAATAAAACCCAAATTTAGAACAAATTTTGAATACACTTACCCAAAATAGGTATATACATATCTCCACTGAGGCCCTCAATAGATATAATTATTTACTTGAAACTAAAGAAATATAATAATATATATTTTTTTACCCATGTATTACACAATACGCATGCACAGCAATAGCATCACATCCATTATTTTGTGTTTAGAATAATATCACAATGTAAGTGCATTATGTATGTATACAAAAAGGAATGGCAGAATATATAACATCATTATGTAAGTACATAACATTTCTCAGATATAAATAATCAAAACATTTATATAACAGCACAATAATTATTAGGATATAATACACATTAAACGCAATTAAGTAAATAGTCTGAAAACATCACATTAATAATGATATGTTTTTATATATTATAAAAAAAGCAGTCCGCATTACCATACAGTCATAAAATACTGTAAATAATGCATACATATCACCACTATAATCCAGTCCAGTTTAAGGACTGGGTCTTTAAGATATCGCATGTTAGCATTGTAATATCATAGATATAGGTAATTTAAATTCAAATAACCTTTTTCTTAATCATAATAATCTAATCTTTATATGACAAGCATAGAGACTAAACAAGATTTACTTAATCTTGTTTAGTCTCTACGCTTGACATTCAAAATATTCTTTAAATAAGCTGATTTGTAACTGTTATGGTAAACATTGTTATACTATACTTATCTACTTATAATATATAATGTAAAATTGGTTAATAAAAATTGAAATTAAAATAGGTACGTCCATTTAATTAAAATAGGTCAAAATGCATAGGAAAACTTCTAAGCATGACAATCTAGACATTGGCGACAGCTGCAAGCATTTTGCAATAGATGTCAATACCTTTAAGGAATATATCAGCTTGTAGAAATTCGTCGTGATCGTGAGGAAGGACTGGAGTTAGGTTCATGGGTGAAAATCCCAAGGCTGGGATTCCAACGTCACGAATGAATCTGCAGTCTGTACCCCCGGGGAAAATCCTGATGTCAAGTTTTAGTTTCCTATAAAGCACAAAATAAATTAATTGAAGATTGTAAGTATCCATTAGTAAGAACGCAGTTTCCTTCTATTGTTGGAAATTAACCATAGTTTTAGGGATTCGAACAATGTAAATACCAGCTTGTAAAAATAATGTTTCACATATCTAAAAGGTAAGTTGAAAAAAATTGGACTTACATTTCATCCATAGCCGATTTGAATGCCACCCAAAACGGATTGGATGAATCAATGCTTGTACACGGCACGCATGGATTCTTTAGCTCAAATTCAAATGTTACTCCTTCGCCGGCCTCTTTGCACCACTTATTGATCTAAAAGCAATACTTAAACAGTCAAATATTGAGCCTTGACTGATGTACAGCAATATTAAAAAAATAAATCAAGACTTACGATGTTTTCAAAGTTAGCGTGATCAACGGTAACTGCCTGGCGTATATCAAATACAGCAGTCAGTTTCTCTGGCACAACATTGGATTGTACGCCACCCTAAAAATTATAACATTTAAATTTTTTTATTATAGTTTGTCGAGGAGAGGAACCTCCTCTGCTAAAGCTCTTATAGAGGCTACTATGATAAATACAAAATTTCTTAAATCCTCACAGAAGTAGGCAGTGAACTTCTGCCTACTTAAAGTTAAACCAACACATACAACACCAATTTTTCACCGTTCATAGTCTCGGGTATTATACATACGTCTTTAAATTTATTCACAGACGTAGGGATGCAACGTTTGATTTATTGATCACAAGTTTATTTGGATAAAACATCTTTAAATCATTTGAAATATAATATGGTTTGTAAGAACTTACGTAGATCTGAGTTAAGTTGATTGTAGTTACGTCTCCAATTGTGAGCTTAGGATTGCTTTCTAATATATTTTTCTGCTCCTCTCTCAAATCCATGAATTTATCTATTATGTATCTGAGCTGTAATACAATAAAATAAGTACATCATTCAACTAACATCGCAATATTAGATGAATTCGTGGAAATGCTGTAAAACTAAAATATATAATCCTGGAGATGACTTATATAACAAAGAAAATTTGTAAATAGCTTAGTGAATATTTGAAGTGACTGGTGCAGTTTTCATAAGCAGAAATCACTGCATTGTGAACTTGTGGTAAAGTAATTTCGATAAATTAAGCGAAAGATTTCTGTTGGTCGTGAAGAGGTCTGAAGAAGAAGTCAGACAGTCGTTACTTTTTGTGTTGAAAATGAAAATTGCTGAGAGATAAATAATATGTCACGTTGAAAAAATCACGCAACAAAAGATAAATGGAATATTTGAACATAAATCTCACCTTTTCTCCGGCCGTGTTTGGGAGCAACAGCGAGCCATGACCAGGTTGACCAGTACAATGAACATGGATTTCTATACAAAAACATCAATGTATTAATAAATATCCACATTTATTCCGTGTAGATTGATGTAGCAGTAAATTAGGCCTTATCAAAGGCAATTGTCAAATATTGCAATCGTCGTAGAAACTTACGCCAAATACTTCTTTCTCCGTTAAAAAGGACAAATTCTTCAGTAGGACTGGCCATTCCTTCATCTAATGCAAAGCCAACGTTGAGTGCTTTGAAGTCATTCGTTTTAACAAACTTTTCCATTCCATCGTGGCCACCGATTTCTTCATCTGATGAATAATTATAAATTAGTAAATTAAGAAAGAATGTACTTACCAGAAACCTGTAGTACTTTACCTGGCACAAATGATACATGTAGAGTGCGTTTAATCTGTACTTCAGCTTGTTTTAATTTCCTTATCGCTTCGAGATATTGTATGCCAACGCATTTCATGTCTTGGGAGCCGCGCGCGAATATTTTACCGTCTTCATCAATGTGACCACTGAATGGTGGGTACGTCCAGCTTTTCTAGAAGAGCCAAAATTTAGTATGAATTATTAAGCACCGTCATAAACTCATTTTAAGAAATCAATATTTGGTTACATCGACTTCTTTGCACCCTGTGTAGAAAAGAAAACATTCAAATTTAAATGAACATTTATTTAAAAAGCCGATAAAATTCTTGACATTTTTGCGTTATTATCGTCCCACCTTGGTACATCGAATGTGATGTCAACTTTGCTATTATTTTTCATTATCTCATGTGCATATGATAATCGACAAATATTTGAACAAATTATAATAAAACAATGTCAGCTTACTTCAAATACAGGCACGACATCCATGTGAGAATTCAACAGCACCGATGGAAGAGACGGGTCCTGCCCCAACCATGTTATCACCACAATAGGCTTACGCGGTATAACCTCATAAACCTTAACTCCCAGACCAAGCTCTTTCGCCTGCCTCGATAGGAAGCTCACACATTCATCTGTAACATGAAGTAATCTATACATCTATACAGATAGATTAAATTGTGGTGTCTGTTTGTAATTCTAAAATTACAGCTTTTCACTAAATGCATACGCGCTACTGACACTGAAAACCAAGTTTTAAATTTTTTCTCTGTTCGTCTGTTTGTCTGTCTGTCTGTTTGTTCCGGGTAGTCTCTGAAACGGCTGGACCGATTTTAACGGGTCTTTCACTGACAGGTAGCTGATGTTTCAAGGAGTAACTTAGGCTACTTTATTTTATAAAAAATATTCATATGCATTTAGTGAAAAGCTGTTATTTTGGAATTACAAACAGACACTTCAATTTTATTTATCTGTATAGATTTACGTTTGCGTAAATAACGTGGAAAAGCAATCATGGATATAAAGGTAGACCTTGAATTTTAAAATTTTCACACAAGTGTTATGGCAGGTGTCTAAACAAAGGAGGTTTTTGAATAAAAAAATTCGACACAGGGTATTATGTACATTACAGGCGAGGAGATCATGAAAAGTCTCTATACAGGTAAAATATGTACAGTTTATTCACACACACGCACATTTCAGTTCAGACACGAGTATTATTTACAACTAGCTGTGCCCCGCGGTTTCACCCGCGTAGATTTAGTTTCTTCCTTATTGTCGCGGAACCCTAATATCTATACAGATAAATAAAATTGAAGTGTCTGTTTGTAACAGCAAAATAACAGTTTTTCACTAAATGCATATGAAAGTATATACGCTACTGACACTGAAAAACCAAGTTTTACAGTTTTTCCCTGTCTGTCTGTCTGTCTGTGAAAAGCTGTTATTTTGGAATTACAAACAGACACTTCAATTTTATTTATCTGTATGTATAGATGTATAGATCAGTTTATCACACAATCCAAACAAAAAAAAACAAAAAACAGACTCCGGGCGCCCGCTTCGTTGATTACCGTTCATATCCAGCCGTGCAACTCGTATATGTGCCTGGGTATCTTTTTCTTATTCCTTAGGTCGTTGATAGCTCTGAGTAGGGAATGCAATCTCGATCTCGCGAGATCTCGGCCTTTTTTAGCGAGATTGATCTCGGACGAAAAAAAGGCGAGATTGATCTCGGACGAAAAAAAGGCGAGATCTCGCGAGATTAACGAGATTACACTCGAGCATAAAAACGTCTTATTCGAAGCGCAGACTCACAAATATTTTTGTTTGATAGAACAGAAGAAAAGACTGGTTGTTTATTTCATTTGTTATTTGATAGAAACGTACGTCAGAGTTTCCTACTTCGAAGTTTTTTAAAAACTAGCTGACCCGGCGAACTTCGTACCGCATTACATTCGATTCATTAATATTTTTTTAATAGTTACTCAATGTCCATACCTTTTGAAATACGTATCACATGATAGGGTGAATCTACTTTTAAATATTGACATTTATACTATATATTGATACGATACTAACGTCAATCAATTGTTTTGTCTTCCCGGAACCTCTCCACTAATTTTAACTTTATAGTATGGTATTAAAGTTCTAATTTTCTTTTAACTTAAAAGTCTATTTGTACAATACTTAAAAGCTTTAAGTATTAATACGAATCGATTGTATGAGAATATTGAAAAGTGTTGTTTTTAGACAATTTGCGTTTTTTTTTAGTTTTTTCTCTCCGTTAGAACATCCTCGTATTTCAAGGAATATTTTATAAAAATAATTATCAAAATTATTTCAGCTGCACTCGAGATTTGCGCTTAGCAACACATTCAGCTATTCATTTTTATATTATAAACAGACACGTCAAATATTGATCGAAAAAATCGTGAAATTATATGTTTATATTATAATACTTATGATTTTCGTCCTAAAGTACTCATTTTTTTCCTAATTTATTCAAACATACTAAACTACCAATCTCGAGATTGTATTCTTAATCTCGCAAGATCTCGTTTGAGCCCCAATCTCTCTGCCTGCCTCAAAGCTCTGAGTTAACCATCGAAAATATCTTTTTGTCCGACTTCTATACTCGAGGTATTGGCGGAATCGGTGCAGGGCTGTCGATATCTTTTGACTCTACTTTCCGACACTCATTCAAGAAGTGGGAGGCGGCCGAGTCCTTCTGTGACGGGAGAATGACCCCCGGGCAGACCTAATCCGCCGCCAAAAGACCGGTCGCAAGAGGCGTGCCAAAGTGCAGCAGATGCTTCCTAAAGCAAGGCCCTCGCTGTTTAAGGGCGCGTTCGTGTTTCGACGCACATCCCAGAGAGTAAAACTTCGAGTTCAAAATAATAATAATCGAAAATAGGTAAAATAAATGTTAGTAGATACGGACTGTTAAAAATAACACATGCTTGGTACTACCTAAATAGGTAGTTAAATTTTTTCACCGAGACCCTCTCGACCCTGGAGGTCACAACCTCTGATAAATTCACAAATGTGGCATAAATAATTAGTTATGGTAGAGACAGTAAAAACCTCATTATAAAATAAAATATAGGAAAGTTTATAAAGTAGTTAGCTCTGCCCCGCGGTTTCACCCACGCAGACTTAATTTTATGGGTTGCCCTTGGAACCCAATTGTGTTAAATAAAAGTAGCCTATGTTACTTCTTGTAACATCAGCTGTCTGCCAGTGAAAGTCTCGTGAAAGTCGGTCCAGCCTTTTCGGATATTAGCCGGAACAAACAGACAGACAGAAAGGCACACACAGATATTTTGTTTAAATTGTTTTAATTTTCTGGCATTATGGGAGTACTGTATATTATGCTTTCATATGCATTCAGATAAAAAGAGCTATGGTGGCCTCGTAGTTCGCTACCTGCTTCACCAGCGACGCGAGTTCAAATCCCAGCGGGGCCTGTACCAATGAGTAAAACTTATGTACAGTGATTTCACAACATGTGCTTTACGGTGAAGGAAACATGGTGCGGAAACCTGCATAAGTATGAGAATTATTTCAAAGACATTTATGTATAGTGCCTGCCACGGCGATAGAGTCACCGTCTGTCACGTTGGCATTTAATCATCTTCGGTGGCCTACCCCTTCGGGGAATACAGGCGTGAGCATATGCATGTACTAGCTGTGCCCCGCGGTTTCACCCGCGTAATTTTAGTATCATCCTTATTGTCGCGGAGCACTAATATTTTTAGTAAATAAAAGTAGCCTAAGTTACTCCTTGAAACATCAGCTACCTGGAAGTGAAAGTCCCGTTAAAATCAGTCCAGCCGTTTCAGAGATTATCCAGAACACACAGACAGACAGACGGATAGACAGACAGAGAAAAATTAAAAAAAATTGTTTTGTAATGTCTGTACCGTGTATACTTATACTACCACTAGCTGTGCCCCGCGGTTTCACCCGCGTAGAGTTAATTTCATGGGTGTCCCGCGGAACCCTGATTTTTTTAAATAAATGTCGCCTAAGTTACGCCTTGTAATAGTACCTACCCGCCAGTGAAAGTCCCGTTAAAATCGGACCAGCCGTATCGGAGATTACCCGGAACAAACAGACAGACAGACAGACGGACAGACAGAGAAAATTAAAAAAACAAAATTATTCATGTCAGTATCGTATATACTTTCATATGCATTTAGTGAAAAGCTGTTATTTTGGAATTACAAACAGACACTTCAATTTTATTTATCTGTATAGATAATATGCATTTAGTGAAAAGCTGTAATTTTTGAATTACAAACAGTTCAATTTTGTTCATAAATGTATGGAAGGGTACTTACCATAGTTGATGTTGGGTTGAACACTCGGTATTTGAAGATATTCAACAAAATTCTTAATAGCAGGAACATTGTCGTATTTAGAAGCCATTGTGCAGATAAATAAAACACTGCAATGTAGATAATTTTGTAGGATACGACCGCTAACCGCGCTGGGTGTCAACGTACTAAATTAAAACTAAATAAAACGCATGTACAGTATGAATACAAATTCTATAGAATTCGTCGCAATTTCACTTAATAAAGTAATGAATGGGTTAATAATACCTAAGGTAACTAATTAGTTAATTAAGCTCTAAAACTATGGTTGATCGATACACACACATTATAATATTATATGGAAATTTAAAAGCAGTAAATTCGAGTAATTTTGCCTAACCTTTGCTGAGTCTATTGAGTATTTACATAAGGTGTCTGTTTTTAATTCGAAATGAACTGCTTCTCACTAAATGCATAATATGAAAGTACGGTAAGATACGGTACTTGAACTTAGGACTGGTTATTCTGACTAATCTCGGATAGGGCGGGACCGATTTTAACGGGATTAGCAGTGGCAGATGCGTGATGATGGTGATATAAGAATAAGAAGTGCATAAGGGTAATTTTATGTAAGAAAATTGAGAAAGTACCTACCTAACATACTTTTATTGTTATACCTACGCGTGTGAAACCGCGAGGAGGATAAAATTGCCGTCACAAGTCATCGCGCACTTAAACACAGATTTGTATGGGCACACAATAGTGTCATCTTTAAGTCGACAAAGGCACTGTTCCGATTCTATATAAATCTGCGTTTACGTCGACGCGGTGACTTGTGACGGCGGCTGAAAAAACTCGATATGTGGTGCTATGCAAAACTTTTCTATCCATATTGTTAGAAGTATATTTTTTTAGGAAGTTTATTTTCTGAAGTCGGTAGGTAAATATTTTTTTTTTATATCAGGCCCAATACTAGAAACCAGTCTTATTGAGTTGCGTATGATAAGAATGTCCGACAGATCCTTCCCTGTTTTATAAACGGTCTGTATAATGTAACTTGTTTTTTTTTCATTCATTCATTCTTTCATTCAATTCATAAACAATATTCACCAAAATTAATATTCCGTGTAATTAGGAATGAATAGGTAACAATTAAAATGTTTAATATAAAAGTATGATATTATAAGAAGTTTAATATGAGTAATATTTTGAAAATATCAACTACAAAGCATTTCATTTTATGATGAAATTATCGTCCATACAATAAAATACACTAAATAAATGTCATAATTTTTACCTATTGAATCAAATTTATTTATCACAAGTTTTTAAAATTTGGTAGGTATTTAGGTGGGTGGGTAAATAAATAAAGTGTAAATAATCCAATAAAATATATTTAAATATATTGTTAATAAAGTCCACAATAACAGAAAACATATAAAAAAACATTTACGTTTAAAAATGCAGTTAAGGTTATAAAATAAAACATTAATAAAATGAGTTACCAACTTCAGTTGGGAATCAACAACGCAGTGCACAAAAATGGAAGACAAGAAATATTTTATACTTAACTGAATACACTTACACAATATATGTATGTATACATATCACCACTGAGACCCTCATATAATTACTTACTTGAACCTAAATAAATACATTGTATTTTTAAAGGCACAGTGGCAAATAGTTCCCCACAATATACACATGAATTACACAATTATTCACAGCAATAGTCACATCACATCCAATATTTTGTGTATATAACAATGTCACAATACATAACATTTCTCAGATATAGATAATCAATAAATTACAACTCCAGAATAATTATTAGGACATAATATAAATATAAGAATAATGTAATAACATTATTCTCTGCAATTAAATAGTCACATCACATCTAATATTTTGTTCTTTTTTTTAATGTATAAAAATCAGCCATCATTACTATACAAACAGTTATAAATACTGTAAATGCATGCACATCATTATAATGATTCGTTAGCAAAATAGCAATTCTTATTACGGCTATACAGCATGTCTCTTTTTTCCACTCAGTCGCATTTAGAATTTAATATCATACATGATATTAGTAATCTTTATGACAGGCGTAGACAGTAGAGGCGTAAATAATAGACAGTCGTGATTTAATTACAATCAGAATATTCTTTAATTAAGCTGATTAACAACTGTTCTGGGAAACATTGTTAGTTCACACAGAGCATCGGCTGGGGGTCAAATCAACTTAAAAATAAATAAAAATAACCTAACTTTTTTTATTTTCTCGTGGTTATAAAAACTATTTATTTTTGTGATAAAGTGTAGTTGTTAGGTGTTGCAAAAGGTTCGGTGCTTATTGAAATACGTGGAACATAAAACAATGCTTATTTTAGTTGGAAAATGAAAAACTATGAGGCCTTAAATTTTGACAAGGCAAAGTTTAAAAAAATGTTACGGGATTTTTTATTTTATTTAAAATTTTATATAAAATGCTAGTCGATGTTCTGTGCCTAAAAAGTCTCGACTCTGTATATTGAAAGTAAAATAGGTACATATTTTAAATGAAAATAGGTCAGTTATTTGAGGAAAACTTCTAAGCATGACAATCTAGACATTGGCGACAGCTGTAATCAGTTTGCAATAAATGTCAATACCTTTGAGGAATATATCGGCCTGTAGAAATTCGTCGTGATCATGAAGAAGGACTGGAGTTCGGTTCATGGGTGAAAATCCCAAGGCTGGGATTCCAACGTCACGAATGTATCTGCTATCTGTACCCCCGGGGAAAATCCTGATGTCCAGGTTTAGTTTCCTATAAAGCACAGAAAGAAGTGATTTAAGATTTATTTTAATGCGATCCATTACACAGTTTCTTCTATTGTTCTAAATTAACCACAGTTTTTGGGAACCCAACAATATAATTATCAACTTGTTAAAATATCTAAAACGTCTTTCGTCACGAGAGATACGAGCTGCCCCAACTCATCATGATGGGCAAAATAGAAGACAAAAGAAGTCCTGGTTGAGGAACATTCGCGAATGGACCGGCATCAAGAGCGCTGCGGAGTTGTTCCACCTCGCAAGGGATGGCAGAAAATATTCAGAGCTAGTTGCCTACCTTCATTAATTGGAGAGGCACTTGAAGAAGAAGATATAAAAGATAGGTAGAAACATTTTTGACTTACATTTCATCCATGGCCGATTTGAATGCAACCCAAAACTGATTGGATGAATCAGTACTTGTACAAGACACACACGGATTCTTTTGTTCGAATTCAAATGTCACTCCATCGCCGGCCTCTTTGCACCACTTATTGATCTAAAAACAACAGATAAACAGTCAAATATTGAGCCTTGACTTATCACCAGAAATATTTTTAAATCCTTTCACGACTTACCATGTTTTCAAAGTTAGTGTGATCAACAGTGACTGCCAGACGTATATCAAATACAGCAGTCAGTTTCTCAGGCACAACATTGGATTGTACGCCTCCCTAAACATTAGAATATTTATATATAATACTAGCTGTGCCCTGCGGTTTCACCCGCGTAGATTTTGTTTCCCGCGGAATCAAAATGTTTCTTTTAAATTAAAGTAGCCTAAGTTACTCCTTGGAACATTAGCTACCTGCCAGTGAAAGTCCCATTAAAATCGGTCCAGCCGTTTCAGAGATTACCCGGAACAAACAGACAGACAGACAGAGAAAAATTTTGAAACTTGGTTTTTTAGTGTCAGTAGCGTGTATACTTTCATATGCATTTAGTGAAAAGCTGTTAGTTTGGAATTACAAACAGACACTTAAATTTTATTTATCTGTATAGATGTTTAGATATAGAAGATTACATTTAGTCTCTCGTAATAGGTCGGGGAGAGGAACTTCCATAAAGGCCACCAGGATGATAAATACATAGTTTCAGGATGACACTTGATGGTCATGATTTTTTCCGTTTTTGTTCATATTCATGCATCTTTTCAATTCATGCACCGGCTGCGGTTATGTTAAGTGCTTTGTTTTTGACCATATAACATGTCAGCCTTATCTTAAATAAGCATGAAATGTATCTCGCATTGTTCTGTCACTCTTTTTATTTGATTGTAAAGTTATTTTTTCTAAGCTAGTGAACTGGTTGTGATTAGAATATATATAAGTATATGAGTAGTTGTTTCAGTTCGAGGTATAGTGAATTGCCAATTTGGTCTGAACTGGATCATTAATCATCACGCTATACGTGAATATTACATACTTACAGGAGTAGGCTACGGTGTAGCCACACATACAACACCCATTTTCACCGTTAATAATTAGGTGCCAACTTCCAATGCGACAGATCTCTCGGGCATTTATACGTCTTTGATACGTACTATTCACGGACTTATGATTTTCAATAACAAGGTTATTCGGACCCGACAATTTATGAATTATTTTGTTTGCAAAAACTTACGTAAATCTGAGTCAGGTTGACTGTAGTTACGTCTCCAATTGTGAGCTTAGGGTTGCTTTCCAATATCTTTTTCTGCTCCTCTCTCAAATCCATGAATTTATCTATTATATATCTGAGCTGTAATACAATAAAATAAGAACATCTTTCAAACATCATCTCCTTATTAGATGAAGTCGTGCAAATTATCAGAACTATACTGTAAAAGCCAAAATCCAGGTAGCACAAACCTATAAAATAATGTCAATAACAGAAATTCGCAAAATAAGGCACCAATTTTTATTTCATCAGTTTTAATATTATACTATAATTGCATTGTGAAATTGTGCCAAAGTAACTTTCATAAAATACGCTAAAGTTTTCTGTAGGTAAGTAAGTACGACGTCATAGTGAATGCCACGACAAAACGAAATTGAGAAAAAGTCTAACAGGCGATCGTTACTTTTTGTATTGAAAATTGTTCAGAGGCAAAAAAGATGTAACTCGACACGTTACACGTAACAAACAACTATAAATAATTAGAAAGAGTTAAGTAGAATATTTCAACTTAAAACTCACCTTTTCTCCGGCCGTGTTTGGGAGCAACAGCGAGCCATGACCAGGTTGACCAGTACAATGAACATGGATTTCTATACAAAAACATCACTGTATTAATAAATATCCACATTTATTCCAAAGTACCTCTATAGATTGATGGAGCAGTAAATCATCAAAATTCGCCAATTGCCCATATGAAAGGCAATCGTCGTAAAAACTTACGCCAAATACTTCTTTCTCCGTTAAATAGGATAAATTCTTCAGTAGGACTGGCCATTCCTTCATCTAATGCAAAGCCAACGTTGAGTGCTTTGAAGTCATTCGTTTTAACAAACTTTTCCATTCCATCGTGGCCACCGATTTCTTCATCTGTTGAATAATTTCAAATAAGTAAATTAAAGAAAGAAAATACATCAGAAGAATAGTAGCAGAAAGAAACCTGCAGTACTTTACCTGGAACAAATGTTACATGTAGAGTGCGTTTAATCTGTAATTCAGCTTGTTTTAATTTCCTTATCGCTTCGAGATATTGTATGCCAACGCATTTCATGTCTTGGGAGCCGCGCGCGAATATTTTACCGTCTTCATCAATATGACCACTGAATGGTGGGTACGTCCAGCTTTTCTAGAAGAGCAAAAATTAAGTATAATTCATTAAGCACTATCATCAAAGCATATTAAGAAATCAATATTTGGTTACATCGACTTACATCTTTACATCCTGTGTAGAAAAGAAAACATTCAAATTTAAATGAACATTTATTTGAAAAGCCGATCAAATTCTTGACATTATTGCGTTATTATCGTCCCACCTTGGTACATCGAATGTGATGTAAACTTTGCTATTATTTTTCATTATCTCATGTGCATATGATAAGCAACAAATATTTGAACAAATTATAATCAAACAATGTCAGCTTACCTCAAATACAGGCACGACATCCATGTGAGAATTCAACAGCACCGATGGAAGAGATGGGTCCTGCCCCAACCATGTTATCACCACAATAGGTTTACGCGGTACAACCTCATAAACCTTAACTCCAAGACCAAGCTCTTTCGCCTGCCTCGATAGGAAGCTCACACATTCATCTGTAACATAACATGGAAGGAATTAAAAATAATCACACCTATATAAAACCTTGATAACTTTGAACCTTGAACTTTGCTCAATAAAAATACCTAGTAATCATGGCAAATGCTATGACTAATATTATTCGCGCTATCCTCATAAGGTCAAGCAAGGACTTTTATAATTAGCTAAAGTGATTTGTTTTTTAATACTTTTTAAATACCTAACGAACCATTTTACGGAATATTGCAAATGGTTTAAATGGTATTTAGAGACTTGGGTATGTAAATGGTCCGTGTTCGTCACGCTAGGAGCTAATAATTGTTCTTGAACCTCTACTTGCTCCTTGGAGAACCTTTTGGGAAGGTGTCTGTGAAGATCTTTATTTGTTCAATTTATTGTTTTAAGCAATTAAGTACATTGTATTATAATTATATTGCCTTTCAACACTTATTATAATAGCACTTGGTATTATTGTGTTCTATGATTGTAAAACAACTTTTCAATTTAATAATAGGTATCATCAATTCTGGAAGAAATTATTTAGGTAGGTAGGTTCAGGTTCTCATACTCAGGGGGGCTTAAGTTCAGCTTTACGCCTCATTCCGACGTGTCCATTATTCAATTTTCTATCATTGGGTGGGATTGAGTCAATTACATGATCCGCATGTGCCAATGAAAACTTGTGTGTCGTATCCGGATTACGACGACTGCAACTACTGACGACTGATTGACTGCGGTGCGGTTGCACAGCTACATAAGGTACTTAGCTGTCCTTTTATGGAAGAGAAGTAAAGAGCGTGTGCTGCAAAACGAGAAGAACTACTATGTCTACCCTCATGAGTTACAAGCGTGTGCATGATATGTATGGTATCATCGGTAACGTTACGTACTAAAACACACAACAAAATAACAACTTACTATGTTTGTGTCGATAATAATAATAAGCATTTTGCTCAATTCATATGCACGTAAGATAAGATGAATAGAATACAAAAAAAAATGTTTTAAGTACATTACACGTATATTATACCTATCTTTATAATTATTATTATCTAATCACCAAGTTGATTATTTTACAGCTCTTCATACATTTATTTATCTATACAGATATATAAAATAGAAGTGTCTGTTTGTAATTCCAATTAAACAGCTTTTCACTAAAAGCATATAGGATACATAGAATCAGTTTAAAAAAAAACATAAGGTCTAACACCCTTGAAATTAAGTCTACGCGGGTGAAACGGCGGGGCACAGCTAGTGTAAGTATAAATAACGTTAAAAGACAAATGGGTAGGTACAGAGGTAATACTTGACTTTTAAATTTTCCAACAAGTGTTATGGCAAGTGTCTAAACACAATACTCACATATCTTACTAGCAGTCGTTCGCGACATCGTTTACGTGGTACTTACGTATTGCAGAAAGCGCTAACTCAATGATATTTTGCTTGGCACACAATATAAAGTAGCTTGACTATTATCCAGCCCATTACCTTAATATTTTAAAACAATATGTCAATCATTCTTGGTAGTAAATTCAAATTCAGAAGCAGACTAACAATCTATTATGAAGCATATTGGTACCAAAAATGTTTACTTTATAAAGCCACTACTCGAATTTAGGGAAGGAAGACCTTTGCCCTTCGAGTTCATAGTAATAATAATCAGAGAAAGGTAAATATATAATAATACAAGTTAGTAGGTACCTACAGTTAAAAATAACACGTTCTTGATGGAGTACATAATATAGGTAGGTATTATTTTATATTTTTCAACGCGACCCGCTAGACTCTGGATGTCTCAAGACATAACCGTTGCTAGTCACAGATGCTGCATCAATAATTAGTTACTTATCAATAGGTTGATAGAGTCAATAAATAACCTTATGGGTATATTTATAAAATATGGCTACTTACCATAGTTGATGTTGGGTTGAACACTCGGTATTTGAAGATATTCAATAAAATTCTTAATAGCAGGAACATTGTCGTATTTAGAAGCCATTGTGCAGATAAATGAAAACACTGCAATATGGAAAATTTTATAAGATACGACCGCTAACCGCGCTGGGTGGCGACGTACTAAAGTTAACTAAATAAAACGGCATGCATACTATGAATACAAATTCGAAAGAAGAATTCGTCGCAACTTCATTTGATAAAGTAACCAGTGGGTTGATAATACCTAAGGTAACACAATTAATTAATTAAACTATCTTACTAACGTTGATTCTTAGATGTACACACATGTTGTTTATGTTTATTAAATAATATTATCTAAATTGGACATCTATACAGATAAATAAAATTGAATTGTCTGTTTGTAATTGCAAAATTACAGCTTTTCACTAAATGCATATGAAAGTATACACGCTACAGACACTAAAAAACCAAGTTTTAAAATTTTTCTCTGTCTGTCTGTCTGTCTGTCCGTCTGTCCGTCTGTCTGTCTGTCTGTTGGTTCCGGGTAATCTCCGAAACGGCTGGACGGATTTTACCGGGACTTTCACTGGTAGGTAGATGATGTTTCAAGGAGTAACTTAGGCTACTTTTATTTATTAAAACTATTAGGATGAAACTAAATCTACGCGGGTGACACCGCGGGGCACAGCTAGTATTAAATAAATTCGGAAAGTGTAGGTATATCCAGGCGAAATTATCATCATTTTTCTTTGTTTATTACAACTTACGTACTTTTAATATTTATATAGAAAAGAATACAGGGAATTCTTAACAAATATATTTAAATTTGAATTTGGCGGTGTGAACGAAATGAATGAATTTAAAAAGTGGATTGTCATTCATTCAAAACATATCGTTATTATATTGATTGATTGATTGTAAACAAACTAAGTGTTATACAAAGGCTGATGTTTATTAACTATCATGAAAATAAAATCATTACATTTGAAATTAAAACAAACGTTAAATTTTCTGAGATAAATAAGGAAAACAAATGACGAACGTACAACCTGTCCATCCATCAGATAAATAATGTTGTTGCCTACCTGCTGATCACGTAGGTATTAAGTAAAAATATGTTTATTATACCAATTTCATAAGATTTGTTGTTCATTTATAATTTACGTAAAACACGGAGAAATGTAGTTGTGTTCTTTTTAAGGCTACATTTTTGACAGATCCACAAACAAAATGTTTACATAACCTGCTGACCTTCGATCGAATTAGAGATAAGTATAGAGTATAATATTCTTCTAGATTAGATATTGATACTCTTTGGTTCGCATAGGTACATTACACAAACGTGACAAAATAAACAAGCAATGCATCATGTTTGTTAGGAGCTATTCATTGTGATTTGTGACAAATAAAGTACCTGTTAAGTTGAACAATGCTTTCTTTTTAAATTCACATACCTACTTTCTAAAGCGAAACTACAAACTATTCAACCACTAGTTTGATAATTTGCAATTTTGGTGATAAAAGGGACTTGGTTTTTTTATGATTATGCATAAGCCTTGCACAGTAAAAACAAAGGTTTCACCACCAGTTTTTTAGGATGCATTGTGTTCCAGTGTTGTCTTTGTCTATTTTATTCAGAAGAAAGATAATGACAGACAAACGTGACAGCTGTTACTGTTATATGTCAAGTTGTCAGATTAGTGACAGTCAGTGTAGCGTTCGTTATTTTTCCGTTCAGTTCATAATTTGATTAAAAATCAAATTATTATTTGTTTTTGTTTGTGGCGTAGTGTTTGTTTTTTAGTTAAATCCACGATATAAATATACAACATGGAATATTATGAGGTGACATCAGACTTAGATGCCAGAGAAATATTACGTTATCTGAATCATCTTGGTATACACAATATCAGCGGCGAAGTATTAAAATATTTTATAACAGGTACTTTCTATGTTCGTGTACATATTTGTTTATTTTGTAGTAAATCAAGACATCCAAATGCTGAAAGTATTCTAACTTTATTTCAGATTTGAAAAAGCTCATCAAGTATGACTTACAAAACCGAAGTAGAAGTTCTGACGAGAGATACGAAGTCCAAGGTCCGGAGAGATTGCACAGTGCAAGTACTTTCTGCTCAAGGATCAGATCTAAGGTTAAAGATGGGGAAGTGATGTGTATATGTTGTACTAGAGACTTGCAGAAGACAAGAAAGTACTCTGTGAGGAACACCCGATCTGCCCCAAACTTGCATCCTCCAAAAGTTGAAGATATACCCCTACGGAGGGCATGTTCCTGCATGAGAGTTGAGAAGAAGCCAGAAACTGTGACTAGTAAGGAAAAGCCTTCCACTACAGTTTCGGCTAATTGTGAGTATTAGGCAATTTTAATTTTAAAATCCTAAAAAAAGGCACTATACAAATGTCTTTACAGTAAAGCATGTGGGGTGAAATGACTGCACATATTTTTTTAGCATAACTCATTGGTGCAAGCCACTGGAATTTGATATTGGGTCTTGATTATCAGACAGTTGCTTAAACTCAGCCACCACAACTCTAAAAAAGTTCATAAGCTTTACAATTACTACTGTTGTCCAAAGTGACAGCTTTTCACTGTCTTCCTCATATATAAGACTTTTGGATTATTTAATGATTGTTGAGTTGTGATGTGCGAGCTCAATGGAGCTGACATTGTCCATGTTAGACAAAAGATCCGAAAAAATTAAAGAATAAAAAAAAATAAAAATACCTGACATTTCTGTATAAACTGATGTGCCATAACATTATTAAATACTGGAATTCTGTAACATCACAGATCCGTGGCAAAGTTAAACAACTAGTTGTATCCCAAAGGCGTAGACAGAGACCACTCTTTGCTTCAATTCTTACATACTGTTTTTTCATTGTTTATAATAACTTTTTTGTTTCAGTGATCAAAGTTCCCATACAGCCAACAAAGAAGAAATGTGACCCTGTGTCATTATACCATTATTATACATCACTTTGGACCAAGTACAAGTCTAATGTACCTGGAGAAAATGATTGGGCTGATCTGCGGTGGAGTGTGCGACAGAAGATGGCTGGGGCTGTGACCAAACCTGTTGTCAATAAAGTAAGTTATGGTTCTTAGGATTTAGTAAGCTTATAAATAAAAGCTCTTAATATATTCAACACTATAGGTGATAGACTCACCATCTGTCACAATGGCACTTAATCATCTTGTATGAAAAGTGGGTGCTGTTATTACATCACCTCTGGCTACCCCTTCAGGGAATACAGGTGTGAGCACATGTATGTACTTCAACACTATGTTGTGTAATGACACTGCATTTTGATTATAAATGCTTTCTTTAAAACTGAGGCTATTAGACAGAATTAGATTTGAGAATTGAAATAAAATATTTACCACTATTTTTATTATCTAATGTATGAAATTCTCTTTTCATGGTGTTTGTTACCAAACTACTCCCAAACAGCCCATTTATATGAAATTTTGGGGCACATCATGTAGTTCTGAGAATTAGCCATCATCTATATTTCATGTCTCTAAATGATAGGGTAATCCACCCCAAAAAATGTATATGGCAATAAAATGTTTGCTGGTCACAGCTAGTAACATAATCATGTGTAATCACATGATTATGTTATTAGTGTTCTGACAAGGTGATAATGTTGCTGTTGAAAAGTACAATAATCATAAATTTTTAATTCATTCCAGGTTCCTCTTCTTAATCTACGAGATAAAGGGGATCAAGCTAAAAGCCGCATGTGATATTCAATGACATGTTCCAATATGGAATTGGAAATATGGAGTAATTATTTTCTAATTAAGATTAGTCATTTTTGTCTGATTTAGTGGTATGTAAGTTATGTGTCAGTTTATATAAAGTAAGTTGGTTCTTTGTGACCTCAACATGAAAAAATCTCCATAGGCTTCACAGATGTATTTAATGTATCTGACATCATAAAATTGTTAATACCGATAGATAAAAAAAAAAAATTTCAGGGTTCAAATAAAATGCATTTATATATTGCTTAAAGAATAGGTAGAATTCGACAGCCGCGCCGCCATTACAATCGTTACAGTTAAATCTTGTTTTAAATAATAGAAGAAACTGTTAACTCTTGCTTGTAACTGCAGGTACAGAACCTATCTAATTTTGGAATTCTTTTCACTTGAAGCCTGCATCATTACCTTTTAAATTATATTCTCAATTCATCTGAGCTCTCTTATTTAATGTGTTTAACTTGCTAAAAATGTTTCAATAAACACTTATTAATTCTCATAAATGAACACCTAACATTGCTTGGTAAACTAATTATTTTCTGCTTGTATAGCACTAAGAGCTGTGGTGTTTATCAACTGCCATATTTGCCATATTGAAAATATAAAGTATACTTAATTAAATTTCTTAGGTAGTAGAAATAGGTAAGTATAGAATATTTTTTTGTAATAAATTGGAATAAAGTGGTTAATTTTAAGTAACACAAACTAAGGTGTTTCAATCTATCATGAGTTCGCCACCGTTTTCGTAATATGTACTCGCTACAAATATTCGGCAGAAACGAATATTTGTATGAGAAATTATACAACGCCTCCTAGTGGTGACGGGGTGAACTAAAATATCTCATACAAATATTGTTGGTGACGCTAGGTGAGTAGATTACGAAAACGCTGCAAAACTCGTAATAAATGTACTGAAATTTTTTAACATGCTGAATTGTATCAATAAGTAAATTGCATTATAATCTTATGACTTTTGATTAATTATGAACAAAATATTTTCAAGATATGTAGAGCATGAGTTGAAAATACCAAACTGTCAAGATTTGTGTAAGTTAAAATAAACCCTGAATTCCTATTTGCTTTGGAACATTCCAATATTAGTACATAGGTTTGCATGATTCTACAATGACAATACAATTTGTATACTGTGAAGAAGAATAAAGAAATCATTTATTTTAAATTATTTATTTAACTCACTACTACATATAGAGGTTTCGTCATGAGTTAAGAATGCAGTACCATTTTTTCATTTGGTAATCTTTTAAGTCTGTCTGTCTGTCTGTATAGTACCAGAGAGAGACACTCATAAAATGACAGAATTATTTTTTTATAACCTTAACTCATGACAGGATCTATACCTAATTATATTATACATTTAAACTTGATCTAATTTGTATTCAGCTTGTTGGGCAGTAGTTATAGAATGCATATGTGTCAGAAGCTTATCTTCAATTTGTTCAGCAGCAGCTTGGGTCAGGATCAAGGTGTCATGTTTCAACATAGAGTATACATTCAGGCCATAGACAGGCATAATGTTCACATAGGGAAGGCTGTCTATTGCAGCTATTAGGTTGCGAGGTGCATAGTCTGTGCTGAAAATTTAAAAAAGAAAAATATGTCATAAAAAATCTTTAGTTCAGATTATAGAAGTAATAATCTAACTTATTAAAGTTATTTACTGGTATATACATCTATAAATCTTAATCAATACTTATATTAACAGATAAATTGGCTGTAGAGAGGAAAGAAAGAAAGATTTTTTATATTATTTATCACAGAAGTGAGATATGGACAAAATATAAAAATTGTGCCCAACAATAGAAACTAAAAAAAAAGAGGTACCAATGTATGTTCATTATTTTCAATATGTAGAAGGTGAATAGAAGCTACTATGACGACAAATAAAAAAAAAAATATTTAGAAAGGCATCAATGTAATTGTTCTTGGGTTACAATATTTTGTGCCCAATGGTGTATGATATGAGTTGCTGAAGTTACATTCACTAAACAATTATAGTTGGTGCTCTTAAACCTGATGCGGCTCAAATGTTTCAAAATAGGAATACAGAAATAACTTACTCGTCAACTATAAGCACTGAAGGACCCCAGTTCCTTTTCTCAATGAGGTCAATCAAGTATTGTGGCTCGTCAGACGGCAACTCCAAATCTTTTACAACATGGAGGTCGTCTTGGGCTAACTTAGCTGACAGTGTAGATGTAAGGCCATGTATCCTTAAGTGGAACGGAAGCATAAAGAAGTGAGTTTTTCCAGAACGAGGGCCATGCGCTATACCTCCTCCACGGAACAGAGGGGATCTGATTGACCCATGCCGGGCACGACCCATACCCTTCTGGGGCCATGGTTTCCTGCCTCCTCCTCTTACTTCAGCCCTCGTCTTTGTATGAGCCCATGACACCCATCTGTACTTTCTCTGCCATGTAACGTTCTGATGGATAATATCCACTCTAGGCGGAGCTGCGTAAACTAATGGATGCAACTCGAATAACCCCAACTTTTTCTCCTCAATAGTGTCCATGTTTTCAATCCATAGTTCACGAGGTTTGGTGTATTGTGGCTGGTATTTCCATTCTTTTTTAATTACATTCAGAGAAGTAGGGTTCACGGAAGCTACTGCAGCGGCATTGGAAAATGTTCGTATCTGTGGAGCGGCTGTTATGTGAAGTCTCTTGATGGCGTTAATTAGAATTGAAGTCATTATTTCTTCTCTGAAACTAAGTCTAGTTAATATTATACATTAAGTTATTCTTTTACTCGTTTATTTTCTTTAAATAGAAAGAAAAAATTTAAGTGAGATATAAATGTCAATGTTTTAGGTTATATTTTGTTCTTTTTTATTTCATTCGTGCCACCACAGATTCGCTCGGGTGGATCAGGCTAAGGTGAAAGGCTATACTATCCGTAGATAATAGTCGTCCGTGGGCTATACTGCCTAGTCTTCAGTTGATTCTATTCTTCGGTTGAATCTGATGTTTAACATTATTGCCTGTGTAATATCTTACTGCTGAATATATATTTTTTAACAATATATATAATTGGTGACTCAGATAGGTTATCCGTTTTAGAAAAAGAAAAATAATGTTTCGGACATACCTACTTAGTTTGTTTGGGATTTTTTTAAATGTATAAATGGGAAAGTAAAAAAAATTACTGGTATAATAGCTTTGTTTACTTCAAGACTCTGGAGTTTTAGGAGACAAACAAAGTCGTATCAGTAGCTTCTAAAGAAGTATTACTATTAATAAAATGTTAAAAATAACGGCCCTTGGTACCAATCAAAGACATACCTTGGGGCAGAAGTTAAATAACAAAAAATATATACTGTAGAACATAGGTACATGAAATTACGAATTCACCTAAACTGTTAAGTTGGTAAGTATACATTTCGTAGAATATAATTATAATTTACAATGTTATCAGAAATATTGTTAGAGACTGTTGTTCATAAGTCTTCAACCAAAACCACAGGCAGCAACTTGGTGCGGTCACGCAGTAGGTACCTTACCTACTACTCATGGAAATCTGCGGTTTCTACTGTTCCGCCCATTCACTGCGAGTCAACGAGTCAACGATAACTATATTAGATGTTATATCTAAATAAGCAAGTGGATATAGGTAATTCAATGCTGCAGATCTATTTGTGTTATGCACACTCACACCAATTTAACTCTATGTGGCTGGAGAAGTGCCTAGACGAACGAGATGCTACAACCAATAATCTGAGTAGCAGGCTGGCAGGTAGGTACTATAAGTAGGCAACCTCGTTCGTGAAAGGGGTAAGTTATTAAATATATTCGTAGTCCCTTTTCGCACTTAAAATCGTTTATCTATATTAATCCGTTGTGTCAAACTTTTGTTCCTTTCTCTAACGATTGCCAAGATTTGAAGAAACCCAATGGTTCAACCAAAATCAGGGCCGATGGATTTATATGCTGCTTTGAGAGGAACATTGGGTATTTAGTATCGCGGCGGTCACCCAGAGAAGCTACTTATCCTGATCGTTTGACGTGCCCTATTTAGCAACTGTGCCTCCAGTTAGCAAAAACACGAAATATAGGGCAGGAAAATGCATCAGTGCAATTAAAACTGGGCCTGTTATTGGGAACTCCGCGGAACAATGGTGTGCCGATGTGAATGCACAGTTTGGCGGCAATTTTCCTTTTGCGTTTATTGCCCGAGGCACTCAGACGGTCATTAATTAACGCGTATCCGAGTAAGAAACTCGCTCCGGATTGTACAGTGTGTTTTCAATGAAAGTCATGTTGCTTAATTCTGGGTTTGGTATTGAAATTCAAACAATCTATTGTTGATTCTGATAGTATTGTTTGGAATTGAAAGGGTATAAAAATCAGAGGGCCTAGTGCGAGTTTTCACTGCCACCGTCACAAGTCACCGCGTTGACGTAAACGCAGATTTGTATAGGATCGGAACAGCGCCTCTGTCGGCCTAAACATGACACTCTTGTGAGCCCATACAAATTTGCGATTACGTCGACGCGATTACTTGTGACGGCGATTTTAAGAAAACTCGCACTAGGCACTCTGAATCATTTCATAAACTCCGCGTGCCCCAAGTATAGGTTTTGACACGTATAAAAGTCATCGTTTGACGTTGCGTTTTCGTATGGCTCAAAATGTGTTGATACTATTTCGGAAGCGGGTTGTGGGTGAATGCCAAAGATGGCGGATCAACACATTTTGAGCTACAGTAAAACGCAAGGTCAAGTGACAACGTTTTTGTAAATTTTATATGAGGTTTAGGTTGAGGTTAAAATATTAAAAAAAAACCTAATTATTAAAAAAAAAAGTCTAGTCTTAATATGAACACAGGTTCAAGTAAATAGGAATGTTAATTTGCTAGAAAATCGAAAATGCAACTGATATTTTTTGCGCTGCAATTAAACCGGCAGCGAATGGGATCCGATGTTATTTTATCACGCTGTATAGCCCCGTTACACGGCCCAATCTCAATTTCAATTTCGTCTCGCCGATTTGGCTCTGAATTAGGTGCGATTTATTCTCCTTCTATGCAATCTAGAGGTAAATGTTAAGGCACCGGTTGATTTATAGCGTTTTACCCGAAACTTGACGGCTTCATTGCTACAGTATAGGTTTTACTCACAGTAATTCTATGTTGGGATACGAAAGAACACTTGCAAAGCACACACTGGAGTTGTGAAATCTAGTTGCTCCACAAGGCACTGCGTTTTTTTTCAATAAGTTATAAGGCGACATAAAAGCATACAGGGGGCCTACTATCATCGTTATAGCAGCAACGTCTTACTAACTAGCTATGACGTTTAATTTTAGTATCACAAAATGAAACGTCAAAGCGAAGAAGGTCGTAAGACGCACTGCTTAAACCGATGATGGTAAACCCCCAGTCCACGATGGCAAGCGCCTACTAACCTATGAAGCATGTACAATCAAGATTCACATACATACATCATCTCCCTGGCTTTACCCCATATATTATTGGGGTCAGCACATGATTTTTATACGAAGCGACTGCCATCTGACCTTCGTAACCTCTTTTATGTGTAAAATTGGTGATCTGGGTTAAACCAGTTTCACATAAATACATCATAAAGAAATCCCAGTATATATAGTATAACTATTGCTAGCACAGTGACTCCAGTCCTCCAGCCCTCCATGGACTGCTGGCGACCTTACTCACCGACGAACACAATTATCAAACGTAGCGTTATTAGTCTGCTATACTCTGCAAGGTAGAGATAGAGTCAGCAGTCAGGTAGCTCCAAATATCGTACTCTCTTCAAATGTCTAGTAAGGGTTCAATGCATAAATTGTCGATTTATCTCAGTTCATTAAACTATGAGCACGATAGAGATTCGGAATGAGATAATTAAGTACTATGATTCTTCGAGTATACATATAAAATGAATGTGTGTCTGCATGTCCGTTATAGAATCGTAAACTATGTAATTGATCATGTGATGATCTTCAGCAAAGTGTTTTGCATGAGCTCACGAAGGTTTCTGAGTTGCTTCGATTAATCTATGACAGATGGCGCCACTATCATTCCAATTAATTTCATATATTGCCGTGACAGTACTCTACGCGGGTGAAACAGCTTGTGAGACCATAATATCAGCTGGTGGGCATTCTTGGGCATTCCAAAAAGTATCATAAATTAATAATAACTTTCTTAATCTTAAGCTTATTAAGTGAGAACAAGAGAAGAAATTAACAATAGGCCGTAATATTGGCCGAGATTAGAGGTTTGTACCAGAAATTCTCTGTTATTTATTCAAAGCTGTTTACTTTGGTAAGGTTGGTTGTAGGTACTATTTACAGAACGGACCGAAAGATGAGATCGAATCATTGTAAGAAATTATAAAGTAGGCTTATTCCCAGACATCCAAAACCTACAGATTTTGATAAATAAACGTGCATATATTAATACCCGCGACCTCCACGACAATTCAATTTCTTGGATGTCGTAAGAATTAATTTGTATACCAAAACAAAAGTTATGGAGGTGATGGTAATAAAATCATGGATGTCTGTGAATAGGCTGATAATATTAAATGATATGCTTATTAATACAAATTTATTTAGCTGAACAATGAAGCTCGATAATGAAGAGAATTTATAATAGGTACATATTTGTGACGCTAGCAATTATTTTGGAAATTACCCATCAAATATTTACATCAAATTTGATTCGATACGCATTATGAATAACTGTAATTCTGTAACGTATCGACGTCAGTACGTCTAAAAAGGCCACTTTGTGAGAATCATAATGTGATCCGAATATGATTCATCACCGAAATGACAAAATGGTCACTTAAGTGCAATTCATATTTATGATTCACGAATGAATACAATAATTGTAGATGTTAGTCCCTATGTAACTTTTTATGGTTCTGCTATTTGTCACAAAAGCAATTCATATTTTGTGGCCCATTTTAGGAATTTTCATAGGAAAATGTCAAACAGGTGAATTGCGAAATATGAATCATTCCTGAATCATATTCGGATCACATTATGATTCTCCCAAAGTGGCCGTTTTAGACCTACTGAACTCATAATTATTTATATTTTGAACTTTATAATATGTATACTAACTGTGTCCACCGTTTCAGCCGCGTAGACGTAATTTCATGGATGGCCCACGGAATCCAAACATTACAAAAATCAAAATTTTGCATTATTTACTTCTTGTAACATTAGCTATCTGTCAAATTAAAGTACCATTTAAAATCGATCGCTTTCAAACAGAGAGACGGTCAGACACAGAAAAATTTTTAGTGAAAAGCTGCTAATTTGGAATTACAAACTTCAATTTATATACATACCATATGTAATGTAATATATATACCAATAACCAACTGTTATACCGTACTACATACTCATATACTTACTATATAACTTCTTCTTGACGATATAAGAGTTGGTTGTTGCAGTGTTCATCGTTCAGTGCAAACAGTAGGTACGACATCCGTGGCCGTACTGTCTGCAGAACTGTGAGTTTAGAAGTGATGCAGTGGGTCTTTCTTCTAAGCATATTCCAATAACTCGACGACATATTATCAGAAGCATACATAACCATAGACTGCTAAAACCTTAACCCTTCTTTTGTCGTAGTCTATTAAAATATTCGCGTCAACGCTCGTGAATCATGAGTGTAGTTTTCCTTCAAATTTGGTCCTTCGTACTTTGAATAGTAATGTACAAATGCCAAGTTGGAATTGTTGTGCTAGTTGGCAAACTTGCCGAGTGCACAATGTCGGTACTCGGACTACTTGTTATACTAAGTTTTATTGCTTCTGAGGCAAACAATGTTGTTACCAAAACCGAATGAGGTGGCCATTTTAACTTTTGTACAACCATATTATTACAAAATAGGAATCCCTGCTAGAAATGGTTGCTACATTGCACTTGCTTTTATATCCATTATCTTTAAATAGTTATAAATTAAAGCCGTCATTTTGGTACAATATTATTTTGTCCTTTAGAACGCGTCTTTTAAATTAGGTGCTTTACGCATCTTGATACGTTTTTACAAACATGTTGGAGATGAACTCTGATGGGTATTAAGCTAAAAAATACCCATGTTGTATTTTGTAGATAGTAGAGAAAAATCAACCCTACTCCTCAGTCAACTGTCCTAAAAAATCGTAACCCGAGATGAAGCGAGTAGCGACGGAGGCGGGTCGCAGGGTTAATAATGTTAAAAATTTCATAAAAACCCTGGATGACTGGTATTGTTTTAGAGGCGAATTAAATACTGATGAAATATGAATAATATTTTTCGCTCTCACCGACATCTATTGGAGTAGCTTTAATGTAGCCGTGTTAGTTGCTTACAAAAAAAATTTGTATTTGTTACTTCGCCAATAGATGCTAGAAAGAGTTTTATTTTAATGACTAGCTGTGCACCGCGGTTTCACCCGCGTTGATTTAGCTTCATCCTTATTGTCGCGGAACCCTAATATTTTTAATAAATAAAAGTAGCCTAAGTAAGTCCTTGAAACATCAGCTACCTGCAAGTGAAAATCCCGTTAAAATCGTTCCAGCCGTTTCAGAGGATCCCCGGAACAAACAGACAGACAGACAGAAACAATTTATAACTTGGTTTTTTAGTGTCAGTGCCGTGTATACTTTCATATGCATTTAGTGAAAAGCTGTAATTTTGGAATTACAAACAGACACTTCAATTTTATTTATCTGTATAGATATAGATGTAAAGATATAGATATAGATGTATAGATAGATGTATACATATAGATGTATAGATATTGTAGCAGTTTCTCATTGCCTAAAAACACGTTTAAAACGACGTTTTCTGAAAATGAAACCCAACTAGATCAATTTATTGCCCCCGAAGCCCTCTACATATTTAATTTCATGACTATCGTTCGAGCCGTTTCCGAGATTCAGATTATATACGAATAGGTATACAAGAATTGCTGCAAGATGATGACGAGTTGAAGGTGTACGTCGAGTGGCCTCATTGACTTAACGCAGAAGGTGGCTCTACGTTACGGGTGGTCTATAAAATTTAATTAAGACTCGCTTCATTTAACGCAGACGTCGACACTCGACAGTCACTTATACGTGGGAATGGTCTTTTACGACGCTCTTTCTTTTAAGTGTACCTGTTGAGAATTACCTCAGTGTAAAAAATATAGTTACAGAAAGCTGGTCCTCGTATAAACTTGCATAAGAGCCTCACGCTCCAAAGTTTAACTACATGAATTTGCCAAATCGATTTGAGGGCCTAGTGCGAGTTTTTCACTGCCGCCTTCACAAGTCACCGCGTCGACGTAACCGCAGATTTGTATAGGATCGGAACAGCGCCTCTGTCGGCCTAAACATGACACTATTGTGACATACAAATTTGCGTTTACGTCGACGTGATCACTTGTGACGGCGATTTTAAGAAAACTCGCACTAGGCACTTTGAAATCATCTTAGTGCGTGCATGTGTTTGTTTAAATTCTCGATCAACTATACAGATAAATGAAATTGAAGAGTCTGTTTCTACTTTCAAACTAACCTATTTTCACTAAATACACACGAAGGTATATATGGTACTGAAAATTTTTTTTTCTCTTTCTATCCGTCTGTTTGTTCCAGATTATCTCCGAAACTGCTGAGCCCATTTTTACAACACTGGCAGATAGCTAATGTGACAAGGAGTAACTAAGGTTACTTTAATTTTTTTTAAATAAGGGTTCCGTGGGCCACTCATGAAATTAAGTCTACGCGGGTGAAACCGCGGGGCACAGCTAGTTATTAAAAAATACTTGGGGGTCACGAGTTTTGAGCGCTGGCCTTGAAGAATAGGGGTTCTACCATCATCGGCTTAAGCAGAGCATGTTAAGAACTTCTGAGCTTAGACGTTTAACTTTTGTACCGTAAAATTCAACATCAAACATAAAAGTTCTTAATATGCGCTGCTTAAACGATTATAGTTAGCCCAGCACTTGGTATTTTTGGGTTAAGCGATCAAATACATACGCAGATATCCCCTCTATTTTCGCTGAGCGTTTAAACTCGAGACGTCAGCGTAATATGTATTCTGATTTGTGATGCCTGGTTTATCAAAAACACAAACAACGTTTTGTTCTGTTCTCCTAGACCATTATTAGCTAATTAGTAGTATTAATTAAGTTTATTTATACAAAGGAATATAATAAGTGGCGTGTTCATGAGAAAATATTTTATCTCGGAGGTTCAAATAAAAATTGTACTTAGTGGATCTTCTCATCGTAAGAGAATGCTTTGCGTTGCGAGAATTAACTTAAATGAAAATAGCCCTTAAATTAATATAGAATAATTGCTCTTTCATCTAATTTACAGTAGGAAAAAGGTTTTTATGTTTAGTTACCTAATCATTTTGACTGACTTGTTGTTCTACTTTTTCCTTTCCCCAGGCCAGTAAATTTTTTTGGTTATGTAATGTCCTATTAGCAGGTTGGCGTCTAAATTAGTGCCCGGTTAATGGCAGTAGGCTCACTCCGTTTTACATGGGACTATACACCCCTTCGGGGAATGTAGGCGTGATTATATGTATGTATCTTATTAATGTTCTATTTTGCTAAGGTTTATTAACAACTAGCTGTGCCCCGCGGTTTCACCCGCGTAGATTTAGTTTCATCCTTATTGTACGGAGCCCTAATATTTTTAATAAATAAAAGTATTCTAAGCTACTCCTTGAAACATCAGCTACCTGCCAGTGAAAGTCCCGTTAAAATCGGTCCAGCCGTTTCAGAGATTACCCGGAACAAACAGACAGACAGAGAAAAATTTTAATACTTGGTTTTTTAGTCTCATGCGTGTATACTTTCATATGCATTTAGTGAAAAACTGTTAATTCGGAATTACAAACAGACACTTCAATTTTATTTATCTGTATAGATGTATAGATGAGACCAACAAATATCAACTCTAGCAACTCCAGCTCGCTTCGCATAATGTTGCTAGTCCATTATTATTGCCCATTTGCCCAATAATGTGCCAAAATGTCCCGAGCTTGCAAAAGAAGGTTGCAATTCCAAAACAAATTGGATCCATTCCAGGGCAATCGATTCATAGGATTTAATCGGGTTTCAAACGAATATTTTGATGAGTTTTTTAGAGAACTTGGAGAATTTCTAGTTTGAATTTCCTTTTTAGTGTATGCTTTCAGATTCACAGATAGAGTATTAAAATAGAGTAATAAAATTCGGCAATTAAGATGCTGTTCTGTGCATACCCCACTTTCACTAAACCGGTCTTCTCTATGAATAATTAGTATCATCATAGTAGGCGGGTCGGCGCAATGACTTCTTCTCCTCCATTCCTCTCAATCAGCCGTCATATCCGTATTCACTCCTATTCTAGCAATATCATCTTTCACACAATCCGTCCATCGTTTCTTAGGTTTTGCTCTCCCCTTGTAACCATCCTTATTCTATGAATAGTTTCTGTATGGATCTGTAAGTTGTGATTTAAATGGAGTTCTTCCCACCTCGCCTTCCTCGAGAAAGTTTTGACGTAAATCTGTTCTATTCGTGAACTTCTTAAGTTTTGCTTTGCTAACGGGTTAAAAATATATCTGCAAACTTTGTCTTTGAGTGTAGGCCTTAGACTTAAAATAAACATTAATTTAATTACTCTTCTGACATATGCAGGTTCGCTCACGCAGTTTTCCTTCACTGTAAATCTCGTGTGAAATCACTGCGCATAAGTTTTTAGGAAAATTCATTGGTACAAGCTGTAGGGATTTTAACGTATCTTGCGTAGCAGGTGACTACTTAAAACCTACGACCACCACGGCTCTTTAAGACTTATACCATCTTATTGCTATAAATAAAGAGATTTAGACTTTTAGAAGAATTAAGTAAGTGCTAATTAGTGATTTGGTCTATTTTTGGGCTTTTTTCTCGTATTACAAAGGTGGCAAGCAACGCGGCCACTACAGCCTTAGAATTAGAATGAAAATGATTTATTCAGCTACCTTTGGCTTTTCAGGCCATGGTAAAGCGTATAAACAATGATTTATTCAGTTAAGTCCCTGGTAAGGCACTTATCAACGCTGAAGAACTGATCACTGAACCGACAATGAACGTGACAAATATCGGAGGCACAGTTCCCTTTGTACGACATCTCTTAAAGGTGTGTAACATTTGCTAAAGTAATTAGTTCCATAATAACTTTAGCCTTCACTAATCTTCACAATGAGCTTTGCAACCGTCGTAACGTAACCCTTAAAATTACAAACACTATTATCCGTTGCAAACTGGAGCGACGTACATAAGAAAGCAGCTATTGTTCTGTGACCTAACATTAGCTAAACTATGATTTACTTTATAATACAAAATGGCCGGCGACCTTGCCTATTCTCATTTATAATGTATTCGTTACAAAGAATACCTGCCCACCCTTCTATTATAATCGCAACCGCCGTCCGTCCGTACACAGAACAATGGACCACATGATATTCGTCAGTGCATACTGAGTCTCCGCAGGCGATTTTCATCCCTATTGAAAAGCGGGATAGGACAATATTCCCTCAACAGAACATGATAAGCCTGTGTCGTATAAGTATTAAGAGCGTTGTCGACATGGATTATAGCGTAGTTGATTTTGGAGAGTTTAATCATTACGGTAATCAACTAGGGTTGATATTCACTTTTATAGGTTCAGGAAACTATCAATTTGATGTCAAAAGGTTAGTAGTTGTTTGTGGGCTCTCAGAAATGGTGAGCTAGCTGGGTGAGATTCAGATCGCCTCATGCAATGCTGGTACAAAGATACCTTACGACTGTGTGCCAGTAGCACCTTGGCACATAAATACATTATTCCAGCAGAGACTAACGCCTGTCACGAGTTTGTCACGGTTTTCTATACTCTCGTTTTCGAATATTTGTATGAGAAAATGTACAGCGCCTCTTAGCGGTGACGTGTAGAACTAAAATATTCCACACAAATATTTTCGGTGACGGTCTAACATCATAAAAATATTAAGAGCTCAAAGCTTGCTCTGCACTTTGTAAGAGTTTTCTTAAAATAACTCAACAGTAACTCCAATGACGTACCTATGAGAGTGTATAAAACGGCGATGATTACCTCACTATCCGCCACGATTGCACTTAATGATCTTCGGTGAATTGTGAGAGATATTACAAAACCCCTGCTTACCCCCTCGTGGACTGGGATGGCGTGATCTTACACTATTACTTTGGCACGTAATGAGCTTAACCTTCCTGTGACGGAAACCGATGAATGTGATGTACTTAATATCAAGCAAATGAACCGGGATCATTTGATTTAATTAGATTAAAGTGGTATAAAGGCAAGCACATTAATTAAGTAAGGGTTCGTGTGATGTCTACATAGGAGCACAAAATTAAGAGGAAACAGAAGGTCATCTTTCTACTTTGAGAATTGTCTCACGCATAGCTCAGGATCTCAGTGCCCCGAGTAAAGGTGTATATGTGTACATACTTCAACGTTGACGAGTTTCCGTTTGTCATCGTTGAGGCTGGAGATGTAATGATACTTTTTCAGAGGCCAGTTCTGGTTTAATTCCAAAGATGGCGGTTCAACGCATTTTATGCTTCACCTAATACGCAATTGAATTTCAACAGCGATGAACGCTTTTTTGTTGTAGAAAAATATCTTACGTAGCATGCTTAAGGCGGTACCGGTACAAAATTGGTCAGTTATAATATTGTAATATCACCGTTATTCTATCCATATTGAGTACAAATTTGAGCGTGGACGTAATAATGGTTTCTAATTCATTGTCAAATTCGATTGCACGCGTAACACAGCGCTTACGATAGCGGCGCAGTGTTGTGCACGCAATGGAATTTGTCCTTAGCGTAGCATCGCAATCGGGGTACCGGTCGGCCGCCCGGCCTGGGTAAATTGCATGAGTTTGACAGCTAATGAAAATTTTGACAAATCCCATCTCACCTTAATCTAGCAGTGGTAATGGAGGTGGGCAGGCCACGTGAGTCGCATAACAGATGGTAGATGGAGTCACGCACATTCATAAACTGGAGACCGCAGGAGATCGCAGCGAGATGGGCAGATGATATTAGCCCAAGTGGTGGGAAAAAACTGGGCTCTAAACCAAAATGTTTGGCGTGCGAGGAGATCTACACTCGTTGAACGCATGTCATACTTATATATGGGGCACGTCTCGTGCTAGTACTACCACGAAAACATAACGCTCATGTGTGTAGTGCGCCTTCTGTACGTACGTCTGCGCTTGTTATCGCCATTATTTGGAAGCTGATCTTCTGTTATTATTAATTTTGTGACCGGAGGCTGTACGCGTTTCAACAAGGTTACGGCTGCCTTCCGTTCTATTATGTTTGTAATTGATCATGTTAATTAAGTATCGTAATTATTCAGATGCCCTTCAGAGCATGGTACGCAAAACCTATTTTGGCATTATTGATATTGAGTATCAGTTCAGATAATACTAGCTTACGCCCGCTGAATCCCCTTTTGTTAGTGGATACTTACATTTTACAAAGAACAGGCCCTTCAAATTGTATGTCCCTAACCAGCAGCGGTTTAGGGTAGAAGAGGAAGAAATTCAAGGACAGGTGTAATGAGTATCTTCGACGTAAAGTATTGCAACGCCTTTCCCGCCAGGGTCCATCCCTTTTAGGAAAAAAATGTCTATTTAGATTTTTTTTATTAGACAATGTAATTAAGTTTATTAGATGTAAGCACAAAGTACTTTCAAATCATAACAGGGACACAGAAAAATTGCATCGTACAGGATTATAATGTTACCACCGGGTTCGGTTGCTTTTAATGAGAAATTTTCGTAATCCCTACTAATAATATTATAAATGCGAAAGTAACTCTGTCTGTCTGTCTGTGACGCTTTCCCGCTTAAACCTCTCAACCGATTTTGATGAAATTTGGCACAGACAATCTTTAGACCCTGAGAAAGGACAAAGGCTACCTTTTATTTATTAAAAATATTAGGTTTCCGCGTATACGGACGAAACTTAATCTACGCGGGTGAAACCGCGGGGCACAGCTAGTAATATATAATTTTAAATCATAAATGAGATATAATTTTATTGCCCGAAAATACTTTTTATATTTAGATATCTATGGTGCATAATTTTCTAAAATAATGTTTACAAATTTACCAGAAATTTCAAGACCGATTTACAATATTTTATTGCGAGAGTTTCAACAGTTGTTCAAGTAATGGGATATTAGTTTCAATAGCAGTATAGCAATGTGTATTAGGTATCTTAAAATGGATACCAGGTTGTAATCATCATAAATGTAAGAGTTAATTTCTCTTCGGTGTATATGATGCAATTTAATTTTGTACTTACTTACTTAACTTTAATGATACGTAATATTTTTTGATATCTCTGCAGATTTAAATACAGTTAAGAATCGCACAGCAGTCATATAAAATTGTATTATTATCTTGAGATTAGGTGTAAGACTTTCAAAATTTATCTTATTTAACTTTCGCTCGTTGGATTCGCTTTGTTCGCATTTAAATAGCTTTGTGTCCCATTGGTGCTTTGAGTGAAATTACGCTTTCGTTGTTTTATTGTAATCAATGTTGCTTGGTCTGCCTACCTCGAGAGCTTGTGTAACAAAAATCTATATATATAAAAATGAAACCGAAATCGATGTCAATGAATGCCTTTAATGCACTCAAATATAATTATTATACTAACTTAGAATGTAGCTCGCACATGTAAGTGCGCTCGCTTGCAATAATGAAATGTTGTGGGTGCAGTTTTAAAATACAATCAAAATGTACAGCTTTGCCTGTATTGCAGGTTACCTCACCATGTTTTGCTTCACAGTGCTCCAAAATCTATCTATATATATATAAAAACTAATCCCCATTTCCCTTGGTCACGACATCACGGGTGAACGGCTGGACCGATTTCGATAATATTTTTTTTGTTGTGTTCGTTATTGTCAAGAGATGGTTCTTATGAAAGAAAAAACTAAGAAAATTCGGTGGAAAATTTTAAAATTTAAGAATACTTAACCACCATAATAAATTCTTTCTTTCTTCTTTAATCTAACCTTTATCGCTTTGGACACTAAATACTTTTTGATGTAACCTTATGACGTTTGACATAGAATTGACAAAATACGTGCTGCATTCTAATAATTAAGACAGGGCAACGTCTGTCGGGTCAGCTAGTTGTTTTATAAAAACTCATTGGTGCAGTTAGTTAAGAGTGGAACTTGCTTGCGTGCCAGGCGTTCACTCAAACTAAACGGTCATTAATCATTATTATATACTTTTTATAACATACTACCTTCCATCTGCGGCTTCGCATGCGTTTTATTAGGATCCCTAATTTAACTCGAATAACAATATGTTATTCAGTGACATTTTATTATTCTACTGTGATTTTTTTAAATCCGTCCAGTACCTACGAAGCCTATTCGTAACGAACAAAATAAATCTATCCTCTTCCTATAAAACACATATATGTGAAATACATAATGAATTTTATAAGGTGGCACATGCCAATCGTAATTTTCAGAATCACACCGCCATGGTATACAAGGAAAACATGATACATTTATGTGGCCAGGAAAATGGTAGCGTGTAATGTTTTTCCTATTTTCATTAGGATATAATCTTATTCATATTATATTACTAACGATCCGCACTCGTTTCACTTCGGGTAACGATTTTTAGCACTTTGACGTTGACATTTCTCTACTAATAAGACCCTAAAAAAAGAATAATATTGAAGTGTCTTTTTGTAATCGAAATTAACAGCTTAAATACAAACTTAAAGAAAAAAAAATTTACTATCTGCCTGTCAGTCAGTTTGTCTATGTGTTTGTTCCGGATAATCTAAGACTCTGGACTTTCATTGGCAAATAGCTAATGTTAAAAGGAGTAACTTCGGCTATTTTGTATAAAACTTACTTTATTTTTAATTTAAGGAAGTAACAGGGGCCACCAATGAAATTAAGTTCAAGCGAGTAAAACCGAATAATAGAAAACCTATAGGTAAATAGATTTTACTTCTACATTTGAGTAAAAACCGTATCAATGTCAAAGTCAAAGTCAAAGTCAAAAATATCTTTATTCGATTAGACTTTATACAAAGCACTTTCAAATCGTCAGAATGACACAATTTACAGGATTATACATGCTACCGCCAGGTTGCTTTTACTGAGAAGAACCTGACAAGAAACTCAGAAATTACTCTTTTCAAAAATATTGTAAAATTAAAAAAAAAAAACTATATAAATCACTTGAGAAATGTAAGCCCATGGACACAGTTCCAATGCACAAATGTCGATAAAAATTAACATAAAGAAATGTCTAGTAGTTCTACTTATATCTAAATGCGTAGCTTGAGAGAATTCGAATTTCGAGAATGAATGAGAAAGAATTCCAATCATAAACCGCAACGTAGTTTAGAAGAAAAATGCTTTCAAACAGACAAAATCCTTTGTGTGGCGACTTCAATTTATACTATTTAAAGATTCATTAACTTAGATGGAGGTATGTTGGTCATTATTTAAAACTCCCAGCTCTTAAATTACTACGGTACTCGGAGAGAAATGTTCAGTTCATAAGCAGTCTTGAAGAGCCTTCGATATCTCAAGTCTGGCCTGGTATTTCTGGAATGAGCGCTCTCTATTCACTGTTTTATCTCTAGACGTGTGCAGATATATCTAATGTCCTGCTTTTGTTCAGGACTTAATGAAATATAGGAGAAATACCGTATTCTATTGCACTCTTTGGAGAATAATAGTCTCGCCACAATACAGAGTTAAACACTCAAATATGAAATCTCATTAACGTCTGTTCAAACTTTCAACCAAATTCAAATTATAAATTCAAATTATTATTCAATATCAAACATTATTTTTTAAGTCAACTTAGGTTAATTCGTAACTGTTTCCAAATTTAAGCCTGTCTGGAGAAGAAGCGTCCTATTTTAAGTATTAAGTGATAAAATTCTTAATACAAAATGGTCTTTATTGTTAAAAACAAAGTCATACATTTTTCATGATTTACATTATAGTTTATCAAATGAAACGTGTCAAAACCTACGTTTCGTTCAAACGCATACGTATAGACTTCGGCACTGATTTGCTTAGTATTCCGACCATGATTTATACATGCCAGTAATCTATATATATACAGATAAATAAAATTGAAGTGTCTGTTTGTAATTACAAAATAAGCTTTTCACTAAATGTGTATGAGAGAATAGACGGCACACATACAAAAAGTCTGTCCGTATGTCTGTCTGTTTGTTCTGACTAATCTCCGAAACTTTACTTAATTCATACATATAAGAATAGAATACTTTTATTCAAACAAAAATTGTGACCCATGATATTAAGTCTACACGGGTAAAACCGCGGGCACAGCTAGTATTAACATATAATTAATACGATAACATAATATTTAGATTATAAAGCAATATATTGACAATTTGATTTACCATAATGACTATCGTATAACTACATAAGGTGATTAATCTAAAATCAATACGTTCTAATGAAGGTGCGCTATGAAATGTCTGATTGAGTTTGGTTAACGTCTCGTGATCACATCGCTTGTTTGCTGATATCAATTCAACTCTAATCAAGTATCTGTGTGAAAGAGACGGCGCTATACACAGGCAACCTGCTTTATGTCTCTACAAGGTTGGTGTATGTGCATGTCGGATAAAGTTACAGTTTAAATGTGAACAGTATACCAACTAAGTTAGTAAGCATTGTGAAATAAAATTAGGCTGATAAAATCAACATAAATTAATAAATTATTATGTCGTGAATACAAAATAGTATTTGACAATATACCGAAGTATTAGTTCACTCCAAATATAGCTCAGAAGCTCGTTCTGAGCGTAATTAAGGAAATTCTTAACCAAGTTTACTGAACAAAGCACTATTAGAAAATATATTTTTTAGTTCACCACCTTTTCTCCTTTAGAGGGCGCCACATCCAACTTTATGTGATCTTATATAGCCTATAACTAACGAACAATCAAGGTGCATCCAACGATACCTCATTTGTTAATTTATGATACGTAAGTAGTTTTTGAGATTTCTGAAAAAACAGATGAACATACATACATACCGGTCATAATCATAACCCTCCTGTTTGCTTCGCCGTAGTCGGGTAATAAGATTTGCATGGAGATAGTATGAGACGAGATCTAAGCCAAAATTGGTGAAAATATCGTTTAACCCACTGTTAGTACTAAGATCTATGCCAGCGACAAGATCGCGGCCGGCGGCGTGGCGCCGACCAGACTACCCGTTATTCAGCCCCTTATCACTAAATAAATACATACAGAAGGGCCGCTGACACATATTGGTATTTTACTTAGTGACGCGGATGCTGAAAACTGCCTTATTGTTATTTCCCTTTGCTCACTTCATTCTTCTAGAGAGGGTAGGCTGTAAAACATCGTCGTGCATGAAAAGCTTGAAAAGACGAAGCTAGAATATTGAAGCTTGTATTTTTACAATATTTTGGTGCACCTATCATCAAGCGGTCACAAAAAAATTGGTTTTAACCGTTGCACACATAGTCGGATTATAAAGTGGGCTTTTCACTTCGCACTGGCGTCATTAGTCGAAATTGATTGAAAATCCTGGTATGCACGTTTTTATGGGTGTTGCATTGCGATGGTTCTCGTCTGAGCTGAGCTGACCTTGTGTTACGTTTCTAGTTTGTGCATCTATCTTCCAGCCGCTTTAGCTGTGTGCTTTTGCCTCGGAGTAAGCGAGACTCTCACACGCTTTTAAAGATTTCTTTCTAATTGAAATCTAAAGAAATTCCGTTTCACAAATGAATACCCACTTGCTTTGAATCTCGTTAGAAAGAGCATAAAGGATTTTGAAGGTTTTTATTTTTACCTTACGAAAAGCAGAGTTTACTTTCCTAATGTTTAAACATAGAAGTTAAATATTATACTAAATCTTGCACCCATTACCAATCCAAGCCCCTCAGCACTCCAACGTGTGCGCGTGCTGTGGTCGGATCTGTCGCTCCCGTATCGGCCTTCTTAGCCATTCGCGGAAGTGCCGTCAGAATCTTCAAAATGACGCTGCTTAAATCATCTGTCATAGATGCAAGAGGCCAATTATATATACATCTATTTGCTTAGTTGTTAAGTATATTGAATTAAGTTGTTTTATTGTTTGATATTTACTTTTTTTAATTGTCTTTAATTATATTTGAAACTAGCTGTGCCCCGCGGTTTCACCCGCGTAGATGTAGTTTCATCCTTATTGTCGCGAAACCCTAATATTTTTGATGAATAACTTAAATTACTCCTTGAAACATCAGCTACCTCCCAGCGAAAGTCCCGTTAAAATCGGTCCAGCCGTTTCAGAGATTACCCGGAACAAACAGACAGACAGACAGACAGACGGACAGACAGACAGACAGAGAAAAATTTTAAAACTTGGTTTTTTATTGTCAGTAGCGTGTATACTTTCATATGCATTTAGTGAAAAGCTGTTATTTTGGAATTACAAACAGACACTTCAATTTTATTTATCGGTATAGATTTAGATAAAGTTATATAATACCGCGTCTACTGCGACATATCGGTGGGTAAATTTTTTAACGCTACTGTTCATTACAAATGAAAATAGCGAATAATTCATAGTATAGCATTATGCAAATTTAAACAGTTTCACTGCTCAAAGAATTGAAATAAATAACTCATGATACACATATCATTGTACTGATATTACATGCATTTAGTTATTAAATACTGCCCGTGTAATGTTTGTGTGGTTGCTTTTGTATTTCTTGTGTGAGAAATTATATTACTTGAATTGGAGTGATTGCAGATATGGTAGATGACAGAGCGTAATGGGACCACAAATGAAATAAGATATGGGAATGATGATTGACCAATCAGCACAATTTGTGGTATATTAGTGAATAAGACAATCACGACCTTATCACTACCATATGTGTTCGTTTAGCAATAAATTGGGACTGTAGCGTCTAGCATTACTTGAAGCGCTAAAGCCGCTTTTTTAATGTTTGCTTTCCGGCTGAATAGGTCAATGCCCGCTGGGGCCTGTACCCCAGAGTAAGCAGACCCCGTCACTATGACGATACGCACTTTTACACTATCTTTTCTGCAATCATGTACCGATTATTAGGGGTCGGCTTAATTGTACACGTCTGCCTCTGTTATACTGGATTGCTACATTAAAAAAATAATTTTTTTAACAATATGCAAATTATTATTATAATAAGTTAGAAATTCAAAGTTAAATATGTTAAAAAAATCAAAATTTAAAATATTTTTATTTGCTTAGACTGCTTACAAAGTACTTTCAAATCGTCAGAAGGACACATAAAATACATTATATATGTTACCACCGGGTTCGAAAGGATGCTTTTGTTGAGAAGAACCCGGCAAGAAACATAACAATTACTCTACTAACTTTTACAATATTTGATGGTTACAGTATTTATATCTCATGAATATAAGCCCAGGGGCACAGTTCCAATGCTCAATTATCAAAATAATAACATAAATATTACAAATATGTGAACATGGCAGGTTAATAAGAATAACATTTATAAAGATCAATCAAAATATCTATGAGATCTTACTCACGTTCAAAACAGTGGTTTCGTTAAAGAAATTTCAAGTTTATTAGCCAGTTGTGCTATAGCACTAATTATTTTGAGTTATGTAAATCTACCTAGATTAGATATTTTGAAGTTTAATGCAGCTATTGCACAGAAACCCTTTTAGATACCAATCTACACATAAAAAAATATGGCTGGCACGCTTGTTTTGCACGTATTTTAAACGAATTTACATATTTATTGAGAGAAAGAATAATACGACCCTTTATGCAATGTTAAATCAACTCAAAGGAAGTTTATCTAATATGCGTGCTGGAATTGAAATAATAAAACGTGATCGTGAATTTACACACCATGTTATGATTAGGTAAGTATATTACATTTCCTGTATGGGGTAATGTTTGGGTTACACACAAGTTAAAAAGTTTATATTTAAGTTCGTGATTTCGAGTCTGTTGCCTTTCAATTTAGAGTTTTCAAAATTATTAAAATATGAATTAATCTTCTCGTAGCATTGTTTATAAGTGCTACGTCGTAGACGTCTGCTACGTAGGATCTTCGTAGCAGACGTAGCACCTATGCAATGTTTACGATGAAAATATAATGCGGCTGAACTCAGTAAATAAATAAAATAATATAAATTTATGACGCACAACTAAAATTTATTGGCTTCATTTAATTCAATATGCGGCAATACTTATTTGAAGATCTTAACACTTCACTTGTCTAAACTTAAACTAATGTTTTCCCTGACTCAACCGTCTTTAATAAAATGTATCTAGTTATTTAATGTATTGTATGACTCATATATTTGTATTTGCTTAGGTATAAATTGTTGGAAATTCATTGGGCGGTACATTTTACGAGCAAGGTATAACACGAAAAAAGCCCAAGGGTCTGTAATACATGCGTTACAGCAGTTACTCCCTTGTTTATGTGAATTGTGTCAGTGGAAGTTGGAAGGAAGGGTTGTTGTGATATTTTCTAAGAACTTCTCTATTCGAATGCTTCTACTTCGAACAATCACTGTGACTGAATACGATGTAAGGAATGGTTATTACCTTAAGTTCAAAATGCTTCTTACGTTAGATACCAATAAACCGCAGTGAATATAGCCATAGACAAAAAGTAATTTAGATATGACTTGAAAATATGCAATATATATTATTATAGTTCTGGGACTTTACATATCTGTAAGGATTTTTTTTAGTTTCGTATTTGTTAATCCCACGCCTGGAGCTTTACATTAAAGCAAAAGACATTAAAGCAGTACTAGTAGTTGATACTGACATAGTAAATTCGTTCAAAAGACACACTCACATAGATACGCACATCTACGAGAATGTAAGCAGAATGTCAGTAGTGTCAATAAGGAGTCGTCTTCGCGTTTTAAGATAATACACAACAAAAATATTGTTAGACAAAGAAAAAAAGTCTACGTTTGTTGTTGACACTGGCAACCGACCGCCTGGGGTCCTGCCCCAGTCGCGTCCCTATTTCATTCAATACATGCGCAACGAGCTACTGAAAATCCATTAATTTTTTTACTGTAAAACTTGCTTTACCTCAGAATGTAGCAGTGTATACGTCAAAAGGTATCTAATTAAATATATATAACTCAAAGGTTGACTGACTGACTGACGGAAGTAGTGATCTATCAACGCACAGCCCAAACCACGGAACGGATCGGGCTGAAATTTGGCATACAATGTTATGACGTAGGCATCTACTAAGAAAGGATTTTGATTAATTCTACCCCCAAGGGGATAAAATAGGGGTTGAAAGTTTATATGAAATTTTGTCAATTTTAAACCGATCGGGCTGAAATTTGGCATGCAGGTAGATATTATGACGTAGGCATCTGCTAAGAAAGGACTTTGATAAATTCTACCCCCAAGAGGATAAAATAGGGGATGAAAGTTTGATTTAAACGGGACTTTCACTAGCAGATAGCTAAAGTTTCAAGGAGTGTTTAAGGTACATTTTATTAAAAAACAGCACGAAACTAAATATACGCGGGTGAATCCGCGGGGCACAGCTAGTCTTATATATAAAAATTAATCTCATTTTCACTTGGTCACGGCATCACGTGTGAACGGCTGGACCGATTCTACCGGGACTTTTACTGACAGATAGCTGAAGTTTCAAGGAGTTTTTAAGGCTAATTTTATTTAGAAAACATATTAGGGTTCCGCCACTACGCGGGTGAAACCGCGGGGCACAGCTATTCTTATATACAATACACATAGAATAAATTTATTCAATAAAAACTTAATTATATATACAAGGAACAGTACTTAAAACTAATTAAAGGTAGAAAACTTGTCCCAAGTCGGTGTCTCTCGGGATCGTGCCAAGAAGGCTGGCAGCTACATATAGATATATTCCGTTTCCTCGCAATAGTAATGTATAAGAACAATAACATTAGTAAAGAACTGAAGCATGAATATGATGCAATTGAGGGCCGGACGCAGTTGGCGCAAAAACCTTAATGTGATGTTTTATGGTAAGGAAAGGGGATTTTAATTACCTACTCTCCTCAAAGTTCAGCTACTAAGCTCACGGAGTAATAAAAGGTTTTACATACATAAATAAGACTTAGGTCTGTACCTCCGCCTTTCAGAAGATTGAAGAATTAATTGGTTACCTTATTGCAGTGCTAAGTCGCCAGTGACTCGATGAAAGGAGTAGTTTCTCTCATTAAATTGCAAAGCGACGTAACGGCTCATAAGGTATCCATTTCTAAAAAGGCAAAAGTGAACCTCTTCAATGTTCCATTTGTATTGATAACTACAGGTTCGATGTGCTCATTCGATGATATGTTGGACATAAGACAATGTTTATTTTCGTTGTATTATGCTATAATTCTAAAAACTAAAATGCATCAAAAATAAATAAATAATAAATTAGTACCTACGTATCACTTACCGATGTTCTGTGACAAAAATTATTGCTTAAACAGTTTAAACAGCTTATATATATCCCATAGATATCTAGGTCGTTACCATTAATAATCTAGAATAAAGGTCTGGAATTGGCTTGTTACTCGGAGCTTAAAAACAGTAGAGAAAAACCGATCCCCAGTCGTTTCTATTTACAGTGGCTCGATGAGATAACAATATATCAAGTGGAATTTTCTTGCTTATCCTTTTAGAAGGGATATATATTGATATTAAGTTACCTTCATTAAGTGCGTCTTTATATTTGATCCGCAATTTACATACATTTTTGTTTGCTTATATTACTCATGATCGAAGGACAAAAACTATCTTTTATACTCGAAGATTAATCAGTCTATGTGTAACTTCATATATATACTGTACGACATCTGTTCCTTGATTGTACAGATTTCACGAGAGATCTACCATCATCGGCTTTAGCTGACCGATATTAAGGACTTCTGAGCTTTGACGTTACATGTTGGTATCGTAAAAATAAACGTCAAAGCTAAGAAGTTCTTTATACGCGCTGCTTAAACGATCATAATTGGTCCCCAGTATTAGTATTAGCAAATTAATTATTAATAAATAAATAATTTCAATATTTATAAATTTGCAAATAATTTAGACTATAAATGCTATTACAGGATTAAGCAGGAATAAATCGCACCTCATTAGAAACATACCCGGGCCATACCGGTTCATACCATGCACAGCCGGGTGTGTCTTCTAGTCAATATTTTACAATTAGTATACAACCAAGTTATGCACGATCATATACATACATACATATGCTCACACCTGTATTTCCCGAAGTGGTAGGCAGAGGTGTTGTAATAACAACACCCACATTTTACCCAAGACGAATAAATGACAGATGGTGAGTCTTTCGCCGTTTCAAGCACTACACATATACGTCTTTGTATCATTTCTCAGACATATGCAAGTTTCCTCACGATGTTTTCCCTCACCGCAAAGTGGGTGGTCTTGAATCACTGCACATAAGTTTTTAAAAATTCTTTGGTTTGGTACAGGTCCCGCTGAGTTTCGTACCCCACGGCCACCACGGCTTATAATACCACGATAATAATAATATTGGTTTTAATATAATATAATACAATAACAGTAAATCTTCTTACCAATGGTTTTTCGCGTCATAAAGCAGTTTCAGTCGTCTCTTTTATTAAAATTTTATAGATTGCTGTCGTAAATTCAACGCCATAAATTTTTATTTATGCGATACATTAATTGCTGAGGTCGTTAACATAACAGGAGCCTATGCCACGTCTCTCAATTATACGCATTTACGACACATGCAGGCCTGACTCCGAATTACCCATAATTTATTTTTCCTGTTTATCGAAAACGGTTACCTTAACAAGTATCCAATCTCGAAGGAGGTATTTATACAATACAGTAACGAGCGCAAACCTTTAGACCGGTATTTTCCGTTCTAAATTCGGAGCTTTTCGACCGGGGACTGTACCAATCAAGTTATACACGATAATATTAATCATTCCCTTGTCGTTATACATACAAACATATGCTCACGCCAGTATTCCCCGAAGGAGTAGGCAGAAGTGTTGAAATAACAACACCCACTTTTCAACGAAGATAATTAAGTGCCAACGTGACGGATAGTGAGTCTATCGCCGTCTCAGGCACTATACGTTCTTGAATTACTTCCCACACATACGCAGGATTCCTCACGATGTTTTCCTTCACCGTAAAGCGGGTGGTGTGAAATCACAGCACGTAAGTTTTTAGAA